>CM024694.1:0-600000 GCA_014182845.1 Corymbia calophylla | reverse complement strand
AATGCAACATGATGATTATTAGTTGAGCCATGAGGCCTATCATTTCATGACCTAAGCGAGTTCACGGGAATTCTATTAATAAGTGTCTCAACGATAATCGTTAAGCACTCGTTTTGGAAAACAAAATTTGTCGTTTTCAATGCATTATCTTTCTCATCGTGTATAAATAATGCTGAAAATTGATATATTTTATTGATGAGTAAGGTCGGAATGTGTCTCGAAAATGCTCGTTAACAAGACCCGATTGACAAACATCTTTAGAGGTTGAAAGCGTGACGTTGCCAAGAGCGAGACAGCTGTTGAGCATGTCGATCCCTTGATTATCCTGTCTGATTTTTTGATTTAGACTTGATGACATCTTAACAACTTTCCCGGGAAGCCTTTTAACTATTAACGACCTCTTATAGGGTAGCTTGTCCTTGAAAGATGTCCTGACTTCATTATCGGTCCTTGCTGCTTTCATGATTCCTCGCATCAGTAATCTTAATTTATAATTTGTGGGACAGCTTTCTTTTTGATAAAATTTGGCCTTTGTTTTTACTATTAAGATAAAATTAATAAAAATTATCTAACTTGAACGAATGGGAAATATTGATGTAAACGATTTGGATACGTAATAATCGAAAGACAATCATGTCAATTGCATCGATGCATTGAAATTGAAACAATTGTTTAACTCAATGTTTTGTTTATTACAAGATAAATGAATAATTTGAAAAATATTTTCAAAAAATAATCACTTGAATTAGGGTTGATTTGTTCATGCTTTAGTTTGGTCTCATCCACGAATTGAGAATCGGGCCACCTAGTCCGAGGACCAAATTGGACCGACCGGTTCGGTTCCTAGGTGGTTTAATGAAATTGGTGAATTTACAAAAAATTGCCTAGAGTCGCTGAATTTGAATGAAACTGATTAGGGAATCTGGAACTTGCTTGAAAAGTTGCAAGGAAGTCATTGATCACCATAGCGATGAGTTTGGAGGTTACTTTAATGTTGCTGGCGTATAGGTCAGGCGCAGAGTAAGGCATTAGTCCTAACTGAAGCAGTGTTGGAACTTGTTGGTTGCCGCTTGAGACTGTGAGACCATTGTTGTCGTCGTTCGTGGCTAGTAGCTCAGTGTCGGATCTAGAGACGCTGGTCAAGAAATCATCGGCATTGGGTGGCAAAGCCTGATGGATAATGTCTAAATATTGGAGCGAAGCAGTAGAGGTGATTGGTTCAAGGGTGGGTAAGTTCCAGAGTTGGAGCCTGGAAGCTACCCTGTTATAATTGGTTCCTAGTTTTTGGACCCTAGAACATATCATGTTTGTCTGGAATCAATTCTAACACCTACCTTATTTTTTCAGTCCAATTTTAGGATTTACCTGAGAATTTATTTTATTTTATTTGTTCCTTTCTCTTGTTTCATTTTTTCACAGCAAAATCATATGAGGCTATGATTTCAACAGAAACCGATTCTTGGACCTAATTTTTGGACAGGTTAGTTTGATTTTCGGGTATAACCGGTTTGGTCGCACAATCCAACGAAGGAGGAAGGCATCTGGTTTGCTGCGTTTGTCTAGGAAAAGCAATGGCAAGAGTTGGAAGTTGTGGCAAAGGCTTGAGGACACCTGGGAGTTGCCGCAACGTGAAAAAGACCTCGGTCGGAGCAGTCCGATTAGGATCAGGACTCGATCGGGTCGGGCCACCGGGCTCCTCTCATCGTTTCAATCCGGTCTAGGCCCACGAAGGCCCAAAACTCCAGGCCCAGTCTGTATAGTCTGGGCGGAAATTCCTTCAACCGGGCCCCCTTGAAGCCCAGGCGACGGAGCACCGGCATTGATTTGGGCCATCATAAGGCCCATTCTTCTTCCCGAGATCTCTCCGCAACGCACAGAAGGCCCAGACATCCTCGCTCTCGCTCTCGCTTAAGTCAATCCGTTATATTTCTCCGACTTCGGTCGAATTTCAAGTTCGTCGGGAGGAAAGGCGGAGCCGGCGGCGATCGGAATTGGAGCGGCCGATGGAAATCCCCAGCATAAGAGTCCTGTGCCCGAAGCTCGTCCTACGGAGAGACGAGCCGTGCCTCCAGTGGCTCATCGGATCCCCGTTCTTCGCCGATCCCGTCGCTATCTTCTCGACCTTCCGGTGCCTCCACTCCTCGTCGCCGGGGGACGCGCTCGCCTTGGATTACGCCAAGGAATCGGGTAATTCTTTCGTCCCGTTTATCTGTCAGAATCGCGAAAGAGCGGGGGCAGTGGATTTGTGTTTTGCAGTTCGCAGCGCACAAGCGGGTTGTGTCTGTTTTGGCATAGGATCAGTAAAAAAGACTGGCGTAAGAAATTTCAATGCATGTTTTTGAAGTTCATAATGGCTCTTGCATTCAAACGACGAGGGAAATGGCGAGTCGAGTCTTGAATTAGACGTCATGTTCATGCTCGAATTTTCCATCGTGAGAGATGGGTAGAACAGAAGGAATTCTAAAGAGAGCGATTCATTGTCTTGGTCCTGGGTAATTACTTTTAGTTAAATACATTTCTTGCGATGGAGCTGGAATTTTCTCTTAGATTCTGTCGCATTTCTCTTGGCAATTTAGAACACGTGTGTGCTGTGTTTTGGGTTTTATTCAAATGCTGACCTTGACCTTGTTATGGATGGAGCAGAAGATCTTCGAGTGTTGCTTTTGAAGGGTTTCCAGGTAATTGGAGCACTAGTTGTTCAAAGAGACGGCAATGTGGAGCAAATGGCTGGTCATGCCGTTGATGCTGCTCGAAGGATGCAAAAGTTTCTAAGGGTGGATGGTTTTGAAGGAAAGTCAGAAAAGCATTGGACAATTGGTGCTGTCGGTGATATTGATTCTGGTGATGTTCACTTCTTTTCCTCCAGCAGTGAAAGTTCGAAGAGCCTCGAGTCCGTCACACCTGTTATATACGACAGTGATCCTGAGCAGTATGTTTGGGAGAAAGGTTGCCTCCTTCGCTGCAAGTTACCCATAAAGTTGCCATTTTATTTTCCTGAGAACAAGAAATCTGGTAAGTTTATCCGCATCTTGTGCTGACATGTTTTCGCTGACCTTTATAGATTGACATAGTTGATTCTTCAGCTTGAGTGCCCTGATAATGGTTTCGAAACAATTCTGAACCTTATATAATCAACAGGCTGAGATGGCAAGTTTGTGTTGGCTTTCTGTTAGTCGTGCAAAAAGTGTAAGGCTGGTAAATATCCATGGGTAATGTTCGTGACTACTTTATGCTTACTAGAAAAGTTAGGATGTCAGCTCAGAGGAAGTTAGAAATGACCTTTTGAGATTTAAGCATGCACGTTTTATCCCTGTTGACTGGAGTTTGGGAACATGCGAAATCTATGCTCCTATGATGTCGGCAATAATATATTTGACATTTCTAGTGCTCAAAAAGTAAGTGCAAAGTGTTCATGTATATGCGTGCTTACTGGGAGAAGATTTTTAGATAAACGTTAATTTAAACTTACTTTGCCTGTACATTATTGGGCACTAATAGTCCTTTCTGAAAAATTATGAAGTTGTAGTACACAAATATAGTGACAACTGACTGCAGCTATGAAATAGAGGTAAATTCGCTAGGATCTAGATAAGAGAACGGCATGAACGATGGTTGTAGATATGACACAAGCTAACCTTTGTATCATTGGACGAGCATATTAACACAAGTTTGGTGCTTTAAGATGCCAGACGAGGACGTATTTATATGTACTATTAACTTTGAAGGTGAGTGTGGCAATGGGAACGTTTTTTTGATGTTCTTATGTTTAGGATATGGCGTGTCCTTATGCAAGTCTTCTTTTCTAATTTCTGCATTTAATCCATTTTGTATAACTCCTTTTTTTTTGGAATTCAGATCACTTACAACTTGCGGATTCTTTGTGTCTCTCAGATGCAGTGGAGATGTATTTGTCAACCATGGGGGCAGCAGCAGATAAATTTAAAGATCCAGAAGTCACATTTATGGTGGAGACTTTAAATAAAGCAAATGCAGAAGTGCCTCTACCGGTCATCTTTCATGCTGGGGATTTAGATGTTAATGCAGATATCTCAAATGTCAAGCTTTCTAGTCAAGCGACAGAAGATAGAGATATAAAGTTATTACCGTGTTCACATTTTTGTTTGGAAAGTAAGCCTGGAACAAAGGCATTCTCGGCTGAGGTAATCTCTACTAGATATTTAATGTGTTAGTTTTACTAATCTTTTCTGTTGGTTTCTAAAAAGTTTATCTGCTTAGAATGCAGACGTTATTGAAGTCACTCTTCTGCTTAATAGATCGAGAAAGTCTCAGGAAACTGCGGCGCCTGTTGCAGTGTACTTTCCAGGTATTAATGTTCTGTAACTTATGTGGCATGACTGATATGGGGTATAGACTATAGTTCCCAGTTTCTTTATGCCTAAGTAAGTTTTTGACTGTAGATCTTGTTTTCATAACGTGAGCAGTTCCATTGATGTCTGTTCTCAAGTTTTTGTTGATGATTTTTTGGGCCAGAGAAATGATTTATTTTGTCTTTTCAGCGCTCGAGGAAACAAGACTTTCTGTTCTTGAGTTCAAGTTGGATGTGCTTTGTTATGCTCCCAAAGATCTTCCCCTAGTCAGTGTAATTTCAAAGTTACTGATCCCGGGAGTTGTTGACCAGCTAACTGCAATGAAGAATGCATATGTACCCAATCTTTTAAAGGAGCATCCCCAGGTAAATCTCTCTCTCTCTCTCTCTCTCTCTCTCTCTCTCATGCACACCATAGAATATATAGAAGCCTGTATGTGTGCTTAAATATACTGTTATGATCCGAAAATTATTTAATATTGGTTTGCGGGGTGGAAATACATTATACTTGTAATTACTTTGTATTTCCAACGTACAACTTCTAGCCAAAAAGAAATTGGGAAAAGCTTTTTGTAAACATGGGACAATTTCGGCATCAGCAAATCCCAAGACATTTATGCCATAAAAATGAATGCTAAAATAGTCAAGTACTTTGCTTAGTGGCAATATTAAGTTGAGCACATATCACTTACAATTAACTTAAGAAAATATTTGCAAGCATTAATTGGTCCAAAAGTATGCACTTTAATTATCAGCTTCTGAGATGATCTTGTTTATGAATGGACATTATACCTGAAGCCTGTTTGCTTGTTTCTTTCATTTTGATTTATTCAACATTTGATCTTGCTGCTTACAGTTACATCCATATCACTTCAATCCTCTGGGAATGTTGCACCCAATTACAGTTATTTATGATCTCAGTTATGGAGAGACTGAAATGAGTCAAGGTAATTTTTTTTTTGTTTTTTGCTAATACGAAAGATACTTAAGAGGAAAGTATTGTTGTGATGCAAAATCCGTGTTGAATATTTCTTAGTTTTGGGTCTCATTGTCCAATATCATTTTTGATCAGCCATAAAGTTTGTTCTCTGCTTTTACTCCCCCAGTTTTAAGTTCATATGATCAAAGAGGCGACTTTTGTTTTGTTGAATGAAGAACTAGTCATGTTATGCTTTCATAGACACTTGGTGTAATCACATGCGTGGCTTGGAAATTGTCAATATGGTTATATAACAGCGACAGTGGTGATTTTGCCAGAACTAACCAGATTTTGGTATTGTACAGTTGAAGTAAGAAGATCTCTTCATACGAGACTTGGATTACCGACTGATCGACCACTTTTACGAATTTCAAATGCTCTATATTTTACAGTTGATGGTGTAAAAAGCAAAGAAAGGCAGAAAGGTAACTATCTTCTAGTTCAAACTACAGCACATTCTCTTTGTTCACATGTAGAAATATTGTGTATAACTGTGGGGTGACAATTTTTGGTTATATCAGGACCTTCTTTGCTTAAAGATGTGCATATTGGCATTCCAAGCAGTGGTGGTGAGATGTTGATTAAGTTTTCTTTCTATTGCTTAGTTTTTCTTGGGTCTGTTATTAAAATGAAATGCTGAATCTTTCTCTCTTTTTACAGTTTCTGGTGGAGTTACCTCTCTTATTCAAGGTTCATATGAGTACCATCATTACCTTCAAGATGGTTTTGATGACTCGGTAATGCTATTTCTATGTTTATTCGGTTCTGTTTTGCTTTTCTATAAAAACACGCTGTTTGAAATAGTTTTTTTGGTTAATGATTTGTTTTTTTGCTTCCATGTTCCCAAAAAATGAAAGAGGAGTGCTCAATGGTCGTGTTTCTGGTGCCATTCTTTTTCTCTGTGAATACTTAATGAAATGAAGATTCAGATCTGTCCACGTGGAGTTTGACATTTTTCTATTCTTTCCTCTCAAGTTCATGAATTTATGCACATCATTCATTGTAGGGCTGGGGATGTGCTTACCGCTCTCTGCAAACTATCATTTCTTGGTTCAGACTCCAATATTACACATCCATTGACGTCCCTTCTCACAGGTGTGGATATCTTAGCAGTTTTGGTCCTTGTTTAGATTTTGGTGCACTAGCTTAGACCCAGTTCTCTTCATAATCAGTTAACATGATTGCAAGATTTTCTTTTGTCCTCTGCTTTTGGACTCTGAACTTAGTCATGCGGTATTGGCTTTTGATGCCCTTCTGTGAATTTCCTTTGTCTTTTCCCTCTCGTGTGGGTTAGGCAGTTATTATGGGAACTCTTCTTTTGAGTACAAATATGTCTATTACATGACTTTCTATAGACTACCAGGAGAAACGATTTTATGAACTCCTTGGGTTTCTATTACTTGTCCTTACCCTCTCAAAATTTCTGGCTTCAGCTAATATAATGATCGATTTTCTCTGTCTTGTAGGGAAATACAGCAGTCGCTCGTGGAAATTGGAGATAAGGAGCCTGCGTTCATTGGTTCTCGTGAGTGGATTGGTGCCATCGAATTGAGCTTTGTTTTAGATAAGCTTCTTGGCGTAAGTGTCCACACATGACAATCTTTTTGTAAATACATCTGCCAAATATTTGTACATTGTACTTAGTTAAAGGAGGTGGAGATTCATATGCTTTCCCTATTGATTCCTTACTGTCTGCTGAAGGTTGTGAAACTCAATGGTAAGTTTACAGCGTACTCGTTGAAAGCTACACAAAATATTTTCTTCTCTTTGGGGAAGAGAAAAAGAAAAGGGGAAGGGGGGGTCATCCATGTAACTCTTCTTCTTGTGTCTATGGTTGGTAGTATGCCTTACATAAAAAAAGATGTAATTTTCTTGAGCAGGTTAGTTGCAAAGTGATTAATGTGAGATCCGGAGCTGAGCTACCTGAGAAGTGTCGAGAACTAGCCTTGCATTTTGAGACCCAAGGAACACCGATCATGATTGGTTAGTGAAATGCATCTATCATAATCTTTTTTTGTAAAAGTATCTTTGCATTTTGGCACGCAAAGTAAGTTGCAATTTCCCTTCTCTTCTTCCAGGAAAAAAAAATCACAATTCTCTGTAAAAGAAATTTTGAGTTTTCAATCCAGAATCGGATTAGTAATAGAATCGAATAAATAATCCATTTCAATAATTAATTTGAAAAATATCTTGTCATATTCACAGTGCTTTTAAGAGGAAAAGCATTTGACCAACACATCGTTGGAGTGGATGAGACAAGCTAGTGGTTATGGTCTGGATGACCCTGGTTCTTCTAAGCTTTTTAATATTCGCAAAATGTGTGGGGGATGATGAACCCCAAATGTAGTTCACTGGCTGATAATGCAGACAATGACCATCAGTGTGTGGGAGTTTCAAAGCTGGTCATGAGCTATGCATGAGATGTAACATTCTACTGCTTCATCCTGAGTTTGTGTTTCTTTGCGTGCACAGGTGGCGGGGTTCTTGCGTACACTCTTCTTGGGGTTGACTACAATGAAGCCAGTGGGGACTCTGCTTTTCTCATACTTGATCCTCACTACACAGGGAGCGATGATCATAAGAAGATTGTGAATGGCGGATGGTGCAGCTGGAAAAAAGCCGTGGATAGCAAGGGCAAGAGCTTCTTCTTGCATGATAAATTCTATAATCTTCTGTTGCCTCAGAGGCCCAACATGGTCTAAATAGAAATCTGTTTTTGGGGCCAAGTTGAAGACGTAGCAATTTTGCAGTTGACGAGGAAACTCTAGTACATCATCTCTGAGAACAACCTTCAAACTATCTGTGAACGTGGAGTAAGAGGGTAGAGATTACAACGACATTTCCATGTCCTCGATAAATTCCTGGTTTACTTGTCGCTGCGGGGTTTGTTTACTCTTTGTATCGGTACTTTAGTAAATTGTAGCTGAAATAAGGATTTTTTATTTGGGATCGATAATCTTTGATAGGTTGGTTGGTTTTTGATTGGCGATGGTAATTTTTCCGAATTTGTAAATCATGACATGTCAGTAAATTTCACTCTGATGAGCAAACTTTCTGAAAATGTCAGTGACTTTATGTAGCTCCTATAGACATCGCAGATGAGTGACCTCTTTACTTGGAGGTCATTGCTTGCTTATGGAACTCTCGGTCTTGCAGCTATTCTTCCCTCAAGAATTTTGAAAACGAATGTCTTGACATCGGTGGCTATTGTTTCATCGATCTCAGGCTTATGTGTCTTGTGAAAATTAAATGATTTTGACAACATTTTCTTAAAAATAGTTACTTCAAATAATTGATTAATAAAAAATGCTTTTATCATCGACAATAATTTTGAAATGTTTTTGTGGGTTATACAAATGTCCTTTGCCCATTTGCTTTCGTAAATAATACAGAAAATATTACGCAAATCATTCATTTTCTAATAAACAAGAAGGAAGGTAAGTCCTCTTGCCTCCTCTTCACGGACCAAATCCTGAAGGCCCCAAAAGTTGGCCCATTCAGTTTTCTGGGCCAAGCCCAAATTTATGCCCTAAGGGCATTGATGTTTAGTGAGTGAGCTGACCACGGTGAGCTAGCCAGTCAGTGCAGTAACCAGTTGTCCAAACGGAAAGCCCCATCTTCTTCCTCCCTCCTCCGTCGTCGACTCGACTCGACTGACTGGGGAAGGACAGAAGAGAGAGAGCAAAGCGCGAATGATGTCGAGGACTCCGCACGCCGTTCCCGTGTCCGTGGTGAAATCCGAGCCCGGAACGGCGGGCGCCGCCGGGGACGACTTGGCGGCGCCGCACCACCAGCCGGCGAGGGTCGTCGTGCTGGCCGACCTCAACGTCGACCCTCCCATGTCCGACGGCGACGAACCCCTCCCTCCTCCCGCTCCGTCTCCTTTCAACTCCTCCAGGTACGCCTCTCCTCCGCTTCGCGCGTATCGGCATAGGGTGGGATGATGGTTCGAGTCGATGGGCTTTGAAGTAGAACAGCTAGCTGAGCTTGTTCTTTAATCTGATCGATGATTTTTTTCCCTTCTCGTAGTAAGTACAGTGTTCGGTTAGCTCAGCTGCCGCTTTCGGGTTCTCCAATTCGAAGCTTCTGAGACCGGTAGTTGTGAGAATTCGAAGATGAAAAGGGGCGATATTAGCTAATTGATAGTTGGAAGGGTAATTTGAGATGACCTTGCTCGACAAATTTATGCAGTACTACAAGAATCGGGGGTGGTTGGAGAACCAATTCTAGCTCCCTTCATAGTTATAGAGGGCATTGCAGACAATTCTCTTCATGAGAAGAATTTGCATAGAAGGGTAGAAATATAAATGAATTTGTAGTTTCTTGTCTCTATTTAGTAGGTGTAATGTGCAATTTACATTAATCTCGATCTCTTGAGTTCCTGTATGAGAAAACACTCACTTGTAAGTGTCATACTGCACCTTTGCCGCAGGAGGGGCTGGTGCTTTTTTTTTTTTTAATAAATCTCTCACTGGATATGAATTGTGTATTATTTAGGTTGAACAATGACGAAAGCAGCCAAGAGAAGAGTACGTTGATCTCTAAAGATGTAGATTGTGCGGAAGGTGACTGTAGAAAGCTAAACAAGTTGGGGAAATGCCGTTCAAAGGTCAGTAAGGTAGAGTGCTCTCTTGATTGTGGAGGTGATGGCGACGTTGATCAGCCTTGTCAGGGGACTCCTTCATCTCGAGAAGAAAAAGTTAGCAGTCTAAAAACCGTGAGTCATCTTCAGTTTTTGTAGCCATTTTTATTCTCAAGATGTTGATTTTGGTGCTGGTTGCAACTGAAACATGTGGCTCCAGTGGGTTTTAAAAAGCTATTGCTTACATTTTTATGAGTCAGTGGTTATTTACTAAACAACATTTTGGTCCTTTTTCTTGATAGTTACCTCTTGGCTAACATAAAATGGATGTGGTGTGCTGTGTTATATGGAGTTGCAGAATTGATGTACAGTTGATTCTTTCCCTTTTTTCTAAATGTTCTCAGTGCTTAACTCAGTGCTTTCTCCTAGGGTTTGGTTCACGTTGCTAGGAAGATGCCCAAGAATGCCCATGCTCATTTCATACTTGGCTTGATGTATCAGAGGTTGGGCCAACCTCAAAAGGTACCCTCCTTGCATCACATATCTAATTACTTCTTGATGATTCTGTGCTTATTGATGATTCATGTCTCTCTAAAATTCCTAGGCAGTCACTGCATATGAAAAAGCAGTGAGATCTTATTGCGTCCTGAGATCGAGATTGAGCGTCCGGAGTTGCTCTCATTAATTCAGATTCATCATGCACAGGTGAAGTAACCTTGTGCATATTGTTAGGTGGAGGTTAAGAACTTTGGGATTGCTGACATGAAGGTGGTCATCCAATTGTGCAGTGTATTCTGTTGGAGAGTTTAGGGGATGACAACTCAGATAAAGAGCTTGAACATGATGAACTTGAGGAAATTAGTTCCAAGTTGAGGGAGTCAATGCGAGCTGATACCAGGCATGCTACTCTTTGGAACACCCTTGGTTTGATTCTCCTTAAAACAAATCGTGTGCAGGTAAATATATTCCTGCTAATCATTTCCCCTTTACACTGTTTTCTTTATTGAACTGACAATTAGTTTACCTTTCGAATTGATTTGTCTGAAGAGTGCTATCTCAGTTTTATCTTATTTGTTGGCTATTGCTCCCGACAATTATGATTGCCTTGGGAATCTCGGGATTGCTTACCTGCAAAGGTGAGATGGATCATAAACTTGTTGTTGCCCGTTATCAGACGTTTATCATTCAATGCTATTAGTGCCTGTGGCATGCTTTAACAACATCTTTTGGTGCCAGGAAGGATGGGGGTTGATTATAGGCAAAACTACTGGTATAATCTATCATGGTACATATGACTAGAAATAACAATGAAGTTGGGAGGTGGTGGTTTTTTTTTTTTTTTTTTTTTTTTTTTTGGGGGGCTCAAACTCCAACTTTTGCTTTTGCAGATTAGCATGACTTTGGTTCTTTGTTTCTTTGTTGCTGAATCAAATTTTCTTTATGTCCATTTCTTTTGACATTTTATCTGGACAAGAATCATGGACTAATAACTAATAATATTCCAGTGGAAAGATGGAGCAATCAGCAAAATGCTTACAAGAATTAATCCTGAAAGATCAAAATCATCCTGCTGCTTTAATGAACTATGCAGCCCTTCTTCTCTGCAGATACGGTGCTGTTGTTCCAGGTATGTTTAAACACTTGACTGGATTTTGGAGATACACTTGTATAAGACAGTTGAGAATTGAAGCAGGATCTACACTTTCTGGTGCATATGAGTTAACTTCTATTATCCTTTGTTATGTTATATGAAGTTGAATAATGTTATCTAAATTTTGCAGGTGCTGGGGCAAATGCTGGCGAAGGTGCTATAGTAGATCAGCTTACTGCTGTCAATCTGGCAAAGGAGTGTTTGCTAACAGCTTTGAAATCAGATCCTAAAGCATCGCATATCTGGATCAATCTGGCAGATGCATATTATACGATTGGTGACCATCGAAATTCCAGCAAGTGCTTGGAGAAGGTGCTTATGGCCTCTGTTTGAGGTTGTCCATTGGTTTCTTTGATGAATCTCTACATATTCTAATGGGATTCATGCTTTCATTGTCTGTGCATGACTTGTGCTACTATGTATCATGCAGCTGTTTATTTCCTGTTTTAATGAGAATGACTTCTGGCTGTTCCTATTCTAGTCAGTAAAATTGGATCCCGGCTGCATGGCAACTCGATATGCTGTTGCACTCCACCGGATCAAGAATGTAGAGAGGTCTCAGGATCCTAGCGAACAGCTTTTATGGGCCGGAAATGAAATGGCTTCAATTGTAAGGGATGGAGATTCTGCAATAATTCAAGTTCCTGTTGCTTGGTCAGGGCTTGCCATGGTTCATAAGGTCCAACATGAGATTGTGTCTGGATTTGGAAAAGAATTAAATGAATTGATGGATGTAGAAGAAAGTGCTACCTATAGTCTGAAGCAGGTATTTACAATGGTCTATAGTTTAGCCTCGCAATAAAGAGGTGGTGTCCTGCCCACCTCAATGACTGTAATGGTATTTTGGGAAGCCTGCTACTTTAGTCGCATATTCTTTCAATGCTTGTGGGCTGCAACTTTATTCCATCATTGCTTGTGGGCTATTGGTATATTTGTGTAATTTATGTAGTGCTGTAACTGGAAATAGCCTAGCTGGGTTGTTTTTCTTTTTGGAAACAATATCCTGTCAGGTTATGCTGAGGTATAGCTGTAGTAGATTTGCTTGAAAAAGGTCCTATATTGAAGTTAAAGCAACATACAAAATGAAAATAATACTTGGGTAAAGTATTTAATTGGCTCCATTTTTACAGTCAGCTCTCTTCCTCTCTTGAGTTTGCTATTCATGGTAGGAGCAATCACATCCTTAAGTATGCTTCAATCTTGAATTGGCGACAGTATGGATATATACATTTATTTTTAGATAGATTATGCTTGTAGTTTTACTTTTTAATCTTTGAAGTATAATGCTACTACTTCATTCTACTTTGTCAATTCTTTGATGTTCGATTTGGAGATATTAGGAGATCGATGAAGTTCTTTAAATTATTTCTTGCTGACACCACCACACTGATCATATGCTTACTGCCTGGCAATTAGTGGATATAAGTTAAATGTGTCCTTTGATGGGAATGGATTGGGGTTTATCTTTTTTGAGTGGATATTTTTTGTGCTCACTAGTCAGTGTATACATGTTCTTTCATATTTATTTTGACCCCATTCATGTGGTAGTTTGTCTTGGTTCAGCCTTTTTTCCTTCTTCCTAAATCGCATGTCTTTGAATAAACTAGGCCATAGCAGAGGACCCTGATGATGCTATCCACTGGCACCAGCTTGGCCTCCATAGTCTTTGCATTAGACAATTCAAAGCATCACAAAAGTACCTCAAAGCTGCGGTTACTCGCATGAAAGAATGCAGCTGTGCATGGTCAAATTTAGGTACAGTTTGTTGCCATTACAGTGTCTCCCTTAATTGCTTTGATAAACTACACTCTTCATGTTTTGATTCTTTACGGTCAGGTATCTCTCTGCATTTGTCTGACGAGCCATCACAAGCTGAGGTAGTATACAAACGGGCTTTGGCATTGACAGGAGCTGAGCATGTGCATGCTATATTTTCCAACCTCGGAAATCTCTATCGGCATCTCAGACAATATGGACGAGCCAGGGCAATGCTCGCGAAGTCTCTTGAACTCCGCCCTGGATATGCCCCTGCATTCAACAACTTGGGTCTTGTGTTTGTTGCCGAGGGAAACTGGGAAGAAGCCCTATATTGTTTCAACCGAGCTCTACAGGCTGACCGTTGCTAGATGCTGCCAAGTCCAACATGATTAAAGCAGCGGCGATGTCTAGACTTTGTGCAAGCTTGTCGTCATGTATCATTCAAGATCGAAACGGGCCGCAATGAGAAAGCACGAGACTTTCTCGTGTAAATGGGATGTAAATTCTTTGGCACAGTGCTCTCTTCACTGCATAGTCATATTTTGTTCCGAAATCACGTGCCTCCTGTCTGTTGTCTGTTGTAAAAGATGATCTTTTTATTAAATCCGTAGTCTCATTTCTTTCAACTTCGTTCACGAGGTCCCAATATAACTTCTGAGCTTCTACATTTATTACATGATGCTGCTGTACGGCAGAACCTTTAGTCCATACTCCTCCGTCGAGTTGCTGGTATACGAGCAAGACGATGGTTATTTTCACTGCTTAGCAATCGCTGGCATTCTTTGATCCAACGATTGGCGATGGGTTGCCGGTAGTTCCTCTTTAGAGCTTGTCAACGAGATCCATGCTATTTTTCTCTTACGAGATGCTGAATTTTGTGAGAACCATCTTTGATAATGGTCTAAAGCCACTCTCACTTCAATAACTAGTCTGAGCAACATTGTTTGAAGCCTCAAATCTTTTTCCCTCTTAATGAATTAGGAGAAGTCTGAAAAAGAATACTATATTTCAAGAAAAAGATCCATGTATCGACACATTTCCTAGATGATGATTTCCATAGACAACGAGCTGTGTTCTTGCTCTGACTTTGAATATTGTCCATTTAAAGTATGGAGTCAATGCGGCTCAATACTTAATGGACTGGATTGTTAATGGACTGGATTGTCATATGAGTTAGTTATATTAAGTAAATATATTTAAAATAAATCTAAAATAATATGAGTGTTAAATGGGTTCATAACTATTTAGAAATAGGTTTTTGGGGGAATGCATTTGGGAAAATAAATACCTGTTAAATAGTTTCTCAAAATGCAAATAAATACCACATTTTGCTAATAAAATTTTTATTAAAAAAATTATAAATAATTTTTTTTCAAATTCACTTTTCGGCGCCCCGATCCGGCCGGTCGTTTAAAAGGCCTCGTTTGAGGGGCGACCTCAGGCGGCGATCACGATCACCCGTTGCTTGGGTCGTGCGACCGCTTGGGTCGCTTGGGTTCGCGACCCAGGCGGTGGTTGCGCGATCGCCTTGGTCGCCCGACCCGAGACGACCACCGCCGCGCCTCGGTGGCAACCCGGGCGCACGACCGCTATAATTTATTCTTGTCATCATTTGATCTTTTCATTCGTTATTTTGTACTCTTACTTTAGTTTTGATATGAGTTTTGAATTAGATCGGTAATACTTCTATAATTTATTCCTACTCTTACTCGATCTTTTCACTTGCTCACTCTGTGCTCTTACTTTAGTTTTGAATTAGATTAGTAATATGAGTTGGGGCAGGTCTAGTATAAGTTGAGTTGAGTATAGGCAAATAAATTTGTATTATAAGTGAAATTTGAGCTGACTTTTTTTTAACCCGATCCGACCGACCCGGGTCTACTATTACTACATCGTACAAATTTCAACTCGGTCGGCTCTACCGAAGGCCACCAAGTCGACCTTCTCGGGGACAAGACAATGGCTCTCACGAACCAGCGCTTGCCATTCCCATTCCGTCTCCCTCCTCACCTTCACTTCACCAGATCGTGCTCCGTCCCCGGCATCTCCACGACCTCCTCCAAGCAGCCTCTTCTCTCCCTATCCGCAACCTCGCCCTCTTCCTCTCCCTCTTCTCCCTCTCCATCTTCTTCCATTTTCCTTCCTTATCTCCAGCAACATGAAGAACAGCAGCAGCAGCAGCAGAAGGAGCAGCAGCAACGACGACGGCCGCAAGTGTTGCCGCAATCGCAGCCGCGGCGACAAGAGCGACGGCCGGAAGAGGACGGCGACGACCCAATTCTCAGATTCTTCAAGTCTCGCGCCCCTGCGCAGGACCCACCTTGCGAAGGGCGGCTCTCCCTCCAAAACAACCGTCGCTCTTCTTGGCGCCTCGCTCGCGGCTTTGGTGCAGATTCCAAAACCGAGGATTCATCGGTGCCGACTATTGGAGATTCGGAGAAGATGGGTTCTTCGGGTTCGGCCTCAAAAGGTGGTTCGGCTGAGGGTGCGAGTGGAGCAATTTTGAAACTTGCGAGGAACTTGCCGGCGAACACGACGTTGGGGGAGTTACTGGGTGATTTTGAAGGGAAGATTAGCGCGGGAGAGTGCGTGGAGGTGTTGGGGTTTATGGAAAAGGAGGGGCTTGTAGGGAGCAGCATTTACTTCTTCGAGTGGATGGGGTTGCAGGAGCCATCTCTTCTTACTGCTCGGGCATGCTCGGTCATGTTTCCCATGTTGGGAAGAGCTCGAATGGGGAGCAAATTGCTGGTCTTGTTTGAAAATCTACCGAACAAGGAAGAGTTCAGGGATGTCCGTGTTTATAATTCTGCTATTTCAGGGCTGATGAGCTCTGGGAGGTATGAGAAATGGAAACGTTTGGGATTTTCTGTCTCTATGTGTTCAGTTTGTTCGTCGGTTTTGTGCTTCTTTATTTGTTATGCCACATCGTGATTGACTTTCTGTGGTACTGATTGTGCTTGTGTTCATAGAAAGATAAGCATAGTCCTTGAGGCTAATTTAAGCTTAGTTTTGGAGAAAGTAGTTTATCGTATTGTCTTGTCAAATTGGATGAGGTCTGAATCTCCTGTCAATGTGTAATATCTTGGTGGGAGTAAATTTTTGGCTTTTGACTCTAATTTTCTAAGTCTGAAGGATAATCTGTTGGATCACTGTTCAAGATCTAGACCATGTTGTTCATATCCTAGATGAGTCTCTGCTGAAACAAAATAAGAATATACCCCAGACAGATGCAATGATCCTTTCGTCAATGACATTAAATTTTTTCATGGCAATAGTTGTCTTCCTTCATTCTGTAATTCCCTTGCCTTTGACTTCTCCCTTTTGTCCAGACGTTCTAAATGAGATACTTCGTCATATGTTACAGCTATGAGGATGCTTGGAAGGTGTATGAGGCAATGGAGGCTAATAATGTTCAGCCAGATCACGTGACATGCTCTATAGTCATCACGGTCATGAGGAAGAATGGACACAGTGCTAAAGAATCATGGGAGTTTTTTGAGAAGATGAATAGGAAAGGAGTTAAGTGGAGTTCAGAAGTTATGGGTGCCCTAATAAAATCATTCTGTGACGAGGGGCTGAGGAAGGAAGCTCTTATCATCCAAGTGGAAATGGAAAAGAAAGGTATCCCTTCAAATGTCATTGTATACAACACATTAATGGATGCTTATAGCAAATCCAATCAAATTGAAGAAGCTGAAGGTCTCTTTTCTGAAATGAAAGTGAAAGGCCTCAAACCCACTGCTGCCACGTTTAATATCCTGATGGATGCATACAGCAGAAGGATGCAGCCTGAGATTGTTGAAAAGTTTCTTAAAGATATGCAAGAGATGGGCTTGGAGCCAAACGCCACTTCATATACATGCTTGATTAGTGCATACGGGAGGCAGAGGAAAATGAGTGACATGGCAGCAGACGCATTCATGAGGATGAGGAGAGTTGGTATAAAACCGAATTTACATTCTTATACAGCTCTTATTCATGCTTATTCAGTGAGTGGTTGGCATGAAAAAGCTTACTCAACATTTGAGGATATGCTAAGAGAAGGAATCAAACCCTCGATTGAAACCTACACCACTCTCCTGGATGCATTTAGGCGTGCTGGTGACACTGAAGTGTTAATAAAAATATGGAAAATGATGATTAGCGAGAAAGTTGAAGGGACACAAGTTACATTTAACATTCTCCTTGATGGATTTGCTAAGCAAGGTCACTATGTTGAAGCAAGAGATGTGATCTCTGAATTTGGGAAGATAGGTCTGCAGCCGACTGTAATGACTTATAATATGCTGATTAATGCATATGCACGAGGAGGTCAGCACTTGAAGTTGCCCCAACTGTTGAAAGAAATGGCAGCTTTGAATCTGAAGCCTGATTCTGTTACTTATTCGACCATGATATATGCCTTTGTCCGTGTTCGTGATTTCAGGAGGGCCTTCTTTTATCACAAGAAGATGGTACAAAGTGGACAGGTGCCAGATGCTAGATCATACCAAAAGCTCAGGCAAATATTGGATGTAAAAGCTGCATTAAAGAATAGGAAGGACAGGAGTGCTCTTCTTGGTATAGTCAATAGCAAAATGGGTTCGGTGAGACCCAAGAGGAAAGGAAAGAAGGATGAGTTCTGGAAGAATAGGATAAGACATCGAAGGGCTCATGATGGACAATGAAGGTGCTCTTGGGAAGAAAAGGGAATTGGACTATATGTTGGTTCCCTGCCTCAGCTATCTTTGGCTGGTCTTTTGGATTTGTCCTTGGTAATATCTGGTGAGACAATTGGAGTGGCCATGGTTGTTTGCTGCTGGCTATCGGATGTTGCACATGGTTATATCTGTTTTCTCTATGAAGTGGAGATTCCTTCGTGGGCAAACACTGCTGCGCTCACAGGACTTGTAATTGACTGTCTATGCTGGTCAGTGCACTAAAAAGATCTGTCCCTCATTCGGACTGAGCAACTAAAGAAGCTTCACAAGACACGAAAGATGACTTGTTGAGGTATCTTTAAATGGGAGATTGAACACTTCAGAGCTTTTTTCAGCTTTCAAGCATTGCTGAGCCTAATCATTTCCACAAGACCCTAAGGTCATGCTGTCAAAGGTACTTATTTTAGGAACCCCGGTGTAGTTGAACGTACAGTAGTCATATATGGCTCGTGATATTATACAAATTTATTTGATAATCAATTATCCATTTTATTCCACAACCGTGGAAAAAAAGCATTGGAGGCTTACATCCCATATCCATTCAGCATATTCAATCTAATGTGTGACACACCAAAAGAACCACATTAAATCATAAGTTCCACATCCACACTGCCAGTACCAACTGCAAGATACTACCCAGAAAAACAAGATGCAAACTTAAAACCATGCCAGATTACACAAAAGTTATTTACCTGCCAATTTCTACACAAACACTTGGCATCAGCAGTAAGTGGCTAATTTCCTTCCTGAATCATATCTTCTACAGACTGTTACAGAAAATACAACTGCATCAAGTACATGGTGAGCTTGAGGGGATGTGTTTTCATGCTTCGCTAAGTTCCTGTCTCTCCAGAGATGATAAATTGTTGCATTCCTGGCTACTGTAAAACTATTCCCCTCCATGTTCTGCATGACTCAAGTAAATTCACCCCTCTGGTCACTTGCAAATCTAGGACATGAGAGTGGCTGTAAAACTTGTTCCCAAATCTGCTTTCAGAACACACCTTGAAGAACAAGTGCATTCAAGATTCTTCATGTTGTCTGCATAGCAGACGAGTGCTATCCATGCCACACCAAGTTTTCATCCCGACCAATGTGTGCAACCTATTATGAATCACTAGCCAAGTTGGAAAGCCATATTCTAGCACATTAGGCCGTAACCATAAAAGCCTATGCCAAGTCACTTTGTTTTCCCACATTTCCTCCCTAGCTTCCAAGCCTCCGTTACATAGAAAGAGCCACCAGATGATCCAGTAAATGCTAAATAGACCCTGCTAAAGGCAATCAATAATTCAAAGCAGATCAACAGACCTTGCTATAGGCCTCATTTGCCTTAATTACATATGTAATTATTGCTTTATCACCTGAAGCTATAAACGATTCTGAGAGTAATTTTCAATCAAGATCCCATATGGATGCCATTCATCATACCCTAAAGAGAGTTTCCCCACTACCTACCACACGCTTGATAGGTAGTTTAAATAAATGCCTTAGTTTGAGCATTTTTCCTCCACGCATATGTGCTGTCTGATCTCTCCTTGGCTTGCCACAGGCTAGACCGCTTCAGCAATATAGAATTAACCCATGCAACCCATAAAGAGCCTGATTTCAGAAGCAAACTTAAGGATACAAGCAGCATTCGCAAAGCAAGATTCCTAAGATCAAGGCCCCCCTGCAAAATATGGAATGCATACATCAGAGCAGGCCACTTTTTCTCCATAAGCATGCCCAATTTGATTGCTTCCCTGGCAAGAAAGAGATCTGAGTCCAGTAATTAACTATGCTATACATAGCTGATGATATCAAATACAATCTTCCTGCATAGCTGAGTTCTTAGAAGTCCAATAATCTTTTCTAGAAGTCAGCTTATCAACCAATGGCTTAAAAATCACGATCAATTAGCCTTCCTGAAATGAGTGAAGGCCAAGATATCTGACAGGAAGAGAGCTTCTTTGAAAGTTGCTGAGATCCTCTGAAAGTTACCGAGTTGAAGAAGATCTTTGCCGTGATCGAACTCGTTTCCAGGAAGATAAAAGCTGATTTTTCAGGATTGATCTTGAGGCCAGACATACCATGAAATTCCTGAGAAAGAGAGAATGCTTCAAACGAGGAAGTCCTATCTCCTTTCCAAAATCTCAAGAAGTCATCAGCGGAACTCAAATAAGTCAATTTTACCTCAGCACAAGGTAAAAACCTGATCCTTCAACGTTGTGCCCCTGAATCATACATTCTAGAGAAGACATTCATGTTAATCACAAAGAAAGATGGAGATAAGGGATCTCCTTGCCTCCGTCCTCTCTCCCCTTTAAGAAATCCTTCAATCCCCTCATCCATTAAATTAAGTTTTCAGGCACTCTAATAGTCTGCAAGATGCTGAGCACGAAATCCCAATTCACTGAGTCGACAGCCTTCATTGTGTCAGCTTTTTTCATTCCTCAAGGAGAAATACGATTGCTATGATAGTTTTTACCTAGTTCATGCGCAAATTGAGCATTATTAGCAATCCTTCTGTCCTTAACAAATCAGACTGGCTGACATTAATAAAAAAATTGGCAAAATCTCAATTTGCCAAGATCTTGGTAATGCATTTATAAATGACATTACAACAACAAAGAGGCCTGAACAAGGTCATCTTGATGCATTTTTCACTTTTGGAATTAGTGAAATAACATTAATTCTCATCAGCTTCGAAGATGAGAAAAACTTGCAACATTGCATTACTAAAATCCTCCCCAACCAATGTCCATGCTACCTTAAAGAACTGAGAAGAAAAGCCAGTGCTTTGTCCCATTCATGGCCCAAAGAGCTGATTTAATTTCCATTGCTTGACTGGTTTCAACATGTCTTGTGCGTTAATCATCAGTTTGCCGGATTTGTATAATCTGGTGGAATGTGTCCGTTGTATGTGAAGAACACAACTAGAGGTTCCCAAAAGCTTCCTGTAAAACTTCTCAGCCTTACTGTGCTATGGCCTTATTCCCTTCAAGCTTTCTTCCATCTTCAGAGTACAGTAATCTAAGGGACCGTTGAAATTCCTTATTCTAACCATTATATGAATGTACGTGTATTTTATCCCCCAACTGTTTGAAAAAGGCTTCTTCACCATTCTTGAGCCTTCAAACTCATTTCTGAGTTTAAATTCATCCTCCAATACTTAATCATTTGGAATTGGTCCAGCCGAATAAATTTGTGCCTGCAAGCCTGTTGACTGTTCTTGCACTTGATTCACTTGCTCAGAGATTCGACAAAATTTGCTCACTATTCAGTTTCTTGAAAGCTGCTTTAACATTTCGAAGCTTCTCATATAGCCTGAGCACAGAACATCCTGAAACAGCACAAGTCCATGCTGACTTGACTTTCTTCAAAAACTTGGGATGTTTGCACCAGTAATAGAAGAATTTTAAAGGTTTTGGTGCGCCTAAATCATCTGGCTACAATTTCATATTGATAGCACGATGGTCTGAAACTCCTGGAGGAAGAAAATCAGAGGCTGAAATGGGAAAAGTCTGAAGCCAGCTCAAATTAACTAGTGCTCTGACCCTTTTCCTAGCAACAGAATCTCGTGCTCTTTTGCCGCTTTAAGTAAAAATATTCCCAGTAGACTTTATGTCTTGCAATTCAGCATCGTACCAACAACTATTGAAATCTTCACTAACAACCGAATCTGCAACATCAGCATTACTAGCCTCTGATGGGGAAAGATGGCGTTGAAATCACCTGCAAGTGCCTGCAATCGAGTGAGACAAGTGCTTCCTTTCTCCAGGCTCATTTGAAGCATACAAAATTAGTAGAAAGAAAAGAATTGTCATTGTATAGAATCTTCAATGTATAAACTGCCTATGTATATGTAAAATATCCACATTTATGTCCCTATTGAGAAAGATCCAAATCCTTCCGGAATCACGTGCTTTTTAATTATGAAACCAAGTCGCATCTGGGATAGATCTATTTCCTCTTTTCTCAGCATTCTTGTCCTTTACTCTAGTTTTAAGCAAACAAAACATATGGATAGACATCCTCTCGACTTTTTTTAATACTTTTCTGTGTTTGAGACATTCGTTAAAACCCTCAAAATTCCATGAGAGTATATCATTACTTCAAGATGGAGGAGCCGGACTTACCAGCCACCGTCTGCACATCAGTCGACAAATTCCTCTTCCTTCCTCTCCAGGATTGAGCAATCTGCATCGTCATCTCACCGGCTACTTTTGCTGGTCCCTCAATAGTATCTTTCTTGATTGTCACGAAAACAGATGGACCCTCAATAGTATCTACTTGAACAGTGTAAGATCTATTAAACATTATCTTTTCGTGGCGGGCTATGCAAGGCCATACTACTTTGCCCTTTTTTTAACGTAGTTACTGCCTTTGCTTGATCTACTCCATTCAGATTTATCTGGCCAGGAAAGAGGCGATCCCCAGAAAATCTCTTTTCACCTCGCGGCAACAAATCGATGCATTCGATATGGGTCTTCACATATGACAAGCTTTGCCCGGTGGTCACTGACCCACACAGATCACTGATTTTCATCCACCAAATCTGCATAGTGCAAACACAAGGTCAAAAAAGCCCGTGGCTTAGGCCGATAAACTTTCATTCCCTTCACCATGCCAGAAGAGTTTCGGCTGCTATTACCGCGGACTAAGCCAAAAGAGGTTTTTCGCTCTTGCGCCAAGCGAGCATGCACTACTAGCTAAAATCTTCGCAAAGAGATCGTATGATAGACCTTTGAAAGTTTCACCACGAGTTTCAAATGATAGAAGCTCAAATTTGCTAGGATACCTACATTTGGCTTGGGAGAGAATTACCAAAAAAGTTCTAAACCTATTACAATTGTTGCGTCAATTCAGCCATAAATCTTTCAATTTGCCATTGTAGTTTATTCGATCGATTTTGGTTAGAAATCGCTAATATGAATATTGGTCATCTTACGTTATATAATAGGCCATGATGTAGATAATTTTTGAAATTTTTTAAAAAAATATCTGATTTTTTTTTCTTTCCCTTTCTTTTCATTTTCTTTTTCTAGTGGCGGCCACTAGCCATAAGTGATGGTTAGTGAGGGCCCCCTCACCAAATCCAGCAAAGTCAACTTCCATTGAGCCTCACCTGGGGGAGGGGCACCCTTCTTAGCGAGACCCAACAAGCCTCAGCAAGGGTTAGCCTTGCCAAATCTGGTGAGGGGGGCCCTTGCCGACGCTCACGCTCACCTAGGTGAGGTTGACTCTTGTTGGCCATTGCCCGTGGCTAGTCCTCGGCTACTAGCAAAAAGAGAAGGAAATGAAAAAAAGAAAAGAAAAGAAAAAAGGAATGCATAAAAATTATTCATGCCATACAGGACAACTAATGTCCATGTCAATAATTTCTAACTAAAATTGACTGGATAAAATTTATTGGTAAATCGTCAAAAGATTGATGACTTGATTGGCTATATTGAAATGTTTAGAATTAAATTGACATATATGTAATAAGTTTAGAACTTTTTCTCATAATTTTTCATTTGACATATATGCAATAAGTTTAAAACTTTTTCTCATAATTTTTCCATTCAGCTCCTGCTTCGCTTCAATGGTAGTCCTATCCTTAAAAAGATGTGGATAATAGCCCAAACATCCAATCTGCTCGAAGTGTGTAGTCGGCGCCCGAGATCCGGCTCGCGCGGCGGCCGTAGCCCTTCGCCGGTCCGGTGAAGGGTTGCCCCATTTTTTAATTAAAAAAAATAAAATTCAGGGGTAAAAAGTGGAAATATGAAAAATCAGTGAGGGTAGTTTTGGAAAGAAAAAATATGGTTTCAGCATTTGGGGGATGCTGAAAGCCCAAGGCTGGTCCCTCGTAGGGTGCGTTTGGTTCGGCTTTGGGGGAATGTACTTGGGAAAATGCAAATACCTTTGAGCTAAAGAGGTTTCCCGAAATGCAAATACTGTTTGGTAAATTTTGCATTGTGAAACAACTTTGACCTAAGTGCCGTTTGGTGAATACCACATTTTGCTTAGGGACTTTTGCAAAATTTTGTATTTAAAAAAAATTGTAAATAATTTTTTTTTTCAAATTCACTTTCCGGCAGCCGCCGTGCGACCTCAAGCCGCCCCACCCGAGGTCGGGCGACCTCGGGTGACCGTCGCCTGGGTCTCGAACCCAGGGCGACGGCGGTGGCCGCCGACCGCTGGGTCGCCGTCGCCCGGTCGCGAACCCGGGCGACGGCGGTGGCCGCGCGATCGCCCGGGTCGCTTGGGTTCGTGACCCGGGCGGTGGTCTCGCGACCCGGGCGGTGGACGCCCGACCGCCTAGGTCGCCGTCGCCCGGGTTCGCGACCCGGGCGACGGCGGTGGCCGCTCGACCGCCCGGGTCGCGAACTCGGGCGACGGCGGTGGCCGCTCTACCGCTGGGTCGCCCGGGTTCGCGACCCGGGCGTGGTCGCGCGCGACCGCCCGGGGTCGCGACCCGACCCAGCAACGACCGCCGCCTCGGGCGGCGACCCGGCACGCGACGGGCGACGGCCGCCCGAGGAGGCGACCGGGCGGTCGCCCCTTGGCCGGCGGTCATCGGCGGTCGTTGGTTGTTGGCGGTCATCACGGTCGTCGGCTTGGCCACGCGAGGAAGATGAACGAATGTCGTTCAAGTTGCATTCAAAATGTAACTTGCAAATGCACCTCTAGACCAAAGATTCACCTAAGGGCCTTTGAGGATACTTGGAGATGCAATTGCATCTCCCCAAAGTCCTCCAAAATTCCATTCCAAACACATTTGCATTTTCCCAAGGGGCTTTCGGGGCTGAAAGCCTCTTGGGAAAGCCCAACCAAACGCACCCGTAGCCTTGGGCTTTCAGCATTTTGAAGGCCAGCTTTCAATTGAAAGCTGGCTTCAAAGCTGAGCCAAACGGTTCAGCATTTCCCCAAGGGGCTTTCAGGCCCGAAAGCCCCTTGGGAATGCTGAACCAAACACACCCGTAGACTTTCTCTTTGACGGCCAAATAATATTGTCCTAGTTAAGGAAACATAGAATCTTGAACCTTATCTGGCGACTTCAATAATTCACTCTATTTCACCCTGATTCTACAATCCCACCACATAAAATGGTGACTAGCTTATGTTGAAAATGCTGGTTCAGTTATTTAGTGACATTTAAGTTCTTTCTAAATACAATGAGTTGGTGTTCAGAGCCAAAAGTGTTACGTAGATGCAAATGGGATCGTAAAGCATAACCATGCACATGATGGAATGTTTTATGATATAGATTGTTTCCATTAGTCATAAGAACAATATTCATTTTGCAGTTTTGTGGTTCCAATGTTAATAGGAGGATGCAAAGTGCATTTGTCCTGGAGCGATTTCTCTCATGCTCATATGAGTTGAAAAGTGGAGCTTTGAGCAATTGGGGTGAAGTGCGAAAGATGCAAAAGGGTTGATACAACTGATTTAAGGGAAATGCATCAGGGTGCATATGCTAGAAATTCAGGGATGGGATGATTATCATCTTAGGAGGCCTCTAAAAATTGACTTCTTGAAAGTAAGTGATTGAGAGCTAAAGGGTTGATACACTTTTGTGATGATGGCCCAATTGGTTCAAACTTATTGTTGTATTGAAGTAATATGTATGTCTCACTCAATGTACTACATACCTGAGATAAATTAAGTGCGATATGATTAGTGACGAGGATGCAATTCACCATATTATCCTTGGGAATGGTTTGTTAAGGGAAAGCTAGCTTGGTGTTTTGGCTCATCGGGCGCCATTTGGGTTGTCTTTGGTTAGGAAAGTTTCAGCCCATGAAGGATGGTATCGGAGTAGATATTCCAAATCGTATGGGATGATGCCAAGAAGAGATTCATTGCCATGTTTCCTACAAGAAGAGAACCTTCATTGATTTGCTAATATACAAGCCTAGTTGGTGAAACAAAGTGTTGACGAGGGAGTACAGTTGGTTAGGACGTCAACTTGTTAGGGAGGGCGCAAGTGATTGAAGAATCACGATTAACTTCAATTAGGGAAGCAATCGATAGAGAAAGGTGATATGTTCCGATGGGCAAGTGTGTGTCATTCTTGTAAGTCCCAAGGGAGTAGCAATGATGGTCGAAGAACATTAAGGAAACGACTAAATAACCAGCAACAAAGGGCTTGCGGAGATTGAGTGGAGGAGATTATCACAATCTGCTTTCTCCCATACCTTTCTAGGCTGAAAGTGGAGTTTTGTTGGATCCAATTGAAGCGGGAGATATGCAGAAGTGTTTCGTGAGAATGGGGTTGCACCATTTGTGTTACAAATCCGAGAATGAGATTAATATTATCATAAAAAATCTCTAAAAGTGGGGAGCCGATATCACTATTGTGACAATGGTCTCGAGAAAGTAAGGGCATGTTTAATAACACTTCCGAGAATAATTAATTATGTTCTTTTGTTCCCGGGAGCAGATTTGGAACAGAAATGCGTTTGGTAAATTTTTTTGTTCTGGGGAACAAATTTGTTCCAAGGAATAAATTTGGAATAGAATCAAGAAGCAAAAAAAAGTTGTTTTTTGCTCTAGGAACAATTTTGAGAATCAATTTTTTTTTCTCTTTTCTCTTTCTCTTGTTTTCCCTTCCCTTTCTTCTTCTTCTTCCTCTTCCTCCTCCCACCCCATCACCGCCCCATTGTCGCCCCTAGGCCGCCGCCGACGAGCGGCTGGAGCCTCGCCAAGCCAGGGCAAGGTCCGGCAAGCTCGTTGGAGCCTCACTCGGCCGCCACAAGAGGCTCGAGCTCGCCTAGGCGGCATGAGGCCAGGCCTCGCCCTAGCTTGGCGAGGCCGAGCCTCGTCGGTGGCCGAACGAGGCTTCGGCGAGCTTGTTGGACCTCACCCAGGCGCTTGTCGGTGGCGGCCCAAGGGCGGTGGCCAAGAGGAAGAAGGAGAGAAAAAATTATAAGAAAAAACATTAAAAATTAAAAGAATTAAAAGATCAAAATTTTTTACCAAACGTATTTCTGTTATCGGAGTAAAAATTTTAAATAGTTTATCAAACACCTTAAATACTCAAAATTTGTTTTCGGGAGCAGAATAAAAAAAAAATATTTCTAATCACAAATTATTCCTTGGAGTAGAATCATTACCAAACACGTCCTAAAACTAATTGTTTCCCAAAGCCCAAATTAAACTAATCTGTATTTCTCCCTTGAAAGTTTAGATGCTTGCATTAAATTAGACGGGTACGAGCAATGATGGGGATGCTATCAGCCATACCGTATTTAGGAACGGTCCATTGAGGGAAGGCTTGTCTAGTATTCCGGTTCATCAGGCGCCGAATGGGGTTTGTCCTCGACTAGGAAAGTTTCGGCCCGTGACATGCGAATTTATGCTTATAAATCTATAGAATTCACCTTTTCCCTTTTCCTTTTCCTTTTCCTTTTCCATTATCAAACTCCAGGATGGGTTTATATCTGGGAAGTTGCTAAAAGTGAAAACAAAACACCGGTACAATCTTCCCAAATTGACAAAAACGAAAGACAAAAGCTCACTCGGAAACTCTCTCTCGCATACAAATACAATTCTCTCTCTGCATCTCTCTCTTCATGCAGACATGAGAGTCCTCACATTTCCAAACTGCCTCTCCTCCTCAAGCCCTTGGCCCTCTCCCTCCTCCTCTCCCTCTCCGTCGTCGTCCTCCTCCTCGCCACCCACACCCCTCTCCACCGCCGCCCCCCCGCCGCCGACGAGCCGCCCCCCTCCTCCTCCTCCGGCTCCGGCGGCCGGCGGCGGCGGCGGCGGCATCCGAATCCGCTCCGGGTACACCTCCTACGACGCCTACATCCAGCACCAGCTCAACAAGACGCTCAACCCCAACCTCCGCAAGATCTGGACCACCCGCGACTGGGACCGGAAAGTCCGCGTCTTCGCCCGCTTCTTTGAGAGCCTGAAGAGCAGGAAACTCCTTTCCGAGTCCTCGAAGGCGCTCTCCATCGGGGCGAGGGTCGGCCAGGAGGTGGCGGCGCTGAAGCTGATCGGCGTGAACGACTCGATCGGGATCGATCTGGTCCCCCGCCCCCCGCTGGTGATCCAGGGCGACTTCCACGACCAGCCGTTCCCGAACGCGACGTTCGACTTCGAGTTCTCGAACGTGTTCGACCACGCGCTGTACCCGGGGAAGTTCGTCGGGGAGGTGGAGCGGACGCTGAAGCCCGGGGGGATCTGCGTGCTGCACGTGACGGTCAGGCACCGGACGGACAAGTATTCGGCCAACGACCTGTACAGCCTGGATCCGCTGGTGGAGATGTTCAAAGAGTCGGAGCTGGTGGAGACGAGGACCATCGACGGGTTTGGCCTCGACACTGAGGTCGTTTTCCGGAAGAAGATGAAGACCAAGAAGAAGATGAAGCAAATTCGCAGGTCATGATTCACATTCTTTACACGCTCATTCGTTCCTTTTTTTCTGTCCTTTTCCGTTCCATAGATTCGTTATTCTTGATCATCTGGGGAGAATTCACGCGACCCAGGTCGAATATAGAGATTGTAAACACAAAATTCGTGATTGATAGAACGGGGAATTTCCCTCTCTGTAACTTTTCTCGGGAAAATCTCTGCGCGAATAATTCCTGGAAAGATGAGGTTGGGGTGCGTGTGTTTCTTGCTCGATCTCGACTCGGGATGCTCGTTATCCGAGCCAACGAGCGATAACAAGAGATGGGTCGTCATCCCTCATCGTTCACGGGGGATTTCAAGAAACGCGTTTCCATCGGATCTTTAACATCGATCCGTCCTCGGCTCTCCAAATATAGAAATTCTTCCATTATCCCAAAGGTTTATCTCCCCTCTGTTAAATTTTCTAAAGTAAATTTCGCACGTTTGATTGAATCACCGAGATGGGCTCTGAGATTTCAGCTGCTCATCATCCATCCAACATTCAAAATCGAAGCTTTGTTTCATCTCTTTTCGCGTAAGCAGTAAACACGCAACAGAGCCTTGTTTTCGACCACGATTCTTGCTATTTGGAGAGAATCCCCTTTTGGACTTCCGATGAAGAGATGGAATTTTGGTTCCGACACAGGTTATTCGATCGTGTAGTCGATGCCGGGATGTGTGTGAATGAATGTGTTTGAGAGAGAGAGAGGGAGAGAGAGAGTATTCTGGAAAGATCCGACCAAAGGGAAGAAAGAAATTCGAATGGGGGTAGTTGGGGTTAGAACAGGGGCAATTAATGTAAACCAAAGAATGTGTGGTGCGCGCCGGCCGATGGGAATGATTCGTGCTGCATTATAATATTAGCTTCTTCTTTCTTTTTTTTTAATCTAAAAAACGCATTTACTGTTTGGGGTTGCGTGCGCTTCGAGGGATCCATGTGACTCCCAATTATTATCCTCCTACCAAACTGCATGAAATTTTAAAAATTAAAAATATAGTTTCTTTTGGTCGAAAAATTAAAAATATAGTTGACAAGAATCATGTTCTAGTCAACCGTGTAATAAGTAATCACAAGGGTTAAAGAATAGATAATATATTTAAATTAAGTGGCCGACCAAACACCCTTTTTTTTCCTCTCCAATTTGCAAGCCGTATAGTTTAATTGGGGAAACATGAAACCTTGCTCGAGCGAGGTACTTAGCTACGAGAATGTATGTCATGCGTCAGATTCACTGTGTCACCGGAACACGACAAGACTAATTAGGATCTATTTGGTTACCAAGCCAAAGTTTATGTCAAAGTTGGTGTCCTCCTCTTTGCTTGGGTGTTGCCAACTATAAAGGCCGCTTGTGGTTATTTCTTGAGAGGCACCTTACTAAATTGTGTTATTTATTTTGACATGTTGATATTTGTACGTTTCACACCCTTCATTAGTAGGTGGAATATTTTTCTTCCCCACCAATCAGGAACTACGGAGGGCAAGCGGATCTCCCGCCTATTGCCTCATTGACCATTTTAAGGACGTACTCAAGTTTAAATTATAAGAATGTATGTCATGCATTAGATTTACCATGCCACTAGAACATGACAAGAATAGTTAGGGTTTATATAGCAACTATCCCCATTTTCTATTTTTTTGTTCTTTTATTGCTTGGAACAGAAAAAAATTGAAATTCGTTTAGTAACATTAGCTAATTTTTCTATCCCTTAAACATATTAATGGCCAAGGAATAGATTTAAAATAGAAATAAGAAATTAAAAAAATCTACTTCTTTGTTTATGGAAATGAAAATAAAATAAAAATTCTAAATAGAAATTATTTTCAAGAACATAAATTTTACTAAATGCATATTTAGTATTTAGATGGCACAGTTGATGCATATAATATAGCCAATACGATTGATCAATTGCATGTCATCAGCTCAATTGCCGATGATGACCATTATTTCTCCTTACCTCAAAGACTTTTTCGTCGTGTGAATTACTACTATTCGCACAACAGTATGTGATAAGGGAGTTGTGTTTGCCACATATACAAAGTAGATAGCACGAGAGAGATGAACGTGGACATGCTAGCGAAGGGTTTGAATAGCGGATATTAGATAAATACATTGAAATTGGCCCAATCGAGAATTTCCAAGGTTTTGAACCAGAGAAAAAATAGCAAAACAAACGTGGATGTACATAACAATAACTGCTGAGAAACTTGCCAAGGCGACCATGTCTCCTGATTTATGTACCGAAATTTTATAGTAATATAAATTTGTGGTTCTAAATATTTATTACCCAAACAAAAGGTGCATCATATATAATATACGTATGTGAATTGACAAATGATATGAAGGTCTTTTTTTGATAAAGATAAATTTACAAACAACTTTCATTGTCGTGAGTGATTGGGAGTTTACAAATAGGGGCTATTTAAAACCTACAATCGACCACTATAAACTGTTATTAAATTAAAAAAAGATAACTTCCTGATCCTATTTGCCATAAAAAAAAAAGAACAACACTTATACACAAAAAATTATGAAATTTTAAAATAGTGGCCATAAACATAACAATCCAGTAGTTACCATATTATCTAGTAACGTTGTAATTATATGTCACTATTGATAACTTCAAAAGTATTCTATTCAAGTAAAGATTCAATTAGACTGAAATATAAATAGAGATCGCATATCGATTTTGACTAACTCTCTTCTATGAGATGTCACATATTGACTATATGCTTTCTTCATTACCAACATGCTGGTCCCCTCTTTCAGTTAAGGTTCTCATCAATAATTGATATTTGCTATTGAAAATTTCCTTGATGAGTTGTTGATGCTCTTTAAGTTGTCAACCGCCATTATAATTGATGACACAACTAAAATCTAGTATTATCAACTAAGTCCGTCGCTTGTATATCCTTTTATTTTTAGAAAGATGGATGACCAATGGTGTAGAAGAGCAAGGGAAAGAGAGAAGACAAGAGAGAGCCAATTCATCCACAACTGGCGGTGACACAAAATAAAATTATCATGCTCATTTTTTTTTGTCATCAGTTGAGGTGGGTCGGGTCCCTCCACTGTCGGGAAATAATTCTTATTGTTTCGTTGTCAACAACACGAGTTGATCTTATTCTCCACCGAATCATGACAACTAGGAATTCTCATTGCCTGAGTTGTTCCCGGTACATCTTTCAGTCGTTGGATTGGACGCATACGAACAAGTCAAAGCCCATCCGACGGTTGAAATACGCTGAGAACAACATCTTCCATTTCCGTAGTATTCATGGAAATATACGAAAGTACAGGGTTATATCGCCAATTTTTTGTGTTTGGATTAAGACCATGTATTACTTACGTTTTATAATTACGTAATTCCAAGTTTAGAACCTTAAAATCATGGGGTCGATTTTCTTGTCATGAATGACTTTAACGGGACTTATCCTTAATCTCGATCTCTTATTTCCCTTCCTTCCTACCTTAGAAGAGCAATTGTAATTACTGGAATAATTTCAAGAGATTTTAAAAGCTGCGAGATGATGATTTTAACGTCGTTATCCTTCATGGGAAAAATTCGAATCATAGAACGATTTGTCCTTCAGTATAATTGCTTCAAGCTGAAGGAGCAGACGGTCAAGAAAGAAAACGAAATTTCCTTCTCAAACCTCAAGAAAGAAATGGTCCCACTCGTCCCGCTCTCTTCTTCTGTTTTTTTTTTTTTTTTGGTCCACAAGGTTTGTTTTATAAGGTTGTCCCGCTTATTTTCTGTCCACGATGCGGAAGATTCCCACTTTTATTTTATTTCAATTATGATAGGATGCTGTCAACGAGCACCCTGGTACACTCCCAAATCATTTCATTTTCAATGCTTCAATTAAGCATGAAACGAGAAAAGACGATTCATTAAAAATGACCATATTTCTTTATTTAGGTTAGGAAAAAAGACATAAGTGGCTCCTGAACGTGAGTCTTATGTGTAATATGGTCATGAATTTTTAATTTATTCAATATGATCCTGAACTTTAGTCCGGTGTTAAGTGTGATTCCTAAACTTTTAAATTTATTCAATTTAGTCCACAAACTTCTGATACATGTTCAATTGAATTCTTAGACTATATGAAAATGTTAGATGTCTCTCTAAACTTGCATTACTAGAAGAATAACATTAAATATTTTAAATATTTTCAGTCTTAGAACTAATTTGAACATAAATCAAAAGTTTAGGGATTTTATTGAATAAACTGAAAGTTCATGGATGGCATTGTATATTGAGCTAAAATTTTAAAGATCATATTATAGATTTGATCAAAGTTTAAAGACTTTTGGTATCATTTTTCCTTTATGTGATTAACAAGCGTCCAGGTTGCAGGCCCCGAGGCACCTGTTAACAAAGAATAAGCGCCGGCAGGCTCATGGGCCCCTTCTTTCATCGGCCCACGATGAAGTTGGATCGATATTAACGATACAAATTTTAGTTTCGATGTCCAACAAGCTTGTTTAAAGCCCAGGAACGGTTGCTTTCTTGGACCTATCTTTCCTCGTACAGACCAGACCAAGACATTTGTTTTTGCCGGACGATGAAGGGATCCAATGAAGGTGGAGACGCATGAATTTCCTACAGTAATGGTTTCAAAATCGCACCTTTCCGGGGGACTTTCTGGGGGACTTTCTCGGACGGACGAGCCCGACGAGTGAGGCGGATCCCAGTACAGTCCCTGCAACTCGACCGGACCTTGGGACGCCGGAGAGAGAGAGAGAGAGAGAGCGAGAGACTGAGCGGGAGGAGGGGGGAACGCAGGGATGAAGCGATTCTTCAAGCCCGTGGAGAAAGACGGCTCCAACAAGAAGCCTGCGCTGTCTCAGAGCTGCGACGACGGCGAAACGACGGGCGAGGAGAAGAAGAAAGAGCCATTGAAGTTCTTGACTTGGAATGCCAACAGCTTCCTCCTCCGCGTCAAGAACAACTGGCCCGAATTCACTAAGTTCGTCTCTGATCTCGACCCTGACGTCATTGCTATACAGGTGACTACCGATCACTCGCTTTTTACTCTTTCTTTTTTTCATTTTTTCTAATGTGTTTGATCAGCCATTTAAGTTGCGATGTGGAAAAAAGGGGATTTTCTGTGTTCATGACTGTTCACGATGCAGTGAAATGGGTGTTGTTTCTTCCGTTCCCTAGTTTTAGATGTTTTTATGGGTCTTGGGATTTATCGAATGTACCGGCAATTTTTGCTGCATTTGTGTAAAGAGGTTGGTGGTCTGCAATCTTTGTTCGTCCAGGCATGACCCTTGTAATTTTTATGGTACATTTTAAAGTGCTAGCTTCATATGGTTTCTCCAGTTGGTGCCCATTTTTTTACCATCTGTGGTAAAGAGAAAATTTGTCCAGGTAGGAATGGACTTGCTTCTGTCATACTAAAAAGTATTTGTTCTAGTTTGTTTATTGTTCAGATTGTATGACTAATGGAGGCATGCCTGTGAATCCAGTTTGAACTCCGGCCTTTTTGTTTCCTCCATTTCTTTTTTTCTTAATTTGAAAAATGTCTGTGATGATAGCTGTTTTCGCTATGTAACATGCTGGCTTTTGAAGTTGGTACCTTGTGGAGTCTTTTGTAAAGAAAATCATCTAACAGCTTGGGGATGGTAGGAAGTAAGGATGCCTGCAGCTGGTTCAAAAGGTGCGCCTAAAAATCCTGGAGAGTTGAAAGATGATACAAACTCCTCTCGAGAGGAAAAGCAGGTAATCGTGTGCTATTACTTAGGAAGTGCTAATGCTAATGGCTGTTGCTAATTCAGAATGTCTGTGTCTTTTTATTTCTCCATGTGAGTAGATGCTGATGCGCGCGCTTTCAAGTCCCCCCTTTGGACAGTATCGTGTTTGGTGGTCCCTCGGAGATTCGAAGTATGCAGGGACTGCGCTGCTAGTGAAAAAGTGCTTCAAACCAAAAGTTTCCTTTTCTCTCGATAGCAAAGGTACTTGATAAAGAAGTTATTGTCTGTTTTTGGCCTAAAAACAGTTCCTCTTAGGTGAAACTGGGAATTGGAAAACTTAATTGTACATTTGCATGAGCATTTCTTTACTGGAATTGAAAATGTACTCAGATGGACATGTTTCAGTACAGGGATGACACGAAGCATTGCCCAGTCTGCGCAATTGCACCCACTGAACTCTCCTTTTCTTATTTTATTTTATGTACTTACATACAAAACTTATCTTGCTAAAAAATTTCAAGAACTCGGATCTTGATCCTACTGGAATTTAGATTTAATTTGACCCTTAAATATCTTCTATTTGAAAATTCTGAAATACTGCAAAACAGGAGCTAAATTTTCTAATAGGACAGTTTAAGATGATTTATTTGAGAAATGGGAAATTTTTGTATGATACATTTTGCGTGAATTAACATGTTTAATGTAAATATTGGTCTATTGCTGCTGTTGAATAGATTTTTTAAAGGGTCTGCACTCCCTTGTTTCCCTATAATGAACTCTCCTACACTGTCCAAAATGAAGGAGTGAGTTGTCCCAACTTATTCTACCTTAATCTGAATATAGATCCCGTCTGCACAGCCTTACTCTTTAGTTTGAATGGGCAGTTTGCGAACTGTAAGTCAAAGCATGGATTGCTTAGAATGGTAATGACGACTTGAGGGTTTTCTCCGTTTTTCTCGTTTGTTGTTGAATTGTTAAAGTAAAACCATTCATTCACCACTTCTTACTGATTTGATTCTAAACTTTCCTAATTCTTCCATCATCTGTTCCCGAAAGAACAGAAGAGGACAAAGCAAATATAACAGTGTAAGCTCTACTGAAGTCGGATATTAGATCAAAGTCAGGCATCAGCTATAAGCTGTCGCATAATTCTTTTAAACTGTTAGCTGTTATATTATGTGGATTTTGGTATCAACTCATACGAAAGTTCGAGCTTATACGATGGAACTGTGCTTTGACTATAGATATTTACAAACTGGGATTTGGAATATAATATTCTACTGGAGGGGAAAGAGTGTTTGGAGATCAGATCCAAGTAGAGGATCTCTGACGTTGATATCAAGATATGTTATGTGATAGTGCCCACCATTTAGAGGCTTAAGTTCATAGGTGGAGGCATGTTTAAAGTGAATGCTAGTTTTAGCAAAGAGAATTGCAATGAAGAGGATCCATTCCTTTGATTTTTATATTTGTGGATGAATGAAGATTGTACTCCTTTTCATGCTCTAATTATCTTTGTGTAGCATCAAAGCACGAGCCAGATGGTCGAGTTATCTTGGCTGAATTCGAGACATTTCGTTTGTTGAATACATATTCCCCTAACAATGGTTGGAAGGATGAGGAGAACTCATTTCAAAGAAGAAGGAAGTGGGATAAAAGGTTACTGGAGTTTGTTGTCAAATCGTTAGACAAGCCCTTGATTTGGTGTGGTGATCTTAATGTGAGGTGAGATCATCTCGTTTCTTATTATTTTCCTTTGAATTCGTCTTGGTACTATTTTGGTTGTGGATCGCTATCTCATTCCATCTTGTTGCATTGTCCCTTTTCTTGCATTTTATTTTCCATATTCATAACATTGAAGTTGCTATGGCTGCGAAATGTCATAAATGCGCCTGCAGAAAGTTCAACCCTGAGGATAGCATATGCTATGATGCCAGATAATCTGCAGTGGCGTGTCTTTGTTTGCAAAGATTGAACTGCCTACTGTTCTTAGCTCAGATGGTCTTGACTATTACTTAAATTAAATTAAGATCGAACCTTCTACTGTAAACTACTGCAAGTTTTGCATTGACTTAAGAAAACTTCTGTATTACCAAGATTTATATCAACTTTAACAATATTTTAATTATATTATGTGGTATGTTTGGTTTAACTTTCTTAGCCTAAGCTTGCTTTTGAAGGTTTCTAAACAAACTTGTTTGCAATATGATGACGTGGCACTTTGTGCAGTTAATCATGCAAGTATTGGCTTCTTATTTATCATCTGCAGCCATGAAGAGATTGATGTAAGTCATCCAGAGTTCTTTAGCGCTGCAAAACAAAATGGTTATGTCCCTCCTAATGCAGAGGTAATGTTTGTGTCCAATTGGATATTCTGGATGTTAACGACGTCTAGATCTCATTCTTTGCTTATTTATCTTCCTTAGGGTTCATGGGATGAGACTTTAATTGGGTAGGATTGAGCAGGGACTGCTCACTGAATCATTTGTTTTGTTTTTCAGGTGTCTCTTTTTGCTAGGTGACTAATTGCTTACTTTACTGTTTTATAATGGAAGGTTTTAAAAAACTATATACACCGTTGCCGCTATGAACTGGAGTGTTCATTTCCTTGGTTTTGTGTGACAATTTTGTCATCTGAAGGCTGTGTGAATAATTGGAATAAACTTTTCCCTTGTTTTGCCTTACCATTTTGGCCTTTGGACTGGCATCTCTTGCCATAAAATAAATAGTGCATGTGGAATGTAGAGATGAGAAACTCCAAAAGGATTTGACTTTGATAGAGACGGACTTACTTGTAGTGGCATTTTGATATTTTTTAACTTTGAAATGAATTTAAGACTTGTGTTTCGCCTTTCATTTGAACATGTGCATAAAAAACCTCAGATGTGTAATATTCTAAGATCTAAGAGAATTGCCCCATAGGTAGCCCATATTCTTGAAGACGTTACGGACCTTAACTATAAGTTATATGCCTGCCATCTTCAGACTCTTTAATTTAAATTTACTTGGAAATACTGTGAAACCATCTTACACTCTCTGTATATATGCTAAGTTCACTGAAAGTAGGTAGTATAATGTCTTTGATGGAGTATTCAGCATTTTTTCGTGACTTTGAACTTTGTTTGCACTACCAGGACTGCGGACAGCCTGGATTTACCTTGGCTGAGAGGAAGCGCTTTGGAGCCATACTGAAGGAGTATATTATTTATATGATTTGGGTTTATTGGTTCTTGAAAATTTCTGTGTGGTCAACACTTCTTTTAACTCTAGTTACTTTTATCCGAATTATGCTTTAGGGGGAAACTCATAGATGCATACCGGTACCTGCACAAAGATAAGGATATGGAGTGCGGCTTCTCATGGTCCGGAAATCCTATTGGGAAGTATGTGAAGTAACCTATCCTTGCATGCATGTGTATATGATGAAGCAATAGTTGAGTTGCTCATATCTGCTAAATCAGAAGGAGCTAGATCACATCGAAGATTTTATCAGTTACGCCACAAAGTGATGAATGACTGTTTCTTTTGCAGATACAGGGGAAAAAGAATGAGAATAGATTATTTCATAGTTTCGGAGAAGCTCAAAGATAGGATCAGATCATGTGAGATGCACGGGCGAGGGATTGAATTGGAAGGTCCGGCTCGTTTTAAGTTTTGCTTGTCTTCTATAGCTTGTTATATACAGTCTAAACTAGTAAAAATGGGTAATTTTCTATAATTAAATCAGTTTCTGGTGAGTTTATATGTGTTAGTGGGAAGTACATTGTTTTCACTCTGTCTGCTTATTCAAATCCTTTAAAATAATTTTACTTTTGCAATTTCGGTTCTGATGGGAAAATCCATGCAGAATTTATGTCTATGGAAACGTGACAAAAGTGCATAGATAGATTCATATAAGTTGCTTTCCTTTCCTCCGTACACTGAGACCTAAAGGTCCATTCTTCAGTCTACTCCAATTATAAAATGTGATTTTACTCTTTCCTAATGAAGACATCAATAGCACCTGATGAATTTATGAGTGGTTTTATATTATTCGTTCCTTTTCCTCTTCTTCTTCTTCTTCTTCTTCAGTTAATCTTTCTTGCAGCTTCAGCCTTTTGCTAAGATCTTGAGCACAACACAGGTTTTTATGGAAGCGACCATTGCCCCGTCTCCCTTGAGCTTTCAGAAGCCATTTCAGATTCTGTGTAGAGCCAAGGTTTGTACTCAAGGTCATGATATTTCATGTCCTGTGATGGGCATCTATTGGACCAATGGTGCATTTATTCATAGAAGCATGGCACAGGGATTTGTCAGATTGAAATTTAATATTTGGATAGTCATGTCCATAGGCATGCTATTATACCTGCAATGGGCCCAACGGCATTTACATTTTGGGTCAAGTTTTGTACTAACCAATCATTAATGTCCGGCAGCAGATTCAGAATTTGTTGTGTTGTTTGTCTTGCTCATATCCAGTGGCTTCTAGACTCTACTCACTGCTCAGAGGCTCTTTTATGTAGGCGTGGGTCTTCGCTTGTCTATTGAGCTATTTAGATAGGAAGTGGGAAAAAGTAGGTGATGCGCTCTCTGATGTCATGGCCCACATCCCAAATGGAGCTAGTGGCATCTTTTGCTTTAGTTGGTGGAGGATGGCTGTGAGAGAATCTGTCTAGTTGAGCATGAAGTTCCCATTCTCAGTCTCATTTCATGAAAAATCTGGATTGAAAGAAATTGTCAGTGCTGGAAAGATTCATGAGTAGCTTGCCGTCTGGGCTCGAGCTTGCTTAATGTTGAGTTAGATTGGGGACGCATTGCTTTAGCTAGAAAGATCCCTCACATGCTTGATGAATGGTGCACATCATGAAGAATATACTCATGGTCCAGATTCAGCAATCTGGCGTACGGCCCTTTTGAAGAGCTTCAGCATCTCGGGGCGGTCTTTTTAACTTTTCGAGAGTGGTTAGAGTCCTGCTGGATTGGTTCTTCATTCATGAGATGAAGGGTTTGAATTACTCTTAGGTTGCTTCTCACGCCTCAACTGGTGGGGTTAGGCATGGCATGACTCAGTCAGTTTCAGTTGGTTTGGTGCGGTCTGTACACATGTCCTTTACCGACTAGTGATCGCCGAGGAATAGGCAGGGGATCTCAGGCCGAAATAATGCTAATGGAGAGCTATATCCGTTCGGCCTGAAGGACGGTATTATTGCATACGGCTTGTTTAGTCGTACACATGTTTGATCCCTGTGTTCGGCTCATATCAACTTGGTACATTTTACCTATTATGATCGGTTAGCCTTATATGTCATGTTCATCAAATCCGACGATAAACTCCAGCTAAATCAGTGTGGTACGACTAAATTTTAGCTCTCTTTTGGGGTGAGGAATAGAAGATTTTGAAGCTTGGTCACCAATAAAGTTTTAATCTCAGATGATGCTTGGCAACTACATTAGAAGATGAAAGTTATTCCAGAGGTGTCCATGTTGATGAAAATGTCAACCCGGGAAGTACTTTTTTTCTTTTTCTCCTTATAATGTCTACAAATAACAAAATTATAATGGGTATCTTCAAATGCTAATTAACTTTAAAAAATTACAAAAATCCAATGTAAAGCCATTCCATAATAAGGACAACCTATTAGCGAAAATCCAAGATGCCGATCGGTTATTATTAATGCTGGCAATGAGCTTAGATCCTCAATCATCAATTCTGCAGTTATGGGGCAGAAAATTTCCGTTTCAATATCAAGTAAATGCGATGCCCCGAAACTTAACAACCTTATTGTTCAATAAATTGATCGATGTCAACTCCCCGCTTCTCTCTATCGATATTAAATCTGAGTCTCTCTCCCTCCTAAACTCGTCCAGCTCCTAACCTGAGACTAATACATATACGTACGTATGTGCCATGAGGAATACGCCTCTGCATATACGAAAATAAATAAATAAATAAGAAATAATAGATGTACAAGATTTGTACTACAAAATACTGTTCTTGGATACACGTACCGGCAAAAAGTAACATCTTTTCGCCTCTCCTCACTCTCTCTCACTTTCTTCGTGTTTTGTTCACACCTTCTCTTCCTTCTCCTTCTTCTTCCTTCTTCCTTCTTCCTTCTTCTTCTGTCTGTCTGCCTGCGGGAGCTTGGGGATTGAATCGGAGCTTCGAAATGTATTTCGAGGATGTCATCAAAGACTCTGCTTAGTTGGATCTTAGGCTCCAAGGCGCCCTCTGAAGGACCCACCATGGCCACAAACCCCGACGGCGGCCCCGACCCGCCCCCTCAATCGGGCGTCGAACCCGATCCCCCGCCATCCGATCCCGATCGGGCGGTGGTGGACCCGCTGGCGGAGGAGCTCGAGCGCCTCGTTGTGGTGGGAGCATCGGAACCGTTGGTCGAAGAAGAAGAAGGAGGAGGAGGAGCTGAGAAGGGGTCGGGCGGTGGCGGGGTGGAGGAGGAGGACGGCGGCGACGGCGGCGGAGGCAGGAGCGGGGGAGAGAGCGACGGCGGGGAGAAGGGCGAGGACGAAGATAGCCAGAGCGACGACGAGAAGAGAGAAGAGAAGAGGAAGTTTAATAAGTATCCGGTGAGGCCTGAAGCGGAGGACTGCTCCTATTATATCAAGACGGGAACTTGTAAATTTGGATCCAATTGCAAGTTCAATCACCCAGTGCGGCGGAAGAATCAGGTGCGTGGCGAGTGATTTGCGTTATTCTTATGCGGCATTCGTAGGATAAAGCTCGCGACTTCAACCGAGTAAGAGCTGTTCGAGTCGTTTTATCGTTTGTATCTGAAACTGATATCGATCAGTATAGTTGTGTGCCTCGTCTGGACGATGATTCAATAACTCTATTGAGGTGGAAGTTGTTGGATGGAGGGTTATGCTTGCTTATGGCATTTAAATCTAATATTATTCCGACAGCATACCATAGTGCTTAGGCGAGCTTCCGTGAGTTCACGTCATTTGGAGAAGAATTGACGCTTGGGTGCTTGAAATCTGATCATCAAGATATATGTGAAATGTTCGAAGGCTTATTTTTGTTCGCGTTTTGACTTCTGTGTTTTGGATCGGTTTATCGTGAAGGTTGCGAAGGATAAGGTGAAGGAAAAGGAAGAACCAAGAGAAAGGCTGGGACAGGCAGAATGCAAGGTTATTCTCAGTACATTTGGAAATTGTGTGCATTCGCGATTTTGAGCTTAATAAAAATGGGACGACCTGTTCATTCTGTCTAATTGCGTATCAATACCATGGAAGGCTGTTTTTTATTACTTTGACTGTTGAGGTCCATCACCAAGAAATATTTTCGGTCTTGAATTTCTTAGAGCCAGATATGAACAACTGATGTTACCTACTTTTAGAAAGCTGTTCTGGTGAAATAATCAATTTGATTGCTTATTTTATTGGCATGTTGAATCTCCATGAAGTTTTCAATAAAACTTTCTGGGGCTAATGTTGTTGGGTTGTTAATTTATCATTCTGACATAACTGTTGCTAAGGGCAATCATTGTGAACCTCACCAATTTTTGGCGTCCCACAAATACCACAGAGGAGAGTATAGGTCGATTTCCAATTTAATATAACTTCTATCGAGTCCTCAGATCATATACTTGCACCAATCTGTATTCGCTAATGTTGTTGGATGGTCTCCAAACTATAGCTTTTCTTACCCACAATCAAACTGAGCAGCCTAGACTCTGAGTTTATTGGAGATTACATACTATCCCCAATATCCTCTAATGGTTTGGGGTTAGATAAATCGTGTTTGTGCATAAGTAGGAAACAGCAACTGTATCCTAATACGCTCTGGCAAATGTAATTTGGTGGCGGTCTCTGCTATCATTTGGCAAAAGATAGTGTAATTCGCAGCTAGACATGGTATTTTACGTGGTCAAACTTTTCATGCATTCTTAACTAAGATGAACTAGTCATGACAAACGGTAGCTAATGTGCTACTGGTTTGTGTATCAATTCTGAATCTGAGGCTTGCATCTTGTTCTACTGATTATTGATCCTTCTGTCATTTTCACTATGCTCAAGCATGATAAAGGACAGTTTTCTTGTATGATGGTTTCCTTTCTCTTGTATTACCAGTTCATGCAATGTTTTAACTCTTCATGAGTGTGGTGGTTGCAGTATTACTTAAAAACAGGAGGTTGTAAATTTGGCAAAGCTTGTAGATACAACCACTCCAGACCAAAAACGTTTGGAACCCCCGTTGTAGAGCTTAACTTTTTGGGCCTGCCCATCAGACCGGTATGCTGTAGCATCCATATAACTCTCTCTCTCTCTCTCTCTCTCTCTCTCTCTGTGTAAACCACAATTAAGAGTGTTAATCTCATCATAGTATAATTAAGCCATCTACCTGAAAATATTGACTAGATATCTTCTCTACACAGGGAGAGAAAGAATGTCCATATTACATGCGTACTGGATCCTGCAAGTATGCAGCTAATTGCAGGTATAATCATCCTGACCCCACTGCTGGAGGAGGTGACCCTCCTCCAGAATATGGTAATGGAGGGTCTGCTTCACTGCAAAGTGCATCACAATTTCCGGTGGCTCCATGGTCATCACCAGGAACGTTGAACGATGCTGCGCCATATGTGCCTGTGATGTATTCTCCAACCCATGGGGTGTCATCGCACAATGCGGAATGGAACGGTTATCAGGTAAATGTTAAACGGTATTAGGAATGGTATCTTTAACTTGCTAATCCCTATGGAAAAAAGGCATGGCTTTAGAGGGAATGACCATCTTGTTGGTGGATTATTTTCACAAATTTCTAAGATATGGGGGCCAGTTTCATGGTTGAATTTTTACATGGGCCGTAATGCGGCCATGTGGAGAGTAATCATTTCAAGGAAGGTTTTCTCTCCCATCAGGTATAAAAGCACAAGGATACGTTAAACAACACCAGAACTTATCTATACAAGTATGCCCTTTGTTATCTCGAGTTCTTTTGTTTCCTCTAGCCCTTATGTCTATTGGTAATGCCAATTCATGTCTGGATCCTTAACATCAATGGGGGATGCAGGATTTGCCCACACGTGTGGAGAAGGGGGGTAGAGAGGGCTTGAATTATGCTAAAACATGGCAATGCACACATCAAGAGAATCCATTAAGTGGCTCAACTCAAGTGGTTGTTGAACTTCTGTGTTATACTATGAAAATTAAATTTTAATTTGGTACCCCAATAATAAAAGATTCTGTCAGTATCCATGTGAGACATTTATCAATCAATTGCAAAGCCAATACCTAAAAGATTGCTCCCAGTATATCTCAACCATTAATGGTAATCAGCTTTATTCATTGACTTCCTTATTTCCTAAATTCAGTGGTTGAAAATCATGAGGAGTAATGCTTCCAGACCATGTAATTACTACTACTTGATAGCAAAAATTTTAATAATTATACATGGTTAGTGCTAGAATGACCCCATTTTAGATGCACCCTCTGCTCAAGATTTGACATGTGCATGTGAGCACCTAATTACCAAACTATTCTAACTCCAAACCGCTTTCCTTTACACATGTCAAATTTTTTAGTGGAAGACATTGCTAGAGATATATGATCCTAAAGCCATTTAATATTTGTCCCTTTTTGAAAATCACAATGTACGCATTTCATAAATAGATATCACATAAAGACATTCTATTCTAAGCACCTCGTAGAGTCAACACTTTCCAGTTTTCGTATATGATAAAAATTGCCTGATAGATATAAAACAAAGCTGTGTATACATAGCATAAAATTTATAGCATGGGGACTGTAGCAAACTTAGCCAATGTGACAGAAAGAAATGTAATTCCCATGAAAGAAGGCTCTAATGGTAGATTACAAGTTTGGCGAAAGCTATTTCTGACCGGTTCCAACACTGCTTAATAAATTGTATACCTGTTAACATATGGCTCTTGCATTTGCGCTTTCTCAGTTCTCATGATGTTTGGCTATTTAGGTAAATTAGGTGGAGGAATAGTGTGGTTATGCTTAATGTTGTCTCTGTGAGGTTTGCTTGTGTTGGACATTGGTCAAACAGTGTTTCTTCTCTTATTTATTTTGTTTTGTATCTGCTTGTGGCTTGTCAAGTTTCCTGTCAATCCACCGGGACCAGTTGTGCACCCTCCCCCAGCATATCTCATGAAGCACCCCGTGACTGATATCCCTATCTATCCCCATCATCAGATGGTGATTGATGAATTTCCAGAACGACCTGGCCAACCTGACTGCAGTTACTTTCTGAAAACTGGTGATTGTAAGTTCAAGTCTAACTGCAAATATCACCATCCAAAAGATCGAATCTCAAAGTCACCTCCGGTTGTGCTGAGCGACAAGGGCCTTCCATTGAGACCGGTAATGGTGTCCTACTTTTTCTGTTTAGTCTTATGTCTTTGTAATCGTTCTTTGGTGGAAAAGATTGAAAAACCATTTAATATGCACGCTTGAGCCTGTCTAGTGCTAGTATTTGTCTTCTCCATGGTGGATCTTTTTAGGTGCTCCCTAATGTAAAACGTTAGCAGAGAAATACCATAAGGAATTTCTTGGATCTTGTTTATAATTGTAATTGTTGGAAGTCAGGGAAGCTCTAATTTCCTGGAGCACTAAGGTATGAAGACATTTTTCTGTGATAACTAGTGAATTCAATAGTTTCTGGGTAAAAGAGGGAGTAAAAGGACAAGTAAAATGTCTGCTTGTTTGCAGTCATTGCCATTCTTTTCCAGCTAAATGTGACTCTATGTTTATATCCAGGATCAGAACATCTGCTCATATTACAGCCGCTATGGCATTTGCAAGTATGGTCCTGCTTGTAAATTTGACCATCCTGTGCACCTGGCTTCATCAGCCATGTCCGGACTAGATCAGCCATCTTCAGTTGGTGACTCTGCCACAAGTGATGGGCCAATGATGGACGGGACAAGGAATTCAAGCGATGCTATTCAGCAATCTGTATAGCTCATCTGCTTTCTAGCTTTGTAGGCTTTAGTCTCCCTGGCTTCATTTCTCCTCAAGCATGAAGAATTCTAACTTATGTCCAGCTACCCCGAGATCTCCAGTGAGTGGTGCTTTCTTACAATGTTGTTAACTGGTCGGTATTTAAATAATTGTACATTGTCTCAGTTTAGGCTTTTTTGAGACTTGAAAGGTTGCGGGATTGGTTATTATCAGTGGAACTGCTATTCAGGAATAGGCAAAAAAAGGGTGAAGTTGTGCAAGGCACAAATCCTTTGTATAGGGAGATGCAAATTTAGTCTGTGACACAACGATTGCAGACTTTTACCCTACTAAAGAAATGCATCTGTTAGGACATTCAAGGTGACCTGGCTTTGGAATAATAAAAGCCAACTGGTACGGGTATTGATAATCTTGTCATTCATGAAGATCGGTGAGGGAGATTTGTGGCTTAGCTTGCCCTACGAAAGGCAGCACTAAGAGCGGTGGCTACCCCTGTAATAAAGCTGCCGCAGATGGCTTTACCTATGCGATTCCTTACTTTATGACTCATTATTGGAATAACGAGTTCCGTGCATTCTAATCCTCACTAATCGAATTTTGAGATGTGCGGTGAGCTCTGTTTTGATTATTTGGTAAATTTTCATTTGCAATACTTCTTTCCCTAAATGGAGCAGAGCTAGGGATAGTGGGATTTTACCGTAGTTTCTGTCCCTAAATGATGCGATTTCGCTAGTTAAGTTTGGACAGTCATAAAACAAGGAGTAAGGCTAAGCAGTTTGGCTTTGATACGCCATTTCGGCCAAAGATGTGTTGGTATTTTTGTTTCATCCATCTCCTGTCTAGGTCCTGCGCAATTAAAGAACGAGGCACTCTGTTTCAGACCGCATTTTTAACAGCCGAAGTACACGAGACAGTAGTTCTGAGCACTTGGTGTATGACCCAACAATTTCTCTTGGCCCCTTAAGATCCTGCAGGAGGGGGAACCCCAGAAAATTTTCAAGCTGCCATGCCCAACTAGGTTGTATACCAAGAAAAATCAAGACGCACTTTCCAGGCCAAAATCGTCCCATGAAGCTGTAAGCCTGCATGCGTCCAAACTAAACGTGTTGCGAAGAATGCAATGTAGGTAAATGTAGGAGTTAAAAAGTATGCTGAAACGACCGGATGGGCTTCTGTGGTAAAAATAAAATAAAAAAACCTTCCACATGATAACACATCGCTAATAACTGATAATCGGATGAGGATGAGCCATTGTTCACAAGCAGCACAAGCTGACAAGGGTGACGCTCCAGTAGAAACATCGTCAACCAGAGCCTAAATTCACGGTTCGAAACTCCACTCTGTTCATGGTTTTCTGCAGCAAGCTGAATGGGCAATTTGTTACATCTACACTAGACTTGAGAGGGCTACATGCCTAGTACTCAGATTTATTTAACATATATATATATAAAGGAAACACGCCCCTATAATCCTTGGATCCAGCACGATAGTTTTATTCCAACCTGCGGGATGATATATAAAAGCCCCGGGCTGTAGGGGGGCTCAATTATCTCATACGGGCTTTTCTGCAAGCAATCAATGGTACAAGACGCAGAGCACAGTAGACAGCAGAATGTGGAGTCTCCGTAGCACTCCTCTTCACCGAGTATATACATTTGATATATTCAAGTACGTGGCTTGCAAATGCAGAAAATACCATTCGAAATGTGCATTAATCAGACAGGAACCATCAACCCAAACACTTCAGATTTACAGAGGCTCTTAACCAATATCCCTCATCAGTGTGGCGAAAGCAGAGCTGACTGTTTTACTGCTCCCTTCCAACAGAGAGAGACTGGAGAAAATCAGACTTCACAAAATATAAAGTCCTAAGTACATCAAAGGTTGAGCCAACCACGGCCATAGTCCTGACATATACATTTCTCTCTCCAGTAGCATGTACAGACATATATACTCTGAATAACTACAGAAGCAAAAGATAAATGGGAGGAAATAAAAGGACAACTAGGGAACTCAATGGGATTTACAAGGCTCTAACGTACAACAGATGAAGCATGCCTTGGTGATTACAAGTTTAGACTTCAACATTGGCTTTATTGCCAGCGAGGATCAGAGAGATCTCAAGGCCACGACTGAATGCTTGGTTGAAGAGAAGACGAGATTGGAAAGTGGTGACAAATGGGAACCACGACAAAAAAGCTACTGGAGCAAAGATCATCATGCCCATCCCAGCATCATACATTCGGGCAAACTCCCTCACTGATTCCCATAATCCTAGGCTCCAAACTACCTTCTTCCATGTAATTGCCACCTTTAGAAACAAGCAGTGCCACCTTTAGAAACAAGAACTTCCAACAACATAGATAGTTTGGTATTAATTTTAAGTGCTTACACAAAGTATGCCCCAGCCGGTAGGAATAAATGCAAGAACACTCGCGAACAAGTCAGGTATTGTCAGAGCAGTAAACTTAACAACAAGGCAGAGGGCTGCAATAAGTCCCAATGATGCAACTCCTTGAATAAGTCGCATAAATAGTTGGAAGTTGGTAGATTTTTTTGGGCTAAAAGTATAAATCTGCACAGCAACAATAAACCACAAATAGTACCAATTAAAATTTCCGACATAAGCCACAACCATAGCAGAGGAGGGATGCAAATGGAAATATGAATCCACACCTTGAATATCATCACAATGGCGGCCAATACAACCCAGGAGAAGCCGTAAATCTGCAAATGAAAGAAACTGCTATGATATAAAGTAGACAGCCACGCTAAGGCATGTTTCTCCATGGACATTGTGAAATCTTTTAAATTCTCAATCTAAATCGAATCATCTTATTGACAATGTAACACAGAAAATTTTGATTGGAACCAGTGGAAACCTGAAAGTTCACATCATCTTAATCATGTCTAAGCAACTTCAGGAAATTCTTAAACATTTCATTTAGAATGTAGATAAATAATGTTAATCAAATCCACTATGCCAACCACAGTATGCCCTGTTGCGGTATATGAATCTGACATTGCATCAGAGCCAACATGATGAGTTTGAAAACTCTCTAATTATTATCTTGTCTGTTATTCTAGCTATTATGCTCCTGTTTATGGTTACATCCATATCTGGTGCTTCATGTGTAAAGTCAAAGTCACCCGAGAGGATGTGTGTTAAGTAATATACATGATATATATGTAGTGGGCCTGTCTGTTGACCACTCAAACTTTTTAGAGATAACAATCATATAACAAGTTGAAAATCCATCAAGCACAGCACACCAAATCCATTTTCCTGTCACCGGGATTGGATAATATCTCTCTTTGGTTTTAATAGTGCATTACACAAGGACTGGCTGTAATGGTCTGAGAATGGTTGCACTGTCAAAGCTGAGTTCCTTAAGCCATGAATGTAGACAACACATTACAAATAACGTGTGAAACAAGGCTGCTTCAAATACTAGAATTTATTGCCTAAGATACTAGCAAAACTTCAGTGCCCGAAGGATAGGTTAAACAAACTAATACAGCCTTCATTCAAACCTAAGTGCGGCTTTCTGACAAGAATTGTCTCCAAAAGCAAGACTAGCACTTTGATAAAAATCAAGGTGAAATTAACAGAGAGAACAAAGAATTGTCATGAGACAAGAGGCCAAGAAGTTTACCGCAAGAGATGTATTTTTCCCAGTGAGATCAAGTTTGTATACAATGCCATATTGGAACATAAAGAACCTTATGCTTAATATAGTTTCCAATATACGACCCCTCAATGTATGGATATGTGCCTGCAAAACCAGGGAGCGTTTTAAAGTAATAGAGAAGAGATGAATTAGGGAACAATGCATCAAGGAAAAAGGGACATTGAAATATGGATGGTATATGCATATAAACTGTGAATCATGTAAAAGTTTCATAAAAATTCAGGGAAAAATAAAGAAAATCATAAATCCTGCATGTCTCTCAGATTACCATTGCCAAATTCAGAAAAGCAAAAGAAAAGGATGAAGTAAAGGAGTGGCAGCAGGTAGATTAAGGAAAACAAGGAAAAGCAAGTCTAAAGCCAATAACCAACAGTATTTATTCCAACCCTATTACTATGAAACAAACTTTTTTTTTCTGCAAGGAGAAATGGCAATCAGAAAGCAAGTGGTACATGCCTGTTCTTCTTCCCACCAAAATTCCCAGCTATTTTCTCCCTTCACCCCTACTCCACCTTTATATAGAAGCCAGTTGGTCCAATCATCAAAGTCCTCCACAGTCCTGCTCATCAAAAGATATTACATGTGTCCTCAAACAGCATCTAATTATCCAGTCAAGAAAAGACTCAAAGTCACAGGTAGGTTACTACAAAATCATTGAAATTTGAAGTAAAGAGGTCAACGGTGAAGAATGGCTGGTCTTACTTTTGCCACTCAAAACCTGAGGGATTGAAGATGTAAGGAGCAAAGAGCCATGAGATGACAAGGAACCAACTGCTAAGAGTTAGTAAAACAAAAGAAACAGCGCCTCCTTCTGTATACCCATATGCTATATACACTATTAGTAGCAGTGCCACCTCAAGCCTGTACTCAGAACACATAAAAAATCAAATGAGCATTGATTTGACAATTTGAACTGCTTATATAAAACGCAATATAGAACAGAAAAATGGGCAAGGAAATGCACAACCTAGAAAATCTGCACAGAGATGAACAGAAAGGGGAAAGCACTAAACAAAACAATTCTTCCAACGCAAAATGTAACTCACGCTTTAACGAAGTGACTTCTTGAGTAAAGCCTGTAATTTTCAGCAAACTTGATGTGACGTACAACAAAACCTCTCCCAGTTGCTCTGTACTGTTGATCCAAATACAAAGAAATAAGCTAAACGATCTTAAAGCACGAGAGCAATATGAGTTCAGAGATCAGCCCTAAGAGGAGTATGCAGCTTCAACTTGGACATAGGCTCCTACCTTTGCACCACCATGAAGAATAGTTCGTCCAAAATAATGAGTTCTGGTTCCCAATGAGAAGGTGAAGAATACTGAACACAGCTGGAGTTGCATTGTGATGAAACTGAAAACAGCCTGCAGATAAACAAAAAACAGGAATTATAGGTCATATCTTGTTGACTAGCGTGAAAATTGACAAATTATTAAGAGGATGGCATAGGATCCTGTCTGCTACTCAATATGACAAACTCCCTCCCTCCCTCCGCATCGTGATAAAACTACTCAATATGACAATCTCCTTTTGCATCATGATAAAACTACTTGATATGACAAACTCCCTCCCTCCACTCAGAGAGAGAGAGAGAGAGAGAGAGAGAGAGAGAGAGAGTCACACATGCACTTCAAAATTGCAATGCACTAAAAATCGCAAGTTGATCAACTCTCATTAAACATGAAAAGAAAAATTTGCTGAAGCAGACAAGAAGAATGCGATAAAGATAAGGGAAATGTACTGACAAACCTTCAGTAATCCCTGCTCAAGGATAAAGCCCATAATCATGGGCACAGCAGTAAAAACTCCAATTTGAACCAAGAACTGTGCATTCAGAACTGCATTTAAGGCTGTATTTCCCAACATTTTGGCTGCCTTTGAGATCCCTTCATCAAGTCCAGAGAATGCCTGAAACAAGTTACACAGCGAAAAAGATCCAATAAGTGAACAGTCAAAAAGACATTTCATTCATTTGCTATTTGAGAAGTAGATAGCCAAAAACAAAAAGCATCAAGTAACCAGTATTGTGAAAGACGTAGCACTGATACACCAATTGGGAGAATTTGACACATAGAAGTATATCTACATATACGTTTTACCAATACTGCCCTTCCAAGTTCCATTTAAGCTCACTGGTTACTCAGGCCAACCACAGATTTGAAAGAACAATTAAAGACGTAATTACAAAACGATCTCTGTAAGCACCGTGAATGAATGTTCCAGAAATATTAAGATATGACAAGTTTCACACAGTTTCCATGATACTCCAAAATCGGAACTTCCCTGTTCACATTGCTGTGCACTAGGACATGCATAAAGCAGCAACATATAGAGTGACTTACCAGAAACTCTTAAAATAAAGAAAATACATGACATTCCCGACCTTCAAATTTAAATGGTACACCTGATGATTCAACGTGAAAGAAAAATTGAAGATAGTCATCTTACCAGGTAAACCCTCCCATATAAGAATATATATATTGTAAGGACTGTCATCTGCATTGAAACAAAGTTTAACACCACATTCAGAAAAATAATACTATTGTACAGTCACTGTTAAGAGAATTTAATGACTAAATAAATCATACCATTGTGCAAACATAATAACCAACAGTGGTGAAGAAGAACGAAAGCATTCTAAAGAAGTCAAAAAGTTGTCCAATGCGGTACACATCTCTGCTAAGAACTTGTTCTCCATTGCCACCAGCTACTTTTCCTTCAAACAGGGCAATCTGATTTAAGCCAACATCCCTACCCTTTCCTACCTACACAAGACATAAGCAAGAAGGTTACTCCCAAAAATTCACAATCATCTAAGTAGAGACAGAGATTGTTCCTATACGAAAACCTGAATGTACTCATGGTGTGTGATATTGCCCTGCCTCAGTGTGGAATTGAATCCTGCAGTATTTCATTATACCAAGATGAGACTAAATTGGAAGTAAGTCGTGTTCATCCACGGAATTGAACAATATACTTTTATACAAACATATCTAAAATTATCTACACTCAGAAAAATTAGTCTGAAAACATTCAGAGTATCTGAGAAGCAACATCCTTTTTTTCAAAACATGAAGTAGATATTGAAGATTGTCTTGCACCTTCCTTGTCCCTTATATACTTGCAATCCCTCCTCACACAGTGTAAGAACAAGGCACACTGACCATGCAGTGGACTCTCAGGGGACTACACTAGCATAGATTTTTAAAAAGACCTTAAGCTTCTCAATATGCAGGTCAACTCAACATCCAAGGTAATACCTAGAGGTTATTTTTGCACATCGACCCAACAAAATTAGGAAAAAGAAAACAGGTCTACAGAATCAAAGAAAGAGTGAAGATCATACAAGTCACACCCATCAGGCAGAAGATGAAGAGTATATTCATATATCAGAGTAACAACGTAAGTTTCTCCCTATTTACTCTTCCCAAATAATCCAAAAGATGGAAGGAGTATCGTGAAGTTATATTCATGCATTTTATGAAGAAATGCATGTATCTCCCAAGTCCCAAGGCAATAAATTTGCTGTCACTGCAGAACCTTTTTTCTATTGTCGGAATATTTAAATAACAAACCACACTTTCATCTAATAGCTTAAGCTTTTAGCACAGTTGGTTGTGGTCCCACGTATTAGAGCTAGAGGTTCTGAGTTCAAATCTTCCAGGCCCCTATTTGCTTGCCCAATTAAATTTCCACGCTTAATACTAGGCAAAAAGATCAAACTAAGCGTGAGAGAGTGTTGGAATATTTAAATAACAAACCACACCTTCATTTAACAGCTTCAGCTTTTAGAGCAATCAGCTGTGATCCCACTCACATCTATGTAGGGTGGAAATATCTCAAATTGATAGAATAACTAGATATTAAACAATACATTCATCTAACACCTTAAATTTTTAGAACAATTCGCAGTGATTCCATCAAAATCTTGTATGATATCAGAACTGGAGGTCCTGAGTTCTAATCTAAATATGTCCACGCTTAGTACAAGGCAAAAAGACTAGACTAAGCATGGGGGGGTGATAGAATAATTAAATATTAAACCACGCATTCATTTAACAACTTAAGCTTTTACAATTGTTGGTAGTGGTCTACTAAAATCTCACACAACTAATTAATAAAGACCAGAATTATATATATATATATAGAGAGAGAGAGAGAGAGAGAGAGAGAGAGAGAGAGAGAGACCTCCAAGGTTCAGTTGGTTACAATATTTACCATTAATTTAATAACATAATAAGTTAAACTCTTAAAAATTGAGATTTGTTTCTAAACAAGAGAGAGTTCAATTAGCTTTACTTATGTTGTCAGCCAGCAAACACCCATAGTTGAAGGCCACTTATCACTTGACAGAAATAAACTAGTCAGTACAAGAAAAAACTTATATACATATTTACCTGCATATATATCTTCACTGATATTTATGACACGTGATGCCTTACTAATACCTCCTCGAGTTATGTGAAAGATACGATCAAATACATCTGGATGTCCATAGTGCATACGGACCCTGCAAGTTTACAACAAAGGAGCAATCATTAGTACATAGTCTGATTCTGATGAGGTTGACCAAATAAGCCATTGTGATTATATAGACGTTGGCTATTTGAATGGTGAGTCAAGGTGTCTGCATGCACTTGTGCTTTCTCAGGGAGGGGTCACGAAACAAAACTCAGACTTGGTACTAAGAACTGGTTTAATAATAGGTTGCAGACGACTTACTTCAATGGATAAGCTAACACCCGTTGACCGAGAGTCACAAAACTAGTCTCTTGGTTGGACATGAACCATGCCAAAGATGAGACACTGCAGGAAAAAGTGGTTCAAATATAATAGAATGCTATTATTAAAAAGAAAGGAAAAATGTTATCCCATGACAATGATGCCAAACCTTCCTGTAAAAACATGTTCTCTAACACCAAGAATGGTTGGAGGTCTTAGGCCATGATTTCCTCGAAATTCCTCAAGAAGATTTCTCATTTTCATTGCCTCCTCAAGATAATTGTCCTACACAAGAAGCATGAGAAGATTATCACATTATACCATGTGTTTGATATAGAACTATTTCTGACATCAATAACTACCCAAAGCCAAACAGAGAATGAAAACCTATACCATTTGAGAAGTAAATCAAGGAGACAAACTAAAAATGACAGCAAATGAAGTACTCTTAAAATGTACTTAGAATTATTTGCCAAAGAAATATACAAACAATAATGCATGGACTTATATTAGAGTGCATTTTGTTCTTCTAACATGCAACATTCATTCAAAAGATACAGGCCCACCAAAGAAAATAACATTTCCCGATTGATTAATAATCATTACCTCACTATTTCCTACACCATGTAAAACCAGAGACACATGCTCCAAAACATTTACTGTGTACACATTGACATCCTAGAATTCTTCTTGTGATTTTCCACTTGTGTAGCAAAGATACACTGTCCAAGAGGTGCATTTTTTTTAAATGGAAGAATTTGTATATTTACTTTGAAATGGAGTTGAAAGAGGAATATTGAACCAAATAAGTTTCAAAACGAGATCTCTTGTTCTACCGAACATGAATGAGAAGCATCAACTCATACATTTCAACTTTGAGTTCCTCCATTAGTTCATTCTCTGATGCTGCAACGTTGAGTAACATCTCTACATGTTACTTTTTCCAAAGTTCTCTTAGTAATATAAATGCTTATTTCCATTCCCAATTCAATTCTGATCTTAACTGGATAGAAGAGGACGATGTTTCTTGAGGAGCATGGACCTACCTCAGCCTATTTGTCCAACAAAAAAATTTCAGCAAAAATTCAGATATTTCCTGTTATATTATCATTGACTGTTTGCTATTTTTAAGGCACGGTAAGCATTAATATGAATACAATAATTTTAACTGGAATTTTAATCCAAATATTCTTAAATCCCAACTGCGGTGCAAGAGACCATTACAGAAAAATTATCCACTTATTGTCTCACAACCCTTTCAAGTCCCAATATAAGGCTTCCAGAAGCACAATTATTAATTCTGATGGCTATGTCGTACATTAGACAACGAAATTTGTAGCATTCCACAAATCAGATTTGCTAAAATAACAAAATGCCCATAAATCGTTGTTCATCATCAACTCTGGATGTGAAGTTGTTCACTGCCCATAGAAGGTAACCTATGATTTACACTCAAAAATTGTATCATCAATAGCCTAAAGCCAAAAACAGTACAACTATCCCCGTTACTTTACAAGGAAATGCTAAAGGAGGATTTGTGGAGAAAGAGTGTGTGAGCTATTACCCGCCTTCTCATTAAGCAGGTACTCAAACAGTTCTTTCCATGATGAGGAAGGAAAAATTTATGAAAAAGAACAAACAGCGATTTTGTCAAAGAGAGGAGGATCATGCAGGCTAGTATCATTAAATGTTTCAATTGACATTTCCCAGCATTCAATATCATTCAGGCCACCTAGCATTCAGCATAAGCCAGATTCCTTTATTTATGAGATAGTTGATCCAGTTAAAACTTTGGGCAGGACAGCGCCAAATATGATTGGTTTGCAAAATTAGCATATTAAGTGATGTGATATATCTCTATCATTATTCTTAAGTTTGTCTCAAATTACAAATGTACCATTACCAAATTGAAGCAGCTGTCCAAACTTTTGTAAGGATTTTCTTTCGCCAAACATATATGCTAGTATAGATTGTATAGCTTAAAAAAGCATGTGGAAGTGTTCACATAAACAAGAAACTGTTCTTCACCTGATTCATGTCAATAGTCTGAATAGCATCGCCGCGAGTGAAAATAATAGCATGGTTTTGGTTTTCAGGTTTTCCTTCTCCAAGCTTTGGATCTCCAGGAAGTTTAATGGAATATATTTCCTGCAAAAGAAAGAATGCAGCATATAACCACAAGTTGTATGGGGGAAAATGAGGTGCCAGCTGTTTTATGAATAGAACCTATAAAGAAATAGAACCGAAAGACATAAAAAAGTTTCCAATCAAATGATATCATGAGGTTCTTTATTCTCCAACTAATTAGATTCTTTTCTTACACAAATTCGCTAGCAACAGATAGTAACCATCCCAGGTATGATTTTCTAAGATCACATTTGGCGATGTCAAATATTGTCGTATTGATTAGACATAACATGAGAAAAGTCAAAGCTTTTGAAACTGTAAAGTCTCTTTGATTTGTCACTTAACATTCCTGGGGGCACTCTTTGACCTTTTCCCTTATAGTACTCCAAAGTTCATTTTCAGTAACTGATCCCAAAGGGGCAAGGGCGGATGTAGCCAAGTAACTCAAGGCAATGGATTGTAAAGCCACCACAAGGGGAAATTTTCTCTTCATCCAGGCATTCATTTCTTTTTTAATTCGATTCTAAGTGAAAAAAGGATGGAAACATCATGCATGAAAGACAAGTGAAGGGCAGCACTTGGTGACAATTGACAAGACAATTACCTTACTCTTTAGAGGATGCAGTATGTATGATAGCTACATAACTAGAGTAGCATATACCTGATCTTTTCCATTTACATCTGCTTTCACAAGTTTTGAATAAAATTCCTTGGAGACGGTCTTTTCTTCAGCTATAACACTTTCCTCCACATGTATGAAAGCAACACGAAGTGCCTCATTCCTAATTAGAAAAATTAATTAAAGAATTGACTAAAATGCAGGTCAATCATAAATCTTTATGCTTCATATTTATGCAATAATCTTACCTTCCCCATCAAGCACTTGCCCAACCAAAAAAGGTTCAACGAAAATAAATTTGGGGGAGGAGGGGGGACAGAAAGAAGCTGAGCCTTTCCATGGAACATAATCACTTGACATGTCTTTGACCAACTAAGTTAAATGTAAGATAAACATGTCTATAATGCTTAGATAAATCCTGTAAACAAGTCTATGATGTCCTTTAGCATGTGCCATCCTAACAAATCTGTCACTGCAAAAAAACTCCATGTGCATACCATAGACATGCAAAAAGTTGTAAAATAAAATCTAAACACGCCTACCTCTGTAATAAAAGAGCAATATCAGCAGCTTCTGCAGCCTTCCGCTGTTTCTGCTGCCCATAAATTTGGCATGACACCACATAAGTAAACTTCAGATCTGCTTGTGCCCGCGCCTCATGCGACAGTTCAAAACCTTGAGCCCGTGGGGAGTTTGCCCGGGAATAATCTACCACTAGAGCCACAATATCAAATTTAAGTAAAAGCATGCTTCACCCTTAACAGTAAAAGGATTTGCTGCAAAAATATCAGTCATACCTCCCAAAGATCTTCCTTCCAGAAAACTTTGTAGCATTAAAGCCCTTCTATAATACATCATCCCACGCACTGTTTCATGATGACTGGATGATCAGAAATTTTCCTATTGAAGGGTGCCTTATACTTTGAGATGAATTTGATCTAAAGAATCAAAAATGATGGAGAAGTTCTAACCAGTTCTTGCTAAAGTCTGTCCGCGATAAGAAACCCAAAATCGAAGCTCCAAAGAATCACTCGAACTATCTTGAAGTTCCGCTTCTCCAGTAGACTCAGCACGACCAATTCGTTCCAAGAAATTTGCCCATTCATCTAAAGAAAGTACATGTTAGCCTTGTGATCTTGAAAAATGAAGCATCAAAAAAGAAAATTCTAGTGTATAGACAACTTAGAACAATGCTTTCTTGAAATCTTTTATAATGTAAGAGCATGAAAACACCATGAAAAGGGAAGAACAATCTAAAAATACCATATCTCTCATTGGCTTCTCTGTCAAATGTAAATCACTAACACTCCACTGTACAAATGCCACATCAGCTTTGAACAAGTATATACAACTAAGATACTCCAAGTACAGGAAAAAAAAATCATGCAATTGAGGCACAAAAACCAGGCACAACCCGGCAAAATCATCTTTCCACCATGTCATCATCTGCAATAGAAATAATGCATAAATGGCACACAATTTTGTAGCTTGAGTTTATCAAACAACCTTGTGACCACTCCAAACATTCTACACAAAATCCTCCGATTTTTCCATCCTGCATTCCTGATAATGCACCATTTGAGCCCCACACCATTACAGAAGATTAATAATCCCTAAAACTCAGTGAGATATATGGCACCCAATGCACCCAACTACTCCTGCCAGTCCTAAAAGAAGACCAATACAAAGGAATTGACTCTCGACAGACTGAGGAAAAGAGAGAAGTTCCTACATCATAAGAAGCTTCGTCAATTAAGACATTCATTTTATATTTGAGAAAATAATCAAGTTTAAAAGCTTTCCTAGCTTCTGGATAGCCCACAGTACAAATGCGAACATTGTTCCAACTATACTCTTCTCAACTCCTAGAATTAGCCGAAACTAATGATGAGTGAAAGCCATTATCCTTCATGAACCTGCCACTAAGAGTGCAAATTATGTTCTACCAAAATGATGGAACATAAAATCAAATGAAGAAAATGGAAACTCCATTCATCAGACCCAAACTACTATTTAAGCAAAATATATAAGTATCATACAGACAGCGTGGCAAAAATGAAGCTAAGGCAATCAAAGGAAAAGACAAACAAGTATAATAATTGGGACTATTAAGCTAACATATGCACTTTCCTAACAAAAACAGATCTTTCTGAACTGCACAAAAGGCATGCCAACTGGCAAAGACTATGTACCAATAATATGCTACTCCATTTGGCAAGGTTATCAAACTAAAAGAGCTATCTATTCTCAACATAAGAAATGTAAAGTCATCTAAAAGTATAGGAAAGCATGCAATAATTGAAGATGACATATGAGGCAACATCCATTTAAAGGAAAAAGAATTTATACAGGAAATCCTTTCATTCATAAAAGAAGAGCCCAGTCATCATAGTTACCTGGAAATATCTTTTGAAGATAGAAAAGAATGGATATTCCATCCTCATTCTCTTTTTGCAAGTCGGAGGAACTATATATAACAGTCTCACTGTAGTATGGCGTGAAGACACTGTTTCAAGCAAAACAAGAAGAACAATGGGTAAAGAAGGTAAGAAAGCTCATGGCTCAAAAGCTGTGAAAATACATGGAAGCGACCTGAATGGCATCATTTCACTAACTGGCTTTGCCGATGGCATATCCATGAATAACGAGTTGGTAAAAAATTCTAATCTCCTCCTTGCTTCCAGATTCTTTGGAATATTAGCTGCTGTTTCTTTGACAGTGAGAAGGAGGTGCAGACGCTTTGCCTGCTCCTTCTGTTCCAAGAAAAGCAAACAATTCCAAATTTAGAATAGCATAATCTTGGAGTTGCTTGTGTTCAGAGGTTCTTACAATATCTGGATCCCTGGGCCACTGAATCCCAGAAAATAGTCTACCATCATTCCGTGCCCTTAACAATATATTCCATGTATCCAGCTGTTCCCTGAAACATGTTCAAAAACAATCTTTTACCTCACCTAAATATTAATTTAGATCAAAAGAGCCAAACAAAATGTGAGCTGACTCAATACCTCAAGTCAGATGACAGCAATTCATGTGTAACAACTTCATATAGCTCATACATAGCATTTGCAGCACCTCTGGTAAGTTCAGGAGTTTCATTCCGTGTCTGGCAAAAAAGGATTTGCACCCCAGATAATAGAATAATTCCAGGAAAGTTCACATGGCCAAGCATCGTGGGCATCTTATTTGTCATTAAAGAAAGATAACCATGAAAAACATAAAAAGTGCCAAGATGCATACCAGAAGTCCAGTCAATGCAGTAAATCTTGACACCACTAAAGGAAGTTTTTTAAGAGACAATGTAATAACCAGTGAACCCTCCGATATGCTGTTGTTGATCTCACGAAAAATTCTCTCAACCCTATCAAGACCAAGTTTACAAGGAGAAGATATCTAAATCATTATGCGTACACATTCAGCTCCGTCAGATTTCTTCGGAGAATTATATAATTACATCAACTTAAAACATAAGAATACGGATCTAAAATTTTAATCATACCAGAGTCTACCCTCTCCATCAACAAGAGAGAGTAATATTTTCTCTGTGCTATAATAGCATTCTTGAACAGCATAAGCCATATATTCATCTCTACATATCCTATTCCACAAATCCACCTGGGTGTCTCTGCAGTCCAGTGCCAAATCAATTGCCAACAGGATCTGAGCAGATCATACAGAAAAGAACAGTTCAGTTGATGACTAGCATCATCCATTCGATATCAGTATGGGATTCTCTGAAGCTAGCACAAACTTGAGAAACGTACCTTGCTGCTTAAAAGAAACAATGGCCATTGAACTAATCTTAAACTTCCTGTGTTGCTAGGACTGGAAAGCAAATCCATCTCCCTGCAGCAAAGAAACCAATTGAACAAGCATTAACCAACATAAAAAGAAATGGGGGAAGCAGGAACATAGATCAAAACAAAATCCAGGTAATACTTTCTCACTAGAAAGAAGCATCCTTTCAGATACTTACCTATTGCTGATATAGTCTTCCTCACGTAAACTTTTGATAATCTCATTCCAAAACGGAGAAAACATGGCCGCATATGCTTTATTCATGTCTTGCGCAGCCTGCGAACACATACGTAAAATAAGAGAAACCGAATACATAAACTCAATTAGAGAAAAAGGATGAAAGATTAAACATTGAGTACATCGCTAACCTGGGGTGACTGCTGATTAAAAGGCATCCTGAAAGAAAAGGGATAAATGATGAGTTGCAAAGCGTGATCATGGAATGACAAGGGGAAAAAAAAAATTGACAGTGAGGAAAAAGCCAGAGATGCTATATATAATCCACAAAGAGAATAATTATCACCGCTTCATTTCGGAAGAGACAAGATTCTTAACAAAAGCCTCAGGGAAGGACTCAAAACGCCTATGCAGCATTTCTATGGAGCGTATCTGCCAAAAACATTTTCGATGCACAGCGCAAGGTTTGTGAGGGAAAGAACATCCAACCATTCTAAAAAGCACATTATATGCAACTTTGAAAACAATGCTACCCTCAGCCAAGTGTAATATAAGCTCTAGAAATAACTGTACCTCGCCTAATCGGGCACGAGCACCCATCACACCACCAACAATTGCAGATAAGAGTGTGTACCAGATGTGAATGTCCATGAGATAAATCTGGCAATTTAGTAATAAAGTGGACCATTATCGACAGTTATATTCAAACAAATAAATTAACTATCTAGTCTTTAAAATCAAACTGCAGCTTTTCTTCATGTCATAAACTAATTAGGAGGATTCCAAACAGATCAAACTTTTTCTTCTTGATGTGAAGGCAATTATACACCATTGCATGGCAAGAAAACCATACTAGAAAAAGGGTACTTACAGCTACAACAGGAGCCCAAAGGCTGGCTACGGCCAAGGCATTATTGTTATCTGCTCAACAATCAGAAAAATCAATAAATAAAAATTTAATGAAGTGGATATGCACTCAAAATAGATATGCATGTTTCCTAAATGGGAGACTTCACTTTCCAGCAAAGTAAAACTCGTGAAAAGATCATTAGCACCAACCATTAATGCTCCCTGCAGTGCAGATACATTTGCAAACACATAGATATATACACATGTTTTGGTTTTCTAACAAAAATTTAATGAAGTGGCACCAAGACAACATCAACCATTAGGGAAAAACAATGCACCATGCTCTACCCAGGATATCCATGATACCAAGCACTTCCACCATTAATGATGACATCTCTCTTCTCCAAACACTCTTCTACTTGGACTCCACACGAGCCAAAGAGGGATCAACCATCATAGCTTCCTCTTTTTTTACTCTCTTTTTCTTAGTATTTTGCATAAACAAACCATTACCAAAGCCTTCAGCTTCAGCTCCTCCTGGATCAATTTCACTATTATCCAGCTAATCTTGACACAGGTCAAAATAAATTCCAAGGATTTTGCATCCTAGGGGGTGGAGTTATAGGTGGTTTTTTTCTCTACTGCACCTGCTCACTTAAACCAACCAATCTTCAACATTATGTATTGCAGTAAAAGCCTCCCTGGCAAAACTGGGAATCCTATGCATCATGATCACCTGAATTGAAGGCAAGTACCATTTCATTCTCACTCATTTCAAAAATTAGGCACTGGTATGATTAGACTTAAAAGCTGTCATTCCTAGCGAAATTTACCACCTCTCATTCAGCTTTGTATTCCCTCCCTAAGGAATCCAGCAACAGAATCCCATTCCCAATGATTAAAATTCCTCAAACATCCACTTTACAAAATTTATGCCATAAAAACAGAAATTCTGGAGCTGAGGTGCTGCCAAGTCTATGTCTTTAAGGAAATTGGGTCTTAGGTGGTATTGAACAGCACTGCCATGCCAACAAGAAATGAAATTTCCTCTGGCAATGTTGCAGTTGATAACACTTATCAAGTCATGCCAATGCTTAACAATCCATTTATAAAGCCTCATCCAAAGAGTGTCATTACTTACTTTACTAGCTAAACCCAAATGATTCATGCTGTTCTCCTAATCACCACAAACCATATCCACCACCTCCATCTCTTCACAAACCAATTCTCCCTATAATGTACAATAGGCATTGTTGAGAAACACCGTCCTACACTTTCTCCATGTTAACTTCACAAGGGACACTGTAAACAAGAAGGACTAAACTAATGACTCCTTTATTGTTACTCTTCCACATTGAACAGACCAACCTCATTTTCAATCAAATGTTCCTCCTTAAAAAACTCTTCCCTCAATAAGTTCGACTATCTATGATTTTGCCCATGACCTCTTTTAGCTCAGCTGCCACACTTCCACAATATTGTAAACACTTCCCAACAAAATAATTATTTTGGAATATTAATGTCAGTCAAACCATTTCTCTTAGATAGCATTAAAATAGCTAATCACAATTTCTTGGAAAATTTGTGAAGGTCCATTCAGTTTATCTTAGCAATATCGACTCTTTTTCAGAGAACTGCCAGAGCCAAACCATCCACAGCAAAGTATTCTATCTTCCCAAAATAAAGACACTAAACTGGAAAGAAATGAAGCTACCTAACAATTACCACTAGTTCTCCCTCATTATATGACACAAAAATGGGAATTACTTTCAGCATTGCTTATATAAACAGTCCCAGAGTAATAGAAATAGCATATCTAGACCGAGAAACTTAGACTGGCAACTCCACCATGAAGTATAGGCCCAGAAAAAAGGCTTAATCTGCAGAAGCAATCCCACAACCAGCCTGAATAAGAATTCAAACATATGCCATTAGCCCATGCACGCCAAGCAATCCTAAGTTAAGAGTGGAGTAGGCGAGGTGTAGCACAAGAGACAGCCCCGTACCCTGTGCATGAAAAAGTTATGACCAGCTCTTTGGGGTCTCACGGTTATCCAGCATGACATTTAAACAGGTCTCCTAGGTAATATACCTAGGTCCAAAGCATCACATTTTGAATTTCAAGATTATTTAACAAAATTAAAATGGAGATATCTATTTTCACAACCATCACATTATGTCCAGAGAGCTAGCAACCAATATATAACTAAAGTGTAAATCCAGCTAAGGTCCATATAACACTAGTAACCATCATATAGTGTCACTAGAGAGCAACAACTATGCAAATTAGAGTGGTAACCTAGCTAAATTCCAAACTCCAACTGCAGCATAATCTTGCACCTGGTGAGTCACATGCTCTAAAAAGATCACCCCATATCTCACTCTACCTCACAGAAATCTCTAAAGAAAACCTATATAAGCCAATTTCCCACTCATTTTTTATCACTTTGGTACTAAGATAACTACATAAACGATAAACTAACAGGAAAAAGAGAACTTCTAGCCTAGATAAAATAGTACTAGTTTCCCTACCTAAATATATCATTATCGGAAAAATACATAAAGAGTGATCCTAAAATTTTAAAACTGCATAGACAACTTACTTTGCGATCCATATATTTGAAAACTAAATAAAGTCTTACGTTTTGAAATCAAATCATGCCATGAGTATGGCAAAGATGGAAGATCAATAATAATCTGGGTCGGGTTCACAAGAGGTTTAATCTGCAGTCATAGAAGACATCAGGCTTAGAAAAAGAAGAGTCATATATTCTGTACATTGAGCACAAGCAGGAGAAAACATTCATGGTTTAGCTTTTACGACTAAGCAAGTTAAGCCAACTTGCCTGGAGGAAGTAAGCAAATATAAATTTGCATATGAAAATTACCAACCAGTATAGAACATACCTGCAGCAGATAACAAAAAACAGTCAATATAGATTCTCTATGCTAACAGTTGACATTCATTAAATGCAGCGGAAGAAAAGAAAATAATTCAAACAAAATCTAAAAGTGACTAAAACGATGGGGAAATCATATGGGACATCGTGTCATAATACTTAAGAACAAAGAATGTAAGTGCTAGACCACTTAAGTAGCCCTATATTTTGACAATTAGCAAACATAGAAGAAAAAATCCCCAATAGAAAATAAAATGCATTCCGTTATATCTAATTGGATCAAGTTAAAGAACTTCAACTTACCCAAACACCATAAGTATAGATAACCATCCAGATAAATGTAGATGAAAAAGTAGAAAATCCCATTCCAAGTGTTATGATAACAAATGTTTATAGCACAAATACAACCATTATTGCCTGTTACAAGGCTCATTGCCGGAACTCAATGGGGCCATCACCACCATTTGTGCAGAAACTTGTCATATGCTGGAAGTTGTACCAGGTATATAGAGCGGGCTGAGACTTGGGGAGACAGGAATAGAAAAATCTTATTATAAGGATTATATACCGTGTTAAACCAACCATTACTATCAAAGTAAGATTCGCACTAAAGTGCAGTCTAACTCAACCCTCTCTTCTTTTTAATCACCCTTCTATTCATTCAGTATTCTGCTATGTGTTTCTTGTATCTTTGGTCTTGCAATTTTGGATCAACAATTTTTTTTCAATCTATTGCCTAAAAATAATTATGAAGGCCATCCTAGAATGGAGTTAATTATTGACGTTAGTTAAGAGTTAAGACTTAAAGAAAGAAAAGGCCGAGATAAGGAAGTAGCACTTGCATCATTTAATATTCATGCATGGTAGGTTTTCCTGGCCAAATTGACACGGCACAAAATATTAGAAATGATTCCATGAAGCAAAGCATATCACTGGGTACATAAGAAAGGATTCTGACGCATAATATTCTCAAAATTTGTGCACAAAATTAAAATATATATATCAATAAACTTTACCAAGGATTCTGGACTTCATGCTGACTAGTAACTGGATTGAGACAATAGAAGGAGGAGCTACGCTCAACTGGTAGCCCATTTCGTGGATCGTATAAAAAGGAAAATAAGATTAAACAATCCTACAGCCCTCACTACTTAGAGTAAAACTAAAGCCAGCTTTACACCGTGATACAACAGAAGCGATGAGGATCACATAAGGTTCATGCATCCACAGATACTATTAGTCCTCATGTCCATTAGGGTAGAAGCTTACCGACAGTAATCACTCAAGCTTTCATAAAGTCCACGGCCAACATAATAACGTTCCTGGTAGAAACAGTATAGATCAGAATAAGAAGGAGATAGTCATATAGCAATAATTAGCTGCAGAAGAAAAATTCAATTAAAATTTCTAAAATTGGCCGGATAAGCCACACAGAATACCTGATAAATCCACTTGAAAAATTGAAAAAATGGTTGATCAGACATCTGAGAAAGAGAATGACATGCTGGTAGTTTCAGCAGCAGCCCTAGGACTAAGCGTAAAGCCGCATAAACACCCACAACCAGTATGTAGATCCGAAAATAGGTAGAATCAGAGTTCTTCTTATTCATTTCGTCCACAACATTCCTGCAAGTTAATCACTACTAATTACTACTAACCAACTCCAGTTAGAAACACCCCCCCCAAAAAAAAAAAAAAAACTCACAAGATTGCATGAGTGTTCTTTTGCTTTTCGCTTTTCAAAAGCCAAAACCACAAACTTACAGGTAGAGATATGTCACAGCTACAGCGGTCAAGCCACACCAGAAGAACCTAATGACCAGCCTTGAGATTGCCATTCCTCTTGCCGTAGAGTAAGCCCCATACATGAGGAGGACATCTAAGCAACCTATCAGGCAAGCAACCAAAATGAGAGCTATTAAAAAGGGTGGTAAAAAAGAACCACAAGGGTTATCATCGAATACGCAGATGCATGAACAAAGAAACACCAAGGGGAACTCACTCTCAACAAAATTCATTATCACAAATGTAGGCCCAACACTAAGAACTGCCTTGAAAGTACGCAAATTAATATCACCGTTATGAAAGGCGATCACTGTAAGAGCCTGAAATAAAAGTAAGCAAAGAGAGCTCGTATCAAATTGTAGAAAGAATAGCATTGAACCTGATATACTTGTATTATCATCTAACTACCTGAAACATCAACACCAAGAAGATCCAAAGACGATGAAAACTCCGATACAAGTGAAGAAAAGTACGGTGCTCGACAAATGTGCTTTTCCCAGTCTGCAAATTTCACATGCATGCAAGTCAGTGAAATGTGCAACAATAAAGATGGAAAAGGATTAGAATACTCTAAAAGTACAACAAGAATGAATGACGTCAAATATAATATTGTATAATTATTCTTTACTTGTATAATTTGTTTGGAACAGCCCTTCATGTACAATCCAAAAAAACATTGATGAAAGCAAGCGTTGAACGGTTCAAAGTGACACAAGCTTATTGACCCTAAATGGCTCCACTCCAGGGATCATCTTACGCCATTACTCAGAGCATAAAGCACAAAATAAAAAGACTCGAAGCTCAACAATCAGAAGTCTCAAATCCACATGGAAAAATTGACTTTCAAAAGAAAAATATGATAATTCTGCTTGCAAGCCTACATTCACTTAATAACTGAGTCTATGAACTAGTTACAAAAACTGGATGCACATCTCCACTTTGGTATGTTCCCGATATAATCCATGTCAAAAAACTAAAAATAACCCCAAATTCCAAAGCACTCTAAAATGCAACAGAGTTCCCATGCTTAGCATAACAGACAAAGCAAAGATTTTGAAAATCTAATGTCTGATTTAGAACAAACCCTTCTCCTCCCTTTAGGCCGCCGGAAGAAAGGTGAATCCTTTCTGAAAGGCCAGCTCAACTCAAAACAAGTAGGTGACCTGCAACAGATCCAAATGGGAGAAATTTAAAAACAAAGAAATTCGCACAACAAATTTACTAATTTGAGAGGGTTTTTATCAGGTAGGAGAACAAACCAAAAGTATTCATTAAAGTCATCATAATTTCTCCATTTAGAATGTGCAGCTCTACCATTATCATTTTGAGCAGCTTCCTGCATTAAACCAAAGTGAAAATTGTGATACAGAAAGTAACTGAAAATACACTAGCAGGACACCATCTGTTATTTGAAACTACATTACAAATTTGCCAGCTAAATGTGTGACTCCAATACTTTGCCGTACTTAACAATATCGACATGCTTAATGAAATTACTTACTTCAGTTTGTCAAATCCATTCATTTGATTTAAGCAACGAGTGTATCTCAATGGCAATCAAGAGGCTTACATTTTTGCCCATCTTCAGCCAAAAAGAAAGGGGAAGAAAAGCTGGACTGAAGAAGAGCAATTTGAGTGCATCAAGAAGCTGATGAACTCTTGAGAGTACGTTAGCAAAATAGCAAGGGTAGATAACGTGCACATGGAAGAAGATATACATACAGAAGAACTTGAAGACGTGATTAAATAGAGATGGCATACTGAGAATTTTTTTTTTTTTTTAATTATGTCAGTAAAGTTATCAACTTAACCAATCTAACACACATTTTGTCATATACGAAAGCTTATAAACATACAAAACACAATGACAGTAATTCCAGCGAAATCCCAAAGTTAACAGATAGATCTGAAAAGAGACAATACATAGAAACTCCATGACCTCAAGAGCATTTGCAAGAAGAAACAGCAACACAATGTCGACACTTGAAGGGGAAATAAACAATATCAGCATCTTTCCAAATCAGAAAGGAATCATCAAAACAACTAGGAGTACCCACCGCCACCAAGGTATCATATATAGGACAAATTATTTGCTCCAGGAATGATGCTGAACCACTTTCTGTTCCTTCTGTTCTTTCTGTTCTTTCTTTCTTTCTGTTTTTTTTGTTCTACAGCTTGGAGCAATGTCAGCCACTGCATGATCCAACATTGCATCTAATTCTTTTGCCATCTGTAATGATAAAGCAATTATGTTACCATCCATGAGGCAATGCATATTCAGAATTATATATGCGCAGCATGCATTCCAACAAATAACTCCTCAACTCGCAACTAGAACAAACTCAAATTGACATCTGAACTGAAACTCTTGAAATATCGGAAAAAGAAAATTGGACTTCGAGAAATGACAGCATTGACCTCAAGAAAAATTGAAATTTGAAGGCAAACCTCTGCTAACAGACCAAAAGTATTCAAAAGAATTTTCTGGGGCCAGCATGAGGGGCAAAAATTTGGTTTAGGGGAAATTCAAACCTCCCCTAGCAGTCTCAGTCTTAATTCTTGAAATATATGAACAGGACACTCTCCATGAGGGTTGATTTAAAAGGTGGCAGCATGGTTTATGGAGTTTGGGCATTGAAAATGATCTTAACAAGCGTGGAAAATGAATCCATGATTTCTTTATAACAGAGATGATGCTCCAAGACCTTGAAAGACTAAGCCCTGGTTTTTTTGATAGGAAACAAAATGTTGTTGGTTTTCACAGGACTTCATCACAATAGATCTGCTCTTGCCTTCTCACAATTAGAATGAAGGTTTACATGAAATGTGAATTTGTGAGGTCTCAGCAACTCAATGAACAGAGATGTTCTCATATTTGTTTTATTTGTTAAATGGAGGTCAACATGACCAGCAAAAAAAAAAAGCAGGTGGGAAGCCAGCTACTGGGAAATGGTATTTCTTCAAAGTTAGAAGTTCACAGGTCATACATATGGAAGCTGCAGCATGTAATTTTAAAGAGTAATGAACAAGACTAATAATGGAGGTGAAATAACTGGAAGAGAAATTGTCAGCTTCCTGTGCTTTTACAGAACATTACCAAAAAAAAAAAAAAAAAGAGCTAGACTTCTAAGTTCATCTCTTTCCCATCTTTTTCATTTTTCATTTTGGTCTAAAACTGACCTTTAAGCTATAGAAGAGGTGGTTAATCCGTTTGAACTTTCAGTATCAAAGAATCCACTCTCCTCTGTTAGATTATTGGAAGACATTACACTTACTTTCTTGGCTAGTAACTCCTAGTAAATATTAAATTAAGAAATGTCCTATTCTCGAATAAATTCACATCATAAGAAAAGTTGCAACCCTATGTCCAGACAAACTTCAGACATCTTTGGGCAACAGAAATATGCATCAAGCATAGTCCACTACAAAGTAGTTTAATGCTCAAGACCATCAGTTTGCTGAATTGGTAGAGGCAACCCTTCCTCAAGTGCCGATCTAGATTCAAGTGATGCCATTCTCCAAGCCAGTAACCCATAACCAAGAGAAATTGAAGACACTATGACTACACATGTAAAGAATAAGTGCAGAAGGACAAGTCTAAAGAATCAAACAGCAAACTGAAAAGACTTACATTGTGAAAGACATAGCAGATACATTCAGGAAGGAACCGCACATTTGCAGCTTCACCCCATATGAGAAAGTATAATGAAACCATAAAGAGCTTCCTTTCCCTAGTAATTGCTTCTAAACTGAAAATAAAAGCGTTAGCTAGATCAAGATCTAAATGAAATTACAGAAAATTAGGACATTAGTAAGTCTCAAAAAGCAGCAACCTAACCTATTCCAAACAAGTCGAATCCTCAAGTATCTGCACCACTTGATGTAATTATCCAGCACCTTCAGGAACACCTCATTGACTGCTTTCTCGTCTATTTTCTGGATCAAAAGATAGACCAGGTAAGGTTTAGCCACTGACCCATGCAGAACTAAGACCATATATTTACATGTTTGCATGGAAATTTTTTTAAAATAAGCACCAAGGGGACATACATCTAGGCAGTGAAATGCAGACAGAGATAAAATCTTTGCTCTAAGGCTTATATATGGTGCTAATCAACAAATGCCTACAACCTGAGATAAAACCCCAAATATTTTTCTAAACCAACGAATATGCTTTAGGATAGGGATATATCTCAGGTAACCTGCCTCTCTAGATCTATTCCCTGCTAAGCTGTTGAAGAAATTATTAGAATGCACTCCATGGATACAAAAATATCTATAAGGAGACTCGTTGGTCAATGAGCTCCTCTACAATCCTCCGTAACAAGAATCACTTTGAAACGTCACAAAAGAGGACAGTATTTAATCATTTTCCACAAGACTCAAAGAAGGACCCTTTTGTAACAAAATATTCAGATGCTCTGAGAACGTTTATGTTGATTTAGTGAACCAATCCATTCTTGAGACACATCCCCTTCCAAACCCTTTTTAACTAATTATGCATGGAGAGACTCATTAGTCATATCGTCCTTTCAACAATCCTTATCACAAAATCATCTTGGCATACATTTTGGTAGAAATACAGCGAAATTTCACCTGCAGAAGTCTCCAAGAATCAAGTGATAGGAGCCAACATGAAAGGATCAACCAGACTTGGAACTCACAGGTGCATGTAGTCTAAATAAGAGAAAGCTACCCTTGGGTGAAGAACAATAAGGTAGTCTAAATCAACTGCAACAAATTTCCTATTGATATCCCTAGCTCAATTTGAATATTCCAATTGTTGAACTATGAATTTCAAACAAAACTAATATTGAAAAGATTCAACAAACTACCTGAAATCACTATTATAATTGGCATAAAAGCACATAAAACTAGTAAGTACACTGCAATAGTCACCTTCTACCTCTTCATTCTTTAGGTATTATGACAATCAAGTAGAAAAATTTCACCAAATAACCGCATGTGAAGATTGTATGTGAGGCAAATAACATGAACAACTTTAATGTGAGGAGAAACAATTGAAATTCTTCCATAGAATTTGTCTCAAAGCAAAGGTACCAACAGGATCAGTCTCAACGGGTATGCTGAGTCGAGTCTGTGCATTCGCTAGAGCAAGAACAATATTCTCACGCTGGTTCCTTATGTTGTCTTTCTGCAGATAAAACAAAAAATTTAGATCATCCTATTAATATTCTTCAATGAAAAACTTAAAATGGACAGAATAATTGGTGACCATGCCCAATCGTACGTCCGGTACAAAAACTAAAAGCACAAAAAATAATTCATCACACATTGTTATCAAGCAAGGAAAAAAAATGGACAAGCAATGTCGTTAGTGAAGTCACACTACAAAAACTACAAAGAATCTACCTGCTGGGAACATGGCACCCAGTTAATCTCAACTGAAATGTCCTATGTCTTTCAAATCATTTCCACCCCCAATATATTTATTAAACCTCGCACATTTAACCAAAACAAGACCAAATCCATGGAGATATTGGCAGATGGATAATTAACTGCCCCATTGCAAGGGAATCTCAATATTGTCAGCATATAGCGACAAAGGTGCAAAACCTAAAAAGTCCTCAACAATATTATTCAATAAGTTACATTGACAAGCTTCATTTAGCACTGGCAAATATTTTGTGTTGAGGCCACTGAAACAGTTAGAAGAGCTCTATCTCTTAAGCAGAAGTCATAATAACAGCATAAAGGTTGATCTGCCTGTCCTTTTTAGGTATGCTAGAGAGAGGAACAGCTGCCTATGACTTGTGAAATGTTCAGCTGACAAGTCTTTGTATATAAAAGGCAACTTGCAAGTGTGATAATTATCTGACCAAAAAAATGTGTATGACAATTTTGGAGCCAAGAAGTTCCACAGAAACTATTCTAGTAAAAGGCAATTCCAACCCCTTGTTCCTGCTTTCCTCCCTTCCATAATTTCTGGCTTGTACCCATACTATCTACTCTAGCTTCACAATAAGATTATGCAATCACTCATAAGAGCTTAATCCAAGCAAAATATTAGGAGAAGCAAGTCACCAAAATCTGTGCTCACTAAAGAGACTATAAAATATGGACTGGTGGGCATTGCTTGTACAACCCATCTATTTGAAGGCAGAGCACAATAAATCTAAACCACTACACAAAGATTACAGTTTTCCATATCATCTTCCAAACTTTTTCAAAATGTATGCAGCATCATGTCCTATAGAGGAAGTATATTGTGTAATGCCCATAAGTAAAATCATATGATCATGAATATTTTGAAACCAGAAAGAATAGCCAGGTGCAATTATTAGCATTGCAGTATAGCGATTACATAAAAATTAAGGTACTTTTCTTGCACGAGAAGAGATATTATCAGGTCAACGTAACTACTTTTAATCCTCCTACAATCATTTACCTGGCCTTCATTTTCTCTTCCCTCCTCCTTCATGCACATTCATATAGAACAACCCTTCTATAGCCCCATGAAATCCCTTAAATTCAATATCTAGATCCACTCAAAGCAAGGTGCATGCATGATAAGCAAAATTGCACCTCATATGATATACATTACACAGATAAGGTGAAAGTGAGCATAAGAATGCATAATAGAAAGGACTATTGATTCTTCAACAGATTACAGTCAAGAATTTTGATGGTGGTATGCCAAAGAAATTTGAGTATAAACAAAGGTATGAAAACACTTTATTAGAGGAAGAAAGGACAAAGTGAATAGTTGAATATGAAATGTACATACCTGAAACCCAAACGCATATTCTAACAAATCAAAAATGTCAGCTTTCTGTCCAGAAATCTCGAAATCATCAGGAAGTCTAGGGAAGTAATCAGCATATCGAATAGCTGATATGGCACCTCTAACCTAGAAAAATTTGGAAAAAAAGGAAAATGGTGACTAGCAAAAACCAATAAGCTAAGACAGCAGGATCACTTCCAGCTGGCAGATGTTTGACAATGAACATTCTAGTGCATGACGGCAATTGCTTTCCCAAAGAAAGGCAGAATTTCCAATCGAAAGACGTCGCTCACTAGGACCCCCTAAAGGGAGGTTAATTTACCTCTGGAAACATGCCAATAGCATTGGAAAGCACCGGTGCTTCCAAAGGAACAATATTGTAAGGAGTAAGCTCCCCAGATTTCTTAATTCTTCGCAACTGCAAAAACTCACAAAACCGTTTATGTAAAAATACAGAGTCAACCTGGCACAATAGTACTCGGCCAAAAAAAAAATGGCACAGTAGTACACCAGCAACAAAAATAGCAACTATGGCTTGTCTCACTAATAAGGGTTTGCTATACAAGTACTGTGGCTAACCAAAACAGTCATATATACCACGGCAGTATGATATAAAAATTCACAACCAATATAGTTGTTTGCAAAATGCTATTCTTCTGTAATTATGAAGATTAAATTTAGGAATTAGGAAAACGAGAGTTTCTCTACCTTCCTGTAAGTAAAGATGAATTACATGGCAAGTCTATGAGTGGGTACCAACCCATTTTCAGCAACCCTGAGTAAAAAGCTTTAATCTCTAAAAGGAAGACCACATAGCTAACAAAAGAAGACCACATAGTATAGAATCCAGAATGACCAACCCCATCCTTACCACCCAATGATAAGGATCCAATACTAACAAAAGAAGGAATCCCATGGGATCACACTGAACTTAAAACCACAGATCTCTCTCTCTCTCTCTCTCCCTCTCCCTCTCCCTCTCCCTCTCTCTCTCACACACACACACACACAAGAAACCTTCCAAAGATCACATTCACAATTGAAGAAATCCCATGGTATCACACTTATTCAGGACTTCACTAACTAAAACCACAACTGTATTCCTCGAAAAAATTCAGACATCCCAAGATCCTGAAATCCAAACTGAAACCTTTTCGTTCCCACACTGCACCTAACATTCTACCAATATATTGACAACAGAGAAAGCAAGTGTTTGTCTAAAGTAGTTCTTTGAGGTCATGATAAAACACAAAAATGTCGCTCAATAACCTCTTCTTGGATGAGTTTCCCAACACCATCAGGATCTGCATCTTTGCTAAGTGTCTCCATGACCTCAACTAAAGCTCTCAAGGTACTGAACACCTTTTTCTTCTCTGAATATCTGAGTCCCAACCTGCAGACAATGTACTTTTGTCAACCACCTCAGGAAGATAACATTATAAAGCCAGACATTCCTGTCCCCATTCAAGAACCACAGGGGAAAGATCCATCTTGATATCAATTATCTAGTCAAGCAGCTATAAAGGAGTAACATCAGTTCGTGATGTCGTGACGAAAGAGAGTAAGAGAGCAATCGCAAAGAGAATACATCATAAGCAGCTAAGAGACATGTCCTATAAGGGAATCTCTAAGTTCAAGCATTCATCATTACTATCATTTTCCTGGAGGATTAGAAATCAAGAGATGAGGAGTTAAAGGAACTTCACAGTTGACAAAAACCCATGCATTGGAGGACTTTCACCTTCACAAACTACAAATTGTCAACTTTGTTGATTCATCAGTTTAAGGCGCATCTAGATTGACCTTTACTTTTTCCTTTTCACAGGATCAAAATCTTGCAACTCATGCACTTCAATATCTTTTTTCAACCCTGAACACCCAAAACTTTCACAGCATACAAATTTTGTCACGTAGATTCACATACAATTTTTCATAATTTTTTTAATTATAAATTTTTTTTTTTTTTGGTGAGAAGGCAAAGAAGTACATTTGGATTTTGCAGCCCCTAATGTCACTGGCACACATCTAACTTTCTGAAGATTCAAGGGGTTAAGATGATACATTTTCCATTGCCACCTTGGTGTTTTTGCCATTCCAATATTTAGAATCCATTTCATCAGGCATTACTTTTTGTGTACGCAGTAGTTACCAAAAACCAATTGTCTTGCTTTGAATAAACATGACATACTATAAATATAAGGATTAACTGGTTTTATTGATCAAGTCACATCCTACAAAAAGCCCATGATCCTTGAAATCATGGGGTAGTTTACGTAATAAAACATTATACTAGGCAATCAAGGCAGATAATGAGTAAATGAGGCAAGCAGAAGTTCTCCATACTCTCCCAAATTAGCACTATAGCTCCCAGATTCGAGCAATCTTTGTTCTTCCCTCTGCATATCATCCACTCTATGATCCGTCTTGTAGCGTTGATAAAACCTCCACAAGTTTTCTATATCCCGATTGCGATCAATCGGTGCCCCATCCTTCTTGGCAAGTTTTTGCTGCAGCAGAATCCAGTTTTCAGACAATGATTATAAAACCCAACAAAAGCATAAAAAAAAAACAAGCATCGGGAGAACTAAACCCGATAGAAAATCTGACAGCAAGAAATGACGAAACTCAAAAGTGCGGTCGACGTGCCAATTCAAAGGTTGTCTAGTCCCACCTTAATAATAGACATTAAGCCAGTCTTGAATTGGAGAACGCCTCGACCATCACTACTGGGATCCAGATTCTGAGCCATAGAATACGCCTGCTCGCATACTTAGAAAAAAATGGGAGCCGAGAATCAGATAAATGCTTAGAGCTACTACAGGAGGAGAGCGGACCCCTGCCAAAGAAACGAAATTCAAACTCATCTCGGGGAGGGGGGGGAAGCGGCCTTACGAATCCGGGCGACATTGGGGTCCTCGGCCTGAATCTCGTCGGCGGCCTGCAAGATCCTGTCGATGTTGGTGGAGCGGGTGAGCGAGGCCGGGACAGCCCCGGCGATGCCGCTCGGGGTCCGCGCGTGGCCGGGATGGCCGCCGCTCGCGAGCTGCTCCCTCCTCAACGTGGCCCTGATCAGCCTCTCCCAGTTCTCGCGAGCCCTAGCCATGGCTCCACGGAGGGGAGGCGGAATCCGCGTGCGTCCGCCGGCGCCGGCGCCGCTGCTGCTGCTGCTGCTGCTGCTGCTGAGGAACGAAGCCGATCGGGTCGGAATCCGAGCGGTCCGACGACCACCGTCGACGGCGGAGGAGAGCGTGGATCTGGGAGCGAGTGAGGGGTTTTGAAATTCTAAAGAAAAAGGAAAGGTTTTAGCGCCTAGAGAGAGAGAGAGAGAAAGAGGAGGAGGAGACGGATTGAATCTCGAGGTGGCGGAGGTCGCGGGAAGAGCACGGGGGAGGCGACGAGCGTCTGTGAAATCACGGATTTACCCCTCCTCTCGGAAATGCTTTTATGGTAATGGGAATGGGGCCGGCGCCGGTTTCATTTCGGGTTCTTTCGATCGGTCGATTTCCGGGCATTGATGTGCGATGATTGCTTTCTTTTTTAACTCCTTTTGGTTGCCAAATGGCGGAGGCCGATTTGACACGAAGGACTTTTTCTCCGTGCGCCTCGATATGCGCGTACATAATGGAGATGCTTCGTGGGCTACTTAAGAACTAAGGCAACGAAAGGGCGATGCTTCTTTAGTTTACGTGTCAAATGAATGAATAAGATCGTATGAAAAAAGAAAGGTGATGAGTTCAAATGCCCGCATTTCAAAAGGGTCGGGTGAAAATGATTTAATTTTTTATGTGAATTTTAGCTTTCACATCTTACAAAGAAGGGCCAAGTAAAAGTTTGATAATGAGAATTAAAATATGACTAAGATAGGACCAACAAAAAATAAAAATAAGAGTGGGTAGGGTAAGAAATAATCCAACCCATAATATGAATTTAGTGACTCATACTTAATTATGAGTCCAACCCATTTTTGCTAAAACACTTTCGAATTTGATCCAAGCATATGTGATGGCATGGAATGAATGAATGCAAAATCGAGTGAAGACAAGATAGTGAATAGAGAGTTACAGAAATAGGTTAGGTCTGAGTAAATTATAAACACCATTTAACACGAATATTATTTTAAGTTTTGTTATTCTAAAATTCATTTATGACCCATTTGCTAAAGTTGGTGTTGTTGTGCCCCGAGTTTGTTTCCCAAAGGGTAGCAATCATCATAAATTTAGGGTACATTTGGTAAATATTTTATTCCTGGTAATAATTTCTATTCGTAAATAATTTATCTTATTCCACTTTTTGAACTGAATGAGTATTTAAACATTCAAATACATTTGATAATTGCACAAAATTTATTTCTAAAATATATATAAAAAAAAGAATGTGTTTAATACCATCCTCAAAATTTTTAAACGTAAAATTTCTTATAATTTTTTTAATAATTTCGTGAGATTTTTTTTTCTTTTTTTCCTCTCTTCTTCTTTTTCTTCCTCCGCTAGTTGGTCGCTAGGCCTCAACAATGACCAGCGACTGATTACCGAAAGAATAGAAATAGCCAAGAATTGACCGACTACCAAATGCAGCCTTAAAACTCAATAACTTGGGTTCTATATGACTTAGAAAGAATGCATTTTTTTTTTTTTTTTGGTAAGGTAGAAAGAATGCATTTTACTACCATACATTAACCAACTTTTTTTTTTCCCGAAACAAACTACTAGTCGCCTTTTTCAAGCTGGTTGATAAGTTCGTGCCATGAAGCCAGTAAGTAAATCGCGAAGAGTTTACAGCAGAGAATTCAATCGAAATCTGCAAGCAGCAAATTAAAATACTCGAAATCTTGCAGGGTCCTGCTTGTCGATCCTCAGAGACCTTCCTTGCACCCGAGCATGTTCCCGATCAGAAGAATCACATTTTCATAAACAGTCTGAACGCCAGCAAATTAAATAACTAGCCGTACGTGTTTTCCACCGAAGAGTCTAACCTGCCAGCTTTTCCATGCCTGAAAAGCCTTGCATGTTTGAATGGGCCGAAGACAAACGCAGTCTAACTAAACCAACCCTTCGAGAGACATTTGACTAAGCCTTGGAAGAAAACATCAGTCGACCTCATACAGGCACGAACCGTCCGCACGGTCTAGATCGGTTATCGGAGGGAAGCTGATTCACTTCCATTTGAAAAGATGGGGTGTTTCACCAGCTCAAGGATGCAGAATCCATTTCATATAGTGTTAAAAAAGAGATGAAATGTTACTGCTCATGATCTGGAATTCGCAAATGCACGGGATCTATGACGATGCAGGAAATAAAGGCATTGAGACAAGTCTCACGCGAAAGAAGAAGGCCACAGTACATTAAAACTTTAAAGTTTAAGCCAACAATCGATGTCTCAAGGAATATTTTAGATCCCAACCTTCAACGAAGGAAACAAAATTTCTGCGTCTACTCTTATATCAAAGGCACAGACCAAAAACCAGGATAATAAAAGACTCAGAGAGCTCAATCCTAATGAAACCCAAATGCTTGCTATCGACCCTAAGTCATCCTCTGGGCAGCTTCCTTGGCAAGAAGCCGTTCTTTGGCCTTGGTCTTGGCCTGGGATTTCGAACCCATGATTCCACCACCCCACTTCTTCCTGTACTCGTCATACTTGTCATTAAAGTTAGCCTGATAGAGCAAATCATAGATATCAGTATCATAACACATAATTCAAGAGACCTATAAACAAAATTCTTTATCCATATTCTGTAGACGCAGAACTTCCATACCTTAATGGCTTCCAAGATTTTGCTAAACTCCAGCTTGTCCTCGTTTTTCACCGTCGTTAGGCACAAAACAGATGCAGTTTTCTGATGGACAATCTGCAGATATAGAGAAATAAAGTTGAGGAGAGACAGATGCTAGAAATTCAGAAAACAAGGCAACTAAATATAGTGAAATTACCGTGCCCAAGCGTGCCTTGCCCTTCACAATGCAGTATGGGATTTCCATTTTTCTGCAGAGTGCTGGAAGCCACACAACCAGCTCTATCGGATCAACATCATGGGCAATAACGACCAATTGTGCCTTATTCTGCAATGAAATTCTTTGGCTTAAAATTACTTCCCAAGAAATTGGAGAAAAGGAAAAAAGTACCGACAAAGAAAGAGTAAAACCTGCTCAATGAGGTAAGTGACGTGATTAAGGCCATATTTCACAACAATTGGTTTTTTAGCCTCAACAGTTTTGCCTTCTGTCTTTGCCTGAGCCTCTTTCAAGAGCCGCTCCTTCTTCGCAGCCTTGTCCTCAGGCCTGTACTTGAGAAGCATCTTGAATAGGTTGGTTGCTGCATATAAGTAAGACTCATTGGTTGAGTTTGCTTCCATGAAACAAATAATGAGGCTGGCAGGCATGCATCCATGTGCATATACACATATGCGCATTAAAAAGGAAAAGTGTAAAACAAACTGCCAATTCGGATCGCTATGGGAAAATAGAACAAAAGGAGGTAAAACATATCATGCCATTGCTAAAGGTCCTAATGCCAGCACAAAAGCCACAACCGCTGAAGGAGATCTCCCTAGAGATAAAACATATAATAGACAAGAAGGGTATGACAACAAGTTATTTGCAATTTGTAGAATAGGTGAGTAAGACTCAAACTTAAGTTGTGAGATACTTGCTCATTCTCATCCTTGACAATACCTCATCAATACGAGAAACACCTAATTGTGTGTAATATTACAAGGAAAAGAACACCTGGAGATCATATCTAGACAGACATGAGAAATTAAAGCATAACTCACAAATTCATCTTTAAGTATGAGCATATCTAGACTACAATCGATTTAGTCGAAAGAATCGGTTGTGAAGATGGTGTATATTTGCATGAGTCCAAGCCCACAAATCTACAAGTATGAGCATCAATGCCATCCATAAACAAGACAATGTAGCTTCTTGTACCCCACAATTTATCAACAATTCACCAGCTGAAAAAAATAACTTGGGAAGCTCGATCCTATGGGGTGCTAGACAAGTCACTATTTACTTCGCACAGGAAATAAATTAAAATCACAAATTCAACAGCCAATTACAGTATAAAGTGCATTGCTCTATCGACGACAATCGAACTATGTAAGCCCTATCTCAACATGCTCGCGTCATTCCAAGATTGCAGAGGCAAACGGTAAATTAACCAAAGAACCTAACTAAGATACCATCCCAATCAAAACCCCCTACAGGTCAGAACAGCCAAAACAGCAAAACAACGCATCTCGTCGTACCCAAGTTCTTGTCGAGCGTCTTCGTGAACTGGTTAAGAGCCGGCGGGACCTTCAACCTCTGCCTCAGAATCCTCCTCTTCCGCTGAATCTGGACGGTCTTCGGGAACTTGACGAATCGGGTCAAGTCCCTCTTGGGGGGGAGGGCGCCACCGATCCCGAACTGCTTCGGCCGCTTCTCGAACAGCGGGTTCGTCACCTTCTCCTGCTTCTTCTTGGCCGCGACCGGACCCTTTCCGCCTCTTTTGGGACCCTTCAAGTGCGAACAAAGCGAGGCGAGATGAGAACATAACGGGAAAAGGAACAAGGAAAACGCGATAAGCTAGCGTCGGATGAACTGATCGAACGAGGCGGAGACATCGGGATTCGACACATCGCGTTAACATCAAACACGACCATTTTATACGAGGAAAACCAGGCGAGCTCGACCGGAACAATGATTGTGCGAGCATCGAGAAGACTACAGAATTCACAGAATGGCAAAGAGAGACGGAGAAATCACCATGGCTGCGAGTTGAAGGAGGAAGGCTCGGCTCCGAAGTGGCGACGGCAATGAGGGGTGAAGACTTCCAAAACCCTAGCGTCGATTCTTATATATGGCTCGCGAAGGAGGGAGGAGGGAAAGGCCTTGTGGATCGGGCTTACTTTTGGGTTATCGGGCCGGGCTTTTGAATTGGGTTTAGGGCCGCAGTGTTTGGTCTGGGCTCGGCCCAATGGGCTGACTTGACCAGAACCATGTGGGTTTCCTTGGTGACCCATCATGATAGAGATTCGAGACAGGTAAGTGGGGTGCGTTTGGGAGTGGCTTTGCAAGCCTTTGGAGGGTTGAAAGCCTCGTACTTGCCTTGGGCTTTCGAGCATTCTTAGCATGCTTGTTGGGGGGAGAGAGAGAAAATTTTCTTCCAAAACTATCCTCGATCATTCATCTTCTTTTCCGTTTTTGCCCTTGATTGTTCATATTCTTCTCAAATCCATCAAGGAGGTCAACCAGCGTTAGTTGTGTGCAGTTGCGAGAGGTTAGCAACAGGCTAAGAGAGGTCAGTGTGGTCAAGGTGACTATCGCTGGGGGTTGCGCTACCTTCGCAAGGAGCCGCATTGGTGGGTTACGCCAACCTTTGCGAGATGTGGGTCATGCAACCTCCGCGAGGGGCAACGCCGATGGCTTGTGCCAACCTCCGCAAGCCTGTCATCTTCAACATCTAGGTCATGCCGACCTCCTTGAGGGGCCATGCCGGTGGGTCGTGTCGACCTGTGAGAGGGCAACCTTTGCGAGGGGCCGCATCGATGGGTTGCATGGACCTGCTAGAGGGCAACCTCGTGAGATCTAGGTCATTGCGACCTTCGCAACGCCAAGGTTGCACAACCTCCACTGGCTGTCGTCGAGGTCATGCAACTTCAATCAGCCATCGTTGAGGTCGTGCGATCTCAAGTGGCCCTTACTTGGGCCACGCAACCCTCACCGGGGGTTGTCCGACCCCAAGTGGCCCTCGCCAGCAGTCTCTAAGGGCCACTTGAGGTCTTGCAACCTCAAACGTTGGTGATTTCGATCACCGACGGCTGTCGATTAACTTTTTTTTTTTTTATTCAAAAAAGTCTTTAATAAATATAATTTTTTCGAACACTATTTTGCTCAAAGTACTTTACAATAAGCTTTCATATTACAATCTATCAAACACAATTTATATTTTAGGAAATTCCTTTAACTTAAATCATTTGCATTTTCCAAAAGCTTTCCTCAAAAGTCCACCCAAATGCAGTTATAGTCCTATCATTAGTCATTTTTTATATTCAACTTTATTATATACTGAACAGAAATCAAACGCATGATAAGGTAAATTTATCCTATTATGAATTTTGTCGAAACTACCGAAGGTGAACTCAATGGACTTCACTGGATAAAAGCAAACATGCTTGTCAATAGTCGAATAAGAGTTTACTAGTGAAGAGATGGATTAGGCATCTTACCATCGTCACCAAGATAAGATACTTCATATAAATAATCTATTTTTAAAGAAGTTGGATTTATAAAAAGGGAGAGGGAGGTAAAAGAGATCTATTTTTATCATATCGTGTATATGTTTCTCCAAGCAACAAATGTACCATCTAAATGAGACAAACCATGAATAAGATGAAAACAACATGAATCTTGGCTTTGCTAATCGTTAGACATACGATATATAAAATCAAATTTCCAAGTGTAAAGTACATCGAATTATTATTTAGAATGTGTTTTTTAACATTGTCAAAGGATCTAAAGAAAAAATCCGCAAAAGATGAAAATAATAGCTTTTTATCCCTTTGGCTTTGCAAATAAAAATGCGTTTCAATTATCATAACTAAGTATAGACCATGTGATTTTGTTTATGACATTCGTTAAATTAAGTATTAACTATCTTTCTAAATTTGAATACACATGACATATGTAAAGCGATGAATTTGATTTATTTATAGAAATACCGGCCTTGTGGTTTATGTCTTTACTCACGAAGAAACCTACGATAAGTAGGTGCACGAAAAATTACTAATCTTTTTCAAAAGTTACCACTCCATTTAAAACTATCAATCTTCCTTTTAGTACGGAAGATATACGATCGTGTCATTCATCATATTTCATACATTGTCTTTTGTGAATTTTTTCGGTTCAATCAATGATGGAGTTCACATGATGATTCGCTGGTTCACCATATTTCATACATTGTCTTTTGTGAATTTCTTCGGTTCAATCAATGATGGAGTTCACATAATGATTCGCCGGTCCCAACAAGGAAAAAAAGTCATATTTTAGGGATCTGTTCATTTGAAGAGGACACGTTTTCCAGAAATCATTATATTACCTTTTCGGTGTTTAAATGACGGAGTACTGATTCGATATATGGAAAGTATTTTTCATAAATCGAAAATAACAAAGATTAGATTGGGAAAAAAATGATTTTCTCTTCAGGGGAGAAGGAATCTACTTTATTTTAAATCAGAAAGTAAACGAAAATGAACCCCTTTTTCAATTCTTAAAAAAAAAACGATTTCTACCAAAATTTTCCTTCTAAATCGAAAGAAAAAACACAGCCAAATCCCAAAGCAAGAGCTCTCTTCCTTCCATTAAATTCCCCATTTATGGGTAATCCTGAAAAGCCGAGATCCGGGCGGTGGACGGGGGGTGGGGTCGGTGCAATTACACGACCGCCGAGGAAGGGCCATTATTGACCCCAACGCCCAACTGTCCCCGCGCCTGCATTCAAATCGCGGTGGGTCCCCCAGAATTTATGTCGCCCAATGGGATTCGCCCATCGCACGGCCCGGTCCACAGTCGATTGGCCCCCCCGTTCGCGACGTGGCGCGCGGTGGTTCCGATCGGACGTGATCTCCCCAGTCCGAAATCAATGGCACGGCGATTTAATTCGACTGTCATCCCCCCCCCTCTTGATCGTGATAACACGGGTACATGCCCGGCAGATAGGCCCACCCCCCTTTACATTAAGGGTGATCGGCTCTCGATTAGGTGATTCCACACTCGAATTTAGAATCGGACAGGGACCGAGCCGGTTAATTTTAGTTAGTTTAGGTTCGGATCGATTTATCCTACTAGAGACATGGCCTAGCAGGGGAAAAACATCATCCGTGGAGCTAAACATCATGACTTGTGATGTCGTTTTTGAGAAAGTAAGAATGGAGTGAAATCCATTAATGATAGCCTTTTGTCACGAGACGTCACATGTCTCGTTATTACTCGATTGGACCGATCGGTCACTCATGCATCCCAATTAAAAAGTTCAAAAGCAATTTTGGTTGCGGTCTAGTCTCGATTGGACTAGGATACACTGGATTCGATTTATCGTGATTTGTCCATTTTGTGAGTTTCAAATAAGGGGGCTCGTGTAGATCTCATTAAATATTAAATAGATGATTGTGATTGACTCGATTTCCTGATGAGATTCATACAAGACATTGCCATTGACAGGCAGCATTAACTCATGCGAGGTGCAATGGTGCTGGAATGGCGTGGCCTTCTATAATTTTGCATAAGAGAAATGGAATTAAAATTAAGGATGGGAAGGTGTTAAGATAGTACACACGAGATATAAATACCTTTCATTGCTTACCTAAAGAAGTTGCCAAGCTTGCACCTAACATAAAATGCAAAACACAATTTTCAAGTGCATTCATTTTGAGGAAAATCACATAATTTTGAAAATATTTTTTCAAAAATAATCGTTTATATTGTTCAAAGAAATGAATTGATTAAAAAATATTGTTATCCTCTATACAAATTATTATTAACAATGATAATATTTTTCATCAATTAATCATTTCAAATGATACGAGCAATTACTTTTAGCTTAAAAAGCTTTTGTCCCATGACGGTCATCCAATAATGGTCGAACGGTACGATAAATACGAACGAGCCTAAATTCAAAAGGCGAAACTTCTTTTATTCCCTCTTAAGTAGCCATTCAATTAAATATTAAAAATGTAAAAATAATGGTTTTGTATAAGGCGTAATACAAAATATATCTTTTTACGGATATTTACTACACTACCGGGGCGGGGCCCCGCTTTGCGACCCGTAAAAGTGTTGCCCCGTACGGGTTCCATAAATGCGCGACGTGACATAAATAGACAGGTCACACCACTCCCCGGAAGAGCTGAGCATCGATCACCGACGAAAATGTCGCCGTCGTCGCTGTCGCCGTCCTCTTCTTCTGTAGTTCTCGCTGCTCTCGTCGTTGTCGCTCTGGCCACCCTCTTCTTCTCCTCCCCCGCCTCCGCCTCCGCCGCCGGCGCCGGCGCCCCACGGCCGCGCCCCTTCAAGAAGATCTACGCCTTCGGGGACTCCTTCACCGACACCGGCAACACCGGCTCTACCTCCGGCCCCAGCGGCTTCGGCCACGTCTCCAACCCCCCCTACGGCGTCACCTTCTTCCACCGCCCCACCAACCGCTACTCCGACGGCCGCCTCGTCATCGACTTCGTGGCCCAGTCCCTCTCCCTCCCCTTCCTACCCCCCTACCGCAACTTTTCCTCCCCCTCCTCCTCCGCCGCTGGCCACGGCGTCAACTTCGCCGTCGCCGGCTCGACGGCCATCAGCCACGAGTTCTTCGTGAAGAACAAAATGAGGCTGGACGTAACGCCCCAGTCGATCCAGACGCAGCTCCTCTGGTTCAACAAGTACCTGGAGAGCCACGAGGGGTGCAAGGGAGCGGCGGCGAGTGGCGGCGCGTGCCGAGACGCGCTCAAGGACGCCTTGGTCTGGGTGGGCGAGATCGGCGTCAACGACTACGCCTACACTCTCGGTTCCAAAGTCTCCGGCGATACCATCCGGCAGCTCGCCATCAACTCAGTCGCCAATTTTCTCGAGGTAACTTAATACTTAGGAAACAAAAACGCATAAACGAACATGGTCGCGTTTCGCATGAAGAAAATTCCACGACAGAGTCGATAAAGCTCGCCATATAATTCAGTGCTCCGGCTCCGGCGACGCCGCCGGCGCACTCGAGCTGAACTTCTACGTTAAACTAGCTAATTAGAATCGGCCTTTCGTAATGGCGGCGTCGAATTGAAGTCGCATTATATAACGCGGCATCCTGTGGCCCTGTTGTATATATTTTTCGGCTTCATGGTCCTAAAGGGTAGTAATAAAATCGCGCTAACCTCGTCGAGGTGACGTGTCGGTCCCGATCTCGACAAGGTAATCCATAAACAATGTTCGGGCTGATAGCTGAGTGTCGGGTTTTGTCCATTCATAACCTATGGATGTTCACCAGTTATGATAAATATCTGTACTAAACCCGACCGGATTGATTTTTCGCCTTAATTAGGGAGCATAGTGACACCGCCGTATCGAACCCTAAATGCCTCTGCTGCAGAACCCTCGACACACATTAAATAAGGGCATGAATTTTCGGTTGGATCATGGCGCGATTCATTGATGTCGCTAACGTCATCCGAGTGTCGATCTGATTATGACTGCATTTGCTTCGCAGTCGCTTCTGAGGCGCGGCGTGAAGTATATGGTGGTCCAAGGTCTGCCGGTGTCGGGTTGCTTGCCCCTGGCCATGTATTTGTCCCCGGAGAACGACAGAGACGACATCGGCTGCGTGAAGAGCGTGAACGCCCAAACCAGCGCCCATAATGCCGCGCTCCTGGCCAAGATTTCCAGCCTCAGGAAGCGATTCCCTGGTTCTGTGATTGTCTATGCAGATTACTGGAACGCGTACCGCTCGGTCATGAAGGCCCCGGCCAAGTACGGCTTCAAGGAGCCTTTCAAGGCATGCTGTGGTGCCGGGGCGCCCTATCACTTCACTCCGTTCGAGACGTGCGGCACGCGGTTCGCCGACACGTGCCCTCAACCCTCGCAGTACATCAACTGGGACGGAGTCCATCTCACGGAAGCCATGTACAAGGTTATCGCCAACATGTTTCTGAACGGGAAGTATAGTCAACCTCGCTTTAGCTACTTGGTCGGCAAGAAACAGCGCGGCGGATGAACTGCTCCTAGCTATAGCTAAGATGGGGGATGCGAGCTGTGTCGGGATGCCGTCGAGCTCTGCATCGGCCTTGGCAATAATGAATATCGGCTTCTTCTAGCCGGAGCTATATATAGAGGACTTGTATTACAGGTAGAAGTAGAACTTCGTGTTGATGATGATCGCATGATGCACCCTATGTATGAAGTTACATGATTTAAACCGTTGGGGATGCTAATACTATAGTCAGTAGTTCTGGAAAATGCGAAACTGCCCCAATATATGGGTTAAATTACATTTTAGGGCCCAATATGTTTTCAAGAGATTGCTTTTGGTCTCTATATAATTAGATTTGTCATAATTCCAATCCTTATGATTAGGGGTGAATGGTTTTAGGTTTTGTATAGGTTCCACCGGGAACCTATCCATTGAAACATGTTTATCATTTTTTTAGAACCTGCAATATATCTTGCATACCTTGGAACTTGAAATTTACTTTGTCACAGGTTTTAGGATCTACTCATGTTTCATATGTATTATTAATTAAGCTATTGTAATGAACTATAATATTTAATGACTATTATTTGCTACTATAATTCATTGACTATAATTCATATTTATACATGAAAATATGAAATATTAACAAAGTAAAAATCTCAATAATAAAATAGAAGTTTAGATTAATAGTTCTAGAGTATACACTCAATTGAACATTATGGAATACTGTAGGATTGTGCAGAAACATACATCAAGAAAAACACAAAATCTTGTTCCAAGTTCTACCAACCTAGAACTTGAAATTTACTTGTCGAAATAAATTCCTCAATATTTAGAACTTGGAACCTAACCTACATATATTGGAACTTGAAACCAGACAAGTTTTCATTGGTTTTATTTTCATATTCCAAGTTTTATCCTAAAACCATACTCACCCTTATTTATAGCTTTACCAATCTTGACCGGAATTAAATGTTCCCATCAAATTTTTGTTTGAAAATTTCCAACTATGGGGTCAACTTCGACTTTGGCCTAAAGCGCCTTGAATGTACAATCCTCTAAAATAAATTACACTTTCGATGCTCGTAATTTTAGCAATGGTCGATTTCGGTCCCTGTACTTTGCTTTAGCAACAAAACTAGTCCCTCCATCGAAAATCTCAAATTATGCCATTTGCAACAAATTTTTCTTTTATTTTATGACATTAAAAATCCAAAATTATGCCACTTGTGACAAATTTATTTTAAACTTTTTTTGTGACATCAAATACTGCAAATTATGTTTATTGTGATACATTTATCCAAATTTTTTTTTTGTGATACAAAAAACTTTGAACTCATACTCATGTGACATATTTATCTCAAATTTTTTGGTTGAAGGGCATTTTCGTATTTTTTCTTCTTCTTTTTTCCCTTTTTCTTCCCTCCACCATGGCTGGTGGAGGGAAGCTGGCGAGGGCCATCCTTGCTGGCGTCGGAGTTAGGCGAGGGCTGCCCTTGCCGGCGCAAGATTTTGCGACGGTGAGCATGTGCTTTCCATGGACATTGAATTGACTCACCTCCTGAAACTCCCCTGAATCACGGTCCGAAGATTGTGGGCGGTGCCCGCAAAACTTTCCATGTGCACAACCCATGAAGAAATTCCCTTCAGGAAGCCCTAAGCAAGACTTGCCAATAACAGAACGCCCGCTCGATAGAAGTTCCCAAAAGAACGGAGCACAAGGCTTTGAATTCAGAGTCACCTTTATCCCCAGTTCCTCCAGGAAATCGGGAGATGGGTACTTGCAGGAACGAAGTTCGAAGCTCTCGACTCGACGCGGTCATGTCGTTCGGGTGGCGATAACCAGGAGCACTATTTGGAAATGCAGCCCACAAACCCTCAAAAGGGAGGCAAGTAAGCCAGCTTTTCGTGGAAGACGCGCGGTCTTGCTCGAAAGGGTTCCTCGAGAAAAGACGTCAAGATCGGCGCGGAACATCCAACGGTTCAATAAGCAAGGAATTTTCACCGCCGAAACTCAAGAAAGCCGGCAAATCCGATCCTGGCGTCGGTGGCCCTTGCTGGCTTCCCTCTGCCGGCCATGGCGAAGAGAAGAGAGAAGAAAGGAAAGAAAAAGATAAAAGAAAAGAAAAAGAATAAATACGAAAATACTCTTCGATCAAAAAGTTTAGGATAAGTATTACAATGGCAATAGTTTGAGGTCTTTAGTATCACAAAAAAATTCATGGAAAATTTGTTATAAATATCATAGTTTGGAATTTTTAGTGTTACATAAAAAAATTTAGGATAAATTTTTCACAACTAATATAATTTGGGATTTTTGGTGGCATTTTCTCTTTTTGAAGAAAAACTTCTATTTCTTTTTGTTACATTTCAATTTAAACTCTCACAGAAAATGTCAACTTAAGACCAGTTACCATATAACGGTGCTAAAAAATTACATCATGGAGGGGCTGTTTGATAAAACTGAAAATAATAAACGCTTCAAATTAAGCATTGAATTGATTCAAAATAAGTCCTGAAAAACCTTGAGTGAAATTTGCTTGATGCAATATGGATTTTAAGCAATGAATTCCATAAATTTGTTTGCCAACTAATGCAACTGAATATTGGAACGGTCATATTTCACAAACTCATCCTTGTAAAAGTGCAATTATGCAATAATATTATGAAAAGATCGAGTGACTGACACTAATTTACCAAAAGTAAGATTTGATGGCGTGCTGTGATTTCATGCACTGTTCATGAATGAAAGACGACTAAAAAATTTCAAGCTCAAATAGTGCTTCAGTTGGTTCATTTTTCTCCATAGAGAAAGTTGCGATACAAATACCAAGCAAATAATAAAGAACAAACACTTGTTCAAGAAAATAAAGATAAAGACAACACTCGTTCAAGGAAATAAAGAGAAAGGTACAATATCCGCAGCCATTGTTTTCATATTTGCAAATGAAAGAGATCAACAAAGAGATTTGCCGAGTTCGCGAACAAATTTCCAATATTTTGATTTTTTAATTTTCCTTTTTCTTTTCTTTTTTTCTCCCTTCCTTTTTTGTTGGCTGCCACCGGCGAGTGGAGCCCCTACGAGGAGTGGCAACCAGATCGATCATAGGAGTTCATCTGCTCAATAAAAAAAGAGGAAGAAGAAGAAAGAAAAAAAAAAAAAAAAAAAAAAGAAAGGAAAAAAAGTGTTTCTTAAAATTGAAAAAAAAAACAGGAGAAGAGCTTAAGAGTATCTATAACTTAGCATTATGACATTTTATTATGCTATACAGCGAATTTGTGAATTTTAATCAAAGAATAAAATTTCCAATTAAATCATAGCTCTTCAACAGTAATCATTTAAAAAAAAACAGTTATCATCAAAAGGAAAATAGAATAAGCATTCAAAAAATTACATTAGATTCGAATTTCCAAGTAAAAGCATATTCCATCATCAGGGAATCAAGTTTTACATTCAATATGGCAGATGGTACCGAGAAAGTGGGATTTCTCAAAATTGTCCCTTTATATTTGAAGTTGTCAATATTATGAAAGGGCACAATGCAATGTCTTATCTTAATATTCATCATGCGAGAGGTCAGGAAAAATAATATAAGCAGGGATCTCATTATATGACCATGCTACATGCAAGGAAAAAAGAAGAAATAAAGCGAGAGAAAGATAGATGTATACTTGCATGTCCTAAAAAGGCTTAAGAGAGCAACAGACGAGAGTTCTGTCTTAGGGTGGAAGGCTCCACTTGTCTTTTGCATTCCCTAGTTGGTAAGAAAGAAAAACATCCACTAGCCATTATACATATAGATGCATACCTTATCACCAGTCCATTGTACACATATCAAATTAGGGAAAATTGTCCAAAAATTATTAAATCTAGGGAAAATGTCACAAAAAACCCTAAACTATGCCATCTGTGACAATTTTACCCTGAACTTTTTTTTATGTCACCAAAAACCCCAAACTATGCCACATGTTACAATTTTATCATGAATTTTTTTTTATGCCATCAAAAATCCCAAACTATGCTACTTGTAACAAATTTACCCCAAACTTTTTGACTGAGGGCATTTTCGTCATTTCCTATTTTTTTCCTTTTTCTTTTTTCTCTCAATCGAGGCAAGCCGGCGAGGGCGACCTTGCTTGCGGCAGAGTTGGGCGAGGCTTCGGCGGCCCAGGCCTAGGCGAGCCTCGTTGGGTGAGGGCGCCCTCGCCGGATCTAGTGAGGGCGAGGGCGCCCTCGCCAGCGCCCTCGCCGGATATGGCTGCCCACGCCCGACACCGGTGAGGCTCGCTTAGGCATGGGCGGCCCTCGCCCGACACCGGTGAGGGTTGCCTAGGCATGGGCGGCCCTCGCCCGACGCCGACGAGGCTCTCCTAGGCGTGGGCGGCCATCGCCCGACGCCAGCGCCGGCTTGGGCGGCCTTGTTGGCTTGGGCGGCCTTGTCGGCTTGCCTCGGTTGAGAGAAAAAAAAAGAAAAAGGAAAAAATTAGGAAATGACAAAAATGCCCCTCAGTCAAAAAGTTTGTTGTTAATTTGTCACAATTGGCATAATTTTGGGTTTTTGGTGACACAAAAAAAGTTTAGGGTAAAATTGTCACAGAGGGCATAGTTTAGGGTATTTGGTGACATTTTCCCTTAAATCTATTACACTTTTGCAATTGAGTCCTAAACCTTTTCAGCTTTTGCCAATTAAGTTTATTTGATTAATTTTGATCGGAAATTGCTGATGTATTGCTTTTTTAATAATATTTTAATTTGATTTTTATCTTTTATGATTGTTTTATTTTTTTGCTTTTTTTTTTAAAGGTTTTCGGAACTTTGGCCAGCAAGGGTCATCGACCCTCGCATGTGACCGTGAGGGAGGGCCGACGACCCTCGCTAGTCGTGGGCGAGGGCCATGACACCTTCACCAATTTTGAGCGAGGGCTTGCGCACCCTCACTTTTGCTAGTGAGGGTGTTGTGGCCCTCACCCAAAATTGGCGGCGGCCGTGACATCCTTGCTTATATCCAATGAGGGTCAGTTGGCCCTTGCTTGTCCAAAGCTCCAAAAATCTTCCAAAAAAATAAAAAAATCATAAAAAATTCAAAATATTATTTAAAAAATATCACGTTAGCGCTAGCCATCAATGTCAGCAATTTTCGGTTAAAATTGGTTGGATGGACTCAATTGACAAGAAGCGAAAATGTATAGGATTGAATTGACAAAATTGAAAAATATAGTATTGAATTGGTAAAAGCGCAATAGGTTTATGATTTTTTGGACAATTTTCCCTATCAAATTAAGTTGGATATTATGAACGCGAGCAATTTTGTGCCATTCCTCGCCAACTCAAGGCTCACATCTTATGCTCAACTCACCATAATTTCGATATGAAAATCTTTAAGGGCATTGAGGGATTGAATTCTTTGCGGCATGGACGATAATTTGTAACATTTGATCAAGCGAACTGGTTTGAGATATTTATGATTGGATAGCCATTTGGGTATAACCGTCAGGTTCGAGCAATCATAGACAGTAAAAGACTCCAAAGTACAGGCAAATCCGTTGAGACATTTGAGCAGCTCCGTCAATTGTTGGGACCTTGATATTACTAGCTTACGAAGATTCAACAGAAAGTTGGACCTATTCTTGCTGGTCAACGTGAACTCACAATGATTGATCGCCAAGGACTCTAGGTCGGTTAATTTCTCAAAAGGTGGGAATATTAGTCTCTCACAATTTCTGGTATCTAACTCTCGAAGGCAAGTCAATTGGCAAGTACCCGCAAACGAAACTTGGAAATCTGCACACATTTAGATTCCCAAAAAATTCAAGTTTTTTAGGAGCCGTATTCCACTTTCTTACGGACTCTTCTGCTTTGTTTTTATGCTTAGAAATCTAAGGACGATGAACCTTTTCATATATTTGGGTAAATTGACTAGCTCTGAACAACCATTGAAGAGATAATTGTAGCAAACTCTGCAACTGACAAGTGGTACTTGATTGCTTCTTCAATCATTTGTTCTCACGGAGACGTAACGGTTTGAAGTGCTTCAAGTTGTATATGGAACATGGCAGCTTCCCAAAACTACTACCTGACAAAGTCAGATACCATAAGCGGCTACACTTGGAGATGCATGTACTAACAAACTCTCTAGTAATAACTCCATCATGAACTTCAAATTGAAATCTACCACGTCTAATTGCATGCAGCCTCTTTGAAGTTGGCTTTCTTAGAGAATGTGGGACTCTATCGAAATTTGCAATTCCCTCTACCAAAGTGTTAGCTTTCCAAAATCTCTGCATTATCTAAACTAGCAATAGAACAATCATTTTGTGTCACAATTATTGCAACATAATGGACCAGATCGTGCATTGTAAAAAATGACCTTAATTCATACTCCTCAACTACGTGGAGTAAAGATCTCTTCCGCAAATCTTTGATGTGCTCATCACCAACGTCTTCCAATGCTAGTTTTCCCCTTGTTGAACTAATGAGTCCTAAAGCCATCTAGAGCCTAAATTAAATTATCGCTAGCAATTTCATATCTTTCGGAGAAAAGAGAAAATGTGGCAAAACAACGTTTCAAGTGGGATGGTAAATGATCATGGCTAAGCTTAATTACGGGCAGAATGTTCTTATCTATTTTCACTGACTTCTATGTTTCGCTATCTCTTATTTGTGCCTAATACCGTTTTTTGTCCTTTGTGAAAAGTAGACTCCCCATAGTTTTCATCAGGAGAGGAACTCTATATGATTTTTTGGCGATTTCATTTTCAATCTCAAGGAGATTGGGACATGCTTGCTTTTCCTTTTTGTCAAACGCCCATTTTTCAAACAAGGCCATAGAGTCTCCATGAAAGACCTATAAAACTATACGCTAGATGGGTATTTATTATAGAGGTGACTTCTGAAGCACGCGTTATCACAATTATCTTGCTTTCACTGACTTCTTTGCTTAGCAAATTTCTTAATTCTTTCCATCTATTGTGGTCGTTGCTCCATATATCATCCAAGACAAGTAGTTTAACTGATCACTCACACATCTCGATTAAAAAGCTCAAATTTTTTTTTAATCACGGGCTAGTCTTGGCGGGACCAAGGTACACAAGAAAATATTGGGTAGGGAATGGTATTCCAGCATGTCAAAATCCCATCCCATTCATTGAGCGACAGGTGTCGCTTGGGTTCGACCTCTCCCTCCACTCTCTTTCTCCCTTTGTCTCTCTCCTCTCACACTATTTCTCTTCTTCTTCACCTTTTCTTCCCTTTTTTTTTAAAAAAAAATCTTTCTTAACAATACAAGAGGAGGGAGAGAGAAAGGAGAAAGCAATTTGGTCGTGGGCCCGGCTCGCAAGGGACACATGTCGTGTGATGAATAGACTTGTAATTTGCCGAGTTGGGAACATTTAGTTATTTATTTATAAACACTTTGGGTTTGAACTTAAATTTATGTGTGGAAAACACTCGAGTGTGTGAGTAATTATAATTCCGATTATTTGATTATAGTTGATTATTTATTGTTGACTCTCCCCATAGATGTAGGTATTGATATTCGGATAGAATTACATAAATTTCTGGTGTCTTTATTATTCTCGTTTATTTTTCTGGAGTTATTTTCACGTTGACATAAATTGCAAGATCCTATCATTTATGTGTATTATATTTCAACAAAACTAATGAATGTGATGGCTCAAAATAGATTCATACAAGAAATTGTCATTTGTAGACAATAGTAACTCTTGCGAGGCATACCGGCGACGGCAACGTGGCCTCCTATAATTTTGCATAAGAGAAATAAGATTAAAATTAGGGATGGGACATTGCATTAACGAAATACATGAGACATAAATATCTCGCGTTGCTTACTTGAAAGGCTTCGAAAAAAATAAATAATTTTGAAAATATATTCTTATCATTAATAAAAATAAATAAATGACACGTTCAAATATAAATTGTTATCGATAATGAAAATATTTTTTCAATTGATTCATTATTTCAGGCAATATAGATAGTTATTTTTAAAAAAATAATTATTTTTGGGAAAAAAAATTCCCTATTAAATAAGCCATTCAATTAAATATTAAAAATGTACCGGGGTGGGCCCCGCTTCTCGACCTGCCCTGGTGGGAGGAATTTTGCCCTGTACGGCTCATTAAATGCAAAAGATGACATAAATAGAGACGCCACACCGCTCCGCGGAAGAGCTGAGCAGCGACCACAGACGAAGATGCCGCCGCCGCCGCCGCCGCCGCCACCCTCCTCTTCTTCTGTACTTCTCGCTGCTCTCGCCGTCGTTACCCTGACCACCCTCTTCTTCTCCTCCCCCGCCTCCGCCGCCGGCCCACGGCCGCGCCCCTTCAAGAAGATCTACGCCTTCGGGGACTCCTTCACCGACACCGGCAACACCCGCTCCGCCTCCGGCCCCAGCGGCTTCGGCCACGTCTCCAACCGCCCCTACGGCGTCACCTTCTTCCACCGCCCCACCAACCGCTACTCCGACGGCCGCCTCGTCATCGACTTCGTGGCCCAGTCCCTGTCCCTCCCCTTCCTACCCCCCTACCGCAGCGTTTCCTCCTCCCCCTCCGCCGCCCCCTACGGCGTCAACTTCGCCGTCGCCGGCGCGACGGCCATCAACCACGAGTTCTTCGTGAGGAACAACTTGGACCTGGACGTAACGCCCCAGTCGATCCTGACTCAGCTCATCTGGTTCAACAAGTACTTGGAGAGCCACGAGGGGTGCAAGGGAGCGACGAGAGGCGGGGCGTGCCGAGACGCGCTCGAGGACGCCCTGGTCTGGGTGGGCGAGATCGGCGTCAACGACTACGCCTACACCCTCGGGTCCACCATCTCCGGCGACACCGTCCGGAAGCTCGCCATCGCCAACGTCACCGCTTTTCTCGATGTAAGTTCATAATTAGGAAAACAGATGGACCAATATGACCAGGTTTCGCACGAAGGAAATGTTACTCAGAGAGAGCTCCCGAGGCAGAATCGATAAAGCTCAACATATAATTCAGTGCTCTGACTCCGGATCCGGCTCGGGCGCTTGTGCACTTGAGCTAAAAACTTTTGTGAAAAACTAGCGTATTTGGTAATCGGCCAATTCTTGATTAGTTCTATTCTTTTGTTCTTCGGAACAAAGAAAAAATAGAAATTTGCTTGATAATGTCAGGTAATTTTTCTATTTCGAGGAAAAATTTCTAGAATCAAGCCATTTCTATTTTTTACTCTTTTCTTTTCATTTTCTTCCTCGTTTAGCCGATGGTCGGGCTCGATGATGGCCGGCAACTGGCCAAAGACAAGGTTCGGCGAGGCACCCTCAAGGCCGACAAGGTCATTGGCTCTTGTTTGGCCGGTTGGAATAGAACACTTATCAAATGTACCTACATAAATTTTCTATTCTCGAAATAGAAATGCGTTTCTTACTATATTCAAATCCTTCTATGACTTAGAATTTCTTAAAAATATTTAATAATTTTATAAGAATTTTTATTTTTTCTTCTTCTCTTCTTCTTCTTTCTCTAGTCAGTTGCCAACCTTAAGGGAGCCTCGACGGTGGTTGGGTGAGGCAAGTCTTGTCGGGGCTCTCGTTTGGCCAGTCGCTAGCCATCACCAAGGCCGACGACTAGCGAGAGGAGGAAGAAGAAGAAAAGAAAAGAAATTGCTTGATTCTTGAATTGTCTTCGGAGATAAAGGAGTAATTTTTTTTCTCCTTAGTGATTCTGTTCCGAATCTATTTAGCTCAGGTTACCAAACAGATTTCTATTCTTTTTTGGTTTTGAGGAACGAAAGAAGAATTGACCGGTTACCAAATAGGTCCTTGGTGTCAATATTTTTGAATTGGAGATCTAGCTCAACGTCAACTGTTCAGAGATTGCAATCGAACCACGCTAACCTTGTTGAATTGATTTGTCATTCCTGAACTCAACAAAGGTAATCCGTAGACGGTATTCGAGCGTATAAATTTTCACCAATTATGGAAATATCTTCTCAGGTCTACCGTAATAAACCCAACGGGATCGATTTTCACGCCTTAATAATCGAACCTGAGTGCTTTCTTTTCAAGCTTCGAGTCGAATAGCTCAGTTTAACCAACTTAGGTGGGCCGATCATAAGTGTATCTTCTGTAGGAAAATTGACGTACATTAAATAAGCGCTCGAATTTCCGGTTGGACCGTGGCGTGATTCGTCAATGTCGATAACATCATCCAAGTTATCAATCCGGTACCCATTCTCACCATGATATGATTTGCTTTGCAGTCGCTTTTGAGGCGGGGGGCGAAGTATATGGTGATCCAAGGTCTACCGGTGTCGGGGTGCTTGCCCCTGGCCATGTATTTGGCCCTCGAGAGCAACCGAGATGACATAGGCTGCGTGAAGAGCGCGAATGACCAAACCCGCGCACATAATGCTGCGCTCCTGGCCGTGATTTCCAACCTCAGGAAGCGATTCCCTGATTCGGTGATTGTGTATGCTGATTACTGGTATGCACACCGCTCGGTCATGAAGGCCCCGGCCAAGTACGGCTTCAAGGAGCCTTTCAGGGCATGCTGCGGTACTGGGGAGCCCTATCACTTCACTCCGTTTGCAACGTGTGGCACGCGGTTCGCTGACCTGTGCCCTCGTCCCTCGGAGTACATCAACTGGGACGGAGTCCATCTCACGGAAGCCACGTACAGGGTGATCGCCAACATGTTTTTGAATGGGAGGTATAGTCACCCTCCCTTTAGCTACTTGCTCGCAAAGAAACAGCGAGGCAGATGAGCTGCTCGTAGCTATAGCTAAAAATAAAGGATGCGAGCTGCGTCGGGACGCCGTCGAGCTCTGTATCGGCCTGGCCAATAATGAATATCAGCTTCTCCTAGCTGCAGCTATACATAAAGGACTTGTATTACAAGTAGAACCTTGTATTGATGCAACCCATGTATGGAGTTTCAGTAATTTTTTTTTTTTTGTCTGTCCTACTCTACCTCTCAACTTACTTTCAATCTTTTGCCCTATATCTTTACAGAGTATAAGACTTGAAACTCACATATGAAGCTAAACGTTTCCATCCCAACTGTCCTGAGAAAATCGAGATTCGAAACTCCCACCTCCTCCTTCCTATGTGGGAAGGGTGGCCACCATTAACATAAGTCTTGAAAAGCCTTGAGTGAATTCGCTTGATTGAATATGGATTTTAAGCCTTGCTAACTAATGCAACTGAATATTGAAACGGTCTCACAAACCCATCCTTGTAAACATGTAATAATGCAAAATTATGTTATTAAAAGATCGAGCGACCGACACTAATTTACCTAAAGTAAGATTCAATGGTGCATTCTGATTTCATACACTGTTCGTGAATGGAAATATGGCTCTGGCTCTAAAAAAATTCAAACTCAAATAGTGATTCGGTTGGTCTCATATGATACGAATCAGTCATTTTTCTCTGTAGAGAAAGTTGCGATACAAACACCAAGCAAATAATAAAGAACAACCCTCGTTCAAAGAAATAAAGTTGCGATACAAACACAAGCCATTGTTTTTGTACCCGCAAAAGAAAGAGATTAACGAAGAGATTTGCCGAGTTTTGCGAACAAATCATCGCGGAGCCCCACGAGGAGTGGCAACCAGATCGATCATAGGAGTTCATCTGTTCAATAAACAAAAAAAATCATCTGTTCAATAAAAAAGAAAAGGATTTGAGCCTGAGAGTATCTTAACATAGCATTATGGCATTTTGTTGTAATATACTGCGAATTTGTGAATTTTTTTTCAAAGGATAAAATTTCCAATTAAATCATAGCTCTTCAACAGTAATCATCAAAAGATAAAAAAAAAGCATTCAAAAAATTACATTAGATTCGAATTTCCAAGTAATAGCAGAAAACTAGATATCATTATTAGGGAATTAAGTTTTACTTTCAATATGGCAGATGGTACCAGAAAAGTGGGATTTGTCAAAATTTTCCCTCTAAATTGGAAGTTGTCAATTTATGAAAGTGCATGATGCATTGTCTTATCTTGATCTTCATCGAGCGAGGAAGTCAAGGAAAAAAAATACAAGAAGGGAGTCTCATTATATGACCATGCTACCTCTAAGAACAAAGAAGAAACGAAGGGAGAGACAGATAGATGCGTACCTACTCACCAGTCCATTGTACACATGTCAAATTAAGTTGGATTTGAGGAACGTGAGCGATTTTGGGCCATTCCTTGCCAACGAAAGGCTCACATTTTTTGTTTAGATCACCACAAAGTTCGGTGCGTAAATCTTTGAGGGTAGCGAGGGATCGAATTCCTTGTGATAGGGACAATAAGTAGCGACATCTGATCAAGTGAATTGATCTGAGATATCTATGATTGGGCGGCCATCCCGGTATAGCTGTTAAGCTCTCGCTATCATAGACTGAAAGGGACTCCAAAGTATAGGCAGATTCGTTGAGACATTGGAGCAGCTCCATCACTTGTTGGGACCTTGATATTACTAGCTTACGAAGATTCAACGGAAAGTTGGGCTTATTCTCGGGAGTCAACGTGAGGTCACAATGATCGATTGCCAAGGACGCTATTTTGGGTTTGAGATGGAAAAAGAACCCACAATGTCCTCCTTTTATGTGAGTTTAGTTGCTATGATGATAACTTCCTTATAGTTGGATGACAGGGATGTTCTTTCCTTTGGAGTGACTCGTATGCTAACATAAATATGCTTTGTACCTTTGCATTTTATCTTACTTTCCCAGGAACAGTAAAGAATCGAGATTACTTTATGAATCTTTAACTAAAGGCATTTTGATTAAGGATGATTGTCCAGATCGCTTATAATAATTATTCCAACAGACTTCATAATAAATAATAATCCATGTTTCAGCATTTTCATCGACGAAGAAAGTATTTTTTGATCAATATAATTTTATAAGTAATATAAGCGATCGATTTTAATTTAGAAAATACTTTCAAATTGTTGATTTTTTACGAAACAAATGAACCATCAATAAATAAATATTTTCTACTCATTTTTAATTGGTTCTCTAGGCATTTCGTTTTTAAGAGATGATCTGAAATATCAAGGAGGATATGAAAAGAATTACTGATTAAACCGAAAGATAAAAGTCAAGTTGGCATATGAAGAAATCAAATAAAAAGAAGGATGGAACCGCAGAGAAGACTCAAAAGGCTCATTCTGCCTCAACCATTTGAACTAAAAAGGCTATTCTCAGTTTCTGCCAGTTGACTTAGAGCAGCAAGCCATTGGGAACTCCAAGACATATGACTTACTTGTCTTCCATGCCAATCGCAGAATTAAAAGATAGCACGTAGTGATAGTGCATGTGGAAAGCAAAATGGAACAAAGTAGGACATGGACAGGAACTTGTATGGATCATGGATTGAACTCTTCTGTGGTGATGCGCTGGTTCTTATCACTTTAAAAATTCTATTGATTAATCCAACTATCGGGGTCAGATACTCTTTACAAGCCAAGGGCAAGATTGAAGCGATTTCCTCCCACTTAGCCTTCTTTAGTTTTGTTTTAAGATAATTTCTATCGCTCTTTCGGACCACGCCTGTTCCCACATGAATTTAAGTCAACAATTCAAATTTTCATTGTTGTAAGAGTACAAAAACGGAGGGGAAAAATAAAAAGCAAGATAACGACAAAAAAAATAAGCAAATAAGCAAATGGACAAATGGAAAGGGGAATTAATTCGGTCTTGTTCCGGCAAGTGCTCCCATCAAAACCCAAGTGCGCCAAAGGTACTCAATAACCTCTTGTTTTTCCTGTGACGCCTTTGAGCTATTGCTGATGGTGATGGCGACAGAGATTGTGCATCGGAAGCTCGACTTGAAGTCGGACTGGTGTGGTTTAGCAGATGGACTCGAGTTCTCAGCAACAGCATATCTTTTTGGAATGATACCAGAATCAGAGAGCTCGACATCAACTCCCTTCAAGAATGCCCCAGGGCCTTCAAGAGAATCATTCCCAGAAACATCCAAACCCCGAAGGTTTGGCAGGTGAGTGGCGAATGGAATTATGGAAAATGCACCAAACCCAAAGCATGTTATTGGTAGAGAAGGTCCAATCTCATTTCTTAAATGTTTCACTCCACGGGAGCACGAGCACGAGCTCGCACAAAAATGACTAAAATGCGAGAGTATTCACACTTGAATAGTATGATGTGTTTTCAGGGAATATAATCAATGAGTCCTGAGAGAGTATAAATAAGGATATTGTAGAATATTTGGAATATATATATAATTAATTAACTTCTCGCAAGAGGCTTCCTGGTTTTCCCCCGTTCCAAAACGTTGATTCAGAAGAAGCCCGTCCTGAAGTGAAGCCAACCCAAAAATAGACCACAGAAGTTAAAACAGCCATATTAAAAATCACGACCACAAATCTTCATACCATACATCAAGACGTCATCTAAACACCTGGAAACAGAACACAACACATTTGAAACCGCAAGAGGAGGGGGGAAGGAAGAGAAGAGGGGGGGGGGGAGACGACAAACAGATTTCATTGCATGAAAGCCAGAGCTAGGCTCTGAATGAGCGCCACACCAGAGTCGACGCTACAACCTGCGTCACTATCTTCCACAACCAAATCTTTCAAAACCTCTAGTTGGTAGATCACTACAGACCTTCACATCCATGTAATCATATTCTATCTTCTGCTTATTCATTGCAGCAGTGGTAAATAGTCCCCATCTCATCGCCGCACCCCGCGCACATGATCCTATCCGGGGAATTCACACCGTTCCCAGGCATGATCACGTGGTCGCTGGGTTGCACAGTCTCGTGCTCCTTCGCTCTTTTATGGTCAAACAGTATACAAAGTTCATAAGAAAACTGCTCTAGTGCATGGTCCTTCGGCTTCTTGAGCTCATACATCCTCTGCAGGACATTTTGGTTCTTGGCTCTCGCCATCTGTGTCATCTGTGGCCCCGCAACTTGGTAGAAATTAGCCCATGTTTGGTTGCTCTCATCAAATCCGGGAATCTTCGTGATCTCATGCATTACGAGGTTGTTTTCAATGGACTTCCCAAGGTGCATCTTTGAGTGGAACATGCTCTTAAGTCTAGCCCAAAAGAACCGGAAGTACGTGGGGTTGCTCCAGCAGTAACCCAGTTTCTCTGAGGTGATTATCGCAGCTATACTCTGCACTCATTCCTCGGATTTGCCCTGTCCCACAGATACCATTTCGAGCGTGACACCAGAAGTCCTTGCGACTTCTTTGGCTGTGGCTGTTAACTTCCTGATCCATTCAAGATCCTCACCTCCAAATAGGCAAATGTATGATCCTTGTGTCACCTGATCAGAAGTAGGAATTATTGATTACTGACGTGAATACTCTGCGCACATTTTGTTAACATGTGACACTTGCCTGCATTAGGACATGGTACAGCATATTTAACAGGAATTAATTGGGACTACTTAATTCTATGAAAGTTCAGGCTACGTGCACTTAACTACAAGGAAATTCATTTCCCACGATGGAAAAGGATGTCCCTGGCAGTGCTAGTCCGTCTGGCTGTAGTTTTAGGGGATGTAATCAGATCTTCGTTTCTAAATGTTACAGAATCAAATGTCTCACTCCTCTTTTAGCTGCGTTTGTGAACTTCCTGATCCAGTCAAGGTCCTCACCTCCATATAGACAAATGCATGCTTCTTGCTCCACCTGATCAGATGCAGGAAATATTAATTGCTGACACGAATACTCTGTACACATTGTGCTAACATGCAATATTGTGTCTGCATGAGAACATGGTACAGCTCATATTCACCAGGAATAATGTGGGTAATTCATTTTCCTCAATGGAAAAAAGTTGTCCCTGGCAGTGCTAAGTCTCTCTAGCGGTGAAATTAGGCGATGTAATCAGATCTCCATTGCTATACGTTACAGAATCAAATGTCTCACTCCTCTTTTACTTCCTCTTCTGCTCTACTTTTTGCAAGGAAATTAGAGCCTGGTCCATGGTTCATCTTGGAATATTTTTTCTTAATCAAAGTTTGTTTGCCAAAGCCTATTTTAAGTGTGTTCTTGAAGATCCACATCTGAGAATAAATCTGGGGGAAAAGAATTGTTTGGGATGAAGTTTCTACCCATTCCTTCATACTCCTGTCATCTAAGCCATCAATGATCAGCTCGAGTGTCCAACTCTCCTCCCTCCATAGCGCTTCCTCTCGCTCCTTAGTGAAAGATTAGGCCAAAGTTCCTCATATCCGGATCATGTGGAGGGCATTGGGGCTCGCCAACTTCCCCTGTGGATCCAGCGCTACTATGATGATACTCTTTGAGAAACACCAGGCCTATCTTATGTACTTGATCATGGCCGGTTCAAGGATCGAAGGGTGGTGGACAGTATACCATGGCATGCTGCTCCGCAGCTCCTCGAATTTCTGTTGATGGGTCACATCCCAAGCAGCTGACTTCGGGTCGATATTTACAATTGGAAGCCGCATTATTTCGAACTGGTTCTCAGGCCTTGCACGAGACTCTCTGTAGATGTGGTCGAGAAGTTCTATGTCTTCAATGGCAATGTCAAGATCTGATATTAGTAGCAACACTGTCTTCTTTCTCGGCACTTCAAGGCTGACCTGGTTGGTGTGAAGTGTGAGAGGATTGCTGTTATATTTCTGTAGATAGACATTGACTAGATCGAGGCTTATAGAGTACAATAATGGGAAGGAAGAAGTAAAAGGAAGTAGGACCAAACCCTTGATTTTGCGGCACCGTCCACCAGCGGCCGTATGTCGTCCTTGGCATAGATTAAATGCTTGAGAATGGTCATGTTGTCCATGTCAAAAAGGTGTACCAACGTCTGGCAAGCCTTGAAATCCCTGGCGTCGTCTGTTGTCTGGATGAATCTTGTCGAACAGGCCAACAGCATCTGCTGAGCTTCGAAATGCATTTTCTCATCTGCATCCTCCAAAGCTAGAGTCACGAGCTCAACCTCCAGAAGACTCGATCATATGACTCGGCCTGTTGAGTACAGATCAGTTAGTGATATGGGAAGCGATTCGAGTGCATTTACCATAAGGCAAGCGAGGTGTTTACGTCGAGAGGTTGAGCAGAATAAAGCCACGCAGCAAACCGAGTACCTTGCTTGCGAGGCGAATGACAAAAGCGAAAGCCGTGCATGTCAGGATAAGGAATGGAGGGATATACTGAAGGGAAGGTGGCCACCTGCTTGAAAATATATACAGGTAGAAGGGATGCAGCAGAAGAGAATGGGATAGGAGGAGCAGCCTCAGGGCGCGAGTCTTCGGCACGGAGACTTCTTCAGGTGTCAGTTGCTGCCGTTGACTCACCGGAAAGTTTAAATTATCGCCGGAGACTGGCGATCGGGACTAAAATAAAATACGCGGGTCGAAAAGTGAAGGATCCCAAAACTACAGGGGCCAAAGTGAAATTTCCCTTTAAAAAGAACGGCGCTTGAGGAAACGGGAGACGACGTCGTTCCGTCGCAGCAAAACCTCGCCTCCGCCTCCTCTGCTCCCGCCGTCGGCATTCTTCTCGTGCGAGCGTTGCCGCCAGTCCGGTTGATGAAACGGTGAACAGAAGAGAGAGAGAGAGAGAGAGAGAGAGAGAGGATGGGGAAGAAGACGAAGAAGCCGGGAAAGGGGAAGGAGAAAACGGAGAAGAAAACTGCCAAAGCGGAGGAGAAGAGAGCTCGCAGGGAGAGCAAGAAGATCTCCCCTGAAGACGACATCGATGCTATCCTCGTACGATGCTTCTGTTTTAACTGTCTCACCGGCTGTTTATCTGCTGGGTCGATACAGTTCATTGCAAAACCTTTTCTTTTTTTCTTTCTTTTTGACTGAAACTTAGAATTGAGCAATACCCGTGGTACTGTCTATCCTCTGTTTCTCAGAAAAAGTGACAAGCTCGAGTCTTGTTGTGTGTCGAGAGTGGACTGGGAATTCAATTGTTTCCAATGGATTACGATGATAATTTGATCTTTGAACCTCTCTGGGTTGGCACAGACTTGATCGAAATATCTTCATTTGAGCTAGAAATTGCAATTGAATTTCTTCCCATATCTGTTCTTGATTTAAAATTGGACACGGCTGCTTTCTCCTTCCTTGAGTTCAAATTGACTTGTATGCACCCCCACTGACCAGCTAAGTATACAAAAAGAGGAAGCCAAGAAGAAGGAGGTCCACATTGAGGAAAATGTACCTGCGCCTTCTCCGCGATCTAATTGTACGGTAATACCTCTCTTTATCAGCTCTTTCCCTGCACGCCATTGTGTTTACTCCCTTTATGGTGGCTTGCCTGAATTATGTGATTGATTGATTTTTCTAATGGTACTGTTTAACTCCTATAGATGACTTTGAATCCTTTGAAAGACACGGAACTAATTTTTTATGGCGGTGAGTTTTACAATGGCACCAAGGTGAGGCGTTGAAAATAGTTGATGGGGTACTTATGTTTATACTGCGAACTTGGCTCATTTTTTGTCACAACCCTGGTTTCAAAATGGTGCAGACTTTTGTCTACGGCGATCTTTACCGGTATGATGTGGAGAAGCAGGCATGGAAGTTGATCTCCAGTCCCAATAGTCCACCTCCACGCAGTGCTCATCAGGCAGTTGCCTGGAAAAATTATCTGTTTATATTCGGTGAGCTTTTTAGTCTTCCTCCACCGGTGTTTACTTGCTGGTGCAATATCCACTGCATCCCACAAATAACCTTGGCTACTTGCTGTTAGGTGGTGAATTTACCTCCCAAATCAAGAACGCTTCCACCACTATAAGGTAACACACATGTGGCTTTGTTTATGCCAAAACCATCATAGTATTCTCCATGTATTGCAACTGAGATATTATGCGGGAGTTTTGTGAATTATGTTGAGCTCTGATCGAACTTTCTTTTTAGGACTTTTGGATGTTGGACCTCAAAACAAATCAGTGGGAACAACTTAATCTGAAAGGTTGTCCCGGTCCGCGTTCAGGTCATAGAATGGTAATCTCATCACTGGGCCTCATAGTTGTCTTTGTCCTTCATAAATGGTTATCTCCTGTTACCTCATGGATGTCTGCTTTTCTATCCATCTTGCTTTGTTACAGGTTTTGTATAAACACAAAATCATTGTTTTTGGTGGCTTCTATGACACTCTCAGAGAAGTGAGGTTTGTTGACGATTTCTTATCAATACCTTTATAGGACCTATACTCTTATGATTTCATAAATACGTGAGAAATAATTTTCTGTATGCTTGGTTTGATATGATGTCTTCTTATTCATCAGTTGTACCATTTCCACTGTGAGGAGGTGTCATACTACTTGTCCTTTCACAAAATAAGATCTCTTTGGCTTCTCCTCAAAGGACCTTTGTTGTCTTAGTGTCTTGATGTTATATGAACTGATTCTCCTTCTAAACTGTAGCTTTTTTTTTTTTAAAAGGAGAATTAGTTGTATGAAAATTAGAAGACTGCCTCTTTTATCGATATTGCCTTAGATGACGAAGTGGTTCTTTATTATGAAGAACATGAGAAGATTTTAAACTATTAGGATTAATTTTTCTGGCAAATAGGTTTGAACTGATCATGTTACTGCTCCTGAGCAAAAGCTACAATTTAACTGCAGCTAGTTGCAGTCTAATAAAGCAGATAGAATGTTGTACACTTCCCATTTGGCCTCATACTCTACACTAATATAAACGATTTGAGTCTTTCATCTTTTTCTTTTTATCATGGTCCGGAAAGTTTATCAAATCAGGAAGAATCCAAGCATTATTTCCCTTTTCCATATCCTATGGAAAGTTTATTTAATCAGGGAGAAATTAAGCTTTATTTCCATTTTCCATATCCTATGGACTTTTAATCAGCCTTTCAGACTTGCTTCTACAATTTGAAGGTCTGCAAAGCTTCTTACTTCACTCCCCTATATGTGCAGGTATTATAATGATTTATTTGTTTTTGATCTGGATCAGTACAAGGTGAACACCTTGGGCTTTTAGTGGTTGGGCTAATCAGTGCAGGCCCTTTTCCATTTGATTTACTTTCTATCCAAAGCTAATTGGCTGCCTTGTTGCAGTGGCAAGAAATAAAGCCTAGGCCTGGATCAATGTGGCCAAGTGCACGGAGCGGATTTCAATTTTTTGTTCACCAGGATGAGGTGAGTATTTTTCAATGCTTCAAAGAGGTAATAGACAGCTATTATTAACTTATGGTCCCTGCATGAGAAAATAGTTACATTCCATAGATGTTTTTAAGTTACGGCCACTTGAGGTGCAAATGTTACTTTCAAACTCTACCAGTTGCGTGCTAGTTTGGGAAAGATCATTTAACACTTTCCATTGATTAATCACCTTGGTCTTTTGATAAAGGTGCTTTTCATTTGTTGCTGACAACAAAAGGATGTTGATAGTCAATTTCAAGGACAACGAGGGTTTAAAATTCAGTTTCTAGCTGATGTCTTTTTCGTCGAATTGTATACACTAGCTTTTCTTGTTTCTTGAATTGCCTGAAAGGATAAAGTCTTTGCTACAACTTCTAAGTAGAAGATTAGTCAGTATAAGTTGGTCTTCCTGAACTCCAAGCCTTTTCAGACTTCCTATTCTAATTTATTTTTTCTTGAATTAGTTTTTCCTTGCTAGTCTCTTTTCCTTGTTTCCTTCATATTACCAATGTACTTGAACAATTTCTCTAGAAATAAATATCTCCTTTTTAAAAATAAAAACGTTTGGGGTCACTATTGTTTGTGAAGATATTAATAGGAATGATTTAAGAAGCAGAAATCAAAAGAATGGAACTAGTTAAAGCACCTGAAGATGACATATACTTTTCCAGTTTTAAACGAGCCTCTTTAAAGTAGGTTTCACTATTATAATAGAAGTAAACCAAGCATCTGCAGTAGTAAGTAATGAACGAGTCAAAATGTTGTAGACATAGAAATGGATGAGTAAGTACGATGCATCTTCTTTTGTATCTTAAGGTGGAAGAAATGAAATGGTAGAACAGATGGTAAAATAGCTGATCGATGTAGTTTTTTTTATAAGTACATTGGTCTTTAGCCCTTTCAATATAAATCCACATTACGGGAAAGTGTTAGGTATGGCTACATGCCAAGAAACTTGGTACGGCCAGGAGGATGACTTATCAACTCACACTTTTACACTGTCAATTGGAGATTATGAAATTGTAATGATCTCTCATAATTTCAAGATTGCATCTGTGACATCTTCCTCTCTTTGCTGATACTGAGCATGTGATCTTACCTCCAATTCTTAAGTGTTCCTTTTCTGAAGCTAAATCAGAAGGTATAAATGGTCCACATGGCGCTTGATATGGACATTTGACAAGAAATGATTATTAAAAACTTGCTGTGAGGGGTAAAAGACACCAAATACATCAGCTTTTGTTAACTTTTTTTTTTAAATGTGGATTAAGGATTCTGACTAAATCTTGATTAAATAGGCCAAGAATCAAATGAAGAGTGATGCCAATTACAATGATTAATAAGCAGATCTTATCTGTTGACTTTAAGCACTTCCTCTTCCAATGAACAATAACTGTTACCACTTTTTCCACAAAGTTGAGTGGGTTTCTGGGTTCTTTTATGCTACCACACGTGGCCAAACCATGTTAGTCAGAGCTTGACTGATAGTGCTCACAAATGTTATATTTTGCATGACCTGCATTTCATATCTCCTGCTTGTAATATTACAGGGTTTGCAAAGTTTTGCTGAGTTGTCTGTGATTCAGTGTTTTGAGTCATGTCTCATTCAATGAAATGCTTACATTGCAGATCTTTTTGTATGGTGGCTACTCAAAGGAAGTTTCAACTGACAAGAACAACTCTGAAAAAGGAATTGTTCATGCTGACATGTGGTCCCTTGATCCAAGGACTTGGGAATGGAATAAGGTTCCTATCCTCTAACTTATGTTGTCGAATCACCTGAAAAGCACAATGAAAGTTGTGTGCTCTGTGATGGTACTGATGCGTCAATTGAAAAGGAAGGGTGTTTCTTCTTTTATAATAACTTCACTGATGACTTGCAGAGTTTTGTGGTAGCAAAGGACACTGAACTTACAAACTTAGAATCATCTGCCGTACTGTAAATCTAAGTTTACTTGGAGAAGGGTGTGTTTTTTTCTTTAATAACTTCACGGACAGCTTGCAGAATTTTTCTGTAGCAAAGGACGGTGTAAAATGAGAACGTAGACTTTCGCAGTACTGTAATGTTTACATGTATTATGGCTGTTAGAATTTGGACCTGCTAATTTGTTTATCATCTTGTGCGAACATTTTAAGTAATTGAAAATACTTCCAATATCTTGTCTTATGTCTTATATTACTTATGGTTGCTGCAGTCTTTGGGAAATAGTGTTCTGATGAATAAAATTATTTTTTGGAAAACATTTGCCAAAGATGAGGTTTCGTGTTTCATTCAATGAGGGCATAGCATGATTTTTCTTTTTTACTTGTGAAGTATGACAGATTCATATATTTTTAGTTTTCTAGCTTTCTCACTATTATTATCATAAACCAACATTAAGTTAGACATCTTTTATTTCTTGCCTCTCCGGTTTTCTATTACTTCTAGAAAGCAAGGCAGCAGTGCCTTGTTCATTGATTCATACAAAGAACATAACATAACTATTTCTCTCTCTCTCTCTCTCTCTCTCTCTCAAGTTCACGATCTTACCTTTTGCTTTTTAACAGGTAAAGAAAATCGGAATGCCTCCTGGCCCACGTGCAGGATTTTCGATGTGTGTTCATAAGAAAAGGGCTTTACTATTTGGTGGTGTGGTTGATATGGAGGTTGAAGGTCAGATAGTTTTGCACATCATTCTGTGTGCTTTCCCATGATTATCCTTTCAGATTATTGTTTCCAAGTAGTTTAGAAGTTTGACTTTTAGATTCTCATGTCTCCTTTTCTGCACTGTCTGTTTTTAGTATTTGACTATTCATTACTATACATGGATATCTTAATTGAACGTGTGTGGTATAAGTATGGATTTCCTCTCTCAACCAGTAATGTTTTTCCAAAGTGGTCCTCCTACTATTTTTCTGCAGTATGGTCTTCGACCTATATATTTATCCTAATCAATTCCTGTTATGTTAGCTGTTAAGGGCTGATAACACATTACAATGAAGTGTCCATTAGGCACTAAAAGTGGGCCATTAACAGTGTCTGTAGAATGTGGCAGCTTTTAACTGAATATTTACTGATGATACCATGAAAGGCTGAAGCAATAAGTTCGAGGACGGCATTAGACAAAACTTTACTAAGAGGTCCATATTGCATTAACTATTCTGATTGATATTGATGCTTGTTATCTGTTATTATGCGCATGCAGGTGATGTTATGATGAGCTTATTCTTGAACGAACTCTATGGTTTTCAATTAGACAACCATCGTTGGTAATACTACCTTCTTCTTTTTTATAAATATTTTTTCAGACGACATAAGCTTTTTCGGCACAAATGTTACTGATGTTCTTTTGTGGTCAACTATTAATGTTTGTCAGCTATTTTAGGTAAAGAGAGAGATAAAAGTATGATTGCATCTTATGTCTTGCCTTGCAGGTACCCATTAGAGCTACGGAAGGAGAAGTCAACAAAGGAAAAGGTATAGCCTCTGTAAAAGGATTTGTTCATGTTGTGAAGTTTATCATCTCACTATTGATTTGAGAGTTTTTAATTAAATATTTTTTGATCACATGCTGTATTAATTGACATCTTTTTGTACAGTAAAAGTTGACAATTACATATTTTGTTGCAGTTAAAACTTAGTTCTGATAGAAAACCCCACAACGAGGATGTTGATGATAAAAATCAGACTGCAGAATTTGCAGCAAAAGAAAAGGATGATAATTTGGAATACTTAGATGAAGCAGGTGATATGGAAAGCTACATGGATGAGGTATCACGTTCCCTGGATACAGAATTGATTATCAGCGATCGTGGGATAAATGCGAGCTCTGCCAGAAATCCGCAGGCACGCCCTGCTAATGGTTTTCAGCATTCTCCATTGCCAGAGGTCTGTAATTGTTGACTACAGGGTTTATCCCACTTTCACAGTTTCTGTAATTATTTTTGTTGACTTCCGGCAATTGTTTAGATTGTCAAGCCCTGTGGACGCATAAATTCTTGCACGGTGGTTGGGAAAGATACCCTATATGTTTATGGAGGGATGATGGAGGTCAAGGATCAAGAAATTACTCTTGATGATTTGTACTGCCTCAATCTCAGTAAGCTTGACGAATGGAAGTGCATTATACCGGTTTGTTCTTATTTCATAATTATTTTTTGATGCTTATGCAATCTTTTTCTAAGTATTCTAACAGACATGAAGTATTTCAAACATAAAACTCTCTTATTAGCTAATGTCGACATTCTTCTCCAGAAAAGTAGTGGAGTGGCCTAGAAAATTAAGTTGTGTTCTAATGCTGTTTTCTATAATGGTATTTTTACTTTTCCAATTTAGGCATCTGAATCAGAATGGGTAGAAGCCTCAGAGGATGAGGATGAGGATGAGGATGAGGATGGAGATGAAGATGGAGAGGACAGTGAGGATGATGATGTCAGTAGTGAGAATGAGGATGAGGGTAGTGATGCAGATGATGCTTCAGAGGTGACTTTACTTTTCTTTTGGTATCTATATGCTTATTTTCAATTTACATCAATTTAATGTCAAAATGAAGATTTATCTGATTGTCTGTGAAAAAAACTGTCAATTACTTTTTGAGACTCAGCGATGCTTCATTCTTTGTTGTGACAAGTGTGAAGATCAAATCGATACAATCTGTTAATCGGATCTGTGTTTGGTCAAATTGTTCAGAGTGTCTAAACACAGTAAACCAATGGTGATAAGGATACATGGTGGTGAGTGGTAGTTGTGGCTAATGGCAATAAATACTTTAATCTGGGCAGCTAATTATCTTTAATGAATGTCCAGAATATGCAGGGAAAGGGTGGGTTCTAAGTGTATTTCTATTTGTTTTGTCTCAGTTATTTCTGAATAGGCACTTTTGGCAGATTTCCTTTTGTTCTCATTTTTTTTAAAATGTTCCTGTGTGAAGGCTAGAAAAGATGCTTCTGCCTCATCTCACGTGGGAGATGCTGTTGCAATGATAAAGGGTGAAGGAAAAATTCTTCGTAGGAAGGATAAGCGAATTAGGATAGAGCAGATCAGAGCCAACCTTGGGCTTTCAGATTCTCAAAGAACACCTGTGGTAGGTTATTATCTTTAACACTTCATCTCTGGGTATAATTGACATTTCAATAGCATGGATTGGATGTGTTAGACTTGCTTTTCATGTCTTTCTTTTTTTTGAATACGTTGGTTTATCCAATTTATATACCTAATTGCTTTCATGTTGTATTGTGAAGCCTGGAGAATCCCTAAAGGATTTCTATAAACGTACAAATATGTATTGGCAAATGGCAGCTTATGAGCATACTCAACATACTGGAAAGGTTTGTTCCTTTGTCTTTTCTTCTTTAAGAAGGAATATCAGTAGCAGATGAAGCAGATATCTTCGTCTATCTCATTTAAAGCATTTTAGGCAAACTGGTTCAGCAGAAAAACAAAATTCCGACCACTCAGTTCCTGAACCCACCATTTCTAGTAACATCTCCATTCCCCCTTTTCCCGATCCACTGTGCACTAAATTAGTGTACAGAAGGTGAATGGAAATGTTTGCACTGAATCTCTGTTAGTTTGGACAGAAAATTAAACATTTGTCCGCTTCTCTAGAGGCATTGAAAGTGATTTTTTTTTTTTTGGTCGGTATTGAAAGTGAATTTAGAAGATGATAAATTATGGTCTCCAGACGTAGGAATTGTAACTCTTGGTGCTTGCAGCATGTCAATTTTTGTTTTGCTGGAGCAAGTGTTGATTCGTGCAGTCTCTCTGGTCTCTCCAAATAAATAAGAACAAATACACTATTGTCCTATCTGAATTGCAGGAGCTCAGAAAGGATGGATTCGATCTTGCCGTCATTCGTTACCAGGAGCTTAAACCGATTCTAGATGAAGTAATTCTCTTACATTCTTTAGTCAGATGGCAATATGTTCATTCCCTCCCTGAACTTGCACAAGGACTCACAATTTTCTGGTGGTTCTCACCCTGCAGCTGGCCATACTGGAGGCCGAGCAAAAGGCTGAAGAGGAAGAAGGCCCTGAAACTAGTTCAAGAAAGAGAGGGACTAAGAAGAAGAGTACGAGTCTGCTCATAAAATAGCAACTCCACTTTCATGACATGCCCAGATTATGATGGATTTGAATATTCACTAGGTTAATAGCTGCATGCACAAACCCCATGATTCAGAGTTTGAGGGAACAAATGTTTTTCACTGAAGAAAAGGGGGGACGTGGAGAAGGGGCAACAAAATTGAGGTCATCCGTGGCCCAGATCTGCACGCTGGACTGTAGGATGAAGTTAGATGGGTTTTTTTTTTAACCTTCAGTTGGATGAAGTTATATGTTAGAGTGGCAAGTTTTGGAGATCTCAAAGAAGATATCGAGTGCTGGTGTTCTTGTATGTTAAATTGGAAATGTACAATTTCTTTAGCGTTAGTCCTCCACTCATGCTTATATTTTCGTTTGGGTGGAATTTAATGTACTTTTGGTGTCATATATTCGCAAGTATGGACTCGGGTCTAGCAGGCCACCCACTGCATGTACTGCTTTATGCGATTGGCAACTATGACAACCGAAGAAAACAATGCGTGATTTATGAAGCGAGTGTTAGTTTTATGGTTCTGCAGAAGTAGAATGTCTATTGTTCCCTTGCTGCTACCTAATACGTAGGAAAAGAGAGAAGGTAAATTTTATGGACCAACATCGTTGTTTCTCACCATGAACTGTTATATATGATTCAAACTGCTGTTAGATGAGCAATATACGAATTATCTTACTTGAAATGTTTATGCCCTTTTGCGATTGCATTGACTTCGTGGGCAAGTTCGGTAAACGAGCAAGGAAATGCCTCATTATAGGTGAAGAAACATATTGATTAGAGATGTATCCGTTTGGTTTCGTTTGAGTGGGGACCCAACCTTTGTTATATGATCAGAATTGAAAAGGTCCCTTTCCTAGTCATTCCACGATAGCTCTTCATGGGAACTGAGAGGCGGGAGGAATGTTTGGTTTGAAGTAGAATGCAAATGCTTAGACCAAGTTCACCACGTGTTCCCACGTCAAAGACATCATTCTAGCTATTAATAAAATCTGGAGGCATTCTCGACCTTGTCGTTATTGTTCCGTTCGTGACCTTGTCTTATTCATTGTTTCCTCTGTAATGGAGTGCCAATCAAGTCGAATGCGGAACACATCATTGAACAAGGTAATGCATCAACCGTGGATCATTTCTGGAACTAACCTAACCTAACAATCCCAGATCCTCGAGTTGTGAGAACTTGACCCATACACGTTCTCTTTCCAGGCCTAATTCTTAGTTCAAAAAGCTCTAGAGACTTGGTTTTTCGGAAAACATTCTCTAAACTAGCGCCGATAGGTTCTCATGACAATACAAACATATCATAAGCGACCTTGTTTACTGAGTTTCATGTGGGATGGATCTACCTGACTGCTCTTCCAATTAGCCTTCTACGACTGCAAAAAGACATGGAAAGGCGAATTGCAGCTCCTAAGAAATAGTCCAACATCCGCAAATTGGGTAGTAGATATTAATTCCAAGTTAGATTATAGGATTGATTCAGGTCCAGTTGGCTGTACAAGTTAATCAGCATGCTTCCAAATCAGTTGCAGGAAGATGTGTTGCATTATCCTGATTTCTAGGATCTGATTATTAGGAATATTTGATCCTAATTTTTAGGTCCTAATTATCAGCAAAATAGCTGTAAATAATTAATTAAGAAATGATTTATATGTATTCCTTAATTTGTCGGATTATAACTGTATCTTTCAGGTCTATTTTTTCCTAGTTGGTACTTGAAATAATCCTATAAAATAGCATATTAAATATTATTTTGAGAATGTTGGAATAATTAAATATTAAATTAGGCATTCATTTAAAAACTTAAGCTTTTAAGAGTTGATCGCGGTTCCATCAAAATCTTATAAGATGGACTATGAAGGACAAAAGCAGTCTATCAAAAATGTGCTATAGTTGAGTGGAATGTCGCTTTTGCTTTCACTGAGTTTAAACCAATTCTCATTTAGTCCTTGAGGTTAAGATATGCAACTTTTATTCTTTCTTTATCGATTTTCTGTCTGATTCACGAATTTGGCAAGACTATTTTACTTGCAGCGTTTTTCTTGCTCAGGATAATACAGAGCCATCATTGCCTTTGACAAAGTGTTCACATCATTTACTAGGTCAGCTGATCAGTGCAGAAGAAATTCTGAGAAGGGAAGGTTTTTCTAGACCATGATGTATAAAAAATGCATGAGTCTGATTGTAAAAGCAGAACAAGTTCAACGCCGCCCTGTAAAAAGATTGGGCATGGATCTCACTAAAGAAAGGAATATAGATGGTTTTCTTTTGCGATTTAACATATTCATAGATCATTTCCTCACACCAGTATACAAAATTGATAATTAAATATGCTATCACAATGCAAACACAATACACATTCTACAAAATTTGTCACTCGAGGTACTTCACCATGTAAGGCCCTTCAAGCTCATAGCCCAATTTCCTGTAGTAATGGCGAGTTCCCACACCAGATATTACTGCTATTTTCGTTGATCTATGCTCCTTACGAGCAATTCGTTCAGCTTCCTCCATCAGAAGTGTACCATAACCCTGTAATAATTGCACCATGGGGGAAGTTAAATGGTTTTGTCATGCAATATTGTCATCAAGTGGCATCCAAGTTTTCATGCTAATACAGTCATTCTTTCTCATCCTTTAGTAGACATGGTTACCTGGTGTTGCAGTTTCTCAGCGTCACGTCCATGAACTGGAACAGCAGTTCCATACACATGAAGCTCACGAACAATTGAGCACTTCCCTATTAGCTCAGGGCAAGTTGTGTTCCGTCCACACTTCCGCAAGCGCAACAAACCAACAAGTATATCCTGAGTTGTATTGAAAGAAGGTATTTGATGGTTTAAGTATGTCATAGGCCACATTGTTACATTGAAAGATGCGACAAATGCAATTTAGAATTCATTGCTAGCAGATAAGAGAGTATTCTGCCATCTCGATTCTAATATTCCAGTCTGCAGTTTACCCTAGATCTTGTGCATAACAGAGACTGAAGCATATCTCTTTTTCTAAGCATTATCAATTTTCTAAGTGTGTATGAATATAACTTGCTCCATGGCAAAGCAGCTATCAACTGCCACTAGAGATCAACATTTGTTTGCATGCACACACTTATTATGTATATGCAATTGTCTCTGTTTCTTTTTTCTATTTTCTATTTTCTTTGAGAGAGAGAGAGACCTGGCGTGTATCTTCGTATGATAAAAATGTCTCCCAACCTTCATTTGCTGAATAATCACGTCGAACAAGCTCAACTTCTTCTGGCTGGATGTTATGGTGTATGTCCTTTACCAATCACAGACAAACTTTATGAATTCCAATTGTTGACTCCAGCCCATAAATAAAACATTCCATATAAGCATGGATTTCTCCAGTTACCTGAATTCCAGCTTCACGAGTTCGTACATCACGGCACTTCAAGCCTAAATCATCCATTCTGGCCAGAGCTAATTCACGAAGGTTTCCTTTCTCAACACCGGAAGTGACTAAAGGCATGGGAATATCACGCTGAACTCTATAGACACGTGTCCAAGGTGGCACCATTGCCAGGATTCTTGCAACAATATCCACAAGTTGCTCAGGTGGGTAATTTCTATACCTGAAATGCATGCCAATTATAACTATTACTTGACTATAAAACATACATAAAATTCTAAGAATCACTATCTCATAAACAATATGTATTCAACAGGCCAACATGTAAAACATTTTGATAGCAGTAAACCAGATTCAGCAATGTCATAAATCCCGAGAGAGAGAGAGAGAGAGAGAGAGAGATCACACCTGCCAGTTTTCCAAAGTTCATACAAACCGGTCCCCGAATCACAAGGGTAGGATATATTTTAAGTCCATCTGCTCTAAATAGGGGGCTTTCGAAGAACTCCCGGAAACTTTCCAAGTCCCTCTCAACCCCCACATTAGGGAGATCCAGCATCATGTGAGCAACAACCTATAAAGAAGCACAAAGGCAGGGTGAAAAGAAATACTCGAGTAGTCCAAGCCCGTTGTGGTGAAATGCTGACCAGTTCCACGGATACAATTGAAGTCAACTCTTCAAACTGAAGTCCTCTAGGATTATCAAACATTATCTTCTCATAACATTGAGTATCAACTTGCTTGTCTTTTCATTAATGAAGCCAATACAAGTATTAAAAAATAAAGTGATAAAATTCATGACCATGCACCTTAAAACCAGCATCCTTAGCCAAGCAAAAACAATCAGCCACCGCAGCAACGGTGTGACCTCTATTAGTGTCACGTGCAACATCCTCATAAGTGCTCTGGACCCCAATTTCCAGTCGTGTACAGCCATAGGAAAGCATTTGCCTCAAATGGGGTCCAAGGCAATAATCCGGTCTCCTGACAGAGGGTAGGAAAGAAGATTTATTACATTTGTACAGCTAAAATGGACTTTCTACCATGAAGAGAATTTTCTTTCAACAGAAGAAAGAGGAGCAAAAGCAGGCATAGTTCACTTTGAGAAATGTGCAATGCAGAAGGAAAAGAAGGTTAAACAAAATATTACCAACTATAAAATGGAAAAAAAACCTCCACTAAACAGCACTTCAGTGACCCTTAAATTATCCTAACCATACTGCCTTCTCGATTTTTAAATACCAAAGCAAAGAAGCCCAAAGAAATTATACCATGGGGATGTAAATGATTGTCAATTCCCCCTTCCCAAATCCTCAGCATCTATTTATGCCTAGGGAAACGTAGTTGATCCTGACTAGTTAAATAATTGCTATCAGAAAAAGAGCTCGAGGCTATAGCACCATGCCCTCTAATGATAACTAAAAGGAGCTTTTTACTTCTGTAGGAGGTGCAGAATGTATTTGGCATTGGAAATTCAGGACCTAAACAAACTACTAAAACAAATTGACCTCACTTGAGCAGTAACATGATTGATTTCTCAAAGTCATCAGTAACTCACGTTTCAATGGTCATGCCAATGCACTTTACTGCACTGTGCTCTGAGTAGGCTACTGCCTCTTCAACATTGGCTGAAGTATGTCCTGATAAAGCATCATGAAGATTCCTGATGAAGTAATCACGATAATCTGCTGGCAGAGACATGAAAGTGCCACCCATCAATATGAACTCTACCTGCAATCCAAAACAAGGCATATAAAACGTACATCAGAACTTCCAAATGGGAACTTTCACAACTACAAAGGGGACAACGCAATTTGACAGAGCCCGCAAAGCAAACCTTATCAACGCTGTGACCCAGCCGCTTAAGCTGATCTATCCTACTCCTGGCTTGGACATACGGATTATACCTGAAAACCCGTATTAAACATATAAGGTCCACAGTTTCGCAAATGGTGGTGCATTACCTTAAACTCACTTTACAATCTCATAGTTTTTCCTCCTTTTTTACTAGTCTACATTCTTCAAAATTTTGGAATGCAGAACACAGCACCAACAACTACAAGAACGAATTACACTGCTCTGGTTGATAGTATGAATGATGAGATGATCATGGACCATTAGTACTCAGATAAAAATAACAACTTGAACTTGACGGGACAAAGCATGACGCGCTTACCTCGCCCTAATTGCACGCATGCTTGTTGGCTCATAACCAGTGTAAGACTGCGTGCTGTACTCGAAATCCGAGTCGGGCCCTCCGGGACAATACACGCATATATTTCCCGTCGTCGCGATGTGGGGGCACCGGTGCGGCTTCGACATGACGGCCACGACGGCGATGCCGGAGGCGGTGCGGATGGGCTTCGCCTTGAGCTTCGGGAGGAGCGCGTCGCGGTCGGACTCCGGGAGCGCCGCGATCATCTCCACGAGCTTAGGGGCTCGGGAGAGGCCGTACTTGCGGCACGCGGCGGACTTGAGGGCGTTGAGGTCGACGGTCTGGCCCTTGCGGGAGAGGTCCACCATGGAGCTGACTATCTCGCCGATGGCCCTCACGCGAGCTTCTTCCTCGGTGAGCCCGTGCGCCTGGTACCCGCCGCCGCCGGGGCGCGGCGGCTTCCGAGTCTCCGCCACTGCAGCAGCCGCCATGAAGAGACAGGGAGGGAGAGAGGAGACGGAATCTAGCCGAGGTTTTCGAATGACGGTTTCAATCTCTGATTTTTCACTTGAATCGCCGGGTTTCGGGTTACGAATCTGGACCGGGTCAAAAATTCGGGTCCTGCCAAAAATTAAGATAAATCGAATATTGACATATCGGATTTTTTTATATAATTTTCTGAATATTGTTATAGGGAAAGATTAGAAAAGATAAATTTTAATTTCTTCCATCTTCTTTGTTTGAATGCGCATTAATACGAGGGAAATAGAGTTTGCGTTGACAAAATTATCCTTCCTCCTACTCCTTTTTTTAAAGAGAAGTGAAGGGTAAGATTGGTAAAAAAGTTATCATGAAGCCATTTCCCTCCACTTGGTAAAAGGCCCAAGTAATATGGTTCTTCTCGAACCAAAATGTAAAATACTAGTTTCAAAAAATTATCAAAATATTATAGGTGAATTTATATGCCATACCTGAATATGGAAAAATCCCGAGTGCGTTGGATAAAAGAAAATGTCAATTTACATGAGTCGTAGGATTTTAATTAAATAATCAAAAACAAAAATCATTTAAAAGCATGTCATGTAAGACTTTATTTGGTAAGTGGCAAATTCGTGAATATTTCTATTATTTTGTTTCTTAGACAAAAAAAAAAGGAATTTGTTTGTTATCATCATCTAATTTTTATATTTTTAGAACAAATCAATGATCAAGGAATGATTTTAAAATAGAAACTAAAAAACAATTATTTCTTTATTTCTTGGAATATTTTCAAAACTAAGCCATTTTTTTCTTTTTTTCTTTTGGTTATCTGCTTCTTCTTCCTTTGGTGGTTGCCAAGCTCGACAATGGGCGATGACCTTGTTGGAGCCTCGTCATGGGCAGGCAAAGCTGACCTCACTCGGGGTTGGTGAAGCTCCTCAAGGCCAATGAGTTCACTGTCTCTTGTATTTGGCTAATCGTCGACCAACGTCAAGGTTTAGTGATTAATTAGAGAAAGAAGTAGAAGAGAGGGGAAAAAGGAAAAATCTAAAAAAATTATTAAAAAATTATAAGAAATTCTATATCAAATTTTTTTTTTTTTGAAATTTGTACTAAACGAATTCCTATTTTTTATTTTAAAAATAGAAATTTTATACAATTACCAAATATGTTTAAATACTCAAAAATTCATGTAAGAAACAAAATAAAAAAAATTATCCTGAATAAAAATTATTTTCAAGAATAAAATGATTACCAAACGAATCATAATTGGGCAAAGAAATAATATGTTTGAGTCCCGGTCCATATTGTGAACCGAAACCGCTTCTTTTTATTTCTTGGACCCGATCCGACTGCGGGGTCCAGACCGGTGGTCGGGTAACCGCTTTCTCGGTCGGGTCGTGTTATGGGCTTCGAATAGCAGTCCCCTATTTTCCTCAGCTTCCAGAAAAGCCGTGAGCAGCGACCGACGGTGGGTGGTGCGGCGATGGAGAACGGTGATCGGAGACGAGACATGGAGGCGGAGATGTTGGAGAAGGTGAGCGAGGCGATCGCGGCGATAAAGAAGGCGAAGCACGTGGACCAAGTGATCTGCGCTCTCCACTCCGTCGCCGTCCTCCTCTTCCCCGTCGATTCCTCTCTTCTCTCAGGTCACTATTGCCTATGAGTTTTGTGGGTTGTCGTTCTTGTTTTCTGCTAATTTCGTAACGTGGGAGAACTCGAAGGACTTTTGTTCTTCCAGACATGGGTCTGCTACCGAACTTTCAACTTCCTTTGGGTGGCTTCTGTTTAGTGTCGCTGTTGTTTTTTTCTTTGTCTTCTGTGGTGGGCTTGATAACGTGAATGATGTTTTCTTGGTAACAATGCTTGTGGGTTTCTCTCCTCTATTATTTGTAGTCGTTCTAGAGTTAGTGACTGGAGTTGCGTGGTGTTTACTGTTTATATGTCTTGATGTGCAGGCGTTGTCGATGAAGGATACAGAGATCAGGTGGCTGTTTGTGCCTACTTCAGTTTTTGTTCAGATCCGACTCTTCTTATGGGTTTTTTTATATTTTCAATTAATGTGATGTCTGCTGCCTGTTTCTTTATGTAGATTCTCGGAACGAAGCTTCCTTCCGCAAATGAGAGAGACGATTGTTGGCAGACGTTCTACCGTGGAGCTGCATTTCCAGCTTTAGCGAGAGTTTTATTATTCGGTAGCATGTTGTTTTTCATATTATGATTTTTCGTCATTTTTTGTTCCTCAAAAATTATCCATGTTACCCCCACACAAGGCAGGAAAGGACTTGGAATCTCCTTTCCTCTTGCAGATTAGTTGCCACTTCTGCGCTGATCCTGCACACTATCTTATTGGAAAAATGATTATTTATCACATTGTTCTACCATTTGATTAGACATGTGATTGCTATTGAGGTTGCGCTTTTTTAACTTGGTGTCAGAAGTGGCATGCTTGATGCTTGAGTTGATGAACCCAAAATTCTTCCTTATCCTTACATGGCTTCCAAATTTTATCCTCGTCAGAGACTTATCATTCATACATATCTACTAGTTTTGATTGTAACTGTTATCTGGTCAGATGTTGCCTCGGACTGGCTTGCTTGCTTTCCCTTCACTGCACAGAAGCATGTATATGATGTTTTCTTTGTGGACGGACTTGCCACGGAGGTGGTCCAGACTCTGATTCCTCGTTTACAACTAAAGAGCAGTACTGGTCTTGATGACAATGCCATTGTCTTGAATATCCAGAGGTGTGAGTGAAGGCCTTTTCTCTTACTTAATAAAGTGGGAAGGATAATCATATCAACATGTATAGACTTTGTCTTTCCAAGCCATTATTATGGACATTTGAATCTGAGGAACACAATGCCAACAATGCAGTTAATATGACACTTTATTCTCTTGACAGATTAATAGTGCTTTTCTCGCTTGAAAGCATGGGAGTTCTCCGTATTGCTACAGAATTTGCCAGATCACAAAGGGAAGGTTCTTCTCATGAACAACTCCAGCCTGTCATATCGAGGGTGGCACAGCTTATAGCATCCGTGCCTGACAAAGCACAGTTCAAAGCTCCGTCTTCTCTTTCAGCACAGTATCCTTTGTTATGTTATTCCTGATGTTGAGTTTGCTTGCCTATGTGGTTTCTACTTCTTACTAATCGGAGCCCTACCTAATGATTTCACCAATACTAAATACATCGGTTTAATGATTTTGGAAAAGGAATCATTCAATCCTCCTTTGATGTGTTTGTTCTTTACAAGAGAGTTAAAGCATTTTCTTCAGGCAGATTATTACTCAGCTTCTCTGTGGAGTTGATGGAAGAGATTCGGTGACAGATCCTGGAAGGACGGTCAACAAGAGTGAGATGGATGGTGCCTTTCATTTCATTGGGGAGACATTTGCTCGCATCTGTCGTCGGGGATTTACAGGTTGGTAAAATACTTAAGCTCTGCATGTTTTGTTTTCTCATTTTTATGTGTGAAAGAGAGTTTGTTCTTATGTAGCAGAGCTTCCACCACCAACAACAAAAACCTAAATGATTGGGAGATGGGACTGTAATTTTATGTATAAGTGGATGGACTGTACTCCTACAAATTTAGATGGTTTGAATTCACTTTGATGTACATTTTCTTTATGGATGTTATCAGTACCATCTCATTGTTGGACCTTCTGTTGTAGAGCTCTTTGTTGATGGGCTTACCCATTCTGAGCTGAATTGCTGGTGAAAAAGAGTTAGGGACCGAAGAGTCAATACCCACTTAAGATGCATTTGGAAGTGATTAGACTACTCTACTTAAAGATTCTTAAATATTGTAACACTCTAGGTCCAAGGCCAACCAGACACTGTTTTGAACTTTCCACAAATATGAACACTGGAGATTTTGGGTGCTAGATGTTGCCAAATTCTTTGTTCGATAGTACTGTTTGCCTTACTGTCCTACTAGATGCCAGTCACTCAATATTATGCCATTGTAAAAGTCAGATATTATTCTTTGTGAGTATGGCATCTGACTTATTCTTAGTTCATTGTATTCACAATGTTAATAAATAATTGTTTCTTTCCTTTCACTAATGGTGTCCAGTGGACTTGAGATTTGACACCAGAGTACTGGATTTCTTTCTGTGGCAGATGTTTTGGCTAGTGAAGTGGTTCCTCGGATACTTAGTCACGTCCGAGACCTATTTGTATCAAATGGAACAACTATTGGGGCAGATATATTTGAATCAGATCCAGGGTCCCAGTTTTGGATAAAGATGATGGAAAATATCAAAGATTCCTATGCTGTCGAAAGAACTTCAGAAGAGCTTTTACGTGGGCTTGCTACGGAGCGTATAAATGACACTGAAGCTTACTGGGTCATTTGGATATTGTTTCACAATTTGTTCTATGATCAAAAATCTGTTCGGTACGCGAGTTGCTTATCATTGTTATCGCTTTGACAAAAATAGATCTTTGTCATTCTATCTGCTGTCTTCATCCAAACTCCAAAGCCTCTCCAAATCCAGGAAGCTCTTTTAACTTGCCGCAGTCCATCTGTGGCTTATATGCCTGTTGACATGATGGGCTGTTGTAGTGTTCATCTAAAGTTTAGCTGTTGAGAGAAATTGCTGTGGACTACATTAAATCCTTACATACGGGCAGACACTTAGCTGCAGTAAAGATTTCTGTTTAAGAGAAGTTTGATGCGATTCCCTGGTTATGGATTTAGATTGCACCTGGAATTTGGTGAAAGTAATAGAGTGATTTTATTCTTTGATGATTTGCATAATGCCACATGTCAATGGTGTAATTTTTTTGGGGACTTCTCAGGACATTGTTTCTGGACAAATTTATACTCTGGAAAGTATTGCCTGTTCGATGCCTGCGTTGGATATTTCAATTTGCTGTGTTTGGATGCCCTCCTAATGCTGATTCACAAGTCTCAAATCATGCTTCACAACATCTTCCAGTTACACTACTAAGTCTGGTGGTAGTATGGTCCAAACAGGAGTTCGTGCGATCAGCATCATTGGAGCAGCAAGTTTGTATCCTTTTATTTTTTGTTATGATATATCTATTGATGGTTCTCAGTATTCAGGACTGCTGGTCTACGTGAACAGAATGAAATAACTGAATCTCTCTTCCATCTTCTTTGAAATATTGTGATCGTTCCTATAGATTGAGTGCTTGTTGAATGCATTAAACTTTCACCGGACAAAATGTATCATGAACTTTCTAGGACCAAAGTAATATTGTATTACATTTGGCATTATGTATTACCTTGATTTTTGCTCAGATGTTACGGCAGCGGTAGGCTATTTACTGGAGCAGATGTCTAAAGAGGAACTAGATAAGTCTAAGGATGTGATGTACTCAATTCTTCAAGGAGTTAGCTGTATATTTTTGTCCCTTTACTAGTTTCAATGGCAATAAGGTTACTGTTTCTGCACTTTTAATTGTTGTTTTGACCTCCTGCAGGTAGGCTGGAGAGTCCTGACCATTTAATTAGGAAAATGGCTAGCAGCATCGCTCTAGCATTCTCAAAAGTGATTGATCCAAAAAGTCCCTTGTACCTTGATGATAGCTTCAGTGGAGAGAGTATCGACTGGGAATTTGGTTTAGGTACCTCCAAAGACAGTGCGCTGCCTACCTCTAATTGCAGAATAAAAGGAATTCATGAAACAAAGACATCTATTGGCACAGTGGAGACGAATCAGTATAATGATATAGCCACTGATGGGCAGGAAGGTGATCGGAAAGATGATAGGAAGAAGTTATCTGAGCATAAGATGATTGACCCGGATGAGATTATTGATCCAGCTAGTCTAGAACTCGAAAGAGAATCTGATTATGATAATTTCGAAAACGTGAACGAAAGTTCTGATGCCTCGAGTGACTCTTCGTTGGAGCCATATGACTTGACAGATGATCAAACTGATTTAAAGAGAAGATTTTCACAGTTGGTTGATGTAGTGGCAGCATTACGAAAAACTGATGATGTTGATGGAGTAAGTCATTCTGATGTGCTTGTTTATTTCTTCATCTTGCACAATTCTCTTGAAGATCCATTTTTTTCCTAGGCCACTTAGGAGATGTTCTTTGGTGAAATATTTTGCTTTGCACATTTGCGGTATGACAAGTCCACAATATAAAGTATACTGGTTTTGGCAAAATTTCCAGTCAATCTGTTTTGACCAGATGGACACAGGAGTTCTCTGAACGAATGTGCTTCTTTCTTATTTTGTGGGTTTCAGGTGGAGCAGGCTCTTGAAGTTGCTGAAAAGCTTGTGCGAGCATCCCCTGATGAACTAAAATATGTAGCAAGTGATCTTGTTAGAACTCTCATACAAATTCGTTGCTCTGATGTGGCTGTCGAAGGTGAGGAAGATTCAGCAGAAGAGAAAAGACAAAGGGCGTTGGTTGCTTTGGTAGTGTCATGTCCATTGGAGTCCCTTGAAACTGCCCACAAGCTACTTTACTCACCAAATGTGGATGTAAGCCAAAGGATAATGATACTTGACATAATGACTGAAGCAGCAGAAGAACTGGCCAAGGCCAAGATTATGCGATCGAAACATCAGACAGGGCCTTTTGTATCTATCACTTCAGAGAGTCGACCATGGTTCTTGCCCAGTAGTGTGGGGCCTGCTGGTGCTGGTTCCTGGAAGGAGGTAGCCGGGACCGGCACTGTGCTGAACTTGTCAAGTATCGGGACTGAAAATGTTCCAAATTGGTCAACTCATTATGAGAGAGTGCTTCCTCCAAAACCTGGTCAGATGAAGCGAGGAAAGACGCGCAGATGGAGCATAAAGTCTACAAATATGCAAGAAGAGATTGATGTATCCCAGAATAAATTTCCTGTATATGCGGCAGCTTTTATGCTCCCTGCCATGCAGGGCTTTGATAAGAAAAGGCATGGTGTTGACTTGCTTGGAAGGGATTATATAGTCTTGGGAAAACTTATCTATATGCTGGGCGTATGCATGAAATGCACTTCTATGCATCCTGAAGCAACTGCATTGGCTCCGCTTCTTTTAGATTTGTTGGGATCAAGGTATAGAAATATTAATACATGGGCAGCACTGATTGCAAATTTCCATCAGCATATTTAGGACATGCTTTTCAGGATAACTGCAGAATTTTGCAATCTGAAAGTGAATTCTTGTTTTTGCAGAGAAGTTTGCCATCACAGGGAAGCATATGTTAGGAGAGCTGTCCTATTCGCCGCTTTGTGTGTATTAATAGCACTCCCTCCTTCATTTGTCGCATCTGCTTTGGTTGAAGGCAATGCAGAAATTTCTAAAGGTCTTGAGTGGGTGCGGACGTGGGCCATCCAGGTTGTGGAGTCTGACCCTGACAGAGAATGCTATACGGTAAAGAATGAATTCTTTCGCTGGGAACATTGTCATATTTGTTTATTTTTTCAGTTTTTGAGTAATGCTCAGGCTCTAACACTTACAATCATTTGGGAAGTCAATTCAGTGCACGCTGACACTACGAAGTAGAAAGGAAAACTTGCTTAAGCATCTTTAAACAGAAAGTTCACTGCAGAGACAGTATTTTATAGGATGTATCATGAAAGCGGACATATATTGCAGACATGTTAGTCAATGTTCCTGATGCATGCTCTTCATTGCTTCCCTTTCTGTCATTAGATTTCTTTATATAAGGCAACCTCTTCTTGGTCTTAGAATGAGATCCTCTATGACCACTTGTCTGTTCATTCCCTTTTTTGTAACTTTTCACTTAGCTTATACAATATCAATTTGAAGCATATATAGTTTTCTAACATGTGCAACGTTGGTTATCAATCTTATAAAAGCAGAGTTCATTTTTGAGTATTCTTTACACAAATGACCAACATTGTTGCTCCCTTCTTGTAGTTAGCCATGTCATGTCTCCAACAGCATGCCCAGATGGCCCTTCAAGCTTCACGGGCATTAGAATCAACCACAGAAACTGCTGTCAAGGCAAAGAATATCAGCCTCCCATCTGATCTGTCCGAGGGAGTAATTAAGATCCCCAGAGGAAGTATAGAATTCTAGACGAATCTCATCTACTCCCCCAACAATAACTGCTTGTATAGCGTACATCATCAACTCTCAATGTAAGTGCTCTGTTAGTTCTTTACCATTTGATATCATTTGGCATCAGTTAAAAGTAACCGGTTGGGCACAGGAAACTTGGAAGAAATCCTGCGTACAAAGAAAAACACTCCAGCGAGGGGTTTCGGTTCCTGCTTTTCTGGTCCTTGTGGAAATAAGCATCCTGTGCTTCACTTTTTCCTGGCAGAGGAAACTTGGGACCAAGAGGCAAGTCTTTTTGAATAGGAACCAAGTAATGATGCTTTTCTAGATGAGCAGTCCCTCTTCCCTCTGAGGGAGATCAGAATCAGGTGAGACCAAGTGAGCCTGCATTTCAGAGGATCCTACGGTTGCTGAAGCTGGGGGAGGCTCTTCCGGTGATGGAGACCCAATAAATGGAGGTGTCGAAATGGATCAGGGTTCTTTCTTCACCCGGCTTTGTGTCCAAAAGGCGACTTGACCCACATGAAGTCGGGGATAAAAAGATGAAAGATGTGATGAATGGTTCGTCTTCCCCGGCTTTTGGGAATGGATTGGTGCACAAGTGGCTGATCTTTTGATTGTTTAATGTTCTGTTCTTCCTCATCCCAATGCTCACAATGAAGTATGTCAGATCCCCAGGAGTGTGCCGCATTGGGGTGATTTGCTTAACATTCTATAACAGTAAAATGCCTGCTTGTAAGATTACCCCCGCGAACTATTTATCTGCGGAAATGGATATCGTAATTTTCTTGCGGTTAGAAAGAATTTTCCGGTCAACAAGTTCCCACATCTGCTGCAATCGAAGTACTTTTTCTTTGGAGACTGTTGGCCGGTGGACTTGTAAAGTGGCGAACCATGCGCGGTTGTCGTCTCATTGCAGTATGCCGGGGATGGCTTGGAGAGAAAATATTCAGTAAGGCCATACATCAAAAAACATCCGGCTATCTTCGCTGCTTGTGTTTTTTTAGCCAATCACACTATGGGAAATTCCTTCGGAAGAGGCAATGTCAAAAGTGCGTTTATGGATGATGTTTTCAGATTCAATTCCTGAAATTTTTTGGTATAGCTGTCTAAAAAATTTTAAACCTATTATATTGCGATCAATTTAGTCCTAAACTGCTTAAATATATTAATTAGTGCTAATTTAGTCATAAATATTTCAATTGTATCAATTTGATTTTAAATCTTTTGAAGATTTGCTAATTTGCTAGTTTAGATTTGTCGATTTGATCAAGAAACCACATTAACAAATTGCCAAAATGCTTAGAATTAAATTTGTTTAATTGATAAGTTTTAAGAGTAAGTTAGCAAATAGTCAAAAAGTTCAAAATTAAAATGACACAATCAAAAAGTTTATGATTGAATTAATTAAAATGATATAATCGAAAATTTTATGACTGAATTGAGTTAGGTTTATGAATTTTTAAGAAAATAATATCGAATGGGATGAATTTAAGGTTATTCATGTTCCCCAGTACGCGAACGGATGATTTTGGGCTAGCATCATTAAAGTGGGCCAAGACAGGAATGGCCACTGATGCGATACGGACAAGTTAAGGAATGACCCTGACAGTGTCAGCCTGACACCGACACCGAGAGAAGCGAAGGGCAACATCGTCGACGACGAGACCAATGACCATGATGAATGCCTCCTCGCTCTTCACCAACTTCATCTCCTCTGTTTCTCCTCCCAAGTCAACACCGCCACCTTCTTCTTCAAGCACAGTGACATGGCTCCACCTTCCGTCCCCACCCGCCGATGCCCACCGGAAGTGGGCACCTCTCGTGGCCGACGTGGGTCCGTCGCCGTGGCCTTCGCCTTCGCCCTCCTCGGCGGCGATGTCGACCGCGTGTCCTTCGCTGGCGTACGCGAACGCCCTTTTCTTCAAATCGCCCTATAACGTGCAGATAACCGTGGACGACAACGAGCCGGAGGAGAGGCTGGTGAATCGGTTCAGGAGAGAGGTCGCGAAGGCCGGCATCATACGAGAATGCCGCCGCAGGCAGTTCTTCGAGACCAAACAGGAGTACAGGAAGCGGAAGTCTCGAGAAGCTGCGAAACGGAATCGCCGGAGGTTCTTTTTTTTTTTCTCTTTTTTGTTCGGGTTCTTAAATAAGATCATTATTTGAGAATTCGCAGCTGTGGGTATTTGATTTTGCAAGTTCAGCTTCATGTAAAGCGGGATTGATCTGATCTTTCTGGCTTCCTAAGTTCAGAATTCTTTGCAAGACTACCCTCCAATCCTCCGCTATTGGGTTTGTTTGTTTTTTCTATTTTGTATGATCTCTCTTGTTCATATTTTTTTGTGGACTGTGCTTTTGTTCTGTTTTGTTTGAATTGATAGGAGAACGATAGTTCTTGTTGCGTAAGAAATTTATAATGACATTGCAAAACTGTTATCAGAACCGATGGACGTTGGAATTTGAAGTAGAGGACAATGATGACCAGCCGACTTCCGAAGAAAAACTTGATGGTGGCATTGAAATTAGATCATCACTAATAGCAGAATCCAAGAGCTAGTTTGAGAATCAAGTCTTATCACTTCTCTTCATAGCTAGCAAGCATGTTTTGTGAAACTAGCCAATATCATTCCATGACTGCTGGGTAGCCAGTAAGATATGCGGCTGTTTCTCCATTTCTTTCAAACTAGGGAGTGACGACCTTAAGTTATTATTGGTATTTGAGATATGGTCAGTTAAATCTCAAAATGATTGCAGAATCTGAGCAAAGAATCAATCTTTACTGGTGAGGATCAATGTCCTGCCACTGTTTCCGCATATTAAAGCAATTGATTCAGAAGCCATGTTTATTTACTTTGGAAACTGTCGTGCATGAGAAATTTTGATCATTTTGCAATGTAGCCAGTCAAATTCTTCTACTCTCTTGATCATGGTGATGAAAATGCATTACTTTTTATCTTGATGCTGGGTCAAAGATATATGGTAGTTTAATCTTGTCATCTCTCAATATGTTCTTGCACGGACCAATTGAGACTTCCCAATAACGATTCTCACTTCTTTTCTTTTTTTTTGACTCTGCCCAGGCGCCCACAAGCTAGATTGGCAAAGCAGGCTAAAGAAGAGATGCCTAAGAAGAAAAAGGCCGATGACGATGAAGATGATAACTGGGATCTTCCTCAAGGAGACCTTCCATACTGACTGATGTTTACATGCTGAATGTTAAGAAGATACTAGATGAACAGCATAATTCTGGTGCGAGCAGTTGTGAAGTGGAGAGTGCCGATTCTAGCATTGAACAGCTTCTAGTGCTTTGGTGAGAGAGAAATTTCATCACATTATTCAGTTCCAAAGCAATGGAGTGGAGAGGGGCTTAGCTTCCAGCAATGAGAAAAATAAATGCAATATCAGTTAACCATAAACTTAAGAGAAGTGCAATATATTCTACTGAGATGGATTACCGTGGATGCTAAATACTCTCCAAAGACCATCTCTGTTTCTGACTGAGTGAATTTCACTGATTTTATTTTGTTGGCAATCATATGCACTTAGCGTTTTCTTTCCCTTCCCTTCCTCCACTGCATATAATCTTTCTGGTATGGTTTATTCTTTTTCAACAATATTCTTCAGTGTAGGATTCCTTGATTTTTGTTTCAATTGGAGTGAATTTGTGGTGACAATAAGATGGATTCTCGACAACAATGATTAGCTTAGAAAAGGTTTGGACAGTGGCTACTAATATCCTACAAGGCAAAGAGGGGATGCAGCAACAAGACCTCATGCTTGCCGCAAACTCTTCATTCTCAAGCACCCAGTGGTTTGAGCATGTGCTGAAGTCGAGGTCCTTGAACACATCAAAGACGATGGTAAAACATTTCAGCTACTCATACATTTACTTTGAGCTGCAATCTCTATTTTGTTTTCTCTGTTGTTTAGTGCTGTACGGACTTGTTGGATGAGATGCTTATTCTGAGGAGTTCATGTGAGAGGACTGGAAAATGCACATATTATGCAAACAAATATAGAACAGAGCTTAATTAAGACACTTGACAGGTCCTGTGCCTTTGTGCACAGCAAAGCTATCTGAGTAACATTGCCTAGGAGGAGCTACATGTCGATTTGTGTGGTTGGCTCTTTGGGTTTTTAACAATGAGAGATGGATATGTCGATGTTTATATTGTTGCATAAGATTGATTGAGAAAGGGATTATAAAGACGATAGTCCGAGCTGAAGAGATGGCTTTTGGGTTTTCCTGTGCAATGTTGAGGCCATGTCCTGACTTTCCTGTGTTCCTTCCTTTTTGCATTAATGTCTCTGGCGCCGAATATTAATTGGGTTCGAGGCACATAAAGCCTGTTGAAGAGAGTGATCTTAAAGTTTGCAGCTTGGGAATTGAAGTAATGGACTGACCCTAGCTGCCCCAAAGATGAAGGATAATGCAGTGGGCGAAGACGGGTACCTGCAATATGGTCATGTGCTATTGCATTGTAGAGTATATGCACCTTAAATTGGGGGAGGTTCCTCTTCTCTTGGTGATGGTGTCTTGCATTTACCGATACGGATATGGTACAGTGTCCAAAGGGATAATAAACATAATGTGGGAATCCGAAGCAATCTATGGGACATGGATAAGTGGGGCCACAATGAGAGGTTTGTCTCTGTGTCCTTGGGAGTCTTCTTTATCCTGTTCTCTGTACATGACGTCGACTCTTCGAGTTGTCCTAGGGTCGCCACCATTTGCATGTTGCCAAATGGGTGTTGTTGCTTGGCACCCACCAACCCGAAGAAAGCACTAACGCAACTTCCCTTTCTGTGGATTCGATACGTGATGATAATGTCTGGTTTGGTTTTCCAAATTTCCTTGTAGCTTCAACTTCAAGTGAAGGGGAAAGAAGGACTGGAGTTTGGAGGGAAGCTGATGACGATTTTGACTCGTACGCTAAATGGGTCCAGCAAATAATAAAACCGATGGATTCTATATCTTACAACAAACTGGATTTTATATCTTACAACAAACACCGAGATTTTGAGTCTTTTAGGTGAAAATTAGTCTAGGCATATTGAACTAAGATTGGAAATTGATGTAAAACAATTAAAGATTTCGATGATCTTGGAGTATGGATAGAGATCAAGATGAAGCTTTATAGGGATTTGTTCAGGTCCGTGATTTACTAAATGACGTTGCCTATGAGATTTAGTATCTCAAGCATTCCTCTCTGCCCTGGTCAACGAGAGGAGGGAGTCGGCAAAAAGGATGGATGAGATTGAAGAGGGAAGGAAGGCCACGGGTGTCCTGTTGAAAGCAAGCGGAGATTGATCGAGGAGAAAATATTAGGTAGGTGAGATAATCCACGTGGGTGGTGTAGCTCACCATTCAGAGAAGGACACGTGGCGTCCACGTCGGTGGTGGGCCACACATGGGGCGAACCCCTCTCTCCTCTCTCCTCTCTCCTCTGTCTCCTCTGTCAACCGTACTTCTCCCTCCTCTCTCTCCTCTCTCTCCTCTGCAAAGGGAGAGAGAAAGCTTGACCTCTGCTCCGGCGAGGGCAGGGGACGCGACGGCAGGGAACGAGACGGCGGGGCACTCGGGCACTCCCCGCCTCCGCCTCCCCCTCCCCGAGCCTCCGCCTCCCTCCTCTCTCTCTCTCCTCTGCAAAAGGGAGAGAGAAGCCCGACCTCTGCTCCGGCGAGGGGGGAACGCGACGGCGGGGCACTCGGGCACTCCCCGCCTCCACCTCCCCGAGCCCCGCCCCTCCGCCTCCGCTCGTGGATCCAGACGCCGACGCCGCCTCCGCCTCCGCCGTCGCATCCCCGAGTGCCCCGCCTCCGGCGAGGAGGCTTGGCTGAAACAGGACATGAAGCTGGAGGATTAGCGGGGAAATGGGCGGCGCGATTCTTCAGGTTCCGATTCGTGGAATTCGGCCGCGGAGGACGTGATTTTCTCGCCGCCGAAGCGGAACCCAGAAGAGAAATCGCCTCGGGAGTCCGCCATGAAGGTCGATCGATTCATGGAAGAAGTCGAATAAGTCGAAGTCGCCATCGCCGTCGCCCCCGAGCAAGGGCGGCTGCTTCTGGTGCTCGCCGAAGAAGCCGACGCCGAGGAAGCGGGACGAATCTAGGGCTATCGAGAAGGCGATGAGCAAGAGCTTTAAATGGATGGAGGAGGACGAAATATTGTTTGATTTGGGGGCTTCTTAGTTAAAGAACAGAAGAAGTTGCTGAAGAAGACAATGAAGGAGGCGGAGGGGCGGGGGTCGGGGAGGCGGAGGCGGAGGCGGAGGCTCGGGGAGGCGGAGGCGGGGAGTGCCCGAGTGCCCCGCCGTCTCGTTCCCCACCGTCGCGTCCCCCCCCCTCGCCGGAGCATAGTTCAAGCTTTCTCTCTCCCTTTGCAGAGGAGAGAGAGAGGAGAGAGAGGAGGGAGATGTACGGTTGACAGAGGAGACAGAGGAGAGAGGAGAGAGGAGAGAGGGGTTCGCCCCATGTGTGGCCCACCGCCGACGTGGACGCCACGTGTCCTTTTCTGAATGGTGAGCTGCACCACCCACGTGGATTATCTCACCTACCCAATATTTTCTCTTGATCGAGAGCCACTTGTCAGGTCGACCACAAGTGACGTGGCCCATCCTCCCATCTTTCTACGTGGAGAAAACACCGTACACGTGGCGACTGAAGAGTAGAGTCGTAGGAACCAGTGATTTTTCACCATTTTCTTAAAATTCCATCGCCTGAATGATATCCATGACAAGGGCGACGGCGCAGACAAAGGCGGAAGGAAAAAAAAGAAAGAGAAATAGAAAATTATTTCAACGGAAGATAAATATGTAACATGTGTTTTTAAGTTTGGAATTTCATGTATCATAAATAAATATATCACATTAATATAGATCTGAAATTTTTTATATTACAAAAAGAAAGGTTGAGATAATATATTCAACGAGTATATGTTTGGATGAATATGTCACCCAGATATATATTTAAAACTTTTGATATCACAAAATTTTTCGGGAATAAATTTTTTATAATAAATATAATTTGAGATTTTTATTGGCTTGTGGCTATTATTTTTCACATTAATACGTTGAACAAGCACTTTAAGGACATCCAATGATTCAAATCGAGAGAACTTTTTTTTTGGGTGTGCATAAAAACATTTCTCATTCTCTACTTCTCTATTTTTCTATTCTAAGAATACATGTTTGAAATAGAAATTCGTTTAGATAACAATTTCATTTTTCTATTTTTAGAATAAATTTCTATTATAGAAATAAATTTGGAACATAAATCAAATTAAAATTTTTTATTTATCTATTTCTTAAACTATTTCTTGAACAAAAACGAGAAATAAAAACTATTCTTATTGTTCACTCTCATCACCGCCTGCTACCTGTCACTAATTACCGCTGCTCGCCGTTGCTGTCGATCCCTAGCTGTCGCTTGTTGCTAGTCGCCGGCCATTGGTCGTCACCCCATCACCGCCACTTGGCAATGAGTTCTACTCTGAAAATAAAAAATTTTTTTATCGATATTAATCGTTTATTTTATTTTAAAAACTTATCAGGAGTACAAAAATGGAGAAATCAATATCTATGGAATAGGAATTTTATGATGCACGCCATCAAAAACCATGTTCTACTACTTTCTCTGCGGCGGCACGCAGTGTGGGTAACCGGTCATTCCTGTCTCGCCGCCTTAATCAACTTTTTCGCAACACCCTGTTTCTGGATTCTCCTCCTACTGCTTTACTTTGCTGTCGTAAAGCGTCTGGTGCGTAAAACCACCTCATCCTCATCCTCCGGAACTGCTTTCTACCCCTCTCAACCACCTCCTCCTCCAGTGCTGCAGAACTGAGTGTCCTCATCCTCTCCTCTGCCGAACTCTCTCTCTCTCTCTCTCTCTTCTTTTCGCTAGTGAACTTCCATCCACGATCATGGGTAAGTGATAAGTAGAAACAGAACTTTCTTCTTCTTATCTGCTGTCCTTGTGATGGTGATGATGGTGATGATCATCTGATGTTTGCTAATATCTGTTCTTTTCTTTGGGTGCTTTGGCAGGCAAGGTGAAGATTGGAATCAACGGTGAGAGATCCCACTTCACCTACTTCTTTTTCTGTTGAATTCAGTTGTATCTTTTGCTCTTTTTTATTTATTTTTTTCTTGGGTTTCTGTTCTTGCCCTTACCCAGATCATGTCTCGGGGTTTATGGCCCACTGATCATTTGCTGTTGCAGGTTTTGGTAGGATCGGCCGCTTGGTGGCTAGAGTTGCTCTGCAGCGAGACGATGTCGAGCTGGTCGCCGTCAACGATCCCTTCATTTCCACCGATTATATGGTAACTTCTCATGGATTATGTTTCTTTGTTTTCTTTTTTGCTTATGTCGGCGGCAGTTACCGTTATCTATTCTCTCCTTGGTTTTTGTCTAACATATAAAACATGTATATGGTGTTGGTCTCTGACTTGTTAAAGCTGTCGGGTCTTCATCAAGATGCCTGTTTGGTATTGTAACTTGCTCTTTGTGGTTGATGAAGCGCTTGGGATTTGTTAGCTTTAAGTGTCTTCACGGTTTATCTACGATCGGATCTAAATTTCTTAGAGCCAGAGTGAGTTTTGATTGTTGTATTTTTTCAACTCTTTTTTGTTCTTTTATGCTGCAGACGTATATGTTCAAGTATGACAGTGTTCACGGTCAGTGGAAACATCACGAGCTTAAGGTTAAAGACTCTAAGACTCTTCTCTTTGGTGAGAAGCCAGTCGCAGTCTTTGGTCTCAGGTACTGGTGCTGTCTTCTCCTCGTCTAAGCCTGAGCTTGTCTTAAAGCTCTGTTTGTATCGTGGGAAGATTGAATGCTCTGGATGTGTATGGTTGATGGTTTAGGAACCCAGAGGAGATTCCATGGGCTGAAACAGGAGCTGAGTTCATTGTGGAATCTACTGGGGTTTTCACTGATAAGGAAAAGGCAGCTGCTCATCTGAAGGTTCGTGTTCAAAATTCTATTAGTTTCAGTTCTAAATTAATGCTTTGCATTATGAGTCCTATGATTAGTTAAGGAGAATCCAAGGAATTGGTTCTCTCACTCCATAAAAGTGTTAGTTCGATATGTATTCTGAGTTTGCAAGCGGAGGTTTTGCACATAAAGCCACTACTGGGGCAGTCTCTTTTCTTATGTATGAGAAAGGGTGTAAGTGCTTTAAAAGCATGGAAAAAAATTTCTGCTTTGTCATCTAGCTGTATTTTGATAATCCGGAGAAATTAAAAAAATTGCTAATTTTATTTTGTTTGAACTTTTGATGGATTATCACCACATTTGCGTTTTGAGTGCTGTTCTCTTTTTGCCCAAATTCCATAAAAGTGAGATTAATCAATCCCTAACCTGCTGATTTCTATTTGCTGAGTTCTGCTTTATCTGCTCATGCTTTCTCCATTTGTTTTTCGCTGATTTCTGGGAATTCTTGACCGGTAGTAGTCATAACTAAGGCCCAACTTAATTGCAGGGTGGAGCAAAGAAGGTGATCATTTCAGCTCCTAGCAAGGATGCACCTATGTTTGTTGTCGGTGTCAATGAGAAGGAATACAAGCCCGACCTGGACATTGTTTCCAATGCTAGTTGCACCACCAACTGCTTGGCTCCCCTTGCAAAGGTTCACACCCATGTCCTTCTTGGAGTGACATTTATTATTCTGTTAAGGGTTAATTTGTCACACTGTGCTTTTCTTAGGTTATTCATGACCGATTTGGCATTGTTGAGGGTCTAATGACTACTGTTCACTCTATCACCGGTAAGCTCATCGAATTGTCCATATTAATTAAACGAGCACAGTGATTACTGGTAATCATGTTTCCCTTAATATCTCTATATGTTTTTACAGCTACACAAAAGACTGTTGATGGTCCATCGATGAAGGACTGGAGAGGTGGAAGAGCTGCTTCCTTTAACATCATTCCAAGCAGCACTGGGGCTGCAAAGGTAATAATATTATACAGTACTACATGCAATAGGTACTCAGGAAATATTATATCATTTGTTTATAGGTGAGTATCTGTTCAAGTTATTGATTCTTTTCTGTATTTGATATTGGATCCAAGGCTGTCGGTAAAGTTCTTCCGGCACTCAATGGTAAATTGACTGGCATGTCTTTCCGTGTTCCGACCGTTGATGTCTCTGTTGTCGACCTCACCGTCAGATTGGGAAAAGGCGCTACCTATGAGCAAATCAAGGATGCTATAAAGTATGACTCGATAATCTTTTCTTGAACTAAGCTAGATATCTACTGTTTGCCTATGGAGATCGACTGCTTTGCCCTTTTTTGTCTTTATATAATTGTATGAGCTTTAATAATTGGTCGTATAGGGAGGAGTCTGAGGGGAAACTCAAGGGAATTTTGGGTTACACTGAAGAAGATGTGGTTTCCACTGATTTTGTGGGCGATAGCAGGTATTGATCTATGCCTTACTTGAGTCTAAGGAAGTTGTGCCAGAAGTCAGCTCCTCTCATTGCTACCACGTCCTGAATTCAGAATGAAGATGACCAGTTTTCAAGGGATTATCTTAAATCTGACTAATGGTTCTTTGCAGGTCGAGCATTTTCGATGCTAAGGCTGGAATCGCATTAAACGAGAACTTTGTGAAGCTGATTGCTTGGTATGACAACGAATGGGGCTACAGGTTAGTTTCTGAGTACTCCCATTTCCTTTCTCTGTTTCAACTGTTATATAATCTATGCACAGTTTCACCCTCACCATCTTGTTTGGAAGAAAATCATCTATACACAAGATTTCGTCGGCTCTTACATTTCTCACCGATCCAAATCTTTCTGCAGCTCCCGAGTGATTGACCTGATTGTGCACATGGCGTCTTGCCATTGAAGGGGGCGCAGAGGGGCAGTACTTAATAACACCAATGTGTTTTTCGTGTCCGACTGGTGTGTGTTTGTCCAGTAAGAGCACAGAAGCATGCAATAAAAGAAGGGTTTGTCTGTACTGAGTTTTTTGTCTAGCTTGTCTGATGATGGGGGCATGGAAATCCCCCAGGTCTTCTACTTTGCTGAGTGTATAACCCCTCCTTGTGGATCTTTATCATAAGTTATTCGTATAGATGAGAGGTCCTCTCTCTCTCTACTGTCATTAGAACTGCACTGAATCACCCGAATGGAACCTTCGGGCCGATGAATCACCCGACTGTTCAGGCGACATCGTATGGGGAAGCTTTGTGTTTCTTTAAGTACTTTTTTTTTTTACTCGGCTCGCTTCTGCAGCGTCTGGTTGAAAACGGGCATCAACGAATTCCCGCCGGAATTCTGAGTTGGAACTTTGGCTCGAAATCTGCGACCTCGCCCTGATATCAGCAGTTTTCGTGCGACTGTGCTTAGCCGGAAGCTCGTCCTCGACTAGCTTTGACAGAAATAACGTCACTAGTGCTCGCGGCCATAGATTAGAACATGAATAAAAGAGGATTAAGCGCTCGAATTCAAAAGCAGAGACATACCAAGGCTGGCTTAACTGTGTTTTTGTCGTAAATGGAACATGGCCTTAGAGGTGTTGAAACCGAACTGAATATATTGTGTCTCCATAATATTGTAATTCACACAATTTGTCTCCTTTTTCACTAGAGCTCTTTTCAATTATTAAAAAAAGAAAATCGAAAAATTGATTTGGACCGTCTTATGTTATATTCAATTTGGTTCAAAATTGATACAATACCTACATAATTCAATTTGAATTTATTGAAAATTTGAACTGAACCAAATTAAACTGAATCATTGATATCTCTATTTACATTTCGACTTGCTATAGGGGGAATAGTGACAAACCACATTGATGAAATGCTCATCTATCATGAGTTTTTCAATAGGGCGATTTTTAGTGGAGTACATTGGCACATGGCCACGACTGGTTCGAAATGACATCATATGTGCATGCATAGTTATAAATGTACTTTCCTCACTTCTAATATAAATCCCGTGACCTCTTTTTAATCCTAAATACTTGAAAGTCTCGCAAAATCTAAATATCGACACGTAAATTCGCATATATTATTTTAATTTATCAGTGTAAATAATATTATAGTCAAACATTTCAACATGAAAGCAAATCTTGAAATTTATATATATTACGTAAATTGAGGAGAAATTGGAGAGTTAAATTCGAATTTATAATGTCCGAAGGTGCTTCAATAAATAACACTTGTCCATTCCCATTCAAACGGTCTCCTCCTCCTCTCTCTCTCTCTCTCTCTCTAAAATGCAGCAAATCCAACATCGCCGCCAAGGAGCCCCGCCTTATCTCTTCTTCTCCACCCTCCCTAAACCCCCTCTAAACCCTCCCTCCCTCCCTCCCTCCAACTCCCCAGCCACCGCCACCTGCCCCGCCACCGCCGCCGCCGGCCTCTCCTCCTCCTCCTCCTCACCGGACGGCCCTTCCACTCTACCTCCCGCCTGATGCTTCAACTTCGACGAGTTCCCCGTCGACGAGACCTTCCTCCAGAACTTCGCCCTCAAGGACAAGGAGACCGAGGACGAGGCCCGCCGCCGCAACTGGATTGAGCGCGGCTGGGCCCCCTGGGAGGAGGTCCTCACCCCGGAGGCCGACTTCGCCCGCAAGTCCCTCAACATCTTGAGAGCCACTTGTCAGGTCGACCACAAGTGACGTGGCCCATCCTCCCATCTTTCTACGTGGAAAAAACGCCGTACACGTGGCGACTGAAGAGTAGAGTCGTAGGAACCAGTGATTTTTCACCATTTTCTTAAAATTCCATCGCCTGAATGATATCCATGACAAGGGCGACGGCGCAGACAGAGGCGGAAGGAAAAAAAAGAAAAAAGAAAAAAGAAAGAGAAAATTATTTCAACGAAAGATAAATATATAACATGCGTTTAAGTTTGGAATTTCATATATCATAAATAAATGTATTGCATTAATATAGATCTGAAATTTTTTATATTAAAAAAAAAAAGATTGAGATAAATGTGTTTCACGAGTATATATTTGGATGAACATGTCACTCATATATAAATTTATAATCTTTGATTTCACAAAATCTTTTGGGAATAAATCTTTTATAAAAAATATAATTTGAGATTTTTATTGACTTGTGGCTATTATTTTCCACATTAATACATTGAACAAGCACTTTCAAGACATCTGATGATTCAGATCGAGAGAACTTTTTAGTTGTGCATAAAAACATTTCTCATTTTCTATTTCTCTTTTTTTTTTTCTGTTCTTAGATTTAAAACAAAATTTTGTTTGGTATCGTAATTTAATTTTTCTATTCTAGAAATGAATTTGAAATAGAAATCAAGTTAAGATTTTGTACTTTCTATTTCTAAAACTATTTATGAAATAAAAGTAAAAAATAACAACTCTTCTCATTAGTGTCTACTGCCCGCCACTAATTGTCGCTGCCTATAGCTGTCGTTGGTCTCCAACCGCCGGCGGCCGTCGATCGCCGTCCACCATTGCCACTTGAGAATGAGAAATTCTATGGAATGGAAATTTTATCGTGCGTACCATGAAAACCATGTTCTACTACTATCTCTGCGGCGGCACGCAGTTTCGGTAACCATTCATTCCGGTCTCGCCGCCTTTTTTGAGTCTCGCCGCCTTTTTAAACTTTTTCGCAGCACCCTATTTCTGGATTCTCCTGCTGCTGCTTTACTTTGCTGTCGTAGAGCGTCCAGTGCTTTCTACCCCCGCAACCACCTCCTCCTCCTCCTCCTCCTCCGCTGAACTGAGCGCTCTCTCTCTCTCTCTCTCTCTCTCGAATCTTTTCGCTAGTGAACTTCCACCCACGATCATGGGTAAGTGATAAGTAGAAACAAAACTTTCTTCTTCTTATCTGCTGTCCTTATGATGGTGATGATCATCTGGTGTTTGCTAATATCTGTTCTTTTATTTGGGTGCTTTGGCAGGCAAGGTGAAGATTGGAATCAACGGTGAGAGATCCCACTTTCACCTACTTCTTTTTCTGTTGAATTCAGTTGTATCTTTTGCTCTTTTTTATTTGTTTTATTCTTGGGTTTCTGTTCTTGCCCTTACCCAGATCATGTCTCGGGTTTTATGGCCCACTGATCATTTGCTGTTGCAGGTTTTGGTAGGATTGGCCGCTTGGTGGCTAGAGTCGCTCTGCAGCGAGACGATGTCGAGCTTGTTGCCGTCAATGATCCCTTCATTTCCACCGATTATATGGTAACTTCTCATTAGAGGTGTCAAAATGGGTCATAAGTCTATATTATGACTCACTTTTAGTTAAATGGGTCAAATATAAGTCAAGTAAAAGTTAAATATGGGTCAAATGAAAATTAAATATGGGTCAAATATGAGTTGAGTGAGTTATTAGGTAGAACCATCATCTCTCTTTTTATCCCCTCCTCTATGCGTTCTCAACCTCCGTTGCCGATCTCGCCATCACGTCGCCGTCACCATCGCCGATCCCAAGCTTGCCGTCGCCGGCTGGAGGCCTGGATCTGGGCAGGCGAGCCATGACAGAGCTTGGACTGGCGAGCCCTAAGCTCATTGGCCGAAACTCGGCCTAGATCTGGATAGGCGAGCCGCGAGGTCGCCGGCCTTGGCCGAGCTGCGGCTCACTCGGATCTGGGTAGGCGAGCCCCGAACTCGCTGGCCGCAACAAAGCTCACGGCCCGCCAGATCCAGACGAGCCCGAGCTTGACCACTGCCAGCGACCTCGACGGAGCCTTGAGTTCGTTGGCCTTGGTTGAGTTCGGGCTCACTAGCCTACGTCTTGGCCAGTTGTTGTTGAGCGGCACCAGCAGAGGAAAATGGGGAAGAAGAAGGAAGAAGAAAGAAAAAAGAGAAAAGAAAGGGAAAAGAAAAAAAAAAAAAAAAAAAAAAAATTCAATTTTTAAAAATAATTAAAAAATCGAGTTTTTAAAAAATTATTTTCCAAAAAATATTTTAATTTAGAGGTATCCACATTTTTTTATTTACTAATTTTTTATTATTTAATTTACTTTATAAATTTGATGTGAAATTTTTATTCAAATAATTTATGTGTGAAAAGTTTAAAGTGGACTAAATAAGTGGGAGTAGATTTTTTTTAAATTAAGTTAAATATTAATATGTATTGGTAATATGGGTTGGGTATGGGTCGGGTCGGGATGGGCCATCAAATTTACAAATGCATTTAAAATGAGTCAAAATGGGTTAAATTAGTCAATATGAATCGGATCATTTTCGACCCGATCCACCCATTTGACACCCCTACTTCTCATGGATTATGTTTCTTTGTTTTCTTTTTTGCTTATGTTGGCGGCAGTTACCGTTATCTATTCTCTCCTTGGTTTTTGTCTAACATATAAAACATGTATATGGTGTTGGTCTCTGACTTGTTAAAGCTTTTGGGTCTTCATCAAGATGCCTGTTTGGTATCGTAACTTGCTCTTTGTGGTTGTTGAAGCACTTGTGATTTGTTAGCTTTAAGTAGGGGCGTCAAGATGGGCTAAAAGCATTTGAATTGTTTATTTCGTTATGTTTTTTTTTATATTGTATATCTAGATAAATATATCTATATTACATAAACACATATTACATTTTGACTTTGTTGATTGAGAATAGTATCCGTGGTTATAAGGATTCATTTTGTAAGTCATGTTCTATCTTAATGGGTCGAAAATGGATCAGAATGTGTAACCCATTTTCGATCAATTTTCAACCCAACTATAGAATATATGAGTAATTTTCGATCCATTTTTAACCCAACTGTAAAACGTGTTTTTCTTCTTTAAGTCATCCTCAAGTTCGGTGAGTGGTGGTGACCTACTTGCAACACTCCGCTGCTTGCCTCCACCTCATCTCAATTTATAGGTTTTTTACAAAGATATATTTAATTGGTGAAATTCTTTAAAAATGTTTCAATTTATAGGTTTTTTACATTTTTTTATTTTATTTACTACTTTTTAATTTTTTAAATTCGATTTGAAGTTTTATTTATTTAGCACAGAACTTAGAGTGAATTTGGGTTTTTCTACAATAATAATGGCATTTAGCAATACGGGTATGAGTTGGGTCGGGTATGAGTTACTAGATCTACATTACATGAATATGGGTCAAAACGGGTTAAATGGGTCAATATGGGTCAGACCATTTTCGACCTAACCCAAATCCGACCCGACCCACCCATTTGACAGGTCTAGCTTTAAGTGTTTTCATGGTTTATCTATGATCGGATCTAAATTTCTTAGAGCCAAAGTGAGTTTTGATGTTTTGATTGTTGTTTTTTTTCAACTCTTTTTTGTTCTTTTATGCTGCAGACTTATATGTTCAAGTATGACAGTGTTCACGGTCAGTGGAAACATCACGAGCTTAAGGTTAAAGACTCTAAAGACTCTTCTCTTTGGTGTGAAGCCAGTCGCAGTCTTTGGTCTCAGGTACTGGTGCTGTCTTCTCCTCGTCTAAGCCTGAGCTTGTCTTAAAGCTCTGTTTGTATCGTGAGAAGATTGAATGCTATGGATGTGTATGGTTGATGGTTTAGGAACCCAGAGGAGATTCCATGGGCTGAAACAGGAGCTGAGTTCATTGTGGAATCTACTGGGGTTTTCACTGATAAGGAAAAGGCAGCTGCTCATCTGAAGGTTCGTGTTCAAAATTCTATTAGTTTCAGTTCTAAATAAATCCTTTGCATTATGAGTCCTATGATTAGTTAAGGTCCTATGATTAGTTAAGGAGAATCCAAGGAATTGGTTCTCTCACTCCCCAAAAGTGTTAGTTCAATATGTATTCTGAGTTTGCAAGCGGAGTTTTTGCGCATAAAGCCACTACTGGGGCAGTCTCTTTTCTTATGTATGAGAAAGGGTGTAAGTGCTTTAAAAGCATGGAAAAAAATTTCTGCTTTGTCATCTAGTTGTATTTTGATAATCTGGAGAAATTAAAAAAAATGCGAATTTTATTTTGTTTGAACTTTCGATGGATTGTCACCACATTTGCATTTTGAGTGCTGTTTTCTTTTTGCCCAAATTCCATAAAAGTGAGATTAATCAATCCTTAACCTGCTGATTTCTATTTGCTGAGCTCATGCCTTCTCCATTTGTTTTCGGTGATTTCTGGGAATTCTTGACCAGTAGTCATAACTAAGGCCCAACTTAATTGCAGGGTGGAGCAAAGAAGGTGATCATTTCAGCTCCTAGCAAGGATGCACCTATGTTTGTTGTCGGTGTCAATGGGAAGGAATACAAGCCCGACCTGGACATTGTTTCCAATGCTAGTTGCACCACCAACTGCTTGGCTCCCCTTGCAAAGGTTCACACCCATCTCCTTCTTGGAATGATATTTATTATTCTATTGAGTTAAGGGTTAATTTGTCGCACTGTGTTTTTCATAGGTTATTCATGACCGATTTGGCATTGTTGAGGGTCTAATGACTGCTGTTCACTCTATCACTGGTAAGCTCATCGAATTGTCCATATTAATTAAACGAGCACAGTGATTAACAGTAATCATGTTTCCCTTAATATCTCTATATGTTTTTACAGCTACACAAAAGACTGTTGATGGTCCATCGATGAAGGACTGGAGAGGTGGAAGAGCTGCTTCCTTTAACATCATTCCAAGCAGCACTGGGGCTGCAAAGGTAATAATATTATACAGTACTATATGCGATAGGTACTCAGGAAATATAATATCACTTGTTTATAGGTGAGTATCTGTTCAAGTTATTGATTCTTTTCTGTATTTGATATTGGATTCAAGGCTGTCGGTAAAGTTCTTCCTGCACTCAATGGTATATTGACTGGCATGTCTTTCCGTGTTCCGACCGTTGATGTCTCTGTTGTCGACCTCACCGTCAGATTGGGAAAAGGCGCTACCTATGAGCAAATCAAGGATGCTATAAAGTATGACTCGATAATCTTTTCTTGAACTAAGCTAGATATCTACTGTTTGCCTATGGAGATCACTGCTTTGCCGTTTTTTGTCTTTATATAATTGTATGAGCTTTAATAATTGGTCGTATAGGGAGGAGTCTGAGGGGAAACTCAAGGGAATTTTGGGTTACACTGAAGAAGATGTGGTTTCCACTGATTTTGTGGGCGATAGCAGGTATTGATCTATGCCTTACTTGAGTCTAAGGAAGTTGTGCCGGAAGTCAGCTCCTCTCGTTGCTACCACCTCCTGAATTCAGAATGAAGATGACCAGTTTTCAAGGGAATTATATTAAATCTGACTAATGGTTCTTTGCAGGTCGAGCATTTTCGATGCTAAGGCTGGAATTGCATTAAACGAGAACTTTGTGAAGCTGGTTGCTTGGTATGACAACGAATGGGGCTACAGGTTAGTTTCTGAGTACTCCCATTTCCTTTCTGTTTCAACTTTTATATAATCTATGCACAGTTTCACCCTCACCATCTTGTTTGGAAGAAAATCATCTATACACAAGATGATTTCGTCAGCTCTTACATTTCTCACCGATCCAAATCTTTCTGCAGCTCCCGAGTGATTGACCTGATTGTGCACATGGCGTCTTGCCATTGAAGGGGGCGCAGAGGGGCAGTACTTAATAACACCGATGTGTTTTTCGTGTCTGACTGGTGTGTGTTTGTCCAGTAAGAGCACAGAAGCATGCAATAAAAGAAGGGTCTGTCTGTAGTGATGGGGGCATGGAAATCCCCCAGGTCTTCTACTTTGCTGAGTGTATACCCCCCTTCCTTGTGGATCTTTATCATAAGTTATTCGTATAGATGAGAGGTCCTCTATCTCTACTGTCATTAGAACTGCACTGAATCACCTGAATGGAACCTTCAGGCCGATGAATCGCCCGACTGTTCGGGCGACATTGTATGGGGAAGCTTTGTGTTTCTTGAAGCACTTTTTTTGGTTGAAAACGGGCATCGACGAATTCCCGCCGGAATTCTGAGTAGGAACTTTGCTCGAAATCTGCAACCTCGCCCTGATATCAGCAGTTTTCGTGCAACTGAACTGAGCTTAGCCGGAAGCTTGTCCTCGACTAAGCTTTGACAGAAATAACGTCACTAGTGCTCGAGGCCATAGATTAGAACATGAATAAAAGAGGATTAAGCGCTCGAATTCAAAAGCAGAGACTTACCAAGGCTGGCTTGATTGTGCTTAGAGGTGTTGAAACCGAACTGAAAATATTGTGTCTCCATAATATTGTAATTCGCACAATTTGTCTCCTTTTTCACTAGAGCTCTTTCCAATATTTAAAAAAAGAAAATCGAAAAATTGATTTGGACCATCTTGTGTTATATTTGGTTTGGTTTGAAATTGATACAATACCTCCATAGTTCAATTTGAATTTATTGAAAATTTGAACTAAACCAAATGAAATGCCTAGATGAATTAATAAGATGATTAATGAAACTCATTTGTCATAAGCTTTTCAATAGGGAGATTTTTAGTGGAGTACATTGGCACATGATCACAATCGGTTTGAAACATATGTGCATGCATAGCTATAAAATGTACTTTTCTTATTTCTGATCTGAATTTTGTTACCTTATTTTAATTCTAAACACTTGAAAGTCCCATGAAATCTAAATATTGATGTACGAATTCGCATATATTATCTTAGTATTTCAGTATAAATGATATTCTAGTCAAACATTTCAACATGTAATTAAATCTTGAAATTTATATATATATTTTACGTAAATTGAGGAGAAATTGGAGAGTTAAATTCAAATTTATAATGTCCGAAGGTGCTTAACACTATCCATTTCCATTCAAACGGTCTCCTCCTCCTCCTCCTCTCTCTCTCTCTCTAAAATGCAGCAAATCCAACATCACCACCAAGGAGCCCCGCCTTATCTCTTCTTCTCCACCCTCCCTAAACCCCCTCTAAACCCTCCCTCCCTCCACCTCCCCCGCCACCGCCGCCGCCACCGCCGCCGGCCTCTCCTCCTCCTCCTCGTCGCCGGACGGCCCTCCGCTCTACCTCCCGCCCGATGCTTCAGCTCCGACGAGTTCCCCGTCGACGAGACCTTCCTCCAGAAATTCGCCCCCAAGGACAAGGAGACCGAGGACGAGGCCCGCCGCCGCAACTGGATCGAGCGCGGCTGGGCCCCCTGGGAGGAGGTCCTCAGCCCGGAGGCCGACTTCGCCCGCAAGTCCCTCAACGAAGGCGAGGAGGTCCCCCTCCAGTCCCCCGAGGCCATCGAGGCCTTCCGCATGCTCAACCCCTCCTACCGCGAGCAGCGCAGGAAGGAGCTCGGCCTCACCGAGGACGAGTGGTACGCCAGGCAGTTCGAGATCAAGGGCGAGATCCCCGAGCCGCTGAGCACCCTGTGGGCGGGGCCCCTGGTCGTGCGGCAGGTGGCCCCCCGGGATTGGCCTCCCAGGGGCTGGGAGGTCGACAGGGAGGAGCTCAGGTTCATCCGGGAGGGTCACCGGATGATGTCCGAGAGGGTGGATTTGGAGAATTTGGAGAGCAGAGTGAGCGCTGATACGGATGATATGTGCCTGGAGAGGTATAAAGTTTTCCTCAAACAGTACAAGGAATGGGTCGAGGCGAACAAGGATCGATTGGAGGAGGAATCTTATAAGGTGCTCTTTCTCTTTTGTCGAGAATTTGCTCCAGGCGTTGATGCAGGAGCGCTGTTTTAAAAAGCAATTTGAGTATCATCATCTGACTTGATGCGCTGGAATTGAGCGCCAATGTGAATCGAGACTAATTTTCTCTCTCTTTTTTTTCTTCAGTATGATCAAGACTACTATCCTGGACGAAGGAAAAGAGGCAAAGATTACAAAGAGGGCATGGTAGGGACTAATTTCAAACTTACCCCATCATGTTGCATCGATGAGCTTTCTAAATGCTTCCAAAATGGTTGTCTTACTTTGCTTTTTTCTGTTGGTCGATGCAGTACGAGCTGCCTTTCTATTATCCTGGGCAAGTAAGTTCCTTTTCTTTTCTTTTACATTTTGCAGTTCTGCTTATAAATTTATTTCTCACAAGTTATACGAAGTGCAAGACTCGGACTTGTACAGCTGCAACTAATAATGCGCGTGATAAGATATCATTTTTATATCCTTTTTCATTATTTGTTACTTAGGTGTTTCTTCTATCAGATCTTCTCAGCAGCAAGCTGGTCTTCATACCCTAATTTTGGTCCATTTTTTAAAATCCTGTAGGCATATGATGTTTGAAAATTTATAACCAGCAACTCGTAATCGTTAACAAGCAGTATAACATTTTTCTCTTCAAGATGTAACTGTATAATTGGGTTATTGACAATGCATGGGTTCCTACTGTCGTGAAAAAGGGAAGTGTAGTGTCAACTTGTTGAGTGATTTCCTTCAGTTTGTCCTGTAATGCATGTCTGAGTCTTCGCTACATATAGATACGTTAGTTCTTTAATTATGTACATTGTAAATCCACACTTTCTTGTTGTTTATTCAAATTCCAATTTTCATATGCTATTTTTGTATGAGATTACATGAGCTTTACATTGGAGAGATTATTGTACAGATTTGTGAGGGGAAGGTCACCACTTTACACCTTTATCAAGGAGCATTTGTTGATGTGGGAGGCGTATACGACGGGTACAGTTGTTTGCTCACATATCATCAAATTACTGTGCCTTTCTCCTTGGTTATCTTACCATTGTCCCTCTTACTTTCATTGAAGATTTCTAGTAATCCCTTAATATTACTAGCTCAACTAGTCATTGTTGTCAACCGTTTTCTATTCAAACGGTGTACTCCTTCAGCAGCAATGCTTAATTGAATATCGTACAACCTGATGGACTAAATGGAGGTTTAGGGATATTGCAAAATTACTGAGGTTTCCTCTTAAAGCTTTAGCGTAGTTTGAACCTGCAGTTTCTGCTTTAGTCCAGGAACATGGAATTCATAAAAGTGAGACGCTTATTTCATGGATAGGTGGTGGGTGCTCACATTTCTAATGTAACAGGATCTCTACTGGTTGCAGTGGATATCAATATTTATTAGGCCCATCTTTTAAGTTTTTCAAAGTTTCAAACTGACAAGACATTATGTATGCACAAAGAAGAGGTATATAGAATATCCAGACTCCTAGGAACACAGAGGAATAATACAGTGGTTGAATTTGAGAATCCATGACCACAAAGACTCTTTTATCATGTTGCAACAAAAACCATTTGAAATACATGCATTTTGCATCTTAAGTGCTAGGACTTGGGGGATAATAATCCATTATAGGTAGATATATATGTCATATGATTTAAGTTCTTGACTATGTTTAAGAATTATGCCATGCTGCAGGTGGGTTCCGATTAAAGGAAATGATTGGTATTGGATCCGCCATCACATAAAAGTTGGTATGCATGTTATTGTCGAAATCCTGGTGAGTGCCGTTGTATAGCTGCTTAGTTAGTTATCATGATTTTTCTTTTGTTTTTTGTACAAATCTGCAAAAGGCCAATTCGGAACATACGCTAGGCATTATAACCTTCTTTTTTATTGTCCTGTTTTGACATGGAAAGCAAAATTGGCTCTCAAATTTCAAAAATAAATATGTCAAGTCAAAGTCCCAACAAAAGTCATAAAGCCACAATCAAAGTCAACGACCCCAAACAGGCTCTAAATTTGTTGGACAGATTCTGTTTAATCACTTCCATTTCTATGCCTCCACTTTTTTCTGCATCAATAAATCATAGATGTTTGACATTTTCTGCAGGCAAAGCGAGACCCATACAGGTTTCGATTTCCTCTTGAAATGCGTTTTGTCCATCCCAATATAGACCACCTGATGTACGTAAATCTTGCTCCTTACTTTAGTTCTATTCAACAGTGTTGTGGGGTCATTTCGAGAGCTATTTAATATTATCTTTTATGTCAACCGTCATTTCTAGTGATTCTTGCATTTGACATGTGTTTTTACTTGCAGCTTTAACAGGTTTGAGTTTCCGCCAATATTTCATCGGGATGAGGATACCAATCCTGATGAATTGCGGGTCTGTGACTTCTCGATATTGCAGTACTCCAAGTTTGATTGAATTTCAGCATGACTCAGTGTTCAAATAGGTTATGCTTGATCCATTAATTAGATACTTAAACTAGAGCTCTAGTATATAAATGGAACAAACTTGTGATTGCTTATCTGCAAGGATTAGCAAGGATTACACGTGAAGTCTTAGCATGGATTGAGCTTCGATTCAACAAACAGGCTTTTTTTATTTTTAAGTAGAACAAGCAAACAGAAATTTATTTTTTTCCAGAGTAACATGTCGAGCAAATTATGTCCTCTTGCTTTTACTCAAAGCACGTACTTAAATGTGATCATGAAGCATTTTTCTTTTATGTGGACCTTTTGCCAGAAAAGATTCAGTCTCCATAGAGTTCTAATGACCTTCATCTTTTTCTTTGCTCCTTTATATGCAGCGTGATTGTGGAAGACCTCCTATACCTAGAAAAGACCCAGGAACAAAACCTGAAGAGGAGTCTCTATTATCAAATCACCCTTATGTTAATAAGGTATTTGTGTAGATAAGATCCATTCATCTTTCTTTTGCAGTAATGCATTTGTATTATCTGCATGTGTATCTGTTACTGTCCATTTTAAAAATTCCAGTGACAGTATATGAAGAGTCTTCTTTACACATGTCTGTAGCATAATTACCAAGTCATCTCTGTATTGTAGGCCAGCATCATGTATTAGCAAAGCACATTTAGTGTAGCTTGATCTATTCTCTAGGAGCACTCATTGACTCATTTCCTATATAAAACGCATGGCAAGCGTTCCCCAGAATGGCAACTTTTGTTGAAAAATTTGCTAATGGTTTCCATATTGATGGTTTTTTCTTCAAGTTTTTGGTTTTAAGTTGCATACATATTGACACACAAATTAATCACAAATGAATGGCTAAAAAGAGGTCCCAAGTGCGCTTAAAAGATTAGAGAGGGGGGTATGTCCCAAGGCAACAAGTATTGAACTGCCACTTAAGTGTCTACCTTCATGACTCCTACCTTTGTGGAGGTGAGAATCGATTAGGTGCACTTTGGACTTTACGTTTGTCATTCATGTTAGGTAATTGGGTTCAAGCATCTATCCTTGTTAGGAAGGGAAATAAGAAAACCCTAGTGGCTCACATGTTTGATTGTCAGTAAAAGCTCAAGTGCTTCTTTAGGGCCTCCATCTCTTCAAGGGCTTAACCCTTCTGGACAAACTTTCTTAACTTGGTCCATGAGTTTCATTACCAAAACTCAGGCAATGAATGCAATGATGTCCTCCATGTGTGAAAGATGGTTGAAATTTACTTTATGTGTAACCAAAGTCATTGGCATTTGTTTCAACACATAAAAGTCTGAGTGATGAATATATGCATTTTCACTCAACTATTTTGTAATGCTACGAGGCTTTTTTTCCATAGCTTTCGCCCTTGTTGTGCACTGCAACCACAGCTTCCTGATCTATAATGGGTCTAGAAAAGCACTAATAGCTTAATTATATTTACACTTAACTTTGAAAGTCTGTGGTCTTTCAAATGCCACTCCTGCTCATGATTTTAGCTCATGAGTGAATTGTCATTTTTACGATATTTGGTGTGGTGTGGCTTTATGCAGTTGTGGCAGATGCATGTTGCCGAGCAAATGATTTTGGATGATTTGGAAGCCAATCCTGAGAAGTACCGAAACCAAAAATTATCTGAGTTGGTTGATGATGATTATGATGAAGAGAAAAGTGTTCAATTTACCAAAGCTTACTATAAGAAGTCCTTAATACCAAAAGTTATTCTGGTCAGTTATTTGATGTTTAAGAAACGTCAGTCTTATAAGTGGTGCTTTCTCTTATGTTACCTAGTATTTTTGGGCAGAAAACTAGTGTGAGAGAACTGGATTTGGAAGCAGCTCTAGCTGAGCGTGAGGTTAGTTATTGCTTTTGTTGCACAGATTGCATCTTCACTACTCAAGTACTGTTCATATGAAATTTTTGTCACTGGTGGCTTGATGGCTGATTTCATATGCATATGTCCCATTTTGTCCAGATTTAGATGATACTCTGGTTTTCTTTGTCAAGTCACTTTATGAGATGTCTGTTGATTGGCTTTCTGTCTACGTGTAGTTCCATAACAAAATGAGAAAAGAAGCAGAAGAAAGGGGAGAGGTATATAAAATTTCCAAATTGAGGCGAAATATTGAGATGGATGAGTATGACTTGATGCATTGGCGTCGGTCATTTGAAGAAAGAGAAGCCTTGATCAGGGATATCAGCTGGTAATGCTACGTCATTATAACATATTTGACTCTTTTGATATTGAATCTAATTTTATGTTTGCAATTGCAAAATGTTTGACATCTGTCGTCTTTTCTAAATTTTGGGAAACAAAACTAACCAAAAAGGATGCAATCATCCAATCTAACTTTTGTCCTTTATAGTACATGTAATATTTGAAAGATTCCACATGCCATTTATGTTGTCATTATGACAGAATTAGCACACGTAATATGTGGAAGATCCACGTGCCATTTATGTTGTCATTGACAAATTTCCATGAATAACAGAATTCAGCACATGTTTGGTACTCTTATTCCTACGATGTGCCAGTTTGCTCTGGGCTTTAATTATGTCTTAAAAGGGTGGGGTAGAAGAAATCAGTTGCATTGAGAAAATGTTTCAATATTGCAGTTTGCAGAGAAAAAGGAAAGAAATAAAAATGAAGCAAAATGGTTTATCGAATTTGTCAAAGGTTTGCTCACCTGAAAAGAAAACAAAGTTCATTCAAATTGAAGCAAAATGGTTTTGGTCCCTGTATCTACATAGCCTTTACGTGTGACATAATTTTCTTGTGAGCATCTTAATGTATATAATGCATGCTGATATCCTTTACTGAGTATGAGATTGTCTAGCTGGGTTGAAATTTTTGCAAACACTACAAGGGAATGGCTATGATGATATCTTTAATACCATATTTAGAAGGCGAGTTTTTCTGGAAGCTGTTCATGTCCTTTTTGGAGTGCTAAGAATGTTTTGTCGTCAAATCAACGGAGAATCTTCTCTTACATGCCCTCTCTACAAATGCCAGAGAACTTTGTTCCTGGAATCATGGCGCTCCAAATTTTTTCACTGATAATGTGCACTGAATGAGGCTTTTCATTTTACAGCCGACAAGCCGTGGGTCTGCCACTCGAAGAGCCAGGAAGGTATGTAGACGGCAGTTACTTTGGCAAGGATCGATACGATCCTTCCAACCCTTTATATAGGTATGACTACTGGGGCGAGCCGAAGAACTCAGAGAAAAGCAAGCAAGAGAGGATGACGGATGCCCACAACAAATCCATTGTCGGCAAGGGTGTTGTGTGGTATGAAATGTCTTACGAAGATGTCATCAAGCAAAAGAAGCAGAGAGAAGCTGCATCAAAAGGAGTGATTCTAAAAGAAGTCAACGATCAAGATAGCGATGAACACAATGAGGACGACGACGACGACGATTTTGATTACAGCATCCTTAGCGACCCGAGCATTAGTTCTGAGAATCAGCCTCTTGTCAATGGGACTGAATCGTCTAGAATATCAGATGGAGGTATGTTTGAGGACTAATGTAGCGCATTGTGGGTTAGTAGGCAGTCTTTGTACAGCGGAACACATGCTATCTTTCCTCTCTTTTTTAATGGTTTCCTCTCTCTCTCTCTCTCTCTCTCTCGTGATCAAAGTTCTTTTCTTACTCGTACCTGACCAAAGTTCGGTTTCAAAGCCGTTGTGTACGAAATGCCTTTACTAAGCAAAGGACAGAACATAAAGAAAAAGGACGAGAGTTCTATGAAGAACAACCCGTTTCTACTCCAGTACACGTCCGACAGTTTCTGTACTCCGGAATTGACACGTAACAGATTAGCACCAAAGGAAAGTTTCAATCAAACAAGTATTTTAATGACAATGGGAGAAAATGAGATTCGTTTATCTCCTATGTGTATTACAATTTCTTGTGAAAATTATATACTGTAGGACTTATAGAAATAATGACGAATATAATTATGTCATCTAGAAAGATGTTACAAAATAATTTGTGACAAGAAGATTAATTACTATTGGTGAAGACATTGACGAACACCAAAGAAGAGTCACATAAACGGTATAATTTGCTATATTACCTGAAAATTTATGAGAAAATAAAGGTATTACTACTATCGCTGTTGGCGGAATTACGTATAGCCAAAGAAATTCGCGATCGCTGGGAGAACCTTCATAAGTCATATCCTCTACCATAAATAGGAAACGGAAAAAATCCGAACTTCATAGGAAAGTTTAAGACCTCTAAATTTACGAAAATACAAAGAAAATTACAACTTACGAGAACTTGAAAAAGCCTACCATCATTTGAAGAACGTCATCCGAAAAGCAGTTATTTACTGAGACAAATTATCATTGGAAAGTCATTAAAAAAGGTATGACCTAAGGCAGTTTGAATCAGAAAACAGATGAAAAGACTCGATGCATCGTGCCTTGACATATATACTTCATCTGAAAGGCAGATTGAATCAAGGAATGATCGGATCATACACAAACAAAGGAAAAGAATGAATTTTTGCTTTTTTCCTTCTTTTTCTTTTTTTTCTTTTTTGTGTGTGTGGCAGAGTAAGAACATAATTTGATCTTTCCACTTCCACCGTGCAACCAGAACCAGAACCAGAAACCCTTTTTACAAGGAAAGACTGCCCCTTCTCTCTAACTTATCCTCCCCGTCTTTCTTTTGCCCCTTTCTTTATAACAGTTTATGCCCGGTGTCCGTCCGAAATGCCCTAATGACGTGCTCCTTTTCAATGAATCGGAATCAATATCTCAGAATATCTATGTACACGCTCCCTTCCCAAGCCACATTGCATCGCTGACCGTCCACAGATAAGGTAAAACCAACCTCAGTCACCAAATGTTCAAACCAAAAGGAGGAAGTAGTTCCCAACCCTCTTTGATAAAGGCATGAGGACAACGCTCCCCCGATCCATTGCGCACCCCTGATGTTGGTGGGTCACTTAAGAAGGAAGGAGATTTCCCCCCAGTTGTCTCATTCCTCTGAAAGAAACTCCTTTCCAGTCCTCTTTAACAGGATTTACGTGCCTAGTGTCAGAATATGGGAAAGAAGAAAGATTCTCTTATCAATCAATTTCCCCATCCTCTACATCAACGTCATCTGGTGGCGGTGGAACTGGAAGACTTTTGGGTGGCTCACTCTCCTCATCCTCATCTTCATCGTCAACCTTCATGTACAAGCCAAGCTGTTCTAAAGGATTGCTACTACTCTGGAGTTTGAAACTACCCAGAAGGTCTTCTGAACAGTCTGGGCTCTTTGCCTCCTCCATGAAATTTGGTAAATCTTCACCTTGAGCAACCCGAAGCATCTCCAAGTCCTCCATAAACCGACTGTTCTCATTGATATCAACTGTCTTTTCCATCTGCAGAAACCAAAGACTTGTCAGATAGGTTCCCAGTGAAACTTGTCCAGCAATCTGCAAGGTGCGCACTCACCTTTTGCAATGCTTGACGAGCAAGTTCCCTCTCCAGCTCCCTCTGCCTCTTGGCTTCAGCTGCAGCTTCAGCTTCAGCAATTCTTTTAGCCTCTTCTGCCGCCTTTGCCTCAGCTTGTATTCTAGCCTTTTCTGATTATGATAAAAAAAAGAACTTTTAGGAGACCCATCATAGTAAACAGCATTTAATCACAACAGCAACGACACTGGTGGTATAATAAAAGAGACCTTCTTTTGCCCGCCTCTCAAGTTCCTCTCTCTCTATTCGTAACTTCTCAGGATCCCGCTTCTCAACCTAAGACGGGAAAAACCATCAATATAGAAATCAAGTATCTAGACAAATATACACAGAGAAAAATTGCATCAGGCACTGTGTCCAACCTTCTCAAGAGCCTTTTCTCGAGCTTTAAATATAGTCTCAGCAAATCGGTTCCTCAAAAGAGCTGCACGATAAAGCTTCTCAGGGGAGACTTGCCTCTCAGGTGGAGTATTCTCCTCTATAATGTTACAGCACCATGCGTGAGATCACGCCCCCATAAGAAACAGCATACAATTATCTTTATGATGATCATGCTTACCCTCTCCCTGAACATCAGCTTCTAAGGGAAGCGAATCGGGCTGCAAATTTTGCACAACTTGACCCATCCCATCAACAGATGCTAAAAGAAGAAAGTAACACGATGTCAGTTACTAGTTCATCAGTCTTGATGGTTGCACAAAGTGAATCACCTTTCCAACCAAAATGCGATCTGAACATAAATTTACCAGTATCGAAGTCATGAAGAGTACTCCTTTGATCATCACTTACTCCATTAGCCATGCCTTCCTGCAGTAAAAGAAAAATACGCATAAAGTAGACTGACAACATATGAAGCAGAACTTCGGTCACGCAACATGACTAACGGCACCTAAGCTTGCCATATCTACCTTTGCCACCTTGACAGGTCCAGAAACCTTAGCAGCATCTGATTCACTAGCAGATGAACTAGCTGAGTCTGCATCTGATGAATAGGAAACAAGCACAAGCGCAAAGAAATTAGAGCTCAATCAAGAAAAGTCATAATGTTCTGCGATTCAAGAACATTGTATTCTACATCAAAAGCTTACAGGCTTATAACAAAGGCTAGTTCCAAATCCACATGAAGCCCTATACAAAGATATGGCCATCTACCCTATAAATAGTTAATGTTGACAAGACAATGCCCAGGCTAATAGCAGGACCAACTACACTTGCCTTAAGCATGGCTGCTACACAACGACAAACAAAGTATGGCCACTACACATTGAGAGACTAGTTGACAAAGTTATATTCTCGAGTCACCAACAACTAAGAGCCAAAGCATGACTCTGACCCACTACTGATAAAAAAAGCATGCAAAGAGATCCACTGCCCATTTCTTCAAAACAGAAGATGGTTAAGCATACACCAGCACATATACCATGCTACATGCATGTCTACTTGCAATCCTTGTATGAAACTACTTCAAAAAAGGATGATGTACAAACTTGGGGGGACTTGCCTGGTAAAGTTAATCTTCAGAACTGATAAACCAAATTTAAAATCCAGTTTAACATTATAATAAAGTTAGCAGGTTTAAGTTACTACATAGAACATCATCACCCAGACCCTTTAGGAAACTCGGGATGAACTAGAAAATGTGTACACCATGAGATATGACACGCACATCTTCTGAATCACTGGTGCAAAAAACCAGCTTTCACATTTCTCTTTTTCATACAATTTTTTGTAGAAACACGTTCATCTCCTAGCAGATAGGTATGACAGCATAAAATCAGCAATATAATGCAGATATTGCCAGATTGCCCAATTTCCACTACTCTACAGGCAAATATACATGCTAACCAAAATGAAGAGTCCTTTTGCCATTATATTGAAAATTAAAACTCTCCATAGCAGTCCTCTGAGGACATCAAATGAACTCTGGAGAGATCATGACAGGCAACAGGCGAAGCTGACATAAAAAGCCTAGGAATTTTCTTATTCTATTCCTACTATTCTGAACATCCGCAAAGAAAGAGCAATCAAACAAAGTATGAACTACATGCACACATACTAAGAAGAGTGATCAGCACTTGCAGACCAGGTGCATTCAAAGACCAAATTCAAAATTATGCGCACTTCACAAATAAAAATTCAAAAATATTTAAAAGCACATTATGACGCAAACTAGAAAAGCGGAAGACGTTTCTAGCATTTGTGCACTGGTATTTATAGAAAGGGACGTGCTCTATACAGTTGGACAATACAACGTTCAAAACAGATAGCATAACTTTATGATAAAGGAAAGTAGAAAAAGATCGGCAGGAGTGCGAACCACTAGATGAGGACCCCGATTCAGTACCGGAGCTACTGGAACTACTGCATTTACTGTTTCTATGCACTGGATCTTTCTCTATCTCTACTGGAGGGAAGCATGAAACAGGAGCTTCATTCCCGCCAACTATATCTACATCCTCATCAATTGCGTCATTTCCTAGTAATATACAAGAAGAGAAGAATGCAGTGTCAGATAGACAGCCCTTGTGTAGTCCATGTGCTAGTGCATGCACAACTATGATTAGAATATTTGACAAGGATTACCTTTGCAAGGCGGCACTGATGAAGTGCTGACACCTGACATATTATGAACCTGTAAGAGAGAAGAAAATAATGCGCGATAAGCCAAGTGAAACTTTTTCTTTCACAGCAAATATCAAAGGAATTATAGAGAAGTCAGGACCTCCATTTCACAAGGTTCAGCTTTTGCCTGTTTTTTCTGTTTCTCCAGCAAATAGTCATCTACAAGCTTCCGTAATTTGAACAATGTTTCATGATCAAGGGCATCAATATCTATCTCAATTTCATCCTCATTTGTCTGCTCTGCTCCAGAGCTTTGCTGTTTAAGAAAATCAACAATGCCCTCAGGCAGTTCTCCCAAGAGATCCTCTAGTTCAATGCTTAGTTTATGCTTATCCTCGTCATTCATGATCTGCTTCTCTGGCTCAGGCTTAGTCTGAGGGTTGACTGGCATAACTTTCTTCTTTTTCAAAGGTGGCATTTCAGTGCCAATTCCAGTTTCACTATGAGCGGCATATTCAGGGACTGCCTGCGTGTTATTAACAGCTGGAAGTTTTTTCTCTACAGCTTTCCACCTCATCTCAAAAAACTTGCTGAGAGTGTCAGCCATAACATGCACATCGTTCTCACGTGGGTTGTAAGTCATTGCATTCGAGAAAGTTAGCCGTACGTCAGCTGCAAACCCAAGAGGGCTGGCATATTCTCCAGAAAGCAACTTTCTTTTCACAGTCCCAAAATCCATAGGGTGCTTAATCACACTAAAGTAGTCCGGAATGTTCAACTTCACAGTATCTACTGGAGTATTAAAGACCCAACCATATTGGTGGGACATCAAACGATTCAACAATGTTTCACACTGTTTTAATAGCATAGCATTTGATGTATTTGCTGAAGTAGCAGCAGCTTTTATTGATTCAGAGCGCCCAAGGGCACCCTTCTTACTTTGAGACCCACCGCGAGCTGAAGGAAGCCGCTTCTTTCCACTCCGAGCAGACAATTCGGAAGACCTTGGGAGGCCATCCACTGGAGGCTTTCTCTGCCCCTCACTCCAACTCCGTACATCACGGGGTGGAGACAATGCAATCACATCAGAACTCATGCACGCGAGTTTCCTCTGAAGATTCTCAACTTGCTCAAGTTCCTTTTTCAACCTCAGCTTAAGGTCTCTCCTCTCAAACCTTGACATCTTAGCCAAAGATAACACCTGTATTGGGACCCTGAAATTACCGCCTCCATCTACATTCAAGCTAATGCATTTCTTTTTCGGGGCAGATGAATCATCAGAAGCAGTCATTTCAGTGTCAACCCGTCCGGAGCTCCCGAAGCCCTCGGATTCAATAGTCTCAACAGCATGCCGATAATCCGGTATGAAACCACTGGAAGGTCCTTTCGATGAGAACTTTCGTGACTTTCCCATTAATCGCGAGGGAGAACACCTTATTGACTCTCTCTGTCCACTAAACTCTATGGGAAAAGCTGGTGCCATAAAATCAGCACCCAGTAATTGCACATGTCAACCGCAAGCGTACCCTGTTTTCCTAGTGTATATCAGTTCCGAAATCAATCCAGTGAAAACTCAAAGCCCTAGTTTCGATCAACAAGGCTCAGAATAATTAATTAACCCGCGCCCCCGATGCCTCTTCACCTGCCCCCCAAGCACCAAGCCGCTCTTCCTTCTCCACCAGCGAGAGTCCACTGGGGTGACAAGCCAGCTCAGCTCGGGAAACGGAATCCGCCCCAGATAGGGTACCAACACCAGCAGGCCGAAAAATCGCACGAATTCCCAATTTCGTTCCGAACGAGAAACCTAGCTCAACTCCTCCGGCTCGTCGTCTCGCTGGTCGGCTCGGCAACCCACGTTAGATCTCGCGACGAAATCACCGCCTCGCTGCCGCGAATAGGGAAAATCTCCAAGAACGAAACCTAATCCGCCGCCGCGCAGGAGCCGCGGGAGTTCCGGGGGGTGGGGGAGGCGGGGGAAGAACCGCAGGAAACGACCAGAATGCCGAGGGGGCGCGCGAATCAAGAGCACCCTAGAGCAAGACCCCGAAAGAGATCCAACCCAATCCAATTCAAGAGAAGAAGAACCTGGAACCCACCACGATCTCCAAGCGCCCCTCCGATTGCGCGCCAAAGGAAAAAACCCTAACCTTCGAAGAAGGAGCGAGAAAGAGAGAAGAATAGAAGAGGGAGGAAGAGAGATCACTCGCAACCCCGGATCGCTTTGTCATGGCCAGCCCACGGCTGCCCTATTTATAGCGGCCCAGTGGCCTCCTCGAGCGCCGCCACCGGGTTGATCCCAGCCGTTCAGGGACCGACTCCGCGGGATCGCACGGCCCGCGCGCTTAACCCGTTACTGACCGTCCGATTAGATCTGACGGGCGGCGTTGCTTTCCCCTCCCCTCCCCACTGTGCTGAGAAGAACGTGGAGAATATAATAATAATAATAGGGCGCGTCGGCAATCGTATGGGTCGGGGACGTGATGACGTCGACGCACTCGTCACGGCGCGTGGCTGCGCACTCGCCAGCTGGTCAGGCCACGTGTCTACTTTGACTTTTCTCGGTTGCGTGACGCGGCAAGTCAGCCTTCGATATGTTTTCTACTTTTTCTTTTTATTATTATCGCAAAAGAGAGAACACGACGACATGCCTACTTGCGTGTAGAGTTTTCACCGCCCGAAATGCGTTACGCTTTTACTGAATTTAATCAACATTAAAAAAAAAAAGGAACTTTGCACGTAATAGCTTATTTAAATCATACATATATATATCATTATTAGTGTAAATCACCCTATCCCTAACGTATTCCCACTTATTTATCATATGGGTAAACAGTAGTTATTTTTTATGCTTAAGCTAATGGGACAATCAAATAGGGTAATCAAATTGGCCCATGCATTCTTTTTTATCTTATTGATTAGTTTACCCATTGTATTTACTTCTCCTGAGGGTTTTGCCTTTAAGAAAATATTTAAAAAATAATATAAATAATTTTTGAACTTTGATTCAATGTGTAATATAATTCCCGATCTTTAAATTTGTTTAACATTTTTGTATATTTTATTGACTAAATTGAATATGCACAAAAAATTTGAAGACCAAATTGTAAGTTGGGTTCAAATTCCAGAATTACAATACATATTGAGTTAAAATTTATTAATTATTTATGTTATTATCCCAATATATATAACGATAAGTTAGGCCAATGTCACCATATTAAAGCAATAACTAAATGCTTCGTGTTAGAAACAAATAAAAGTGACCAAATCAAACTAAATGGATTAGGAAGATTGTCTACCCCACCCAAAAGAATGAACTTCCTGTTAAATTATGACTCGAGTTTGAATTTTCACGAACTCGATCCATAGAAGGATTTTGATTTATTCAAAATATTTCCTATCATATTCAAGATTAGTTTTCTTGTTATTCTAAGTTTGACTAGGATTACTTTTGCACAAAAGGATAAAGACAAGGGTTTCCTTTTTTATTTATAGAAGAAACCTAGTAGTGGTTAGTTTACATATATAAAAAGGCAAAGGTTTCTTCAGCATATAGAAAAAGAGAGCGCCGCACAAGAATAGAGCTAAGCCAAGAAGCTACAGTTTCCGTACGAAGTATACAAGAAAAAACGGAGTTCTTGTTTTTCATATGTACGTGAGCAAATTGCAAGGGCTTAAACGGTGATTTTGTGCTTTATAAGTTTACATTAAACACTTTGAGTTTGGGTTTAAATCTAGATGTGGGAAACACTCGAGCGTGTGAGTAATTGTAACTCTGATTTTCCAATTATAGTAGATTATTTGCTGCTAGCTCTCCATCCACACTCTGATTTTCCAATTATAGTAGATTATTTCCACGTAAATTTCTATTCGAGATCCTTATTATTTCTTATTTATTTTTTCGTATTTTTTATTGATGGAAGTTGTAAAATACTATCATTTTCGCATATTATTTTCAACACTTCCGAAGTGTGAAAAGTTGCACATCGAAAAATCACATGCCATGCGACCTTTTTAATCATAAATTTGTTGCTGTAGACTTTCGGGTTTGTGGTGGACTAGTTGCAGGCGATTTGCCCGGATTCTTGTAAGTTTTGTGTTCTTGTCATTGGATGTGCAGGTCTGAAAGGACGGTACAGAAGGTGCAGGTGTCAGTACGTGACAGGTTTTCAGCTACTACATGATACCAAGTCATACAACCTTTGGATATTTAAGCAAACTTAATAGAGACTTTCTTATATGGCTATTGGCTCTATTTGATTTAGCTTTTTCAAAGGGCTTTTGAGTGCCAAAAATCCCTTGAGAAAAATACAAAGTATTTGATTTAACATTTTGGGGTTTCATTGGTCAAATGCTTACATTTATACAAGTCAAACACCGTTTGACTTCTTTTTTTTCTTTGAAAATCTATATGTGGTGAAGGCCGGCCATCGCGCCTAGGGGTCACGCAACCTATGGTAACCCCGACGACCACCGCTTGAGTTGCCTTAGTCGTGTGACCCACGCGGCCTTGCGGTTGCGATTGCCGCCTACGTCGCTTGAGTAGCGCCACCTAGGGAGCTTTTCCTAAGGTTGGGATGCCTTGGTTTGTGCGACTCGAGCATTGCTGCCTAAGGTCCTTAGGTGACACCAATAGCTAGATCTAATTGTTGGACAATGATGCCAGTGGCCAAATCTGGCTCTAGGCATTGGACAGCAATGCCGATGACTAGATCTGGCTTTGGTCACCGAATAATGTTAGCGGTTGCCCAACAACAAATGATTTATTAAATTTAATTTTAAAAAAATTAATGAAAGCCCATTGAAAATGTAGGTGTACAAAACAATATTTATGTTAAAGTTATTTTGGAAAACTTTTTACATTATAATTTGCCAGATACTATTACTTTCGCCAAATGCCCCTTGAGTCAAAGATATTAGGGGAAATGGCTTTGCATTTCCCTAAAATTGAACCAAACGGGCCCATTGTGCATTACAGGGTGTTTGATTCATTCAATCCCACACTGACAAGAGTTAAAGAGGACAGAGATGTGGTCAGGGTCGAAATAATTGGATTCGTTGAAAAGCGATAATGAGGGAGGATCGGCATGCTAAATTAGAAATAGAGCAACGAATGGCGATTGGTAAGTTGTCAAGAAAGAAAAGGAGCATGTAACTTTTCAAAGTTCGAAAGTTATCGCGCAACGGTATCTCAGTTTGAGGGTTTTTCAATGATTATTCCATATAGAATCTTGGGTGTAAGGAACCAATCGAAGTTCGGCCCAAAATCCTACAAGAGATGGGCCCAATTGAGACCGGCCTGGTCGTGGAACATTGGTTTTTGTCTTTGAACATACCTCATGGGCCAACAGAGCGGCCCATCCTCTATAGCAACATGGGTAGCACTTGGTTGTAGCGTTAAGCGTACGTTCTCCACAGACGAAGATCATATTCGCCACTCCCCCTTCTTCTCCATCAAGACGACTGCCATGTTGGCCGGAGCTCCGATGAGGTGAGTCTGGTGGATAACGGCAGAGAGCTCCCGAGGGGTAATGCATTATTCACATTCTTCATTCTTCATTGGGGCATCAAATTATCCATTCCGCACACTTGATCTCTATGCCATGATCTAACGCTCGAGCTACCAATGGATCGAACCCGAATACCAAAGATGCATGCTGCAATTTGCATACTCCATAACCTTGTTGGGTATCTCTAAACCCTAACTTCAATCGACTTGTGACCGAAAGTTCATCACGGGTTCTTGATAAGCTCGACTACTATTCCATACGCTCGAGTCATATCTTGTCTTGACTATAAAGAGTTCCATAAGAACAAAGAAAATTCACTCTATAATACATGTCCTTGTGCACGAACATCTAGCACGTCACCTCTGTATTTCTATCATCTTTCTAAACTGGGATTTTATTCTGCTGTAAAATATTGTTTAACCAGTGAGGGCATGCCTCGAAAAAAGATGCACAAACTAATATGGGAATTAGAATTGTTGCTCTCCAGCTTATGCCGGAGGGATTCGTTAGTTTCACGTGCCATGCGAACAGGAGACATGACGGGGCTCATGTTCTTATCATCTCGTCCCTCTTATGGAGTTTGGAGAACTCGCGCCAGTCCCTAAGCCTATTGTCAGACCATCCGAGATCGATCTACCGAATCAAAGGATGATCTTTTGTCCTCGGGGGCATAGCCAAGAACCGAGCTCGAACCAGTAAACAGGACTCACAGGAAGAAAATACGAAAGTGGAATGAACACTGGATTCTCGAGAAATCTCAGAGAGAGAGAGAGAGAGAGCCAGAGAAGATGGAGCGGGGCGACGAGAAAAGGAGGAGGGAAAGCAGGTGGTCAGATCTTTTCCTATGGCAGGATAGAGAAAAGCTTGCATGGGGAAGGACACGTCCTCACTCTCGCGTCACATCACGTGAATCGTCGGGGCCACCTGTCGCCCCAGTGCCAGGGACACGTACCCGGTTGTTCGGCCCGAAAGAGAGAGGGATCTGAAAGCAAGCAAGGCTGAGGCTCCTTCCTTCTTCCAATGGACGCCTCCCTTCTTTTTCGCAGGGGTATTCGAATTCCCTTCCCTTCCACGTCCACCACCTGTCCCTCCCGCATGGTTCTTTCGTTCCATTATTATTATCTTTTTCTCTTTTTTCTTTCTTTCCCGAAGAATACGTATTAACTGGGACACGAATGGAAGGACACTGCGGCTTGCGCAGCGACAAACACCTCACCTCTCTCCCTGTCACCGATAACGTGCATGCACAGTGATCTCGGGCCCAGAAAATCAGAGGAGAGCAGATCGGACATTCAAAGTTTTGCATAAAGCTCCAACATCTTACAGAGCTAAAGACGATAATATATACTTACATAAAAAAAAGGGGGCATTCTCCAAAACGGCTTCCCAGGAAAAGGCCAAATAACCACGAAGAAAGAGAAAGAGAAAGAGAAAGGGGGGGAGAGAGAGAGTTGCAGGGACAGCGAGGACAGAAAGCTGAGAAAAAGCAAACCGACAGTTGCCGAAGATATTCACATGCAGGGCTTAGGTTAAGTTCTTCCCAGGGAGGTTTTTGACGGAGAGATTATCTCATCGGAAGCTGAGTCGGGGCCTGAGCCTGATCCATCCTTTTTCGATATCATCGTCCCAAGCGCAGCGCAGCCTCCACGTCCAACCTCCATGCAAACCCTCCGCCGTCCATCCTCCACACGTCGCAGGGCAGCGTCACCGCCCTCCTCTCCCTCCCGCGCGTGTACTCCATCCTCACCCTGCACGTGAACGCCCCCCACATCATCCTCCCCCCCTCCTCCTCCCTCACCGCCAGCCACACGCCGCAGTCCACCTCCCTCTCCGTCTCCGTCTCCGCCTCTGCCTCTCTCCCCACCATCTTCCTCAGCGCCGCGTTGGTCCACGTCACCCTCCCCAGGCCGTCCGATGTGAACCCGGGGCAGTTGTCCCGCTCCAGGTTCCTCCTCCTCTCGTCGTCGGTGCGCCCTAGCGCATCCCCATCCACCCACGAGTCCGTCACGCACTCCACCGTCACGCACGGCGACGGTCTGCCCCAAAGCTGCAACAGCGGCGGTGGCGCCGTCGCTATCGTCGCGCCAAAATGGCCTCCGTTCGCCGGATTCGGGGCGTTATCGTCGAACCTAAGCCACTTCGGTGCGTCCTGCATTTGCCTTTTGGCCTTGTGCCCGAAGAGGCCCGGACCCACGGCACATCTGGAATAATCAGCGGCTTGCATCATCCCCGCCTTCACGTTCCCGAGATCCCCACCCACTTTGTGCTCGGGCATCTCCGGCAACAGCGGCAGGGTCACCTTCTCTCCAGGCGGCGACGCGTTTCCGGCCTTGTCTTTGCCGCAAGCCCTTCTCTTCCTGTTGGAGCGCCTAGCAGTGTTGTCGCAGCTCCTCACTCGCCGTCTCCTGCCTCGGCCGGGCCGCACGCGAGTGTTCTTGCCCTCCGGCGAAGATCCGCCGGAAGAGGATGACGCCCCGCACGCTGGCTTCGGCGCGATGGGGCGGAACCTGAGCATTATGCGGTCCACCTTGGACATGTCATACGGACCGCCGCCGCCGCCGCCGCCTCCGGGGGCGTATCTGGCTATGCAACACCCTCCTCTACCGTCCATCGAACTCTACAGCTCTCTCTCTCTCTCTCGACTTCGTTACTTCAAGGAAAAACCTAACCGAATGTTTCTCATATGATCTCGCTCCGATCTACGGTCTCTCTCTCTCTCTCTCTCTCTAGGGTGTGTATCTCAAACCCTACCTCGTTCTCAAAGAGGGAGTTCGCCTTGAAGAAAAGGCGGAAGGCAGTAAATAGGGAAGGTGGACGGATGCCCATTTATAAGGACTGTAGTTGGGGACACGTGTGCGGTCAGACACGGGTGAGGGGATTGACTCAAACAGTAGCATGGAGTTAGGATGCGTAACGTGGCGTGGCGAGTGAGGTGGGGCCCGCGCGGGAGCACGCTGCGCGAGAACGTAGGCAAATGGTGCCACCCTCGAGCTACCATACTTAGTCCATCAAAATGATGTGATGACTACAGCATTCAGTCTACCGTGGTAATCTATTCTGAATATTATAGAACTCATTCTTATCAGAATTTATGACTCATAATAAATTATTATTTTCAAAATAATCCAAAGATTATTATGTTAATACTATAAATACCACTAAATGTATTTATATATGGATGGATTTCAATATACTTAATATACTCCTTAATTTTTGAAAATCTTTGCTTTTTATATTCTTCGGATATAGTCATTATAGATGCAAAAAAGAAGAAGAAGTCGGCGGTTCGTGTTTATTTTTGGCGTTAAGAAATTAGGACGAATCATATGCGTATATTCTCAAGATGACGAGAAAATTCGTAAGGCTGACCGGGTAAATGCTTTGGGAGAGATCCTTTTGAAATTTGGGGGAATGGGGGTGGGGCCCACGGAGAGGAGAGAGGGGAGCCAATGGGAGGGCGAGAGGTGTCGAGATAAAAAGGAAGGAAGGTGGGGGGCCGCGTAGGTAGGGGAGGTGGTGGTGGTGTTGGTGGTCGTGTCTCGTGGGGTGTGAGGGAGTTCCAGAAGCGGGACACGTGGTCCAACCGTTTTTGGATAGAGATTGGCGAGGAGGGCGGGAGGGGGCGGGGTTTCCATAATTAGCAGGACGGGATGGCGCCACGTGGACGGCTGGATAGCGACAGGTATATCTCCTCGCCCCTCTTGGCCTGACGTGGGGTTCCTTCTTACGCCGTTTGTCCCCCTCCGCCCGGCCCGCAATTGGTGAACGGAAAGGGTGGGGACCGCTTTCCGTCGTGTGACCATTTTGCCCCTCCTGCTGTTTCTTCGTTTTTGGGTTTTTGCGGAGTTTAAGGAGGGTGTCGAGTTGCGCCTGCGTTATTGGCACGGTTTTGGCAAAAGGGAATCTCGGGCATCTCAAATTGCCCCTCCCTCCCCTCCGTGGCTTTCTTCGTTTTCGGAAAGCATCTTCTCAGGGTTATTAAATTTTTTTAGTTATAATTCTTTAGGACTCTTGAACCATAAAGGATAAGAAGCCCTAATTAATCTATAGGCATCTTCTTCTTTTTTTTCTATTTCCCTTCATTCTCCATTTTGTCCACTCTTGTTGGACACTTCACAACTCTCTTTTGCTCGTGGCTCCTCCTCGCTCGTTCTTGACCTGTCTTTCGTCATTCACCCTCATCCATCTTTAATTTGAACCGTATTATTATTCATATTATTTTGCTGTAAAAATGAAAGAATAAAAGAATAAAAGAAAAATAAAAACTCGAGTTGATCCTAGAATTAAATTGGAAAAATAAGATAGATTTTAGATTTCAAAAATTGAGAATCGATTTTAACGGGGTAGGCCTACTTACCTCACCTTTACCATTCTTTGCCTTTAGAAACTTACTGAAATTTCACTTTTACCCTCAAATGGCCCTACATACTATAAACTCAAGTAGTTCATCTTCTCCCTCACCAAATCCAAATGAGGTCTATTCCAAATTTAATTGTAGGTAAGACACCTTGCTGATAGTTGCGCTTGGCAAGCCACTGGTCACTAAGACTAGCTAAGGGTAGCCAACGGTCTAGGCTAATGCATCTAGTCGATAAAAGTCTAGGTTTGCAGGGGTCTAGGTAGCCAAGATTGTGTGATCATTGTCACCTCGCCTTGCCTTGGGCCGCTCGAGGTCATGTGACCTCGGCGTCACCTCGCATAGCCTCTTCAACGGTTTGATTGTCGCCGGCACTTCTGGCGGGATTGCTTCCATGATGGGGCATCTCTATTCTTTGATTTTCCATTCATGATGGGGTATTCCTCTGTTTTCCACTTTTTCTTTTTTTACTCAAAGCTACTTTACAAAATTAATACAGAGAATCACTTAACTAAACTATAATTACTTTGAACAAATGGATCTTTTATGTTAGAGATCTTTGAGAAATAAGTATTTCCCAATTCTCTCTCAAACGCACCCTTACTTTGGGTTTAGTTGGACTTGGGACTATAGCTATCCTTTCAAGTGGAGGAGGATTGCGCAACAATTTATCTTCTGTGGCGTTCAGGCGATTTTTTTTTGGGTGGGGTGGGGGGAATGAGTGAATCTCCTTTTCATGATTTTTCATCTCCCAATAGCAATCGAGATGATAATCTATAATTCTAAACTCATTTTTATCGGCAAAACAGAATGAAAGGACACATGACTTTGGATCCACTATTAAAGTTTCATTAAAATAATCGAGTTCTTTGATCATAAATTGACTTCTCATCTACCAGTAGCTCTATAAGCTTTTCTTAATCCACATGCAGAAAGTTAGGCACGATCGTGGCTGAGGCAAAGTTAGAGCAAGGGTAAAGTTAGAAGGAAAAAATCTATTTGCATTTCAAAGTTTCTCTGAATTTATTTTTGACTAAAGGCCTTTGGAGATACAATTACATTTCTTCAAAGTACCTTGAAAATTTTGCCGAATGGCATTTGCATTTGCCTGATGAGTTTTTGGGCTTCAAAGGACTTTCAAATGCTGAATCAATTGCATCTTAAGATACAATCAGATAAAGATTATAGTAATCCTAATTAGCATCTGAGCTTAATTATTTGGTGCCCTCAATTACCTATTGAGGTAAATCTCACAACCATTTTCCTTTCCTATTTAAGTTTATTTCTCGTGAAAAGATACAATGATTGATCTTTTGTTATTTGCTATGAAAGGTCAACATGATATCCTAAATTGGAAATATCTGACGGCGAATGCTAGTTACCAAAGGACATTTGATCATCGTGCCATCATGCAATATCCCATAATATGCGCCGTCAATGAAACATTGTAAGTCCTACTTTACAAGTCATATAAATAATAATCCAATTCATGTAAAAGGGTAAGGCTCTCGTTGTGTTTCTCATTAATGTGCGCGGGCAATCTGGACTCCAAGGAGGAGGAGTCGGCTGGATTTTTCCTCTGGTTCATCACCACTTCGGCCAAAAGTAGGATTCCTTCAATGTACCACAAAAGGTTTGGCCAATAATGGATGGACCGGTCACATCAATCATCCTTATTATTATATGTACAGGATCTGTTGGAGATCTATCTCGACAGAAGTATGACTCCACAAAAAGACATTGAACCTGCTACAGCGGTTTGCTCCCATTGGACAGGCAAAAAAAATCCAATCTTGACAATCTGCATATGTTTCACACCTCACCTAAACAGGAAAATTACCAAAAAGATTTATAAATTTATTTTAATTATGTCCATTCAATTTTAAACTTACACTTTTTATATTTATACCAATTCCATTGATTCTATTAATTTTTGCTAAAAATCGTTGATATTGATGTCGACCGTCTTATGTGATACAACTATTACCGACGTGAATAATTTTTTATAATATTATAATTTTTTTCGATTTTTTTCTTTTCTTTCTCTCTTTTCCCCCTTCCCTTCCTTATTCCTCTGGTTGGTCATCGAACCTTGGTAATCGGCTAAAGGCGAGGGCTAGCGAGGTCAACCTCGCTAGCCTTTAGCAAAGCTTGCCCTTGGCGAGGCTCGATCTCATTGTCACTTTGCTAGATCTAGCCAAGTGAGCCTTGTTGAGCCATTGGCGAGGTTGGCCTTGTGCTAGCGATAGTGAGCCTTGCCTAGGATGTGCAGCGACAATCGCGGAGGTTGGATGGTGAGGGAGAGGCTCGAACTCACCCGACCATTGGCAAGGCTTTGATGACTGCTGCCCATGGATTGTCCTTTAATGGCCCAAGCTGATCTATTACTCACATGGTGGTGCGGCAACAATCACAAAGGCTGAATGGCGAGGGTGAGGCTCGAACTTGTTAGATTTGGTGAGGTCGAACTCGCCAACTTGACGATAGTGAGCCACACCTTTGCCCCTGGCAAGATGTCACGTAGAATAGCCAACATAGGACTATCGGCGTTCATGTTAGTGATTTCTATTGAAAATTGGCCGGATGGATTAAATATATATGACTCAATTGGCGCAAAAAAAAAGGTTTATGATTGAATTTGTACAATTATAATAGATTTAAGACTTTTTTGGTAAATTTCCCCACAATCCATTGCATTTCCAAAATAGCTTCATTCCTACTAATTTACAAAGACTTTGTTAATATATGTAGTATCAATTTTGACCCCATCCTTGGGTTATATTTGTAAAGTCTCTAATTCATAATGATGGAGACCCACATATCTATAAACTAGTCCGTGCTTAATTAGCCAAGTACACAAATGACCCTGTGCATTTTTATCTCCCGCATGTCAATTCGTATTTTTATTTGTATAAGTAGTTCATGCTTATAATGAAGTGAAATTTATGAGGATTAATTAGTCGTCGTTGTGCAATACGAAGCAATCCTGCACGGTATTGGACATTTGTACATTGATTAGACAATTTTGGAAAATGACGACTTTCTCAGGACCCCGTTAAAAGCTGTTTTAGGCGAGAAATACTATCATATTAGGATGTTGGGATTTGATTTGAAAAGTGTCGGTCGGATGCAGACATCCCAAAATTAATAAACAGACCAAAATTAATAAACAGATAAAAAGAGGATAAGGTACAAACTCATGTGCAATGTCTAAATCGTTCTCAAGTCCACTAAACGCAACCGATGAAAGCAACCCTAAGCATGATGCTGGTTGTAGGCAAAGCCTTGAATGTTTGGAGAGCCACAGGGAGAGAGAGAGAGAGAGAGAGAGAGAGAGACTAAAACTGTTGAAGACACGGCGGGGGAAAGGAGTGGGGCCAGCGTTGCCGAAAACCAGCGAGACAAGTGGATAGATCCTAGCGGGTTCGCAGTCCAAAGACGGGATATGATTGAATCTTTGACTTATATTGGAATGTAAGAGAGATCTTTATTAGGTAGCAGTAATTATTGAAGGCTTGGAGACACCAAAGCCCTCGAGTGCGATGGCTAGAAATCTCGGATCCCAGCGCCAATGGTCAGCTGGACAGCTGACCTGTGGAATCATGACCAGGCCTCCTACGTTGCGGTCTCTCATTCGAGCTGGGGCATCGACTTTTTGTGAGGGACTGAATTGACATGCACCTATGAGCTTTAAGATCTCCATGATCTATTCATCCAACATCCTGAACGACCACTGGTCCATTCGGGTACTCTCTCTTAATCAAATGGCCCTCTTTAAAGCCGTCAGTTTTCACCAGCCTCGTCAGGGCCCCGCCCGGTTCGTGGGTACAGAGTTTGCAGTCATGGACGTGGAGCTTTATCTTCGCTCGGGGCACATGTGCCCCTCGCATCTCCTGTCGACCTTTTTTGCTTCGCCGTCGGATGCATACGCGTGTCCATGCGCTTGCACAAGAGGGTGCGTTCGAAGTTCGAAGTGACCGTAGGCTTTCCTGCATGGAGCCTCCAAGGGACCAAGAACAGATATCTATCCATGTACTCTCTACAGATCACCGTTTCCTCTAGCCAATTGCAGCTCCATCTACGCGGATGAAAGAAGAAAAAAAACAGAGATTAGTTCAGCAGAAAGTGGTTGGTGGGAGTGACGAGACTTTGCAGGGACTTTTGACCATATCTTTTCTTAGGTTTTCGCAGCCGTTAGAAAGAGATAAAAAAAAACGATACACCACGTTGTCTCACTATCTAAAAGATGTTGCTTTTCCTTGCGTCCATATCCAATCTACTACACTTGTTGTCTTGATAACCCTTATGCGTTACTACTCGGCAAGTTCTCACATGCATTAATCGACCTAGCAAGAAACTCTCTCAGTCATCTTTCCATGATTGGTCGACATGAGATCTACTTAGCAGGCGAGTTCTACTCTCTGGTTTTGCAAGGCATACGCCTCTCTAGCTATGTTAGTCTAATGGCATGCACGTAAATATGGACCAAAAATGAAAAAAAAGAGAGAGGAAGATGACAGACGTTGGTCCAACGTCATTAGAGCATAAATATATTGCTGGTGGCTATCCGGAAATAGAATCCATTGATCATTACTTCATGTTAAGTGGCATAGCTTTTTCCAAAGTGAATAAGACCTTGTTTTAGTATAGGGTCGACCAAACCAGCCAAGATCTCCCCCTGCGTCATTGTCCTGAAATGCGTGCGAATCGATTGAGAGTTAGGTCTCGAGGAACAATTAAAAATGCTATATCGTCCAGCTAAAAGTGGGGGGTATCTAGGGCTTCACCATTCCTTACTATAATAATTGGGGGAATAAAAAAAAGAAAAAACACATAGAGATACCCCTTTCTAGTGCTGATCAACATGATAGTCAAAATTTAAGAAAAAATATCCTGACTAATTTTCGGTCCCGCCTCATGAAATATTATGGTTCTCGCTCGTATGCGGTGGTCTGAGATTGATATAACATATTATTAGATCAAATTCACTCGTGCATGTAGATCATATATACAGATCAGAACTATTAAGGAAGTGACAGATTGGCCTATATGATTAGGTTGTGTAATAAGACACAAGAGTTAGGTAGCTCCTATCGAAACAGATGTTGATCTCAAATATCATCAAATCAAATTCGCATGTGAGTGTAGATAATACACACAAATCAGAACTATCTAGTAAGTGATGGATTGGTCCATATGATTAGGTCGTATAATAAAACACAAGAGTTAGGTAGCTCCTATCGAAACAAGAAACCCAAGTGTCGTGTTAGAATCATTGAGATTTGCTAGTGTAGTGCCTTCTCCATCACCACCCTGTTGTTGTTGTTAAGACATGATTAATTTGATCTTCTGTTGCATCTCGAAATAACTATATTTGTCCAGACAATCGTTGGTACGTTAGGGTGGAGTTTGGGAATATATGCTGTTCTTGCAAAATATCTTCGAGACAGGCGTATGTATAATTGAGCAAGAACATGGACGTCACGTCCAAGTTTTTATAATCTCCTGCATCCGTGAACGTAGATAATCATCCACATGGCAGCTCCATCTCCAACGAGGGAACTCTCTCTCTCATCGACTTTCGGGGTTGGTCTGAGAAATATTTGCTAGATTTGCAGCTCCTTATTTTAATGATGATTGTCGTTGTCGTGACCTAATAAAAGAAATGCAGGACGAGACTAGACTATCGATGTTTGGCACATCTGTCTCCACTTAGGAGGAGGGATCCGCGTAGCAATTTTACTTTCGTCGCCATGAGTTCGCGTGATCGAAGAAGCAAGGATCATTCCTGCGTGCACGAGCAGCAAACTTAGTCATTGGTCGGTTCTTGAATCCTAGATTATGTGCCCTGGAGACTGTTCAGTCAAGAACTAATGATGTTCCATCGAGATGTATGATGGAAATCGCTGGCTTGATCACCCGTAGATTCTTGAATCTCACGCGTGTCGTTTCACCATTTGTGCGATAATCCTAGGAGATGATTGAGCGAATGATGATGAAGGGTTCCTCAATGCCTTCTTTTACCTGAGTGCTTCTCCAGGATAATATATCAAAGTTCAAGGAATGAAAAAGCTCTACATAGCATGTCTCGATATGCACGTGTTCTCGAGATAGTGAAAGATAGATCAAGCATGCTCAAGCAACGCTATTAGCCTGAATCAAGGGCCAATGCCCATGTCTTTTGTCCAAAAGTTGCGTGAAGTATGTGACTGAATGAGCTAAAGGACATTATTACGTTGCCAAATCACCATTTTATAACATATAATAGGACAGTTCTCATAGATAATCGAACATCTGTCTTTTTTCCTATTTTTAGAGGGAAAGTTAGGCTGCTCCATGATTCGAGCATCTGCGTCCAATGGGTTTGCAGCACGTCGAGGCATTAAGAAATTCGCAATGAAGAAAGGGGTTTGGAGCCTATTCCTCGGGGTGCTTAATTATTTGACCTTTTTCCCTTAAGTTGGAAACTAACGTGGGGATGGTGCCACGTGTTGAAGTGGGTACCAACCTCACTGTTAGGGCATCTACAAGATTGAGCTGAAGAAGGTATCGATCTAGAGGGAGAGAGGGAGAGAGAGATTAGGTTTTGCGGGGTGTGTAATGAAAACCAAGGGAAATGACTAGGATCACCTATGACTTTAGGGCAACAGAAGAGAAATGTAACCACCACTTTTTGGGAATATCTCCTTGTCTTGATGCTCCATTCGAGTAAACGTTACGTTTGACATGGAAAACTTGTCTCTCTTTCGGTGTTGCCCATAGCTCAAGGAACTTCCTTTGCTTTGCTAGAACCTTCTTTCATCACATATATCATTTATAGGTTAAAGTGATCCTATTGATTTGAGTGGTAAAACGATTGGAATAATCTTGCTGCACTTTGGGAAGTATAGGATTTCATGTTTGGTTTCTGCCTAGTGCGATTACTTGAAGTTGGGATGCCACAAAGAAATATCTTTTTGAGAATCCACTTTTCTCGATATGGATGGCTCATTTTCGACTGGATCGAGAATGTGAACTTTTCAAAAGTTGGCACACAACACCGCCAAAAACACATAAAATGGCGGATATTGCAGTGGTTAGAAGGATATTGAAACTTTATAGGGTGAAATGGTTGACAATTTCATTAGTGACGGAATAAATACTCAGTATACACATAAAAGATTGATTTTATTAGTTGATGAATTGATGTGAGAGACTCTAATTGTATGTTTATTATAATCCACTTATCAAAATATTCACCAGCAGGTTCTTACTTTATTTAAATATCCATCGTTGCTCCTTTTTTATAACACCAGATGGCTGATGGGATTGCAACTTTAAACCTCAAAAAGAGTACGGTTTCCATATTCAATATTGGTATCACTTAACCCTATTGGATTTGAGCCGTCGAGGACTTCCATTTCTACCAAATTAGCAAGAAAAAACTTAATTTGTTGTTATTAGCTCAAAAAACACTTGGTTTACTTTGAGATATTCCCTATACCACCAGATTGTGCAAAAAAATAAATAATGATTTTAGAAGAGGGAAATTGCTGTAATTATTTTTATGCAGATGAACCTTTTCAGGTGATAAGCTAATAATAACTAATGTGAGCAAGCTCTTAAAATGCTTAAAGGAGAAGAAATATGGGGAATAACCCCTGAGAGGTGGGACTCTCCAATGTTGCCTTCTATATTTTCACTTGGCTGGGAAGAAAAATATGAGCCGGGAATTGGGGGAGGGGCGAGACGTGTGGGCATTGATACATTAAAATAGGGAATGCATCCGGGCAGGACGCAGGGTTACTAGACTACTAGTGGAGGCCCTTGTTGGAGCTTTCAAGGTCCTGTTGTGTTGACCTGTGTTTCACACAGTTGGCTTATAACCAACTTGTTAACACAGTACCCCTAATTATAAGACAACTGTGCGAACAATGATCTTGTGTTAAGCTAACACAGTACCGCTTGAAAAGGTTATAATTCATGAACCCTTTCTGGCGTTTGTTAAGCTAACGACGATGATCTTGTGCATTACGTGCTATACTATTCCAGGCTACATGCTGCCTTTTTCATCAGCTTCAACCCTAAATGCAGCTTCATGTCCGGTGCATATTCTGGTATTGTCATTGCACAATCAAAGCCAATAGGATGGAGATTTCGGGTTCAAGAGAGAGCATGAACATGGAAAGAGAAACAATAAGGAATCAACTTATATTAAAACCGTGGTTAAATAAATGAAGAGTACTTAAAATAGCTAATCTCTGTATGTGAGTGCTCAACCGAAAGCTACAGATTCTTTTACATTCTCTCCATGTGCAGAGAAGGATTTAAATATGTGGTCATGCCCACCAGAATTCTTTCAGTTTCTTGTAACTCTCCTGCTTCTAAAGGAGAGATAGAAACTCCAATTTATACACAAACTCCTTTTCTGAAGTTCCAGGCTTCCAAAGCAGACGGTTTATTAGGAAATAACTCGAATAAGATCTATGTTCAGTGATGTTAAGTAGCGCTCGTTTCTCTTGTGGGATGCAGCATACGTAAAGCCAAAAAAGAAACAGAATACTGCTGACTAAACTTCAGCTTCCTCACTTAAATAAGGGGTAAATTTTTCCTGCTCATCTGCCTTTATTCTATCTCTTAATGGACAAGCTTTAGAGATGATGGTGCCGAATTATTCTGGTCTTGTGGTTCATATCATCTTGACTTGGATCTTTTGGCGGATGTCACGTTTACCTACCGTTTTTAGATAAGCCGGGCTTTCCAACATGTCGCCATTATCTACTAGATTGCTTTTCTAGATTTAGTGATGCATTCAGGTCAGATTGCGATGTTATTGATTGCAACATCTTAATTTCTGTGTTCTCGACAATTTCTTAATGCAATAATGTAGCTTTCCCCATCCCCAGCTTATCTAGTTTGAACTAAGAAGGAATCCTTTCTGTTTCTGTGTTTTCCAGGGGGGACAGGGATCTACAGTACTCAAACCAGAAACCATACACAGTTTCAACCACAGCTCAAGGAACTGAAGTATGAACCTTGTTCTTTAAATGGATTTCTTTTTCATTTATAACATTTTTTGGGATAAATATTATCTAGATTTGGAGTGTGTGTTGAAGACTCCTCCAAGAGAGTAGAAATCCAGACGTTGGTTTATATGTCAAGGGTCTTGTTGTTATGCAGACATGCATGTAACATTTTATTTCTGATTTGCTACACCAGACAAGGCATATTGAATGTAAAAAAAAAGGACGTTGGGATTGCCGTACGGTTTGGTATTTCAACTAAAGTTCAGATTTCAAGCCAGGGGAAGAAGTATTTACGGTAATATCGTATCTGATAGTCAGCGAAAGGGGTCATATTCCCTGATTTTTCCATGGAGGAGTGATCATTGCTGACAGCAATGAAAATTGCAATTCACATTACTTAAAGACTTGCGAGCAACAAATATAATGGAGGCGCGGACACCCCAAATGTCAAAATTAGACACGAGTGAACACATAAGTGCCATAACTTCCAAAAAATACATTTAAGTGTCAAAATCAGAGAAGAAAGAAACAAGTGCCAATAGCAACCCACGTAGACTGGTTTTATTAAAAAAAATAATGTCACGTCGGATTTTCGATAAACTTCGCCGGAGTTGTTGGAGTTGACACTTAAGTGTACATTTTGGAAGTTATAGCACTTATGTGTCTTCCCGTGCGTGCCAAGTTTTGACACTTAGGGTGTACTTCTACCAATATAATGGTTAGTTTTTTCCAACATTGTAGATTACATATTGTCTTTTACCTTCGGTGGATATTCCAGTTTTTAGTCTTCATTCAACATGTCCACACACTCGTTTTGAAATTGATTGAGCAAGTCCATCTAAAACCATCTGACACGATATATTGATTTACATTAGGTGATATTCTAGTGTCACGATCTGTGATTCTCTCTTGTGAGTGAAGGTTAGGATTATCGGGCGAAGAGTGAGTGATATAGATGAGATGAACACAACTGGTTTGTGGGGGTGGCATCATGACGGTTGGTATTAGGAGATCTAGGATTGAACGATTATATCTCTTAAGAGCTTTAAAGGTGGGATTGGCCTCCCATGTATAAATTGATCAAGAGTTGATACCGCTCTCCTGATAAGGTCATAGCAGGTTGAAACTAGTTGTTGAGCCTTTACTGTCTCATTTGATGGACTAAAAGCTTGAGCTAAGCTGAGTGTAGTTCAATCTTGTATAAGGAAGCTATTTGTCATATTGTTCTTTGGAACAACTATAGAACGAAGGTTGGTCTAGTGTATTTCGCTTGCTAGGCGTCGCATGGGTTATTCTGCAGTCAATGAATTGCCGACTCATGACAAATAGTATTAGAGCAAGATCCCTCTAGTGAGCGAGTTGAGCTGAAGAAAACCTGTGGTCTACCCTATCCTATGAGGGTGGAGAGTGAATTGTTGGGCAAAAGGTGCTTGGACAAAGCACAGCCCTCGACCAATTTCCAGGATGGTAATGGAGACATAGGGAAGATCCGACTCCTCGTTGAATGAGGATAACATTCTTGGATCTATTAGTGAACCTAAAAGAGGTTTGTTGCCACATTTTCAACAAGAAAATAATTTGCATCAGTTTGCTGGGATTAAGATGCTTAGTAGGCAAAGGAGGGCACTACCCAAAGGTGTAGTTGGCAAAATATGTCACATTTGTCAGGGAAAGTCCAAGTGATTGAAAACTCAAACAACCGAGATAAAAAAAAGCTACCAATAGAGCGGCTAGTCTTGTTAGGCGAGTGTTGCCATTCAATGCACGATCCAAAGTGGCACATCAATGGTTAAGAAAACATAGGGAAGCGACATAACAATCCGCAATAAGGGCATTGTGAAATTGAATGGGGGAGAATCTCATGGTCTATGATTCTTCCATATTTATGACACTTTGAGTGGAGCTTTGAATTATTGACTAAAGAGTGAGTCATGTAGAGGGGATGAACACAACTGGGCTGTGGGAGTGACATCAGGACGATTGGTGCTAGGAGTTCTAGGATTGGACAAATATATCTCTTAAGAGCTCTGATGATGGGATTGGCCTCTCGTGCATAAACTGATCAAGAGTTGATGCCGCTCTCTTGATGATGTCATGGTAGGTTGAAACTAGTTGTTGAGCCTTTGTTATCTTATTTGATGGACTAAAAGCTTGAATTAAGCTAAGTGTGGTACAATCTCGTATAAGGAAGCTAATCGTCGTATTGTTAGTCGGAACAACTATGGAACAAAGGTTGGTTTGGTGTATTCCGCTTGTTAGGTGTCACACGAGTTATTCCATAGTCAAGGAATTGCCGACTCGTGACAAAATGGTATCAGAGCAAGATCCCTCTAGTAAGTGAGTTGAGCCGGAGAAAACCTATGGTCTATCTTGTTCTACGAGGGTGGAGAGTGAATTGCTTGGGCAAAAGGTGCTTGGACAAAGTGCGGCCCTCAACCAATTTCTAGGATGGTAATGGAGACATAGGGAAGATCCGGCTCCTTGTTTAATGAGGATAACATTCTTGGATCTATTGGTGAACCTAAAAGAGGTCCGCTGCCACGTTTTCAACAAGAAAAGAACTTGCATCGGTTTGCTGGGATCAAGATGCTTAGTAGGCAAAAGAGGGCATTGCCAAAAGGTGCAATTGGCAAAAAATGCCACACTTGTCTAGGAAAATGCAAGCGACTGAAAACTTGAACAACTAAGATCAAAAGAAGCTACCAATAGAGTGGCTAGTCTTGTTGGGCAATCGTTGCCATTCAATGTATGATCCAAAGTGGCGCATCAATTGTTAAGAAAACGTAGGGAAGCGACAAAACAACCCACAACAAGGGCGTTACGAAATTGAATGGGGGCGAATCTCATGGTCTATGATTCTCCCGTATTTATGGCACTTGTGAGTAGAGCTTTGGATTATTGACTGAAGAGTGAGTCATGCAGAGGGGATGAACATAGGCTATGGGAGTGACGTCAGAACGGTTGGTGCTAGGAATTCTATGATTGAATGAATATATCTCTTAAAAGCTCTAAAGACGGAGTTGGCCTCCCGTGCACTAATTAGTCAAGAGCTTATGCCACTTTCTTGATGAGGTTATGACAAGCTGAAATTAGTTGTGGAGCCTAAAGTGATCTACTCTCTCACTTGATGGACTAAATGCCCGTGCCAAGTTGGGCGTGCTACGATCTTGTATAAAGAAGCTATTTGCCATATTGTTGTCTGAAACAACTATAGAACAAAGGTTAACCTAGTGTATTCCACTTGCCCGGCGTCGCACGGGTTATTTTATGGCCAAGGAACTGCCGACCTGTAACACTAGCCTCTGATGTCTTCTGTGTCTATTATCAAATAATGAACGGATTTACAAACTACAAGAGTGCTAATTAATCATATCTTGCTCGTTCGGAAGCCAAACACTATCACTTTAACATATAGTGATCGGTTTGGTGGTCAGCACAAGCAATGTAACTAACTCAATATTATGCTCAGATAATGACTGATGCAATGGAGATGAGAAGTGAATCATGCATGAAGCAGGCCGTAGTAATTCTTACCGACATTTGGTTACTAAGAATGAAAACAGGAAATGCTTCTGCTTGCAGTTTTAGAAAGGGGGATTTCCTAAGATTACCATACAGGTCGCTAATGAAAACTCAGAGGACAGAAACGAGGCCGTTAAAATGGTGTCATTTTAGCCCTCTTTCACTTCAAGGAACAGCTTCCTTTCAATTAGCTTTTGTACGAACAAATTTAAATGGATTACTACTCGCTGGTGATGCCTTAGTGGCCTCCCAGGATAGATGCCCCAAAAACAAAATGCCTCACGAAGCTTCATTTCCTCTTCTGAGCATACTGTCTAGAGTTTAGCTGATCGGACAGATGCAGCCAGATTGACAAGTTCTCTTCTCAAGATCTTCCCTGCTGGAGATCTTGGGATGCTACTGATGAAAGCTACCCGCCGTATCTTTTTGTATGGAGCAACCTGCAGCAAATAATCAAAGCAATGATTTGGATCCACCAAAAAAGCCGTCAACTCTAATTGATAATTGTGGCTAAAATCCTATATATCTGGGTATATATTCCTAGAAACTGCTGGAACTGTGGTTCTCAGGAGTCACAACATTTGAACAAAGAGACCATGATTAGATGACCCATAAGGTTTGCTAGCACATACATATCCATGGCATGCACGGATTATGAACAGATGAACTTGTACGCATGAGATGGAATGTGTGGAAGGTCCTGTGTTTGCTTTCAGTCCAATAGTTCTTCATAACTCCAAGAACATCTAGGTGGAGAGGAAAAGGCACTACTCAATGGGCGGTTACTTTTCTTATTTCACCATCTCTATTGTAATACACAGCATCAAGTGGATCCTATCATGTTATGTAGTAGGAAACAGACACCAGAGACCAAGTTGTGGTTCTTTTGCAGCACAGAGTATAAGATAGCAGCAACTCGGTGCAAATTAATGCAGATACATACAGCATCTTAAAGACTAAGTGCACCCTTGCTATATGTCTAGAAACAATCATCTCCTCGCTCTATGGAAGAGAAGTATACACGCACTGAGTGGATTCCAAAAAATACCTGTTTAGCAATGAAGTCCATAATCTGAGATTCAGTAATGTTGCTTCCAGGTTTTCTAACCACAAAAGCCATGGGAATCTGCCCTGCTTCTTCATCAGGATAACTGTTTCCACATAATCACAAAGAACAGGAAAAGTGGATCAACAAAAGCAACATATCACTGCTGCGCAGTCAAGAAATGGGACGAAGACAAACAAACAGTCTAGGAAATTCTGATGAACTTGTTTTACGACAGAAATTTACTGAAATGCGCATATTTAACTGATGTATCACCCTAAATCAGCAATAGTCTCTTGAGAAATGCAGAGCACATCCTTCAAGAGATGAAATTTTTTTTAAGGGTGTGGGAAAACCTGGAGATAGAAGCCAGCAATTCATACGAATCATACTAAGGATTTAAAAACTAAAAGGATATACAAGTTCTGACTCCAGCAGAGTGTAATTTGAGCTATAAGAAAAAAACTAAGGAAGTTGAGTTGCATACGGAATCACAGCAGCATCTGCAATATCAGGGTAGGAGTGAAGAAGATGTTCCAACTCAGCAGGAGCAACCTGAAAGATGCATGCGATGATCCATCACCAGTTGATAAGGAAAGACAACAGAAGACAAGCCAAAACCATCCAGGGAAAATGCCATATCGAACTAGTCACCTGATATCCCTTGTATTTAATCAACTCCTTCAGTCTGTCCACAATGAACAAGAACCCCTTCGAGTCAATATAACAAATGTCACCAGTCCTCAACCAACCATCCGAGTCAATTGTCTCGGCAGTTGCCTTGTCATCCCCTACATAACCTGCAACTCCAGTCATCTATTTTTAGCACCACTTTAAAGTGGGGACTTCAGATAGTTTCTATTCAATGGATTAATGAGCTCAATTTGTTAATGTAAAGGATAAAAAAAGAAGTCAAAAGGCAGTAATAATACTCGCTAGCAATTATTATTTGCAAAGCACCATGTCTAATGCAGCTACCTTTCAAGCAAGCAGTTTGAACTTCCTGTTCACAGGAAAACCTAGAATCTGGCCAACATTGATACATTTTATATTGTTTCGATCATGAATCAACCAATTGGACTGGTTTTGGCTGTCATAATTACTAATCCTCAGAATTTCGATCCACAATGACAAAATGGTGCAAAATGTGAAGAGGTGAAATGCTAGATACTGGGAAATTTACTGTTAGGTGAAGATGTGTTCAACGAAGCATCAATGAAAAAAACTGTAATTTATGAAGAGTCCTGTGATCAACAGCAGATCAAGTAACATGCCACTTAGAAAAAGAGCCAGTCAATTTGATACTAGGCAAGATGCACGATAAACTGATGGAAGATGTTATTTCCACACAGTTTACAAAGCTCCTAATTATGGCCAATCCTTACCTTTCATGATAGTTGGGCCTCGTAGCCATAGCTCTCCTCTGTGTCCGGGAGGCAGGGCATCCCCTGTGGTAGGATCAACTATCTTTGCTTCCATATTTTCAGCTATGCGACCGACAGAACCATGGTGGCCTGCCTCATCAGGCCCCAATGTCCTAGTTGCCCCTCCACAAGTCTCTGTCAGGCCATATCCCTATTATACAATGAGAGTTTTGACCCTTGAGTTAGAAATCTGAGGAAGTATTAGTAGCATTATAGTTTTCACACATTATAAACCTAATAATCAGAAGAAGAATTTGATATCTCAAATATGAGCAGAGTCAAAACGGAATTTTGGTAGTTTCCCAGATTAGTGGGCACTGGCATCCATTTGCTAGTAGTTGAGAAAGTACCAGATGAGATTGTTTTGTCCGACAGATGAGTAGAAGTTAGAGCTTAATAAACAAGTGATTCCTAAATGGAATCAGTTTAACCTGCGTGGTCCAATCAGTACACTACATTACTTTCAGCCGATCATTGGAATTATTAACAAATCAGTTGAAGAACGCCCCGGTTATATCTACAATGATGCCAACCTGATCACAGGGGCTTAAGTTCCAAAGGAAGCAACCAAACTCGCCAACTTGGTTAGACAGTTACACAAATTTCGGGCGTCGAACTCAATTGCACTCCATCGGACTCAGGATCCAATAATGCACCACTTCCTGCTATGCCTACTTTTAGGACCACAGTGCAAGAGGAACGTGCTCATGCCGTCCTCCTCTGTCTCCAAAAAGAGTATTCAAAGGCTGACAATCATGGGAGGACCTCTTCTTCTCAATTGAACACATGTAAAATGCCATTTCATACTATTCAGCCCACAGATATCGGCTCGAATTAAGAGAGGCCACCGACACGGGGTCAGTGTCTGAGCACTTCAAAAACCAGGAACCACGAGAGTTCGAATTCAAATTGAACATCAATCAATAGTTTAATCGCACGCCCGCCTCCGGTTTCATTGTGGACTTAGCACTCGACCAAGGTATTATATTATCAGAAAGTCAGAAGGTTAGTAGATGATGGGATCTTCCCTGGGCTTGGACGATCTAGAAGGCCACCATCATTTCAAGGTCAACAATGTCACACCATCATCGTTCGGGTTAAACAATGAAACCATTTTGACGAAAAGCGTCTCAATTTTTGATTTCGACACCTACCCACCCAATGTCGTGTGGGAGTTCACTGTTCGCAGATAATAATGATAAACTGACCTGGACGATCTCCACGTGCGGGAACTTTCTCTGAACCGGTCGGCGACCTCCTTCCCGAGCGGGGCGCCGCCGCACCCCAGCACCTGGAGCGAGCTCAGGTCGTACTTCCCCGTGATCTCCGACTTCACGAACGCCACGATCAGCGGCGGGGACACCGGCATGTACGTCACCCGGTACTTCTCGATCGCCCTCAGCATCGCCACGAAATCGAACCTCTCCATCAGGACCGCCGTCTCCCCGAACGCGAACGCCCTGACCAGCATGAAGAACCCGAACACGTGGAACAGAGGCAGCGTGAAGAGGGAGACGGGGTGCGGCTCCAACTCGTCTAGCTCCTCCCGCAGGTGGTAGAGCCCCGCGAGCAGCGCAATCAGGTTGCGGTGAGTCAGCCGGACTCCTTTGACCTTGCCCGTCGTGCCCGACGAGAACAGGATGGCCGCCGGATCGGACTGCTCGACCGGGCTCGGAGGCAACGTCGTCGTCTCGGCCGCGGGGCCGTCGCCGCTCGAGCCGGGCCGGGCGAGCATGGAATCGAAGTCGGGGGAGTCGATGAGGACGGTGCCGAGCGGGACACTGGGGAGCTTGGGAGCGATGTGGGAGGTGGAGAAGGCAATGGAGGGGCGGGAGAGGCGGACCTGGTGGGCGATCTCGGAGGGGGAGCTGAGGGGATTGGCAGGGGAGACGACGACGCCGAGGGAGAGGAGGGAGAAGTAGAGGACGGGGACGTGGAAGGAGGGAGGGGCGAGGAGGAAGGCGACGTCGCCCTTGGAGAGGGAGAAGCGGGACTGGAGGGAGAGGGCGAGGGAGCGGACGCGGCGGAGGAAGTCCGGGTAAGTGAGGCGGTCGCCGGAGGAGGCGTGGACGAGGAAGGCGGTAGAGGAGGAGGAGGAGGAGGGGGGCAGAAGGGAGACGGCGTAGTGGGCGACGGAGAGCGGGAGGGAGGCGGGAGGGAGGGGGACGTGGGGGCGGAGGCTGTGGAAGGTCCCGGTGGCGGAGCAGTAGCCGCAGCCGGGGTCGACGGAGGGCTCGCCGGAGGCTTGGGTCGGGTCAGCCATGGGAATGGGAGGGGATGCGCTTTTGTCGGAAGCTTCCGTTATGTGACTCATGTTGGAAAGGCCAGAATCTGAATCTGAATATGAGGAGGACGCTAATCGAAGTTGAAATGCCATCAATCATCATGTCGTTGTTTATATAGTATGAGAAACATAGCATGACGTTCTCCTCTCTCCTGCCACTACTTTTCCTCATTTTTGAGTGGTAATAATAAAATTACAAGATGAAAGAGAAAGCAACACGAATCACTCTCGACCTTTGATAAAATGTGCGATCTCATCCATAAGATTAATCATTGAAAGAGTTTTTTCAATTATTTTGGATATGAATTAACTAAAGCGAATTTTCATCTGGGTACAACGAAAATTTGTACTCTCGAATTATATAAAAGGGATTTGCAGTTAGGTTGCCGTGGAAATTCCATTTTCTCTATGATTGGTATCTTCAAAATCTCCTCCATTTGGCTTTAAATAAGGAAAGTCACAACCCTCCCTCACTTGTGAGGATAAATAAAATTTGGGAAGAATATAGAAATAAAATTTGAGCCCGTTTCAACCAAAGAGATAAGGAAGAAAAAACATGTTGTTTCTAGATACCTCGATTGAATGGATCAACTTGGAAGTCCATTTCAATAAATGCTTGAAAGGGCCAATTCAGCCCGCATTATTGATGTTGTTCAGATTTTAAGCCGAAAATATCTCCGTTTGTCCTTTCTATCCAAACAAATAAAATATTCAACTTTTAGTTCTTAAATATGACATCTAAATTTTATCTCAATATATAATATTATTTTTAAAATTTTAATTTATTCAATATGATCCTTACACTTTCAGTACCCTTACAATCTAATTATTTAACTATATAAAAATACCCAATATTATCCTTTTATATAAATTTAACTTTAGGCATTATATTGAACAGATTAAAAGTTCAATAAGATATTGTACATTGAGTTAAATATTAGAAACTATAATGGATAAATTAAACGTCCAAAAATGATATTGTATATTGGATTAAAGTTTAAAAATTATAAGATGATATTACATAATGAGGTAAGATTTAAGGATTATTCATGTCATTTTGAAAATATTTGCTTAAAAAGTAAAAAGTCAATTTTGAAAACCGGCTTTTCGCTTTTGTTCACGTGGGGCGAGGCAGTGACTGTCTACATACTTTTCGGGAATTATCCAATGGGAAAGGACATGGAAGCATAGCTAAATAGGAACGCGTCGTGGACGATAAGTTAGTTTGCGGCTAAGCAAGGGGGCCATGTGAATCGTCAACTAATAAAACTATATCATGTCTGACACACTGACACCTCCAACGTTAAATTAAACGAATTTGGTTCGCCTTTTAAACCCTTTCGTTTAAGTGCATTCACACTCCTTTCCATTCTCGTTATCGCAAGATGAAGTCTTACTACTCCCAACGACCACGTTATATCAAAATGAGATGAATGCTTGATGACTCTTAATCGTACTGCGAATATCTCTACATCATGTTAATTTTGGTGTCGGCGATATTGTCTATTCAGAGAATGTCCATAACATGAACCATGTGTCACTGAAGAGAAATTCAGTGTCGAGGATTTTGAGTACATCCTAAGGTTTTGGCAACAAGGGTATCAGAAGATTATTAACCATGAATTGCCAGAGAAAGGCTAGCCTACCATGAAATTGGTTTTTTGCACAGATTCTCGTGGAGGTGAAAGAACAAGGTAAATCGTGTACGAGATATGGTAGCTTTATCACAAAAAAATAATCAAGTCGTTTTAGATGATGAATGGTGTTAGGTTGACAAAAAGCCGGAGGAGGTGATCGATGAAATCATTGACAAAGTTATTGACAGTGAGCATTGGCAGAGTGAGACCATGTGTCGGAGCAAAATGATCGGTGAGTGAAATTAAGAACACTAGCACGTCGACACGAAGATGTAACCATCAACTAGTGAAGCTGATAATTCTAAGATCTGTAGCTTCTTGTGGATAAATGTTGATAAATAATAGGAGTTGCGTATCCCATATGTAACTCTTTAGTAAGTGTTTATAGGTACCGTCGATTGTGCTATATAAAGGCAAAGAAGATTGATTGTTCCATACTTTTTTGTGTTCTATTGTCTTCCATATATCATCTACATTAAAGACAATGATTATTCCCGGTATTCACACACTTAAATTTTTTTTGCCATATAATTTCACGTCCAATATTAGTTGCAATTGTTTTCAAAAGAAATAAAAAAAACCCAAAATCAATTGTTTTGGAAAAAAAGAGATTTTACTTTTTTGATACGCCTAATGGAATTGTTTGTATTGATTTAAGAAGATTATCATGGCAAAAACTAGAATTCAACAAGAAACCTGCAATGTTGCTAGCAACAATCCAAGCGATAACGAGAGGACTTTGCACTCTGAATTAATAACCAAAACGTGGCCGGCCTAGTTAATGCAAATAATGAAAGTACTGTTGGTCCAAACAACCAAAACAGAGCTAATAATTAGCCTATCAAGAAGGTCCACCGAATGGACCAATGCCAAACATTCAACAGGCAAGGTCGGTTGGTGTAGTAATGCCACCTAATGTGGGCAAACATTCCTTGTGGGCCTAATGTGCCGATTAATGGTAATATAGATAATCCTATTTCACCAACGTCAAGGAGTTTGGCTGTAATTAGGGTTGGATAAAGGAGTTTCTAGACAAGTCTACAGGAAACCCCATCTTGAGTGGGTTGATGACACCCATCGCTTTTTTAGAGGCTTTAATACTCCCGACCTTGCCACTTGCATCGGTGAAGATGATCAGTCAATAGATGGAGACGTTGGTCGAATCATAGGCCCATGTAGTAAATGAGGAACAAATTAATTTTTTAAGACAGAGGTTATTTTCTCAGTATTTGTCCAAAATTGCATCTACCAGGTAAACTAATTTATTTCGTAATTTAGCATGCAATTTGGTAGAGATGGAAAGACAATTCCATTCTTAATTCTATAGAATGATACCTGATGTATTGGTTGCTGATCTAACGGGACTCTATCTATACAATAGTGAGTCGGTGGATCAATTCATGGCTTAATTTATAAAAGACTTGAAATAAATGCTTCACTTCACACTCGAAAAAAGAAATAACAAATTTGGCTTTCAATCAATTAAAATTCAAATCAAGGAAAAGATTTGGAAGTCAAGACTTTGCCGATTTGTTTCAATTGCCAACGGGAGTGTCCAAATATGAGTAGTTACCAAAAGAAAGAGACAAGAAGCCGCACAAAGATTTCTAACGAAACTGTGGTTTTGAATAGAAAAACATGAATCGGAAAGTGAATCTAATCAAGACGAAAATATAGAAATGTCTTGCGAAAGAAAATGGTGGTCGACAAGCCTTACGTTCGTCTAGGCTTAATACCCGCTAGTATAAAAGAGACGGCAATGGTAAGGCTAAAGATGCCTAAAAGTCTTTGCTCGTGCGACGTCGACAAACTCAATGGAATCTTCGAGTTGCTTTTGAAAAATGGCATGCTGATAAAGTCAACACAATTTGGGGCGCTGATGACGTGGACTGTCGAGGCACTCGTGATCTGAATTTTCGAATTATAAAAAGACATTGAAAGTGAAACCTTTTTTAAAAAAGGGAAAAGTCCACCAAAAATCCCAAACTATGCCCCTCGGGACAATTTTACCATGAACTTTTTTTTTCGGCCATAAAAATCCCAAAATCTATCTTGCCATTTCGGACAATTTTTACTGCAAAACTTTTTTTGGGTCATAAAAATCAAATCCCAAACTTGCTTGGACAATTTCTGCCAAATTTTTTTTGGGTCATAAAAAACCCCAACTTATGCCACTTTTTTTACCCCCCGACTTTTTAATGAAGGGCATTTTCGTCTTTTCACTTTTTTTCTTTTTTTTTTTTTTTTTTTTTTCTTTCTTTCTTTCTTCCCCTCTTCCTCTTCCTGGCAGGGGAAGCCGGCGAGGGCCCTCGCCGGCGGCGCCGTCCGGCCAGGGCGGCACTCCCTGGCGCGGGGCGAGGGCGGCTCTCCCCGACGTCGGGGGAGGGTCGCCCTCGCCGGATCGCGCGGGGGCCGCCCTCGCCGGCCGGGCGGGCGAGGGTCGCCCGCCGGATCGGGAGGGCCGCCCTCGCCGGCTCAAAGGGGGGCGAGGGTCGCCCAGCCGGATCGGGAGGGCCGCCCTCGCCGGCTCGGGCGGGCGAGGTCGCCCGCCGGATCGGGGAGGGCCGCCTCGCCCTTGCGCGATCCGCGGGGGCAACCCTCCCGGCGTCGGGCGAGGGCCGCCCGCCGAAGGCGAGGGTCGCCCGCCCCGCCGGATCGGGGAGGACCGCGCCGCCCCCGCCGGATCCGGCGAGGGCGACCCTCACCGACCGAGGCGGCCCTCGCCCCGGCCGGGCGGCCCTCGCCGGTCGGGCGGCCCTCGCCGGCGGGCGGCCCTCGCCGCGCCGGCGGGGCCACCCTCGCCGGCTTCCTCTCGCCATGGCCTAGCGAGAGGGGAAGAAAAAAAGGAAAAAGAAAAAAAAAAAAAAAGTGAAAATACGAAAATGCCCTTCGCTTAAAAAGTCTGGGGTAAAATTGTCCCAAGTGGCATAGTTTGGAATTTTTATGACCCAAAAAAAGTTCAGGAAAATTGTCCCAAATAGTTTGGGGTTTTTTATGACCCAAAAAAAGTTCGGCAGAAATTGTAGTTTGGGGTTTTTTGATGACCCAAAAAAAAGTTCAGGGTAAAATTGTCCCGAGGGGCATAATTTGAGGTTTTTGGTGGGCTTTTCCCTTTAAAAAAAGAGAGCAACTTGTCGGAACGGCGTCCTGCCGGCAAAAGTCAACCGAACTTTCTCTGGTCAACGGCGGAGGGTCAGACTGATTTGGTCCGCCACCAAACCCTTTTTTTAATTTTATTTCTGAAGTGCATTCACCTGCCTCCGTCGTTACTGCAAGACGACACATCCGACCCAACAACCGCACTATGTCGCGATGAGAATAGATGCTTCATGGGGGAATATGAATGGGAATGCGTGATACATGATTTAGAAAAAAGAGAGTGTCGACAATTCCATCAATGGATGGACATGTGCAATGTGAAAATGATCGGATTCGAAGCTTGGGCTTGCGAGCTGAATCTGTTTTTGCACATTCTTGGGAGGCCGTGTAGGTATTCTGATAGAGAGAGAGAGCCTGGAGGTGGCAATCGAATTGAGGCCGGCCGGACCATCCTAATCCATCCAAATTAAGTTATTAATGAATTTGGTGTTTAGATTCCTGTATTTTAACTAGTATCTCTACATCATGTTAATCTCCGTGTTGGTGTCACATGCTGAAATAAAACTCGTCATATGGACCGATGTCAAGGGATATGGGATACAACCTCGGGTTTTGGCAACAAGAGTGGAGGAAGAGTATTAACTGTGCATCGTTGGAGAAAGGCCGGCCTATCATGAAATTGACATTTTTACCCATTGGGCGGAGGAGAAAGAAAAAGGTAAAATATGCACAAGATATAGTGGATGGACTAGCATATATGTTGGTGGTCAACATCTTTTGAATCATTCTATTCAAATTCATGAAAGGGTTTTTGATGTAACAGCTATAAAACAACAGGGCCGGGAAGAAATTGACATCAAGGCTTGTTCCTCAATGGTGAAAACAGCGTTCCACGATGCTTGTTGTGCCAAAAGGGTTCATGTGGTCCCTAAGTGAATAGTTTAGACAAGTGACACATTTTTATAAGCTAAGAGAGAAGATATTTAGGTGGGATTCATCTTCTTTGGTCAAGTAACGAAGTGAATCACCCCTTTGCATTAATGAACTAGGCATGACATAACAAACCTCACTTGCCGATGCAAGGAGAATAATTTTCCAAGGTAATTTTTTTCAGGTTGAAATATTAAAGAATCAAAGGAATTAGTACGTAAATAAGAAAATCAGTGTCCGTTGTAAATATTGATCAATTCGAAAAATATTTTGAACCCGTCAAAACATTTAGCAAAACTTTCCAAACATTAGTTAAGTTAATAATTAATATAGTAAATTTCTAACCAATCGTTCAAACATAATTGTCATATTAATCAATCGCATAAAATTTCTCACACGTGACATTAATCCTAACTAAATTCTTACATATTAATAAATGAAGAAATTTTCTGGATATTATAGCCATGACCTTGGGCAAGGCCTTTGTAACCAGCGCATAGAAAAAAGAAAAATAAAAAATAAAAAAATAAAAACTCAAAACTTAAAAAATTATAAAAATTGCAAAAAATCCTTGTAGGACGCACTCAAATAATTGAATTTACTCTAATGTGACACTTAAATAAGTGAAAAAAATGTTATAGCATTCAAGTGAGTACCCTATAAAGTTATAATATTTTTATTGTATTTGTTCCAATCCGTTTATTTTCTATTTTTTTAAATATGGTTTTGCATTTTGTTTGCCAATTGCCATGATTGCTTCTTCCATGCTTGTCACCCATCGATTGCATCTTGTCCCGCAAAGATAAAACCGAGGCTTGTGCCTATTCGTGACTCTCTCATTTTTCATAAATGGTTTTTAAATTTGTTCGCCAATCACCATGATTGCTTTTTCATGCTTGTCACCTATCGATTGCATTTTGTCCCGCAAAGGTGTGAACGAGGCATGCGCCTGTCCGTACTCTTTCATCTTTTATTAAAGCTTTCGCATTTTGGTTCGCCAATCTCTATGATTGCTTTTTCCATACCTGTCACCTATCGATTGGGTCAATTTCATAAAAAACCTCAACTATAGCTTTAGTCCCAAAAATACCCCAAACTTTTTTTTGTCTCGAAAAAAACCCTCAACTTTTACTTTAGTCCCAAATCTACCATCCGTCAAAAATCACCGTTAACTCCTTCTATTTTTTATTTTTTTATTTTTATTGAATGGAGGAAGCCAGCGCCGGCGAGGGCGGCCCAGTCCTGGGCGACCCTCGCCAACGCCGGCGAGGGTCGCCCTTGCCCGATCTAGCACCTCGCCCTCGCCCGGCGAGGGCCGCCCGAGCCTCGCCGGGCGAGGCGCCCTCGCCCGACGCCCGCCGATCCGGCGAGGGCGACCCGGCGAGGGTGAGGGCCGCCCAAGCCGATCCGGCGAGGGCGGCCCTTAGCCGATCCGCGGCCCTCGCCGGCGTCGGGCGAGGGCCGCTCAGCCGACGGACGAGCGCCGCCCGAGCCGGGACGGACAAGGGCCGCCCGAGCCGGATTTGGCTGGTGGCCCTCGCCCGATGTCGGCGAGGGTCGCCAGGCCCGCGCGCGCCCTCGCCCGACGCCGTGGGGTCGCCCGATCGGGCGAGCCTCGCCCAACGCCGGCGAGGGTCGCCCGATCGGGCCGCCCGCCCGACGCCCGCGAGGGCCGCCTGTGCGACCCTCGCGACTCCGGCCGCGCGAGGCCATCCTCGCCGCGCCGGCTTCCTCCATTCAATAAAAAAAAAAAAATAGAAGGAGTTAACGGTGATTTTTGACGGAGGGTAGATTTGGGACTAAAGTAAAAGTTGAGGGTTTTTTTCGAGACAAAAAAAAGTTTGGGGTATTTTTGGGACTAAAGCTATAGTTGAGGGTTTTTTATGGAATTGACCCGTATCGATTGCGTGTTTATGCATATTTCGATGTTTTAGCAGCTTTTAGAATTAGGAAAGTGTGTACTTCTATCATGAAAAGATGGCAAGGTTTGGTTGTTGTTTCCAAGATAAAGAGCCAACGTGGGTGATCATTGTAAATCGCGAGATATGGGCCGAACTCGGCGTGACCAAGGAGTCATGGCCCCTTGCCATCCACTGATGTTAAACCGATTTGTTTTTTTTTTTTTGGGCTGATAGTATACCGATACCATGAGTCAAACCAGCTCAAAGATGACCCGGCTAAATAAGGCGTTCATGACAATATTTCTATTTCAGAAATCAAATTCTATTCTTCAGATGAATTTTTGAGATAAAATAGGCATTTAATAAAGATATAAAATTTCTATTTTCGAAATAAAAATTCATTTAATAATATTATAAAATTTCCCCTTTTCAAGTAGCGGCGATGGCGGCGGCGGCGGGGGCGGCGGTAGGCAGCCACTTGCAATGGCGGGAGGCGGTGATCGGAGGGTGATTGGCAAGCGATAAAGAGTGCAAGTAATGAAATAAGTTTTTATTTCTCACTTTTGTTTAAGAAATTATTTATCACTTTTAATCTAGAAATAGAGAAGGAAAAATTTTTAACTTCGGATTTATATTCCAAATTTATTTATGGAGTAGAAATTTGTTTCAGAAATAAAAAAAACGAAAATTGCGTTACCAAACGAATCTCTATTCCAAACTTATTTCCCGGAATAAAGAAATAGAGAAATTGAGAAATAAAAGTATTTTCATGCGTGCCCGTAGAAACTCGTCCGGATGAAGTTTAGCCGGCTCTGATCCCTTCTATTTTCAGATTGTTATATCAGATTTGTAATCCACGTCCTGAGTCAAAGTCTTGGTCGTCGTGGTGATCTTGGCTCCCCTGGGAAATATCGCAGTCTCTTGTCATGTTGAGACAGAAACAAGAGTTTCTCATCTGTGCCTTGGATCATGTCATTCCCAAGGCACCATTATTTCTATCCTCTGCATCCGCTTCCTTTACATTCTACCCTCCTTGTTTGCTTCGAACTCCAACTCTCTTTGGATGGATCTAACGACGTCATGTTCTTCTCTCTGCTTGCTCTTCATCATCTCCCTCCAAATTAGCTTCCCGGTGCCGGCTTCCGGCTACTTCCAGCCGTTCCAAGATTGTGTTCCCTATCCTTGCGGAGCTCGACAAATCAGCTATCCTTTCAGACATAATGAACGACCAAATTATTGTGGATATCCAGGCTACGAGCTCGGCTGTGACAGAGATAACCTGACCCTGTCTATGATGTCCCTAGAATATCGGGTGACAAACATGTATAGGACCGCGCAGACCCTTGGGGTGGTGAGGACTGATTTATCAGAAGACTTATGTCTTCAAACCGATGTTGACACCACTTTAAACTCCAGTCTTTTCCGACACAATTCTAAGGACGTCAAATTCATTTTATTCCACGATTGTGACGTAGCGTTGAGTCCTCGAGGTTATTGGTTCTCTTGTCCCACGCCTCGAAATGGCTTCCTTATTTCCGCCAGGGACCTCGCTCAAAAGATCCCGGCATGCAACTTCAGTGCCCATATCCTGATTTCAGGCGAAGCACTGGCTCTACTGCCGCCAGTTTCTCAGATTGGCGCAGGTGATACTAGAGAGGTCCTGAGCAAAGGCTTTGAGCTCACCTGGATTACCGACACATCGCAGTGCGTTAAGTGCACCGAATCAGGGGGAAGATGCGGGTATGGCTGGACAAGGCAAGAATTCAATTGTTTTTGTGCTGATGGAGTCTATCCAACGAGCTGCGACCAACAAAGTATGTATGCTTACTCTCCCCTAAAATGTGGTTTCCAATTAGCTAGTTGTTCAATGAGAGGAATGGCTGGGCATACATATCCTTTCCTTTGCTCGTTACTTGGAAAATAACCCGCTCATGCCCTTAAAGCCTGACAATCTCAATTTTCTGGGCATACAATTTGGATTCCCATGTTTTTAAACTTCTTAAGACCTCCATCATCCCATCCTCTGCAACCTTCGCTGCCTTAATAGTTCGATCGTGGAAGAATTGGCAGATCTTGGACGAAAACAACTTGATTTTCTTCCTAGGATTTTATGGTGCACACGACCAAACAAAAGCAAGCTCCCATCTCTACTTGGGGCTAAAATCTGATGAAGTGTGCAATTAAAATATTTAACAATTGAAAGTTATGAACTATACATAGAATTAGATCTCTGCATTTTTAAGTAAAAACATCTTTCAATTTGACATTACCTCATATATAGATAGCATAAGTATGGATCCAAGCATAAGCCGCATATTCTTCGACACGATCTATTGTACTGTAGGAAGCACTCCCTTACTAGTTTCATCACTGCTTCATTTGGAATTCACTTGATAAGTCCTTGCATCCTAGCAGGGAAACTTGGCATTTTGGGCACAATAGCTATCACAGGTAATCCGGTAAACTATGCTTTTCGATGGGTATTTTCTATATTCGCGACTTAGCAGCCTCGATAAAGTGAGGAAGTGAGATTGTTGTTTGAAAATATTCTTTTTTTTTTCCCTTTCAGGAATAGCTGCAATAGGAACTGGAATTGGGATCGCCCTTATTTTAATGCTTTTCTTTAGGAAGAAACCAATAATAAGAAGAATTATGGCTTTGATGAAGCAGAGGAGGGAACATTTCGATGGTGAAATGAAAATTGAGGGACTTGTCTCTTCGAGAAGATACACCTACAAAGACATCAAGAGGATGACCAACTCTTTTGAAGAAAAGTTAGGCCAGGGAGGCCATGGTTGTGTGTATAAAGGCAAGCTTCAAGATGGTCAACATGTCGCAGTGAAGCTTCTAAAGAAGTTAAAAGGCGACATTGAAGAATTTTTCAATGAAGTTGTGAGCATAAGCAAGACTTCTCATGTCAATGTTGTCAACCTCCTAGGGTTCTGTTATGAAGGAAGCAAAAAGGCTTTGGTTTATGAGTTCATGCCCAACGGGTGCCTCGAAAAGTTCATACATAACAGGAGTAACGCATTGGAGGCAGATCAACAATTGAGTTGGGACACATTGTACCAGATTTCCCTTGGCATAGCTCACGGGCTAGAGTACTTGCATAGAGGCTACAACACGAGAATCTTGCACTTCGATATAAAGCCTCACAACATTCTCCTTGATGCAAACTATTGTCCCAAGATTTCAGACTTTGGTCTTGCCAAAATATGCCCAAGAGAAGAGAGCATCGTGTCATTGCTTGGTGCCCGGGGCACCGTTGGATACATTGCTCCAGAGCTAATCATAAGGAATATTGGAGGGGTTTCTCACAAATCAGATGTCTATAGCTATGGCATGATGGTTCTGAAGATGGTCAGTAGGAGGAAAGATATCGAGATCACAGTAGACCGAACCAGTGAAATATACTTCCCTCATTGGGTCCACCGACGCTTGGAGCTCCAAGAAGAGCTTGGCCTGCATGGGATCACAAATGAGGAGGACAAAGTAATCGCAAAGAAGATGATTGTAATAGCCTTATGGTGCATTCAAATTGATCCAAAAGCTCGACCATGTATGACCCAAATTGTGGAGATGCTAAAAGGAAGTGTTGACGCCTTGCAAATTCCTCCCAAACCATCCTTGTCATCACCCTCAAGATTGCTTGTAGCCTGTCCATGTGAAAGTTCGTCTCTACAAGAGAGTAAGAACTCGAGTTAAAGGCTATTCAATATCAATTATACGAGACCAACATAATTTGTAATAGACTATTTGAAAAAAAAAAAAAAAAAAAGCAACTGCAAAATTAATGATTAGTGAGTTGTTCATAAATTTGTGACCAAATGTATAGGTTGAATTTCTACAAGTATGATGCAAAAAAAAAAAAAAAACCAGAAGTGAAAAAAATGCATTATTGACATGTAAATTTTCACATATGGATCTCCATCACATTTTATCAAAATGAGGGATCTAATTTATAACATAATTGACTCCATAACCCAAAAGATTGAATCTGTATCATTTAGTATTCACTTTACTTGGTACATCTCATCACGATTAGGCACATTGTCATTTTAGAATTTTCGTTATGGCATGGGTAATCCAATTCATAGACAATAACTAGAATAAAAATATAAAATAAAAATAAAAATAAAATATAAATAAACAAATAATAATTTTATATATATCATAAAATCGGCAAAACGAGATGGCCCATGACATAGTGAGGTACATGTCTGATGCAATCAAGCCAATAGTCATTAATGCGGTCAATGATAACATTTCAAGACCAAGGTTGTCTTAACCAGCCCCTTCCACAATGCGAGAATTCAATGGTGTAAGGGTAGGTGCCTACTTCATCTGGTCGGTTCAATAGTACTAATAATGTAGGCCAGACTTTTTCACCCTTGCAATAATTTTGCAAAGGCCCAATTCTGACCTAGGACAAAATAATAGTAATAACCAAAACGAGGCCGGCTAGTTAATGCAAACAATGAAAATACTGTTGGTCCAAATAACCACAATGGAGCTAATAATTAGCAAATCAAGACGGTCCACCGAATGGACCAATGCCAAACATTCAACATGTAAGGCCAGTCGATGTAGTAATGCCACCTAATGTGCCAAACATTCCTTGTAGGCCTAATGTGCCGACCAATGGTATTACAGATAATCCGATCAGACCAGCATCGCTTACGAGGCGACAAGATGGACAACTTATTCCACAAATGACCCCGGCAATGAGTCGAAGGAGTTTGGCAATAATTAGGGTTAGATAAAGAGTGGTTAGACAAGTCTATAGGAAACCCTATCCTGAGTGGGCTAATACCCAGCCATTTCTTAGAGGCTTTAAATTTTCAACAGTGAAGGTGATGAGCTGACTGCTAAACATGTTGGTCGAATCATAGCCCAATGTAGCGAAGGAGGAACAAATGAATTTTTTAAGACTTAGGTTATTTCATCAGTATTTGTCAAAAATTGCATTTTCCCTGCAAACTAATTCATTCAATAATTCCGCATGCAACAGGGTAAAGATAGAAAGACAATTCCATTCTTAATTCTATAGAACGATACTTGAGGTATCAGTTGTTGATCTAGCAAGACTCTATCTTTACAATAGTGAGTTAGTCAATCAATTCATCACTTAATTTAAGAAATGCCTCACTTCACCTTTAGAGAAAGAAATTATAAATTCAGCTTTCAATTTATTAAAATTCAAATTGAGGGAAAGATTTGAAAGTCAAGACTTTGCCGCTTCATTTCAATTGGCAACAAAAGTGTCTAAATATGAGCAATTACTCAAAGAAAGAGATAAGAAGCCACCCAAAGATTTCAAACGGAATGCAGCTTTTAGATAGAAAATCATGAATCAAAAAGTGAATATGATTAAGAAGAAAACATGGAAGTACCTGGTGAAAGAAATGGTGGTTGACAAGCCTTATGTTTGTTAAGGCTTAAACCCCAGTAGTGCAAAAGAGACAACGATGACTAAAGGCTAAGGGCCTGCATAACAATGATTTTGTTCCCGAGAGTAGATTTTGATCATAAATGATTTTTACTCCTAAACGTAAATGTGTTTAATAAAAATTTCCAATCTTTTGATTCTTTTAATTTTCTTTTTTCTCCCCTTCTTCCTCTTGGCCGCCGCTAGCGAGTGGCCGGGCGAGGTCCGGTGGGCTCGTCGGTGGCGGCCGGGCGAGGCTCCAGCGAGCCCACCGAACCCGCCCGCCCGCTCGCCGACGGCAGCCCAGGGGCGGCGATTGGGGTGGGAGGAGGAAGAGGAAGAAGAAGAAGAAGAAGAAGAAAAAGGGAAGGAAAAAAAGAAAAAGGAAAAAGAAAAAAAAAGTGATTCTCAAAATTATTCCCGAGAGTGAGAAGCAACTTTTTTTTTATTCTGGATTCTACTCTAAATCTGTTCCGGGGAACAAATTTGTTCCCGGGAACAAAAAATTTACCAAATACATTTCTGTTCTCGGAAATAAAAAATTTTACTCTCGAGAACAAAAGAACAAAATCAGTTGTTCCGGGAGCGTTATCATGAAGGCCCTAAATGTACCTAAAAGTCTGCTCACACGGAATCTTCGATTTGCTTTCGAAGAATGGCCTGATAAAGTTGATGCAATTTGCGGCTTCGCTCTTTCTGATAATGTGGACTGTCGAGGCACTCAGGATCTGGATTTTCGAATGAAAATAAAGGACACCGAAAGTGAAACATTTAAAGGAAAGAAAAGTTGTCGGTCGGAGCCGTGTCCCGCCGCCAAAAGTCAACCGAACTTCTCCGGTCAACGGCGGAGCGATCAGACTGCTTTGGTCCGCCACCAAACCCTTTTTTATTTTATTTTATATATTTTATTTTTCCTGAAGTGCATTCACGTGCCTCCGTCGTTACTGCAAGATGACCATCTGCATTATATCACAATGAGAATGGATGCTTGATGCGGGAATGAGTGGGAATGCGTCACACGTGATTTGGAAAAAAAAAAGATAGTGTCGAGAATTCCATCAATGGATGAACATGTGCAATGCGAAAATGATCAGATTAAAGTCCGTTTTGTTTATGCTTTGCCCTCTGGGAGGCTGTGTAGGGGTAATCCAATTGAGAGTCTGGAGGTGGCAGTCGAATCGAGGCCAGCTGGGCCACCCTAACCCAACCAAATTAAGTTACTGATGACTTTGGATTCTAGATTCCTATCATACAATTGGTATCTCTACAGCATGTTAATCTCAGTGTTGGATTCTAGATTCCTATCATACAATTGGTATCTCTACAGCATGTTAATCTCAGTGTCGGTGTCGTATGCTGAGATAAAGATTGTTACTTGAACCATTTGTATCACTGCAAAGAAAGTTAGCATTCGAGGGATTTGGAATTGGGATACAACTTCTTGTTTTGGCAACAAGGGTGAAGGAAGAATACTAACCGCGTATCGTCAGAGAAAGGCCGGCCTACCATGAATTTGGCATTTTTTCCCGTGGGGCCAGAAGCGAAAGAAGGTAAAACATGTACGAGATATAGTAGATGGACTAGCATATACGTTGGTGGTCAACATCTTTTGAATCATTCTGGTTTAGATTCCTGAAAGGCTTTTCAACGTAAACAGCTATAAAACAGCAGGACGGGAGAATTTGACGTCAAGTTACTGGGCGGAGACTTCATCCCTTTTCTTTTACCAAGTACCTGAGTAAAGATCCAAGAATCCTAACCAGCAATTGTACAGAAAACCAGAAAAAACAAAGTAAGCCAAACCTATAGGTGACCGTGAATACGGTGAACATTTATGTTAGCTCGATGCAGCCGTGGAAATCCAAAGTGTAAAACCAAGATTCGTCCTGGTTATAGTACGTGATGCAAAAACATGCAAACCCGCATGCGTGAAGAAACCAAATTACCTGCCAGACTTGGGGAAGTGTAGAAAGAATGTTGCATGCTCTTTCGTTTCATCTCTAGCATGTCTCCTGGAATCAGTAACTATGGATGATTCCCATCCGATTTGCCCTTTTCTAAGCATTCTTAGACCATGTCCGTGCATCGTAATGTGGAAACTCCGGACATGTTTCGAGTGTAAATTGTCAGCACTAATAGTTTAGATGCAATTGTGGTTCAGTTGCCATCCTGTTGAACCCATAGACCACTTCCAAACAGTATGCATTGTTAGATAATGATTCTCTCAAAAACATGTGCTCCTTTACCCTTATACATTTGTATGCCGCATTGCTGGTGGCCAAATAGGAAATTGCTTACACCAGGTGGAACGACTCCACATGTAGACTATCTCTTCTGAAATTTCCCACCGGCCAAGTACAGTAATAATTCCTTAGGTAGCAAAATGAGGAACAGAACGAAGCCATGTAAAAAGGTAGTAATCCCCTAGAAGTTCGGCAGAGAAGGAGACGCAACTGCACTTGCAAATGACTGCACACAAGGAGTAAGTAGTTGCGCGGCAGCACCATCCATGCAAACCTCTTGAACAGTGCCAAATACACACACATGACTGCACAGCCCAAATCAAGGGAGAGATGACTGTCCAGCTGAATTCTTTCAGTTTCTTCTCATTCTCTAGCTTCTTTAGAAGCCATACACAACCACTTTACCATCTAGTGATTGGTTTGGTTTTCACATGAGCATTGTAACTAGCGAAACATGTATGAAGCAGAAAGTGGTAATTCTTCCCAACATTTACTTACGAGGAATCGATACGGGAAATGCTACTACTTGCAGTTTTATAGGGGTTGATTCCTAAAATGGCAATACAGATTGCTAATGAAGGCCAGAGGACAGAAATGAGGCCCTCAAGATTGTGTGCCAGTTTAGTCCTCTTTCACTCCAAGGGACAGCTTTTTCCTAATTAGCTTTGTAGGAATCAAATTACAGTGGATTAGCTACTCCCAAGTAATGCCCTGGTGGTCTTCCAAATTAGATAGATGCCCCAAAAAGTGTCAAAAGAACTTAAAACAACACTCACCAAGAAATCTCATTTCCTCTTCTGAGCATACTGTCTAGAGTTTGGCTGATCTGACAGATGTGGCGAGATTGACAAGTTCTCTCCTCAAGATCTTCCCTGCTGGAGATTTTGGGATGCTACTGATGAAAGCTACCTGCCTTATCTTCTTGTATGGAGCAACCTGTGGTGATACTCAAATTAATAATTTCGAGCTACTCGATATTTTGTCAACTCTAATTGGGAATTTGTGATGAAAATTGTAGGTAGTCCTATATTTCCATGAACATACTCCTGAAAACTGTCCAAAGTACAGTTCCCAGGAGTCAAAACACCTGAATAAAGAGAAGACCACAATTACATGACCCATAATTCATGCTAGCACATACATATCCATGGCATGCACAAATTAAGTACAGATGTCCTTGTACGCGTGAGATTGAATAAATGGAAAATCCTCTGTTCGCTTCCAGTGCGAGAGTTCTACATAACTGTGAGAACATCTAAGAGGAGAGGAGAAGGCACAACTCAATGAGATGTTGATCCTTGTATTTTACATAACTCTCATAATAAACAGCATCAAATGCCATCTGCTTCCTACCATGTTATGTAGTAGGAAACGGACCCCAGAGGCCAAGTTGTAATTTTTTTTGCAGCATAGAGTATAAGATAGTACAGCTTGGTGCAAATAAATGTGGATATGTACAGCGCCTTAAAGCCTACAGGCATCCTTGGCGTGTGTGTAGCAACAATCATCTCCGTTCTATATGGGAGAGACAAATACGCACTGAGTGGATTCCAAAAAGTACCTGTTTAGAAATGAAGTCCATAATCTGAGATTCAGTAATGTTGCTTCCAGGTTTTCTAACCACAAAAGCCATGGGAATCTGCCCTGCTTCTTCATCAGGATAACTGCCTCCACATAATCACAAAAGACAGAAAAAGTGGATCAACAAATGCAACAAACAACTACTGTGAGTAACGAAATGGCAAGAAGACAAACAGTCCAAGAAATTCCAGTGAACTCATTTTGTAACAGAAGTTTGACTGAAATGCTGATATGTAAACTGATGTATCATCCTCAACAAGTGATGGTCTCCGGAAAAATGCAGAGCGCATCCCACTGACAGATGCAAATTTAAGGGAGTGGGAAAAGTTTGAGATAGGAGCCAGCAATTCATATGAGTCATACCAAATATTAAAACTAAAAAGAACATAGGAGTTCTGACTTCTGCAAAATGTAATTTGAGCAATATGAAAGGACTCAAGGAAGTGAAGATGCATACGGAATCACAGCAGCATCCACAACATCAGGGATGGAGTGAAGAAGATGTTCCAACTCAGCAGGAGCAACCTGAAAGATGCAAACGATGATCTGTCACCGCTTGCTGAGAAAAGGCAACCGACAAGCAAAACATCACTGGGGAAAAAGGCCAATTTGAGGTGGTCACCTGATATGCCTTGTATTTAATCAACTCCTTTAGTCTGTCCACGATGAACAAGAACCCCTCAGAGTCAATATAACAAAGGTCACCAGTCCTCAACCAACCATCCGAGTCAATTGTCTCAGCAGTTGCCCTCTCATCGCCTACATAACCTGCAACTCCAGTCACCTATAGTTAGCACCATTCTAATGTGGGGATTTCAGAGAGTTTTTATTCAGTGGATTAATTTTTAATTGTGAATGAAAAAAAAACAAAAAAAACTCTAAAGGCAGTAGTAGTACTTGCTAGCATTTATTAGTGGCATAGCACCATGTCTAATGCAGCTAACTTACAAGCTAGCAGTTTGAACTTCCCGTTGACAAGCCCAACCAAGATTCTGGCCAATATAGATTCATTTTCTATTGTTTCCATCACGAAACAACCAATTGGCCCAGTATTGGCTGTTATAATTATTAATCCTCGGAATTTGGATCCATATTAACAGAAAGATGTAAACCTTGGCAGTCATGATGAAGAGGTGAAATGCAAGATATTTAGAAATATACTGTTAAAGGAAGATGTATCCAAAGAAGCAACAATGGAAACCTGCCAACAAAATGTATATAGAGTCCTGCAGTCAGCAGCAAATCAAATAACACCACCCAGAAAAAGAGCCAGGCATTTGATGCTAGGGAAGAAGCACGATATTCCAGTCAAGATTGTCAAAGTGTTGGGAATGCAAATATACGAAGGGAAAAAAAATAGAGAAGAAAAACAAGCGAGAATTTTTACGTGAAAAACCATTCCAAAAATCAGGAAGGGGAAAAACCACGGTGCTGTATTAGGCAATTTCTCCACTATCAGTATTAGCGTCACAAGCTCTAGGTTACAAGCTTTAGCATTGCAACTATAATTATAATGGAAATTACATGTATGCCATTAGTAGCAATAAAGGCTCTATTATCTAGTTTGACATATCAGGATGGGTGACTCACTAAGAAGTGTCTACATACAAAAATATTTATCTCTATAACACTCCACAACTCCATCACTCAAAAATTTTCAACAAAATCATCTCCTTACTAGCTTCAAATATGTATATTTCTTTCAACCATTAAAGCAGAGTATATTGCTATATCTGAAGTTGGCAATTAGATGATTTGTTTGAAATTTTTTTGAAGGAGATAGGCAATGAGTAGGATAGCAACATTCTTTTTAGTGATAGTCAATGTGTTATTTATCTTGTAAAGAATATGTCATTTCATTTAAGGACAAAACACATGGTGTTAAAGAATCATCAAATTCATCAGTTGATAGATGATGGGACATTGTTATTGAAGAAGATTCTTAGTGTAGAAAATCTAGCAGATATGTTATCATTACCAAGAAACTAAGGCTATGCATTACCTCAATTGACCTTCATGGTAAGTGATGAGGGGGCTGCCGCACTAGGACAATTTGGATTATAAAGATAAATACTATGAAAAAGTATTGCTGTTTTTTCGAAGATTAGCCTCCAACTGGGAGATTGATGGAGTTGTAGAGTCTGATAAAGAAAAATATTATTGTGGGTAAACACTTCCCAATGAATCACCAATTTTGATATGTTAAACTAGATAATAGTGTTTTTATTGCTGCTAATGGCATCCATGTAATTTTTATTATAATTATGTATGCCATTAAAACCTGTTATATAGAGGCAATACCTTTTATAGTTGCAATGCTAAAAGCTTGTAATCCAGAGCTTGTAACAGTGATACTAATAATGGAGAGGTTGCCTTGTGCGGCACCATAATGTTTTCCATCCTGATTTTTGGAAAGGTTTTCCATGTAAAAATTCTTGCTTGTTTTTCTTCTCTATTTTTTTCCCTTTGTATATTCGCGTTCCCAGGAAGCTGTTATTTCCACACGGTTGAATGAAGCTTCTAACTATGGCCAATCCTTACATTTCATGATTGTTGGGCCTCGCAACCACAGCTCTCCTCTCTGACCAGGAGCCAGGGCATCCCCGGTGGTAGGATCAACGATCTTCGCTTCCATATTTGGGTGTATGCGACCAACAGAACCGTGGTGGTTTGCCTCATCAGGTCCCAACGTTTTAGTCGCCGCTCCACTAGTCTCCGTCAGAGCATATCCCTATTATACAATGAGAGTATTTGACCCTTGAAGTTAGAAATCTGAGGTAGTATTAGTAGCATCATAGTTTTGTCCCATTATAAACCTATGAATCAGAAGACACAATTTGATAGTTCAAACATTAGCAGAGCTGAAAAAGAAGTCTGATAATTTCCCAGATTAGTAAGGGCAGGAAGCCATTGGCATGGCAGAGTAGTCGAGAAACTAGTTATTGCTTAAAGTAATCGTTTTAACCCACATGATTCAATGAATACATTGTGTTGCTTTCAATCAATCCTTCAAATCATTTACAATTGAAGAACACCCTGGTTATATCAATGGTGATCCAATCCCGATAGCGGGGGCTTAAGTTCCAATGGAAATATCCAAACTCGCCAACTTGGTTGGATAGCTGCGCAAATTTCCAGTGTCGAGCTTGCTTACACTCCATGGGACTCAGGATCGAAAATGCACCACTTGCCGCTACGCTCCTCCTCGGACCGCAGCGCAAGCAAGCGGAAGGTGCTCAAGCTGGCCTGGACTGTCTCCAAAAAGGGTCAAAAGCTGACAATTAGAGGAGACTTCCTCTTCTCATTTGATCACATACCAGATCATTGTCTAAACACTTTAAAGCCAGGAATCAGGAGAGTTCCCAATCAAATTGAACATTAATTAATAGTTTGATCCCGCATCCTTCTAATGGTTTGTTACAGATTAGCATTCGACCAAGCATTATTTTGTTAAAATGTGAAAATATTAGTAGTTAGTGGATAAACAAGTGAGCATTGACAAAAGCATCTCAATTATGATCTTGTCCCACCAAATATTGATCATAAATTTACCAGAGCGATTTCCACATGGGGGAACCTTTCTCTGAACCGGTCGGCGACCTCCTTCCCGAGCGGAGCGCCGCCACATATGAGCAAATGGAGCGAGCTCAGATCGTACTTCCCTGCGATCTCCGACTTCACGAACGCCACGATCAGCGGTGGGGAAACCAGCATGTGCGTCACTCGGTACTTCTCGATCGCCCTTAACATCGCCATGAAATCGAACTTCTCCATCAGAACCACCGTCTCCCCGAACGCGAATGCTCTGAGCAGCGCTAAGAATCCGAACATGGGGAACAGAGGCAGCGTTAAGAGGGACACGGCTTGTGGCTCGGGCTCGGGTCGCGCCAGCCGCATTTGATAATGCCCTGCGAGTAGCGCAATCAGATTGTGGTGAGTCAGCAGGACTCCTTTTACTCTGCCCGTCGTGCCTGACGAGAACATGATGACTGCCGAATCGGATTGCTCGACTCGGTTCGGAGGCAACGTCTCCTCCACAGGACAGTCGCCGCTCGAGCTCGAGCTGTACTCAGTCAGCATGGACTCAAACTCGGGGGAGTCGATGAGGACCGTGCCTTGCGGAACAGGAGGGAGCTTGGGAGCGATCTGGGAGGTGGAGAAGGCGATGGCCGGCCGGCAGAGGTGGACCTGGCAGGCGATCTCCGAGGGGGAGCCGAGAGGATTGGTGGGGGAGACGACGACGCCGATGGAGAGGAGGGAGAAGTAGATGACGGGGACATGCAAGGAGGTAGGGGCGAGGATGAAGGCGACGTCGCCCTTGGAGAGGGAGAAGCGGGACTGGAGGGAGAGGGCGAGGGAGCGGACGCGGCGGAGGAAGTCCGGATAGGGGAGGCGGTCGCGGAGGAGGCGTTAACGAGGAAGGTGGAGGAGGAAGAGGAGGAAGAGGAGGAGAAGGAGGGGAAGAGAGAGAGGGCGTAGTGGGAGACGGAGAGGGGATGGGAGGGAGGAGGGAGAGGGGCTGGGGGTCGGAGGCTGTGGAAGGTCTTGGTGGCGGAGCAGTAACCGCTGCTGGGGTCGACGGTGGAGTGGCGGGAGGGGTTAGTCGTCCCCTCCATGGAAATGGGAAGCAGAAGCAGAAGCAGAAGCAGAAGCAGAGGCAGAAGAGAAAAAAGAGAAGCGAGAGCGGGTAGGAGTGGTGGCGTCGGATGCTTCAGTTATTACAGTTGGAAGCCAAATCTGACGGCGTGCTTTGGGATGTCCGTCGGCGACAAAAACATAACGTCGTCCTCTGCTGCTTCAGCAGCTGTTGCTGCTGCTTGCACATGGATGGTAACAAGACATAGAAGAAGCAAAACTAATGAGAAGGGATATTGTCTGAGATGATGAGCATGTTTCGCTTTCGCCATTATTTCAGAGAACACTAAATAGCACTCAGGTCCCACCATTTAAACCCCCTTTTTCAGAAGTGCACTCACATCTCTTCGTCGTTATTACCAAGATGAAGTAGCACTAATTATAAAAGATTCCTCTTTTTCTTTTAAGAAAAAGTTTTTGGTGTCGGTATTTTCTGTTGAGAAATAGCCCATGACATGAACCCTTTTTGTTCCTGCAAAGAATTTACAATGCGTCATGAGGTTTTGGCAACAAGGGTGGAGGAAGAGTATTAAGGAGGGGTGATCGATTGCATCATTTGTAGGTTTTTGATTGGGAGTCTGAAATTTACCATGTTAGAGTGTGGATCTCAATTTTGAAATCAGATTTAAAACAAATCGATTTGGGAGTTGACCAGCTTATGTTGAGATGCTAGACCTCATTATTATTATTCTTATTTGCAAAATTTCTTAATGGAGAGATTTGTAGGATTTGGTTTTGAACTGATTTAACGGGTTATACTTGATAATTGGCTTTGAAACCAGTTCAAAACGGTTCTAGAAATCAGCTAATGGTTTCTTAGTAGAAACAATCAATTCAAGGCTAGGAGTTGGAAGCCAAATTGATTCAAGCTCCAAATTTTTTACCTAAACAATCCCATGTGAACTAGCTTGGAATTGACAAGGTAAGGTTGGTTCCACTTTGGGTTGAACCGATCCAATTTCTTGCCTTTAGTATTAATCATGCATCGTTGGGAAAGGCGGGCCTACCTTGAAATTGGCATATTTTCATGGATCCACGTGGATTGAAAAAACAATTTTTTTTTTCTAGGTTGAAGTTGAAAGAACAAGTTGGCAAGCACTGATATAACTTTTTTCTCCCTAGAACATGTCCGACATAAAAGTAGATCCGATATGTATGCACAACCATATATATGTTGGTGATCCACATCTTTGGACGAGCGGCATATGTTTCCATTACCACACACGGAAATCTTGCGTGTAATTATCGTACGCTTTGATGGAGCTAAAAGCATATTAGTCATGAGTCTTGTCCAACAAAGTCAAACCCGATAAGGAAAATGAAAAAGGGTAGGGAAGAAATTGGCATCGAGTTACAGGGCGGAGGATCCGTCCTTCTTTTGCGAGTATCTGAGTGAAGATAGAAGAATCCTTGTAGTGAGAAATCTGGCTCATGAAGCAGATATATGTGGTCACAACCAAAAAAATAAAATAAATAAGCCAATGGCTAGTGACCTTGGCTGATCGGCGATGGGGCTTGAAGGCCTCGCCCAAATTTGGGCGAGATTGCAACCCTCCTCCAAATTCAGTGAAGGTCACTGGCCCTCACCCAGAGGGATCAATAGCCACCAATTGCTAGCTGTGATGATTAAAACGATATTATTTTGAGCTTAACTCATCAGAAAAATATTACATTTGCGCCATTTGGTTGGAATTTTTCACCGTTGGCATTTAAGTTATTCATTTTTCTCCGTTTGACACTTGGGTATTCTGGTCTCAAAATCTCTCATATGTATGCATAACCACAAGAAATATGAAAAATATTTCAAATCTCTCTAACAAACATGGACGAACATAACGTTACGTTCCTATATGCATATACCATTGGATGCCAGCCAAATAAAAAAATAATTCATTATGCATCAAAATAAGAGAATAGGAACAAATCCACTTGAAAGATAGTAATCACACTAGAAGTTAGACAGAAAAGGTGACACGACTGTCACTTGCAAATGGAAAAAAAATAAAAAATGGAGAGAGAGTGCCTTTTCTTACCCTCAGTCCTTTGTCCATCGAGAGGGTTGAATAAGTTGTACAGCCTCATTCGAGGCATGGAGCGCAAGAAGTAAGAAGTTGCGCGGCTGCACCATCCACGCTAACCTCACGAACAATGCCTAGTACACACACTTGACTGCACAGGACAGATAAAAATGAGAGATGAATGTCTACCTCGCCCTAAGAGATGAATGGTCCGCTACCAAGCCCTTTTTTTCTGAAGTGCATTCAGACGCCTCCGTCGTCACTGCAAGACGACCATCCAGCCAAACAACTGCATTATATCACAATGAGAATGGATACTTGATGTGGGAATGGATGGGAATGCAGAAAAAAGATAGTGTTGACAATTCCATCAATGGATGAACTTGTGCAATGGGAAAATTATCAGATTTGAAGTTTGGGCTCGCAAACTGAATCTGTTTCACGCTTGCTCGTGTTTCGCTTGATTAAAGTTTGTTTTGTTTATGCTTTACCCGCGGGGAGGCCGTGAAGGGGCTTTTCCGATAAAGAGCCTAGAGATGGCAATTGAACTGAAACTAGCCGGGCCACCCTAATCCAACCAAATTAAGTTACTAATGACTTTGGATTGTAAATTTCTATCATATAACAAGTATCTCTGCATCTTGTTAATCTTGGTGTCGGTATCGCGTGCTGAGATATAGCCTGTTACATGGACCATTGGTGTTAGTGCAAAGAGATTTAGTGTTGAGGGGTTTGGGATTGCACCCACAGGTTTTGACAATAGGGGTGTGTTCGGATTCGGCGTTCAAACACAATGAAATAGAGAATAAAAATGGAAAAAAAAAAATTGAGGCACAAGATTTATCTATTAGGAGAAAATATTGGGTGCAGCTATGTAGCGACCTTAGCAATGTACAAGTTCATTCGCAAGCGATGCGTGTTGCTCGCGGGCCCACCATTTTAGAAAACCCGCAAACCCCTCTCTCTGCTTCGTTTCTATCTCTTATTTCATTGTTTTGTTCCTTTTCTTTTTGCACCACGGACAATGCTCATGGTGCGGATTGCAATGGCCAGCCATGGATGAACCACTCGCAAGCATGTTGATGCTCATCCATGTCATCCATGGCCGTTGTCAACATTGTTCGGGTGTGCTATTGATCTGTGGGTATCCATCTTTCCCATCTAGGCATGGACGATGCTCGTGGCCAGCCATGGAAGATTGGCTCATGAGTGATGTTGATGCTCATCACAGGGTCTTCCACCGCCCTTAGTCCAAGAGCAAGCCCAAGCCCCCATCGCTCGCGACCCCAAGCCCTCCCTTAGCCCTTACATCCTTTAAATCACCCGCATTCCAATATTGTTGCCTCCCAAACCCTTGCCAGATTTAGCTAGGACGACTCTCACCTTGACCGCAAGGGTTGAGCCCTCACCAAATCCAATGAAAGCGATCCTTGCCTATGGCTGGCAAGAGCCATGACACCCTCACCGGATCTAGGGAGGGCAACCCTCGCCCTGGCCGTGAGGGTCGAGCCCTCACTGGATCTGATGAAATTGACCCTCACCGGTGATAGGCCAAAGGGAAAGAAAGGAAAAAGAAAAAGGGGAAAGAAGAAGAAGAAAGAAATGGCGAAGAAGAGTAACAAACGTGCGAGAGGAGATAGACAAAGCGAGATTTCAATTTTCTTACAGAGTAGGCCCATAGTGACATGTGTCGTCCAATGAATGATTCGGTGCATTGATGAGGTGGCTACCACAGTTGCACCTAATATTTTCTCTTAAACTGGGGTTCCATTCAATATAGCATCTCTAAGTCATGGTCTAACTCTGGACACGTTTGAAGTGTTTATTGTCGGCGCGAATGGGGTTTAGATGCAATTGTGGTTCTTTATAGTCCTGGCGAACCCACCGACCACTTCCAAACAGTATGCATTGTATGCCACATTGCAAGTGTAATAAATGGGCCCGGCCAGCCCATTTCTCTTGAAGTCAAGCCCAAGCCCACTCCAACCCACCATTTCATTTCCTCTTCAACCAATGAAGAGGTCGGTGGAGACTACAGAAAAAAAATGGTTCGCTCGCTCGTGAAGAAGAGAAGAGGAAAAGGGGGAAAATAATGAATTTTTGCGCGTACACAATTAGGACGTCTCGATAAGCCGAATCAAATGCGACTTACAACGTTGAGTAAGTATTTGAGCCTATTATTCGTCTAATTAAAGTAATTTTCAAAATTTGGTTTCAAAATTGGAGTAATGTTAGAATTTAAACTACGACGTTTGATTGAGGAGTTTTTGAAGCTAGTAGTCTAGGACATTGTGGAGCAATGGGGTTTGAAAAAAATTGATTCGGAAGTATGGGTTGATTGGAATGAAGTTTTGTGATTGGTGTGTGAGTTACGCATAATGGATAATATTGTTGAGAAAATTCCTATAAGATTTTGTCATTCAATGGCCACCCAATCTTCTTGATATAGATCTGTCTTATGGGTAAATTGAAAGACAACTTTAAAGCATGTTCAACGGCTAGTTTGGAAGTGGAGAAGTATATAATAAGACCAAGGCACATAGGAGCATGTAAGAAACAAGGCCTAGAAATTCCAAAGTCTGAGCAAACTTTAATTGTACATTTATCTTTCGAGAGCTAAAACCTTGTGATTATGAGAGAAGTACATAAATAATTATTTAGTGAGATAGTGTGAACTATCACTAAGTATTTGCATTTAAAGTTGTAATCTTTTATTAATTATATAGTGAAATCCAACCAATAGGCTGTCAGCATGGGATAGTAGATGTAGGCTTAATCTACGCTAAATCATTAAAGACCTTGTGTGCAATTTTATTGTTTATTGCTATAGTTCATTGCACAGTTGCCGGTGCTTCTAAAGTCTATTTTATTGCTTAGTAGATTCTAAACTCTATTCCAGAATTTGATCCTTATTCAAACTTTTATCTGGACGTGTCCTTTTTTTTTTTTTTTTTTTTTTGTTCCACCTCGCCCCGTTGCGCTTTATTTTTGTCAAGATTTTACAATATCACCTATTCACCCCCACAAGGTGATGCCTACTAACGACTCTCGAATTCGCGTAAAGAAAAGGATGAACGTATGCTTTAAACAAGGTCATTTGTTAATGCATAGAAGTTGTTTTTATCGATGATTAAACGTGGTTTAGTCTAGTCGTTCATTAGAGCTGTGTATTACTTGGTTTTTAATATTATTTTTCAATTAATTGATAGGAATTCGAGTGTGTCGGCTCAACTAACTACCATAGGTTGATTTTCGGCTTTTTCAAGTGAGTGATACTATTTCTTCTTCGTGTTTTTAAATTGACATTTTGAAAAACGATATGGATTATATATATTATGAGTTAAGAAATAATATTTTTTGTTGCATAAAACATGATCGAACATTTACTACCATTTTGTTTATTTGAAACGGAAGTCATCCTTTGACTTCAGTTTGAGTTGATTGTTTGTAAACGGTTTATGAAACCTATTATCAAAGAATCACAGCAAGTCCATGATTTACAAATGTTGTTTTAAAAGGCGCTTTAATATATATTGAATGATGAAAATTTATGATTTGGTTATGGTTTCTTATTTTGGTTGTGTATTACTAGAGTTGAGATTGATGGATTATGCTCAGTGTGTGGGTATGTGTATACTAATTTATGATATTCTCATGGGCTAAACTACTAAATAATAATAGATGGAGACCTAACAAATGGAGGAATCTTGGTAACTTTGTCACAAGTGTTATGCATGACCATGGCTAAATACTTGGACATGAGTTTGGTTAATGAAATGGATTGTTGACATGTGTTATATGAGATTGATCAACGGGCTGAACCATTGGTATTTGCTTTGATATTATCAATTGAAATGAGTATTTTTGCTGTGGACATATTATGTTAAATTAATAAATATTGCATTTTATTTCTAAAGGTTTGGTAAATTCCAAATTTGGTGAAAGTGAGTTATTTTTGTGTTTTAAATATGCATAGTGATTATACAATTTGCTTAGAAGAAATGTATTGCTTACTGACCTCATTTCATTTTCATTATCATGTTTTTCTCAGGTCCCTCGATTAGTATCTGTTAGAGTGAGCATTATCGCAAGAACTTTTGGGAGTTGGATATTTAGGTGTAGTTTGAGGCTACATTTTTTGGAGAAAGGACGGCCATGTCACTCCCTCTTTCCTATAAGATCTGGGGCGTGACAGCTATTGGCTTAATAGGAAATGCTTATACTGTGTGGAATGACTCCACTTGGAGACTATCTCTTCTGAAAGATTTGACCAGCCGAATACAGTAATAATTCCTTATGCAGCAAAACGAGGAATGGGACCAAAGCCACGTAAGAAGTTAGTAATCCCCTCGAAGTTCGGTGGAGAAGGAGACACAACTGCCCTTGCAAATGGAAAAGAAAAGAGAGAGAATGCGAGTAGGCTCATATTCAACAGTGTAATGGCCTTTCTTAACCTTGGTTCTTTGCCTGTCGAGAGAGGTGACACAATTGTACAGCCTCATTCGAGGCATGGCATGCAAGACGTAAGTAGTTGCGCGGCAGCACCATCCATTCGAACCTCATGAACCCTGCTGAATACACACGCATGACTGCAAAGCCCAAATAAAGGGAGAGATGACTGTCCAGCTGAATCCTTTCAGTTTCTTCTCATTCTCTATCTTGTTCAGAAGCCACACACAACAACTTTACCATCTAGTGATTGGTTCGGTTTTCGCATGAGCAATGTGACTAGCAAATCATGTATGAAGCAGGCCGTGGTAGGAATTGAAACAGGAAATGCTACTGATTCCTAATATGGCAATACAAATTGCTAACGAAAGCCACAGGACAGAAATGAGGCCTTCCAAATTGTGTGCCACTTTATTCCTCTTTCACTCCGAGGAGCAGCTTTTGTTGGAATCGGATTACAATGGATGCAAATTAGATGGATGCAAAAAGTGTCCAAAGAACTTAAAACAACATGTCCTCTTCTGAGCATACTGTCTAGAGTTTAGCGGATCTGACGGATAAAGCAAGATTGACTAGTTCTCTCCTCAAGATCTTCCCTGCTGTTGATTTTGGGATGCTACTGATGAAAGCTACCCGCCTTATCTTCTTGTACGGAGCAACCTGCGGTGATAATCAAAGTAATAATCTGGAGCCACTAGATATATTGTCAACTCTTTGAGAATTTGTAATGAAAATTCTAGTGTAATCCTATATTCCTGTACATTTTCCTGAAAACAGTCCAAAGTACAGTTCCCAGTAGTCAAAATACTAGAACAAAGAGAACACAACAATTACATGACCCATGATTTATGCTATAGTACATAAATATCAACGGCACAGATTATGTACAAATGTCCTTGTATACAGGAGGTTCTTTTTTTTTTTTGGTCAGTATATGCATGAGATTGAATGAGTGGAAAATCCTGTGTTTGCTTTCAGTCCGAGAGTACTGCATGACTGCAAGAACATTGAAGTGGAGAGGAAAAGGCGCAACTCAATGGGCTGTTACTTTTCTAGTTTTACTATCTCCATCGTAATAAACAGCATCAAGTGGAATCTGCTTCCTATCATGTTATGTAGCAGGAAACAGACCCCAGAGAACAAGTTGTGATTCTTTTGCAGCACAGAGCATAAGAAAGCAGCAACTCAGTGCAAATTAATGTAGATACATACAGCATTGTAAAGACTAAAGGCACACTTGCTATTTGTTTAGAAACAATCATCTCCCTGATATATGGGAGAGACAAGTACACTCACTGAGTGGATTCCTAAAAATACCTGTTTAGAAATGAAGTCCATAACCTGAGATTCAGTAATGTTGCTTCCAGGTTTTCTAACCAAAAAAGCCATGGGAATCTCCCCTACTTCTTCATCAGGATAACTGCCCACACAATCACAAAGAACAGAAAAAGTGGATCAACAAAAGAAACATATGACTACTGTGAGCTAAGAAATGTCAAGAATACAAACGTTCCAAGAAATTCTTATGAACTCGTTTTATAACAGAAATTTGACTGAAATGCCGATATGTAAACTGATGTAACATCCACAATGAGTGATGGTCTCCAGAAAAATGCAGAGCACATCCTTAACAGATGAAAATTTAAGGGTGCGGGAAAGTTTTAGATAGGAGTTGGCAATTCATACGAATCATACCAAATATTAAAACTAAAAAGAACATTTAAGTTCTGACTTCTGCAAAATGTAAGTTGAGCAATAAGACTAGACTCAAGGAAGTGAAGATGCATACGGAATCACAGCAGCATCCACAACATCAGGGTTGGAGTGTAGAAGCTGTTCCAACTCAGCAGGAGCAACCTGAAAGATGCATATGATGATCCCTCAACACTTGATAAGAAAAGGCAACCAACAAGCCAAAAACCTCTGGGGAAAAAGGCCATTTAGAACTAGTCACCTGATATGCCTTGTATTTAATCAATTCCTTAAGTCTGTCCACAATGAACAAGAACCCCTTGGAGTCAATATAACAAAGGTCACCAGTCCTCAACCAACCATCTGAGTCAATTGTTTCGGCAGTGGCCTTCTCGTCCCCTACATAACCTGCAACTCCAGTCACCTAATTTTAGCACCATTTTAATGTGGGGATTTCAAAGAGTTTCATTTCGATGGATTAATTAGCTCAACTTCTTAATTGTGAATGATAAAAAAAAATATACTTGAAAGGCAGTAAGAATACTCGCTAAGAAATTATGATTTGTATAGCACCATGTCTAATGCAGCTACCATTCAAGCTAGCAGTTTGAACTTCCCGTTGACAAGGGCAACCAAGATTCTGCCCAACATAGATTCATTTTCTATTCTTTTCGTGAGGAAACAACCATTTGGCCCAGTATTGGCTGTCATAATTGCTAAACATCAGAATTTGCATTACAATGACAAAAAGGTGCGAACCTTGGTGGTCATGATGAAGGGTTATAGCGAAAGATAATGTACCGTTAAAGGATGGTAAGTTCAAAGAAACAACAATGAACAAATGTAAGCAAATTGGATAGAGTCCTGCGGTCAACAGTAAATCAAGTAACATCACCCTGAAAAAGATCGGTCATTTGATGCTAGGGAAGAAGCAAGATAAACTAATGGATAACCTTCAGTCCCAAGTGTCAAAACTAAAGGCAAAGGAAGGTGTTATTTCCACACAGTTGAATAAAGCTCCTAGTTATGGCCAACCCTTACATTTCATGATTGTTGGGCCTCGCAACCATAGCTCTCCTCTCTGACCAGGAGGCAGGGCATCCCCACTGGTAGGATCAACAATCTTCGCTTCCATATTTTGAGGTATGCGACCGACAGAACCGTCGTGCCTGGCCTCATCAGGCCCCACTGTCCTAGTCGCCACTCCACAAGTCTCTGTCAGACCATATCCCTATCATACAATGAGAGTATTTGACCCTTAGAAATATGAGGAAGTACTAGTATCATTGTAGTTTTCGCACATTATAAACCTAATAATCAGAAGAACAGTTTGGTATCTCAAATATAAGCAGAGCTGAAACACAATTTTGATAGTTTCCCAGATGAGTGGGCGCAGGCAGCCATTTGCTAGTAGTTGAGAAAGTACAAGACGGACGGGTAGAAGTTGGAGCTTAATAAACTAGTTATTGCTCAAAGTAGTCATCGTAACCCACATGGTTCGATCAATACATTATGTTACTTTCAATCAATCCTTTAAATTATCAGCAATTGAATAACACCCTGGTTGTACCTACAATGATCCAAACCCGATAACGGGGGCTTAAGTTCCAAAGGATGTAATCAAACTCGCCAACTTAGTTAGACAGCTAACTCAAATATTGAGTGTTGAACTCGGTTACGCTCCATGGGACTCGGGATATGAGGATGCACCGCTTGCCGCTACGCTCCTCCTAGGACCATAGCGCAAGAGGAAGGTGCTCCTGCTGGCCTCGACTCTCCGAAAAGAGTTGAAGCTGACAATTAGGGGAGGCTTCTTCTTCTCAGTTGGCCATGAATAAAACGTCATTTCATTCTATTCGGCCGGCAGATATCGGCTCGAATTAAGAGAGGTCACCGGTACGAGGTCACTGTCAACATTTCAATTCAAATTGAACATTAATTAGTAGTTTAATCACGCATGCTTCGGAGGGTTTGTTACAAATTATCATTTGACCAAGTATTTTATGAGTAGAATATGAAAAATTTAGTATTGAGTGGGCGATTCCTTGCTCGGACAACAGCCATCAAGGGAAGCAATGATGCAGTATCTATTTGGATAAACAAATAAGGCCTTGTTTGGTAATATTTCAAAAAACTACCCAATTCTATTCTTTTGTTTCCCAAAATAAATAAATAAAAAATCCATTTAGTATTGTTTTTATTCCTGGGAATAAATTTGAAACAAAATTAAGAAGCAAGAAAAAAAAAGTTGTTTCATTATTTTAGGAACAATTTTAGAATCAAGCTTCTTCTCTTTTCATCTCCTCTTTTCTTCTTTTTTTTTCTTTAGTCGGTCGTTGACCTTGGCCATAACTAGCAACTAGCTAGACAAGGTTCAGCAACCTCATCAAAGCCTTGCCAAGCCAGGGAGAGGTCCGGCAACCTCACCGGAGACCCCGCCAAGCTAGGGTGAGGCCCAACCTTGCCGGGGGTCAACGAAGCTCCCTCAAGGCTGGAGACCTTGCTGGCTCTTGTCAAGCTGATCATCTTGGCTAACGATCAGCTAGAGGAAGAAGAAGATGATAAGAAAAAGAAAAAAGAAAAAACTATAATAAAATTATAATAAAAAATTAAAAAAAATTTTAAGTCACGAAAAAGTTTAATGGTTGTATTAAATAGATTTCTATTTTAGAAATAAACTTTTTGGACAGTTATCAAACGCTTTTAAATGCTTGAAAATTCATTTGAGAAATAGAATAAAAAAATTATTTCAATAGTTATCAGATGTATCCTAAACATCGACAAAGACGTCTCAATTTTGATTTCAACCCCACCCAATGTCATGTCAGAGTTAGTATTCGCAAATGTTACTCATTAATTTACCGTGTTTAACTCCACATGGGGAACTTCTCTCTGAACCGGTCGGCGACCTCCTTCCCAAGCGGAGCGCCACCGCATCCGACCGCTTGGAGGGAGCTCAGATCGTACTTCCCTGTGATCTCCAACTTCACGAATGCCACGATCAGCGGCGGGGACACCGGCATGTTCGTCACTCGGTACTTCTCGGTCGCCTTTAACATGGCCACGAAATCGAACTTCTCCATCAGAACCACCGTCTCCCCGAACGCGAACGCTTTGACCAGCACGGAGAACGCGAACACGTGGAAGAGAGGCGGCGTGACGAGGGACACGGGCTGTGGCTCCGACTGATAAAACCCCGCGAGCAGCGTGATCAGATTGCGGTGAGTCAGCAGGACTCCTTTGACTCTGCCCGTCGTGCCTGACGAGAACAGGATGGCTGCCGAATCGGATTGCTCGACTCGGTTCAGAGGCATAGTCTCCGCCACAGGACTGTCGCCGCTCGAGCCATACTGAGTCAGCATGGACTCGAACTCGGGGGAGTCGATGAGGACCGTGCCGTGTTGTACAGAAGGGAGCTTGGGAGCTATCTGGGAGGTGGAGAAGGCGATGGCCGGCCGGCAGAGGTGAACCTGGCTGGCGATCTCGGAGGGGGAGCTGAGAGGATTGGCGGGGGAGACGACGACGCCGATGGAGAGGAGGGAGAAGCAGATGACGGGGACATGCAAGGAGGTGGGGGCGAGGATGAAGGCAACGTCGCCCTTGGATAGGGAGAAGCGGGACTGGAGGGAGAGGGCGAGGGAGCGAACGCGGCGGAGGAAGTCAGGGTAGGAGAGGTGGTGGCCGGAGGAGGCGTTAACGAGGAAGGTGGAGGAGGAGGAGGAGGAGGAGGGGAGGAGAGAGAGGGCGTAGTGGAAGACGGAGAGTGGTTGGGAGGGAGGAGGGACAGGGGCTGGGGGATCGAGGCTGTGGAAGGTCTTGGTGGCGGAGCAGTAGCCGCTGCTGGGGTCGACGGTGGAGCGGTGGGAGGGGTCAGTCGGGCCCGCCATGGAAATGGGAAGCAGAAGCAGAAGCAGAAGCAGAAGCAGAAGCAGAAGCAGAAGCAGAAGCAGAGGCAGGAGGAGGAGAAGAGAGAGATAAGCGAGAGAGCGGGAATGCTTCAGTTATTACAGTTGGAAGGGATGTCCGTCAGCTACAAAAACATGACGTCGTCCTCTGCTGCTGCTGCTTGCACATAGATGGTAACAAGATGTAGAAGAAGCAAAACTAATGAGAAGGATTCTGTCTTATAGATGATGAGGATGTTCCTTTAGTCATTATCAGAGAGAGATTATATAACTTTGGTCCACCATTTGAATCCCCCCTCGCCTACCTTCCTAGTTATTCCAAAGATGAGGTGCCACGTAACCATAAAAATATTCCCCCTTATAATTAGGGAATTTTTTTCAAATGGGCCTCCCTAATCCAACCACTTTAAGCTATACTAATGACTTTGGATTTTAGATTCCAGGTCATACCGTGAATATCTCGTGCCAATCTAGGTGTTGGTTTTATTTATTAAGATTTTTTTTCGATCCATCTTATTCTAGCTCTTAATTTATTCTCAGACTTTTGCCTTACCTCTTTTACAAAATATGAGAGTTGAAACTCACATTTGAAACTAATTGTTCCAACTCCCAATCCTCGAGAAGATGGAGAGTTGAACCCCCCTTCCTCCACTCCCTCCCCCACCTTCCCCTTTCCTTATTGAAAGGGTGGCTCCACTAGTTTATCTATTGACATGAAGCCCCATAAAATGAACCATTTTTTTGTTGCCGCAAAGATATTTAGCATTGAGGAATTTAGAATAAATCATAAGGTTTTGGCAACAAGGGTTTAAGAAGAGTATAACTAGGGGTCATCCATTGCATGGTCCAAAAGTTTTGGTCTAGAAATCCGAATTATATCTAGTTACAACGGTTCCTAAATTTTGAAATTAGGTCCAGAACCTATCGATTCAAGAGTTGGTCTACTTATGTTGATATGCTCAACCTCATTATTATTATTATTATTATTTTGGCAAAGTTTCTTAACAAAGAGATTTGTAGAGTTTGGTTTTGAACCGATTAAAATGACTTCTACCCAAAAACCGGCTTTGAAACCGATTCAAAACAGTTCTACTCGAGAACCAACCTTGCAAGGCCAGTTTCCGAGTTAAAATGACCAGTTCAAGGCTAGGAATTAGAAACCGAACCCTTGAAAGCTAATTTCCAAAATTTTCATTTGGGAACCGAATCGATCCCCATGTGAACTACCTTAGAATCAACAAGGTGAGGTTGGTTTGGTTCAATTCTCGAGTTGAACCAGTCAAATTGCTCACCTTTAGTATTAACCCTGCAATGTCAAGAAATGCCGGCCTCCCGTGAAATTGGCATCTTTTCATGAAGTCGTAAGGATTGAAAAGAACAAGTTGGCAAGTACTTATATAACTTCTCTCCCTAAAAAATGTCCCGATACGTCTGCACAAGCATATATGTGTCGGTGATCAACATCTTTTATATTCACTTGAAATTGACATCTGATGGTTCTCGGACGAGCAGCAATCACCACACACAGAAATCATGCGGAGATGAGCTTCGATGCCAAGATGATGACGACCCATCACTCCTTTCGCGTAATCATCCTCCGCTTTGATGGAGCTAAAAGCAAATTATTCAAGAGTCTCGTACAACAAAGTCAAACCCGATGAGGGAAATGAATTAGGGCTGGGAAGAAAATTGGCATCGAGTTACCGGGCGGAGGCTCCATCCTTCTTCATTTGCGAGTAGCTAAGTGAAGATAGAAGAATCCTTGTAGTGAGAAATCTGGTGTGTAAAGCAGATATACGTCGCAACCCACAAGTATGTCAAACCAGAAAAAGAAAGTAAGCCGCATGTATAGGTGACGATGACTAATAGATAAGAATAATATGCGAAAGAAAGAAATATGTAAAATTTCTATATATTTTGATGATCCCTAAGGAAGAAAAGTAGTCGAACCTGAGGTGCATCGGGTGACATGTGCACCCACCCGACGCAAAACTGTGCACACCAAGATGTTGAGGATTGATAGTTATTTAAAAAGAAAATGGCTCGACATATGAGAGTTGCCCTTGGGCGATGCACCGTTGTGCACCGAGTGGTCTAGCTCTAACGAAGAATTTTTATCATCTTAATGATTTCTAATGAAGAGTACATAAACTTTATTAGATAATTATCCAAGATAATCAAATCAAGTACCATCAATCAATATATGGAGAATCTCTTAGATAAATGCATAATCACGAGAAATATGAAAAATATCCTGAATATCTCTAACAAATATGGACGGACATAATGTGTGCATATGTCATTGGATGCTCAGCCAAGTATGATAATGATTCCTTAGGTATCAAGATTAGAGAATAGGACAAATCCGCTTGAAAGGTAGTAATCCCCCTAGAAGTTTGACAGAAAAAGGAGATGCAACTGCCACTTGCAAATGGAAAAAGATAGGAGAGAGAGTGCGAACAAGCTCATATTCAATGGTGAAATGGTCTTCAATTACCCTTGGTCCTTTTCTCGTCGAGAGAGTTGACGCAGTTGTACAGCCTCATTCGAGGCACGGCACGCGAGAAAGGGTTGTGTGGCTGCACCATTCACGCAAACCTCATGAACAATGCCGAGTACACACACATGACTGCACAGGACAGATAAAAATGAGAGATGAATGTCTACCTCGTCCTAAGAGATGAAGATTAACGGTTAGGAGTCTGTGTCACCTGCTGTCATATTACCTGATATCATGTCCGGAGGCTTTCTCGTGTCCACCACTCCCTGTGAATTACAGCAGAAACTAGTCGAAAAGCCGACCAACGTTAATTGCTCTATCAAAAAGGGCAAGAAAGAGAGGAACTCACTGCGACAACAATTCCCTAGTTGACGTTTGGGCCCCAAAAAAGAGTGCTGAACACGTGGAGTGTCAAAACTTGGCATAGGGAACACTTAAGTGTCAAAAAATTTGGAAAGATATATTTAAATGCCAAAATTTGAGCAAAATTAATTAGTTAAATGTCAACGGTTAGAAAATCCGGTTAAAATGCATACTTGGCATTTTTCGGCGACTTTGTTTGTTGACGTGGCAATTCTTTTAAAAATAATTATCCACGTGGCAATTTTTTTAAAATAAAAATGGCCAAAAAACCCCAAAAAATCAATCAAAATTTTTTTTAAATGTGAATGGGTGAGGGTAAGGCTAAGGCTATGTAGCCCTTGCCACCACTGTCGTTGCCCCACCATTGCTGGGAAGGGCCAACGACGATGAGGTGGGTTGGCCGGGGCCACCGACTACTACCCAACCCTCACCTTTTTTTTATTATTATTTAATTAATATTTATATTAAAATCAACATCAACGCCAAAATGATATCGTTTTGGCTGAGTCTTAGTTGACTCAGCTTTCCGGCGAGCCATGTAGGGAAGTTATATTATTAAAATAAGTCATGTCAAATTTCCAGCATCTCTCGTTGGACTTAACATTTAAATGTCCCAATTTTCATAAAAAGTGACAATAAGTGTATCTTTCGTAACTTTTGAAAGTGTCTCTGTGCTAAATTTTCGCACTTGCGTTCAACAATACCATTTTGCTAGAGAGTATAAGTGCAAGAACTTTCATGAAGTATACCATGAGAAGATAGGAGTGATTTGCAATCATTAGTAAAGAATTCTTTCCCATTGTCAGTACGAATTCGTTTCACAGATTTATTGAATTGATTCTTGATTAAAGAAAGAAAACTCGACAGGTGGGAAAAGGTTTGACCTTTGGACTGCATAAGGAAAACCCAAGTGGCTTGGGTATAATCATCAACAATTGTGAGAAAAAAACGAGATCCATCACGATGAGGGGTATGATAAGGGCCTCATATGTCCATATGAAGCAAAGAAAAAGCATTTTTGGCATGAGATGAGCTTGTTGGAAAAGATAAACGAGATTATTTAGCCAAGGGGCATACTGAGCATTTAGGATGAGGGAATCATGCACTATGACCCAAACGTTTATGAAAAAGGAGATTTTTATTGCTAGTGGTTGCATTATAATAAATGATTTTATTCAAGGAATCTAAATCTCTAGGACAATCAATCCAGAAGTACAACCCTTGATTAACTTTACCAAAGCCCATTAGTTTGTCAGTCGTATGGTCCTAAAACAAACAAGTCTCAAAATTGAAAACTGCACGACAAGAATTATCTTCGCAGACTTTTGAGACAGAGAAGAGATTGAATTCAAAGTCAGGGATGTATAGGACATTTTTTAGAATGAAATTTGGACCAAGACGAACAGTGCCAATTTTAGTAACATAGATGATTTTCCCATTAGGAAGACGTATTGACACAAATGATTGCGGTCTTTTCTCGACATGAGAAAAAAGATTTTCATTGCAAATTATGTGGTCACTGGCACCTGTATCAATTATCCATACACCAACTAAAATCAAATTCTCCTTGTAAGGAAAAGTACCTGAAACACTTGCATCCTTGTCGTCGGTCCCCAATTGACTTAGAATTTTTAGAACATTTTGATATTGATCTTGAGTGATCATTTGATGTCCCCTATCATTTCTTTGTGCGGAAACTTGATAAGCAGATAATTCATTTCCCTTTTTCTCATTTGGCTTTCCATGCAATTTCCAACACGTATCGATAGTGTGGTGTGGGCGTTTGCACAATATTTATTTTTAGATTTAAAATTTCCACCAACCTTTCTTGATGAGGTGGCTGTTCGTGGACCGCTGGATGCTTTAAAAATCGGTGCTGACGTGGCTTGATGAGGGCCATTGGATTCAGCTGAGTTGATGGTTGGATTATGGCCGTCCGATCTTGGATGTTGATCCCAGCCGTCCATTTTAAGGGAACTAGGGTTCCCTTCAATTTTAGATGCAGCAGCCGACATGGGTCCAGACACGAAGGTGGCAAGCGCAACTCCTTCACCCACTCATGCATGTTCAGCCGCGGCTGATCGTTGGCTTTCTTCTTGCACGGCCAGCTGGAAAATCGGTCTGAATGGCCACCTTCACGGTGGTCACTCACAGAAGTGATCTCGTTGCTCTGCCTCAGTCACAATGGTTGCTTGAGACCACCGTGATAGATGGAATGATCACCACCATGGTCGTCCCTAAATTTAGCCAATGGATTAACACAAGGACCCTTCATAAAAAAGAAAAAAAAAAGTACGTGGATCATTTTGAGAAATAAAAGATAAACTAAGGAATTGAATTTCCACAAAAGTATACGAGCCAACCTATGATATTTTTTCTTTTTTTTTATGAGGAGAGTTATATAGATAGAGAATTTATTAGCTACAAATTAAATTTATCAATCTAAATTTACTCATCACGATAAAAATGTACTAAATACGATCGAAAAGTTACTTGCAGTGTTTTGGTGCTGTACCTATGCAAAAACAAAATGAAAATATTGCATCGGCTTTTTTCAGTTATGGTTAAAATTAATGGAAGTACTCGAGAGCTGTCCAACAAGTTACAGGAAGATTTTCAAGAATCTAGCTAGCTGATCATGGCGGTTTTCCTCTCTATAAAGTTGCCTGAGGAAACGGATGACCATCAAGTCTCGCTGTTCTAAGCCAAAACCTGACAGCTTTGTCATCTCTAGAAATTCACTTCAAGCTCTCAAAGAAGCATTCACCAAAGACATATGAAGAGTGGGAGTTTATGGCTAAGGTATCTTATGTGTCAGCATTGGGCATTTTGATGTACAATATGGTGCGTACTAGACCAGACCAGACCGAACATAGCTCACGCAATGGGAGTTTGAGCATATACATGGTTAATTCAAGAATAAATCACTGGGGCTGTAAAGTGGCTATTAAGATACCTATGGAGCATTTTAGATATGGCATTATGTTTTATGAAAAACGGTGTAACTTCACAAAACTTTGTTGATGCATATCTTGAGGGTGACTTGGATAATAATAAGAGTACTTCGGGTTATGTTTTTACCTTAGCTGGCACTGCAATAAATGAGAAGAAACTGAGTTGAAGGTGGGTCAAATAAATATGTTGATGGGCTCGAACTTGAACTCCCTCTTGGTGCTCCCAGCAACCTTCATCAAAGAGAACTAAAAGTAGTTTTTCATGGAATGCTATGAATATTATTCAGCATTGCAAATAATAATTGATTGTGCAAGAAATGGAGGGAAGGCAAGATTTTATTAGGTGCTTCAAAAGTATCGAGGAAAATCCAGAATGTGAGAGGGGGAGTATGTTTTGGGATTACACACATTGTTTTTCTCGAGGACGTAGAACGAAGATTGGTGATAAGCAGGGCCAGTAAGCTAGGTGGAGCGCGGACAAAGAAAATAATATTTCCGCAGGTCGAGACGGACCAAGACCATACCATCAATGGCATGCTATCAATAGATTAAAGGCCATTCGGTTGTCTTTCTTCCTACGTGCGTTATATGAATTCCTAAACTGAAAGCTTCGAGTAAATGATCATGGCGGTTTTCTTATATGAATTTGCCTGAGGAAACAGATCACTTGAGTTCTGCTGTATTTAAGGGGAAAACTCTCAACATGTAGTCCCAACGGCTTTGTCACCTCTTTCCAATGTTTTCAGGGACGGTTGGTCTATAGAATGAGAAAAATTTTGTCGATCCTCCGATGATTTTCATATCGATTGGTAGAGAGAACGAGTCATAATTCATAAGGAGTTAACCTTGCTTTCTGCTGTGAGACTATGGCGTCACCTCTGTCATCGTCGCAGATGACTGTCGCCCAGATTCTCGTTCCATTCCTATGTGCCGCTTTGCTTCTTTATCTCAATCATGGTACGTCATGTAATTTCTCTTGGTAAATAGCTGAGAAATATAAACCAAGAAAACTTTTAACATATTGTTAGAAAGAAGCATTTTCTTTCCGTTGACCAGTATGATGCACCAAATTAATTGCCCTGGTTGAGTTGGTTAAAGCACATGGAATTGAATTTATCGCATCAAAACTAAAAATATGGAATGTAAAAATGTCCTAGAGCTCCATCCTGAACAGCCCATTTACTTAAAAGTTCTCTCTCAAAGCTCAGCAGCAGCAGCTCCCAGAGAGTGATGTACGCTAATCTTTTTCAGGTGTGGATGTCAATGCATCACAGTCTGAATCAAATGTCAAGAGATCGGACTTTCCTGCTGACTTCTTGTTCGGAGTTGCTTCTTCTGCTGTGCAGGTACATTTATCTTTTTATTATGCTAAGATATCTCAGCCTTGTCATTTCCAAATCGCCAGTGCCATGGCATGTCACCATCCTCTGGCTGTCACAATCCCTTACTGTTATTTCATCCTTCAGCTTGAGTAGCAATGCAGCGTGATTGAATTAATCAACAACAAGATATCACCTATGAATGACCCTAATCTGGGTGTTGCTTTGATTTGTGCAGGTAGAAGGATCAGCCAGGAAATATGGGAAAGGACTAAGTACCTGGGACACCTATGCTGAGAGATTCCCTGGTGGATTACATTGCATAACCCCTGTTCAATAGTTTTGTCTTCTGTGATCTAATAACACTCAATTGTTTCTGACTAAAATTTAAGCAGGCGCCATCGGGACATTGTCTCAGATCTAATCTATTTAACAGTCTTGTTTTGTTAATCAGGAAAAATTGTAGACAAGAGTACCCCAGAAAATGCAGTTGATTCTTATAGGCGCTATAAGGTAGGAATTTCATACATCACACGAGCACATTTCTGGCTTTTGATATCAGAACTTATACTACATATTCTAAGAGGGTCTGGGTGATGTATCGGTTTATATGCCATTCTAGGAAGATGTGGAGTTGTTAAAAGAACTTGGCGTGGATGCCTACAGATTCTCTATTTCTTGGACGAGGATTCTGCCTAGTAAGCATCATCCCCAACATTCAGTAACAAAATCTACTTTCCCTATAGTTTACTGTCCGACGTGCTTCCCTGAAAGTCATGCTTATGTTATAAAATTTGCAGTTTGTTGGACCTTTTAGCTTTTCTTTGACAATTTTTAAACGCAGCACTTCTGTTGCTTTGGAATATGTAGGTGGATCCGTGAGTGGTGGCGTGAACCAAGAAGGCATTGATCATTACGACAATCTTATTGATGAATTAATAAAAAACGGTGAGTACTACAATGATACAGGATCTCAGTTACTGTTCTTTTTTTTTCTTTTTCTTTTTTTTGGTTCAATATGTAAGATATCGTATTGAGCACAGAACCTATGTGGATACAATGTCCGCTACCAGCTCGCGTTTTTCAAATCAATCCTGTGATTGTCCCCAAAGAAAATTTCTGAACTCAAAGCAAAACAATGTCCTGATTTACACACCAAAGGATCCAACCAGATTGCTCCAAGACCATAACTACAGAGTACTTTGGCAAGGGAGCAACTTCATTAATTATCCCAAGATAAGCAGGCAAAGATACTCCCCACTTAGAGCAAAGATCCTTATTTTGTGCAGTCAATGCCAAGTTTTTGGCAATTAAGAGAATAGAAATGTTAATACGAATAACAAATAGCACTCTTGAGTACTCTATCAACAAAAGGATTAATGCCACTACGGACTGCATGCTGTCTCTCCCTCTAAAGGTAATAGACTGCTCCATTCAGTGCCCATTGACAAAATGTCTTGGTCAGAGTTTTCCCCTTAGCAGTTTGCAGCATCCAAGAAAGTTCAACATTCCAGTCACCAACTTAATACTGTTCTTTCCGACCAAACAAAACTTAATACTATTCTACTGTCCTTTGTTAGCTATCTGTTTCTCCAGTTGTAAGCATTTTTCTTAGAGTTTGATGACATGGTGACATATTAGTACTGTAATCCTTCAGTAATCACCTGTGAAGGTGAAATTCCATACACAAACTGCTAATTGACATCTGACCTTTTCTTGCGATCTAATGTAGGCATTGAACCTGTTGTGACAATTTTTCACTTCGATCCACCACAAGTGCTGCAAGATAAATATGGAGGGCCATTGAGTCGGAAATTTGTGTGAGCAGCATCACAAGCTCTTTTCCCATATTTAAGTCATGTGATGCATCTTCTTTTAGATATATTAAACATGATTGTAATCATTCAACAATTCTTCTCTATTTTTTGCAGGGATGATTTTAAGGATTATGCTGAAATTTGTTACAAAACATACGGAGATAGGGTTAAAAAGTGGATCACAGTGAACGAGCCACTGATGGTAGCCCAACTTGGTTATGATAATGGAGTTGCGCCACCTGGGAGGTGCTCAGTGCCACCTCATGAATGCCCAGCTGGTAATTCATCCACTGAGCCCTATGTTGCGGGCCACAACCTAATACTAGCTCACGCTGCTGCTGCCAGGCTCTACAAAGATAAGTTCCAAGTGAGCTATACAATTCACCCTTAATAAGATTGTTGTACCAATTATCGCATCTATATTGTCAGCTCTAGTTTCTGGCATCTTCAAAATGACTATAGCTTGAAATCTTCAAAATTTGTCCCTAGGCCAATCAAGGTGGAGAAGTTGGTATAGCCCTTGTAGCTCAGAATTTTGAGCCCTATTCAAAATCAGCAAAAGATAAAGAAGCCGCCAATAGAGCTTTGGACTTCACCTCAGGATGGTAAGCAAAATTGCTCGTATCCTATATGAAGAACAAAAAGGAAAAGTAATATGTATGTTCGCAAGATAAAACTGCGATACCATGTAATTATAACCTTGTTCCTTATTTTTCATCTCCAACAGACTGTCCCCCAAGTTAAAATGAACGAATTTTATGCTGCTTGATTTTAAACTGTGTCAGGAAAAGTGTTAACGAAGTTTGCTTTATTCAGCTTCTGTATTTTAAGATGGTATCACTCTCACATACTCTCTTCATTTGATCACTTCATGTTACCAAGTTCTTCACATTTCACTTCAGTGTTCATCCCATCTTCCTCCCTATCTTTCAACCACTCAAAAACATTGCCTCGTAACAGGTTCATTGAGCCTCTAGTTTATGGCTCATATCCAGCTTCCATGAGAAGTATAGTAAAAGAGAGACTACCCACTTTCACCGACACAGATAAAGAGCTGGTCAAGGGATCATTCGATTTTGTTGGCTTCAACTACTACACAACCAGATATGCCAAAGCGGTAGCTGTCGATCCAACTGCACCACCAACCAGCTTCAGTCTTGACTTGCATTCAGACATCCGAGGTATACATTTGATAATATCTTATCCAGGAATGGCCCCGGAAGAAGCTGAAAGCAACATCTAAGATTTGCTCTTTTTGGTTGTCGCAGCTGATAAAGATGGAGTTCCGATTGGTGAAAAGGTGTGAGAACATTGAAGCTAGGAAAGGCAGAAGCAGTTTAGTAGTGTTGCTCCTAAAAACTCCTGTACATTTTTTCCACATTGCAGGCTGAAGGAAGCAGCTTTATCTATATCTATCCAAGGGGGATACAAAATTTTCTGAAGCACATACAGCAGAAGTACAAAAGCCCCAAAATCTACATCACTGAGAATGGTCTGAAATCCTGAAGGATTTTATTTGTCCCTGTAAAAGAAGACGCTATTTCCTAAATGACTAGTCTTGATTGACAGGAGTCACTGAAGCAAAAGTTGATGCCAGGCCTATTAAGGAAGCACTGAAGGATCAACACCGCATCAAGTTTGTCCTGCAACATTTGTATTGGATCAAGCAAGCGATGAAGTAAGCGGTTTGGGCCAAAATCATTTATTTTTAGCATCATCATTCATCACATATGGCAACAAGGATTTGGTTTTAACCATTCTTACTTGACAAAAAAGGGATCTTTTAACCTATTTTAGCAGAGAGAGAACTTCAGACTCAGAATTGAAAAGTGAACAGTTAAAAGGAATCTTTATAAAGTACCAGATAGGCAAAGCATCCTTACCTCACTTCCTTACTGCTTCTTGCAGGAAAGGAGTAAATGTGAAGGGATATTTTTACTGGTCTCAGTTGGACAGCTTTGAGTTTTCAGATGGCTATACGGTAAGATTAGGGCTGTACTACATCAATTACAAGAACAACTTCGCTCGCATACCGAAACTGTCGGCAAAGTGGCTCCCTGCATTTCTTAAAGGCAAAGAAGAAACAGTGGACCTGTCATAGTCTTCTGGTCAGTCGATCACCCAGTATGCACTTACCTCTTATCTGGTCCCGTTGTAAAAGGTTTTCTTGGTACACCGAATCCAATGCTATTTGCTAGCATACAACCGCATCTGAGAATAGTTGCATTTGCAGACGAAGTACTATTAGCATCGTCAGAGAGAAATTGTGGCGCAAATTAGAAGAAGATCCATCAGACCCTCAAAGAGACCGTGCCGCACTCATTGAACTTGAACTTGAATACGTCCTCTTGTCATGCTTGCACTCGCTCATGCGCTCGGAACCGATCCCGCTAACTACTCCACGATTTAGGCCCACCTGATCTCATCATGAAATATGTTTTCCATATTCAATTAACAGCCAACATCAGCAGAAGTGCTAACAGTCACATGCACTACAGCACACATAATAGGTTCACTCGGCTACTGTTAAATTGATGAGGTTCGCTCACGGCCTAAATTGGTGTTCATACTTGAGCGATTGTCGGATTGTTTAACAACCCCCCCCCACACACACACACACAAAAAAAGCAGAAATCACTAACGTTTGATAATCAGATAATTAACTCTGTATTGTCCGCTTTCCCATGAGATTACTCATCCTGGTATCCAGCATCACCTTAGCACACTTTAATCTCACGTATGCAATTCGGGATCCTTCTCTTGTTTGTTGCGTCCGGTTCATTTCTACCTGGTTCGTTGTCTTAGAAGCACACCAAGAGCCACTTCTTTTCTGGGTCTCCTCTGGGCGATCGCTCCTATGCCCACGTCAGACCGGGTCGCTACATGATGGAACTGAAAATCATAAAAGATGATATATAAGTTGGTTCGACCGGGTTACTCATAAAATGGTTCAGAGGGAGAGGGAAACGTCGGGTTAATTCCAAAAAAAACCCCAAACTTTAGGTTCAATCCCAAATATATCCCAAACGTTTTTTTGTCTCAAGAAAAACCCCAAACTTTGGGTTCAGTCCCAAATCTGCCCCGAACTTTTCTTTGTCTAAAAAAAAAACCCAAATTTTAGGTTTAGCCCCAAATCTACCCCAAACTTTTCTTTTGTCTCAGAAAAAACCCCAAACTCTTTAGTCTATTCCCAAATCTATCCCAATTTTTTTGTTAGAAAGAAAATATCAAATTTTACTCTAGTCCTAAATTTGCCCCCATTAGCCTCTATCCAAAAGCCGTATTAGTAATCCCTAATTTTTTATATCTTAAAACGGTTTTATTTTGAAAACAATTTTTTATGACATCTTCTGATGTGTATTTATTATCTATGTAAAAATGTCATGTTAAGTTGGGGCTGGCACTAGGGTATATTTGAGAACGGATCAAAAATTGGTGATTTTTTTAGTATAAACGGAGGGTAAAACCCCAAATTAGTATACCCGTTAATTGTGGCTTGTTATTTAATTTAGAAATTTGACAGTAAAATTTAACGGAAAATAATATATGGAAATTTGTTTTGGTGGTCAAAAAAATAATTTTGGGTAAATTTGTCATATGTATACCAATTTCAGAATTTTTTAGACAAAACAAAATTCATGGTAGATTTGGGACTAAAATTAAAGTTTAGGGTTTTTTTGAGACAAAAGAAAAGTTCGGGGCAGATTTAGGACTAAACCTAAAGTTTGGGGTTTTTCTTGAAACAAAAAAAAATTCGGAATATATTTAAGATTGAACCTAAAGTTTGGAGTTTTTTTTGGAATTGACCGGAAACGTCCAACCCAGTAACGCCAACAAGCGTATATGCAAGCAAAAACATGAGATGACGCGAACCCAATTCGATTGATACCTTCTCCAAGGCAAAGATAAAGATATCCGGTTCTCTGTCCGAGGAAACCTTACGCGATCCGTTCCTTGATAGCGCTACTGAGCTTGAGTAGCTCGGTGCTATAAAATAGCAGGAACTGGGTCCGTCTTCTTCATATTCATCGACAGATCAGACGCGAGAAGGAAGAGCTAATGGGGAGTAAAACCAGCGTCGTCTCCGAGTTCGTGGCCTTCCTCAACGCTTCCCCCACCGCTTTTCATGCTGTTGGTAACTCTCTCTCTCTCTCTCTCTCTCTCTCTCTCTCTCTGGGTTCCTCTGTTTGCTCCAATCTCGTTAGTGAAAGAAAGCGACCCGATTGAAAAGTGGGGGAAATGTTGACGTCTTTCGATTGAAAGAAACCATTTTGTTTGTTGACTACCCATTCGTGGGTAGATCGGTTGCTCATTGGAGCTGCTGTCTAGTGCTGATTTTGATCGATTTCTCTCTCTCTCTCTCTTTTGCTGTAGATGAGTCGAAGAGGCTGCTGCGGGAGGCGGGTTATGAACAGGTGTCGGAGAGAGAAGATTGGAACTTGGAAGCAGGAAAGAAATACTTCTTCACCAGGAATCACTCTACCATTGTGGCTTTCGCCGTTGGTAAAAAGTATGCTTCGCCTTCAGGAATAACCTGTCCTTGTTTTTCTTGGACCACTCTTAGTTGTTTTCTATCGATGTCTCAGTGGGTCTTATTCGAATGATTGGCTAGATATGTTGCTGGAAACGGGTTCCATATAGTCGGTGCTCACACCGACAGTCCTTGTTTGAAACTAAAGCCTGTCACCAAGGTGATCAACTTGATGCTATCTGAGTTTTCATTTGTCCAATCCCTCAAAATATGAATCCCATATGATTCCGTGGAAAAGGTGACTTGAGACTTAGTTTGGGAGAATGGCGGCTTCTTCAGGTGAGCAAAGGTGGATGTCTGCAAGTAGGCGTGCAAACTTACGGAGGTGGGCTGTGGCATACTTGGTTTGATCGAGACTTGACTATTGCGGGACGTGTCATGATACGAGAAGAGAAGGATGGTTCTGCTTCATATTCACATCGACTTGTCAGATTAGAGGAGCCAATAATGCGGATTCCGACCTTAGCAATCCACTTGGATAGGTCTTTGCTTCATTTTAGCCTTGACTCTAAAGTTCTGTTGTGTGGTAACATGTTTCTTATTTATATCCTGAATGTGCAAGTGCCTTGGCATCTGACTCATCTTTGGACAGAGGTGTAAATGATGGATTTAAAGTGAACACACAGACTCATCTTCTTCCGGTGTTGGCAACATCTATTATGGTAATCTCAGAACACTTGTGCTTTTTTTTTTTTTTGTATTTTTGCATTTAACTAAATGTTTCCAACAGCATGGTGCTTAGAGATGTAGTTTGTATAAATTGTTAAGAGCTTAATGAAAATCAATCAAGATTAAGCACTCAGCTTAGAAAACTGCTAGTTTACCTACCAAGCCCAAATCATCAAGGTTTTATAGAGATATTGAATCTATGAAAATGACATCACTTATTCTATTGATTAGCTTCATTTTCTTGCTACTTGTATCTCTGAGAGTTCTATTTTACCAGTGGTTCTACCATGCCATTGTCTAGTCAATCATGGTCAGAGATGATTCTTGTTGATAGTTTATCTGGACAGATCTCCTTCTCATTCTTTTGAAAAAAATTGGGCATACTGCTGCCTGTTTGTAACATTGTGACTATGAGCCCAAGGCGGTTTTTGTTGGTGGGAATAATCCTTACTTCTTTACTCTAATGTTATTTTTGAACACAATCTTAGCGTGCTTTCTTGCTAAATGCTCTTTTTTATTATTTTATCTTTAAGCCACTTCCTTTACCACATTCAGTAGCTATATGGCTAAACTTGGTTTTCTATGTTCCCTAGCTCCAAGTGAGATTTAGTTTCTTGACAGCCTTGATTCCATATTCTGTATATGGATTCATCATAATATCTTCTCATGAAAGAATCTAAGGGTTTGTTTGTTTTGCATAAAATGAATGATTTGGAAAACATTTTCCGACAAATGATGGCTCGTATCGCTTACAAAAATAAATTAATGAAAAATATTTTCATCATCTGCGAAAATTCTTATTTCTTTACTCTAATTTTACTTCTGAACAAGATCTTAGCTTGCTTTCTTGCTAAATGATCTTTTTTGATATTTTATCTTTAAGCCGCTTCCATAACCACATTCAGTAATTATATGGCTAAGCTTTCTATATTCCCTAGCCCCAACTGAGATTTAGTTTCTTGACAGCCTTGATTCCAGTTTCTGTATATGGATCCATCATTATGTCTTCTCATGAAAGAATCTAAGGTTCCGCTCGTTTCGCAGCAAATGAATGATTTGGAAAACATTTTACAAAAATGAATGAATGAATGAAAAATATTTTCATCAGCTGCGAAAATGTTTAGACATTAATTGTTGTCAATAGTAAATACATTTTTCATTGACTACTTATTTCAAGCGGTATGGACGATCATTTTTGCAAAATATTTTCCAAATCATTCATTTTCCACAAAACAAACAGAGCCCAAGTCATTTAACTACTATCAGGATCTGTGCTTTGAAGAGTCAGCATTAACTCATGTCCCCATGGATATAATTGAAACCCTGATTGAATATCCTCTATGCTTGAGCTTGACAATATACAGGCAGCTTATTACTTGCAGTAAACTTCTTACTCCTTTTTTTTTCTCAATAGATAAAAGGTTCAACTATAGGGCATCAAGGGGGTGCAAACTTTACACAAAAAGAACCAAAAAACTAAAGCCATGTACGAAACAGCTCTCAAAACCAAAAGGAAGCTAAAATACAAGATAAATCATTGACTACATCAGCCAAGGCATTTACCTGGAAATTTTTTATTTACTTCGTCATCTACAAATAAAGTATCGTATTGTCAACTAGGCAATAAACTGGTGCTTCCTAAGTTTAGCTCGATTACAAATAGGAGTATGGGCACCTTACTAAAGTTCTAGTTTTATCTTGCTTCAATTATTAAGTGAATCCATTTTGCAGGCCGAGTTGAACAAACCAGCTGCTGAAAATGGTCCTGAAGATGTAAGCATCGTTGATAAACCAAAGCATCACTCACTTCTACTTCAGGTAACCGACACCCAAAATTTGTAATTTCCTAAGTGTTTGTAAATCCTTTTGAATGGAGATTGGAATCTGTCAAGGGGTGGATCAGTTCCTGTTCAGTTTGTTTCATTTCTTTTTGATAAGGGTCATACAATGGGTTGTTTGGTCACAGTTTGTTCTACCCTAACCTAATTGAGTTGACCACCCCCTTTGTACCATTTTTGAGTTCAACAATTGAGCGTCCTCTTATGTATGCATAGATTCCACGTATTAAATATACTTCATAAGGAACAATAGATAGAAATTTCATGCATTAATTGCAATGTTTACTAATATAACTTCAAAACAATCAAAACTAGTTTACTTGATATTCCATACCACCGAATTAGAAATTTGAGGCATGTGGCAGAAGGGATATCTCCGTTGTAGGTTAATATCCAATTTGTTGACTTTTGAGGCACTAAGCAAAACACAGACTTTAGGCTTCTTACTGTATTACCAATGGTGGTGGATTTCAACTATAGACATATGAGAGAGAACAACTTAGAGACGAATTTGTATGATCTTTTAAGATTATTTTGTTAATATCTCAAATTTTGATATATCTCTTTCAATCAATTTACAGTTGAAGAGAAATATAGTCGCTATGGTGTTAAGTAAATATTTGAAGGAAATCACTAATTTCATATTTTGATTATGTAAACTCTTTTTACAATCTAACTAATTCTGATTATGTTTAATTATGTTGCCAAACTCCATAGTTTTATTGATTCAACAATTCAACAAAGGTGATTTTATAAAATCTTGTGATGAGATATTGCTCATATCTTGAGTAAAAAGATCTGAAGTTGAATGATTAAGATTCAATTGGCACGACCGCTTTTTTATATTCTGTTAATATCTCAGATTTTGAATTTCCTTTTGTCATGAATTTACAATTTAAAAGAAACTTTGTTGTTATGGGATTAAGTAAATTTAAGGATGAAATTGCTAATTTGATATTTCTTTATAATCTAACTAATTCTGATTATGTCTAAATTATCTTGCCCAATTACATACTTCTATTGATTCAATAATTCAACGCAGGTCATGTTGTACAATCATGTGATTACCTTGGGATATATCACTGATATCATGGTGAAAAGATCTAAAGTTGAATGATTTTTTAGTACATTAAATGTGATTTAAGATTTCTATAAAGAGGATAAAAAAGTTACTTGACCTACAGGTGACCCAACCCAACTCAGAAATTTAGGCCAGGTTGGGTTGATCCAGATATCAGTGGATCGAAAGAACATTCAACCATGCCCTAAATTTTCGTGAGGAATCTTGGGTTTGGAATTCAGGTTCATTTTTGCCAGGTCTAGGTGGGATAGCGTGCATTTTCTGGGCTAGTCAATTTTTTGTGTGTAGCTGAAAATGGTTAAGCTCTATTGATTTTTTGTGTGGACTCTGCTATATGGTACAACTGTATTAAAATCTGGCACTTCATGTAAACTGTCAAACTGTAAATCTGCTAGAAAAAAACACGGACTGTGTATAAAGTATCCATGTCCCGAACAATGGATATATTACTCTTGTTGATGTTAAGGTACTTCACAATTTGTTGGGGGAAGCACCAGATCGAGTTTTACTTTAGAATTTTTAGGCTGACTGCTATGCAGTATGGATGTTTGGATTTTTTTTTTCTTCTCCCTAACTGTACTCCTTTTACTTGTAGATGCTGGCAAATCAAATTGATTGTGCGCCTGGTGAAATTTGTGATTTTGAGTTACAAGCATGTGACACTCAACCAAGTGTGGTAGCCGGTGCTCTGAAGGAGTTTGTTTTTTCAGGAAGACTAGACAATCTTTGCATGTCATTTTGCTCTCTAAAGGTATGCACTTTTTATTGTAATAGTAATTGCAGAAGATGTGAAGAGAGCCGCAGAGGTTCTTTTCTTTCTTCTGTTGATAATAGTAAGTTTACTTCATCAAATGTGCATCATTTCTCTAGCAGCCATAAGTAACTAGTCTGGATTGTTGCTTTATCAATGTGCAAAAATTGAAGGTTCATTATGTGTTTCTATTTCTCCTGTAATGCTTTTGAATGCCAGGTGAAGATTTCTATATATTGGATCAAATATGGAGGAAACATATTGGTTGTGAAGCCTCAGTTATGAGAGGGAAAAAGAATTCTCTTCTTAGGTTTTACTGACATGACCTCAATGATTTTCTTAATGATTAGATCAGTCCTCTTGTCAAGTATCAGAGTCAGGTGACTGGAGATCTTTGGCTTTGTGCATCTATGGTTCCTTCTACAATTCAAAATAATGACCTCAGATCTTTGTAAAGTAACATCAAGCTTAGATGATTTTGGAAACAACGTTACTTAATATTTAAAAATGTAAGGGATGAGTAGCATCTTGCTTGATGGACCCAGGCTTTATCCTGGATTGAAAGAACAGTATATTGTGACTGCTTTGGTATTGTAAGAGATAGCTCCATTGTCATACTTCTTGTCAACTATAAGTACTAATATCACCCCTTGCTTTTTTTTCTTTCATTTGATAGGCGCTGATAGATGCCACTTCTTCTGAAAGCAGCCTAGATGATGAGACTGGTGTTAGAATGGTGGCATTGTTTGATCATGAAGAGGTTGGATCTAATTCAGCCCAGGGAGCTGGATCTCCTGCCATGTTTGACGCTTTGTCACGAATCACAAGCTGCTTTGGCTCGGACTCCAATGTATCACACTCTTCTATCCCACTTTTGGCAATTTCCTTAAGTTGTCTTTCTTTGCATTATTTTGTAGTTTGTTGTTAAAAAGGGATTTTTGCTCTGACTAGTGACATTATCACTGATCATTGTGAAATCTCTTGTTTCTCTGCAGCTGATTCAGAAGGCGATACAGAGGAGTTTTCTTGTATCTGCAGACATGGCTCATGCTCTTCATCCAAATTATATGGTGACGTTGCTACTGTTCTCAGAGCTCTGTAACTTGTGGATCTTAGTCTCTTGTGCTCCCTGACTTACAGTTTATCTTCTCAGGACAAACATGAAGAAAATCATCAGCCTAAGATGCATGGAGGACTTGTTTTCAAGCACAATGCCAATCAGCGCTATGCAACCAATGCTGTGACATCCTTTGTTTTCCGGGAGATAGCACAGAAGCATAACCTTCCTATCCAGGCTAGTGTCTTGCCGAGCTGGAAAAAATTGCTTTTAGTTTTTCTTTTCCTGTCATTTAATTGGTGAGACTAGATTATTTTTTGTTGTGCAGGATTTTGTAGTGCGCAATGACATGCCTTGCGGCTCAACCATAGGACCCATTTTAGCAAGTGGTGTTGGGATTCGCACAGTTGATGTCGGTGCTCCACAGTTATCGATGCACAGCATCAGAGAGATGTGTGCGGTTGATGATGTTAAGCATTCGTATGAGCATTTCAAGGCCTATTTCCAGGAGTTCTCTTATCTAGACGCTAAGATCGCTGTCGACATGTAACTATCTGGGTCTGTGCTTTGGAGTTCCTTGTTCTCAACTCCTCCAACGAAATCTGGGAAGTTCTCAGCACATATGCTGCTGCAAATAACAGATGTCTTCTCTTGGACCATTTGAAAATCATAGACGGGCTTTGGATATTATGAGATCATGGGAGGTTGTTGATCGTACCGTATGACCTAGGATTGACTCTAATGCTCGCATTGTTTTGCTCTTCTGATTGGGCAACTTATACAGAGCCATTTGCTCGATTTCTCTCCACCACTAGCGATCGATTTCTCTCCAACACTAGCGATCTTCAAATTTTTGGGACTGCTGTCATTTGGCTCATTTCAAATAGATAGGGGCGACAACGAAAACGATTGGCTCAAAAAGCCAAATAGAACAGAAAAGTGTGGTTATCTTGGCTTCAGAAGTTGCGACTACTTCAGCTTCTGAAGCCTTGTTTCCATTTTTTTCTTATCTCGGTTTTAGGACATCTCATAGGCTCATGGATTTAACTTTGTCCACTTGTTTCTACCACTTGTTTGTTCTCTAAGTCGTCAGTAACTAGTGCAATTCTTGCCATTTTCCATATTTCCTGGTCCCTGAAAAATGACAGCTGCTGCGGTGCACAAGCAAGATCTCAAAGGGAGAGCGACACGGGCAAAATCCCACAAAACAAAACTAACTACTTCAATTTGTTGGCTCAACGGACTCAAGTGATCCAATTCTCGTAGCAGATTGCTTCTGCATTAGCTTATCATATGAATAAAAACCCAATTGCCTACCCAGCAGAAAACAAAGAAAAGAGGCCCCCAAAGTGACTAATTACAGCCTACTTGCATATTAGCCATCATCAATGAAAATCCACCATGTAACGAATTATATAAGTTATCAGTACAGGACCTTTTTCCCTTCACGCCTGTGTTATCAAGGATGATCGTGTCAATTAGTAATGCACTTCAGATTTGCTTCAGCTTAACATCAGTTGCCAAATAAACAAAAAGATTGACATAATAGCATGTCCACAACACGTGCCATGCAACTGATGTAATCAGCCAATTAAAAGGTGTAACAGCATGCCCACAACACATGCCAGTAGAATTGTCCAAATTCTTCTGTTTGTAACTTTATTCTTGACCATTGAACTAAACTAACCCTCAAAAAGTTATGGATAGCAGCCGGAAATCAAATTTGAAGCATGACGAAAGGGGGAATTGTGGGGTGGGGTGGGGGGTTGTATTTAGCTCAATCGGAGGTACTTTGGAGTGCAAAATCCTAGAGTTAAATTATTCTGCAGGGAACATTTCTCATGATGAAAGCAGAGTCTGGACCTCTGCTGAGACTTCCTTGGGAGGTTTCTCGGCATGAAGATTTGCAACCATTCCCTTTTTGGAGTAATAATCAATCACCTACAAAGGCATGGTCATTGTGTCAAAATCGGGGCATAAGAAACTTAAACAGTAAATGCTGGCATTGATATATTCAACTACACATCAAGAAAACTTTTGAGATCCAAAACACCTATCTAGTCAAATATCAGCAGGCCTCTACATGAGGAACTACACAACTGGAAATGAATCATTGGCTCCCCATCTAAATAGTTTGACATTTAACTTAATCGAACTGAAGAAACTGAGACAGCAAATTACCGGCTCAGTTTGCCTGTGGAATGCCTCCAGTCTTGATTTCAGAACAGCCGCCGTATCATCCTTTCGCTGAATCAAAGGTTCCCCAGTGACCTAAAACAAAATAGAGCAGCAACACTTAGTATTGCCCAAAAGTGGAGAAGTACTAAAATAAGCGCATGTTTACCCAGCTACAATACCTACATTGTCTGGCAATAGTCCTGAGGTCTAAGTATACGCTCTAATTAACAGACCATTGGAGTCAAGATGCTTACATCATCAATCCCAGTAGCCTTGGGAGGTGCGTATTTTGTGTGGTAGGTTCTGCCACTGGCAGGGTGTATCCAACGACCAGTAATCCTCTCCTCCAATATTGCATCATCAATAGCAAAGTTGAGCACCTTATCGACTTTAGCACCCTGCTTTTCCAGCATTTCATCAAGCTGTTGCCAGAAAGATAGAACATTAGCTCAGAAGAATTGGTTCAGTATTTCATATCTCAAATTTATACTGCACTGAGTGTGTTTTTGTGTGCATCTGCAGGAAACACAAAACAAAAACATAAAGCAAAAACCAGTTTAAAGCACCTTCTGAGCTTGGACCACAGTCCTTGGGAAGCCATCCAGAATAAAGCCCTTCTGGCATGAAGGCTTTTTCATTGCTTCGTCGATAATGCCAACAACCAAGTCATCAGAAACAAGCTCACCCTAGTAAGAAGTTACAGGCGACCTCATCAAGAATCATTCACGAGTAAAGGAAGCATAAGCAAATTAAACCATGGATAAATAACAGGACGAAACAGAGAGATTTATACCTTGTCCATAGCTTCTTTAGCTTTAACTCCAAGAGGGGTTTTTGCAGCAACAGCAGCTCTTAACATATCACCAGTGGCCAAGTGGCACAAGCAGTATTCATCCTTAATAATGGGTGATTGAGTACCTTTTCCCGATCCAGGTGGGCCTGCAAGTGTCAAACTTATCTAAATCAATCTTAGTCGCCCTACATAGCTCCTGAGAGGTTTAAAAATTAAAAAAGGCCACAAAAACAGCCCCTCAAACATTAAAAATCCTTCTGAAACATAAGCCCATGGAGTTCAGTAATAAAGGACCGTGCCATTACACCTAATTAGTCTTAGATAAGAAAAAAGTCGCAAATAGCAACCTACACAAATCCTCTAACAAGTTCTGTACAGTACAAGCATGTTCATGCTGCCATGGGCAATGGCACTTGCCCCATATGCATCTATCTATGCTTCAAAGCACAGACCTTGCCAGACACCTAATAAACATCCAAGATGAAAAAAGCAGCAACAAGCAGGAAATACAAAAAAACGCTTACTGAGAACTAACGTTGGACATATTCAGCATCCCAGCATACCCACCCGAATGTGCGAGGTCTAAATCAACTCCAAATCTATTTTCGACAGCACAAAGTGCCCGTTTTTCTGATTCGGAACCACCCCGCATTATTACCAACAACCTCTGAGCTATCCCCTAACTCTCTAATCAACAAGAGGCGATACAATAAGCCGGCGCCGCGCGCGAAAAAGCCCGTCAATTTGAGCTTCCCATCAGCTACTCACCACGAATTCAACCTTCCCAAGTCGCGTCCTTTTCAACGGGAGGTCGGAGAACCGATAAAAACTAAGCGAAACCCCAAGCAGAACAGCGAAAAATCGACATGGGTTATCCAGATCCAGCCAGATTCGAGCACGAGGAAAGCAGGAAGAACAACGAGCAAGACGTCAGAGTGAGAAAAGAAGGAGGCGGAGATTGTACCGACGAGGATGAGGCGCTTGTCGGGCTTGGAGCTGCACTTCATGCGACGGAGGAGCTCCGACATGAGATCGAGGGACGGCACGTCTTCCAAGTTCGCCATTTGAGCCCCGCGCTTCTCTCTCTACCCCGTTCGAAATCGGGTCCTCGTTGATAGCGAAGAGAGGGGGAGAGAGAGAGAGAGAGAATAGGCGACGAGGATGGTCTTCTCCCTCCTGTCAGAAAAGAAGAAGAAGAGGAGGACGAGAAGGAGAAGGAGAACGCGAAGTCTCTCACCAACCAAAAACCTCGTTGGGCTTCGGACCTTCCGATGCTTCAATCTTAATTCAAAAAACCAGACCCCACCGGACTCCCCAACTTCACCACCAACCCCAAATCTGCCTACTCCGAAGCAACGTTCTTGGTTTGATTTCTTTAATCCTAATTTTATTCCGATTTTTTTATTATAAAAAAACCCACAAGATTCTGTTCCCAAAATTTCTTTTGTCTCAAAGAAAACCCTCTACCGTGAACTTTTTTTTTTTTTTTAAGAAAAAAATCACCGATTTTCGATTTAGTTCGCATTTGGCCTCATTAGGCCTTTTTCAAAAAAATCGCAATTATTCGTCCCAAATTTTCATATGTTAAAGTGATTTCATTTTGAAGATAATTTGCATAGATTATGGTTCTTGGGTGTCCATTCAATTAATCCCCCGATCCGAAGAAGCTCAAGTAGATAGTTGCCTCGCTAATGTGAATTTGTTATTGATGTGGAAATGTCATGTCGAGCTAGGACTAGACTATAGGGTAAATTTAAGAATGAATTGAAAATTAGTGATTTTTTTAGACAAAATTAAATTTTAGATAGATTTTGGATTGGATCTAAAGTTTGAAAATATTCAAAATTAAAAAAAAAAATTCATGATAGAATTGGAACTAGACCTAATACTTGGGTTTTTAGGCCCTTTGATTCTTTTTTTTTCTTTTTCATATTTGTTTAAAAATATATAAATTTAAATTGAGCATCTGGGATGGGCTCTTGTAGGAACATTGAGTCGGGCTTCATCGGACAATTGGGGCCAATCTGCATGAAGGCTGACAAGCTGAAAAGTAAGCCCAAACACACACATATGATAAGCGGGGCCCACCTTAAGGAAGACGAATAAAGGTTTAGGGGTGAGCAGTTCTAGATTGCCTAGAACTTATAACCTATATATGGATATAGATTCCTCATTTTTTGGAATTTGAAATTTACCTATCGAAATATGAAACTTTGAACCTATCCTGTCACAAAGTTCTAGGGTCAGTTTTAGAGTCAAACGGGTTCTTTTTTTTAGTTTCATTTTTAATTAAACAAAATGAAAATGAGCACAATAATAATAAACAAGCTTGTCATTCATCAAAAAGAATAGAAAACGAACAAAATTATCAACAAAGGAAAAGGAATTCTTGGCTAGGAATTAAACTAGATAAAAGAGAGGAAATTGAACAAAAGTCTACATTGAAATGGAACAAGAACAAAATTCACTAGACTTCACTCTTGTTCCCTGAGGAGCAAATGCATGGTGCCCATTGGAGTTACTCTTTTCCTAGCAATATAGTTCAAACAAAAAAATTAAAATGAGAAATTGTTGCGTGAATTGATACGCAATAGAATTCATGACCACCAAAATAATCTTTTCTTTTTGTCTTGGTTGCGCATTGCATCAACACTCTCCACCACCAAAATAATCAGCAGAATCAACCATGTAAAGGGACAAACAAAATACAGAGACATTAATTGGTTACGGGTCCTTTCTTTTTCTGTTCTCTTTTCTATCAATTATGACTTATGAGAGAAACCGATTTGATGAGAATCTCATCAACAATCAATAAAACATTTGCCATGACAATCCTCCAATGTTTAATGCAGTAGGAAAAAAAAATGCAAATAATGCACAACATAAGTGTTCTAGGTAGGGGGCTCAATTAGTACACAAGGATAAGGGCCTTTCATGCTGGGAAATCAAAACTGAAACTTAAAGGAGGGGAGTAGAGGGAGGAGAGAAAGCAATGCAAAAGCCGAACATACCCTAAATTTTCTCCTCTATCAATTCCCTTCAAGAACAGATTACTAGATTTCTATCTTTTGATTAGTCGAAAACCCACTAAGGCCCTCTCTTATAAGTCAACTAGAAGATATTCACATAAAGAAAAGAAAACTAACATTGAGAAAGAATAGGTACACAAAAAAAAATTATACATGCATAAAAAATGCTTGATTACAATTTGCTTTCAGCAATAACATTAGGCAAATACCACAAAACCCTAAACGATGCCATTTGTGACAATTTTACCCTAAACTTTTTTTTGCACCATAAAAACCCCAAACTATACCACTTGTGACAATTTTATTATGAATTTTTTTTATGCCATAAAAAATCCCAAACTATGTTACTTGTAACAATTTTATCATAAACATTTTTGAGCCATTAAAAACTTGAAATTATGCCACTTAAGACAAATTTACTTCAAACTTTTTTGTTGAAGGGTATTTTCATCTTTTTCTTTTACTTTTTTCCTTCTCCTATCTTCCCTCTACTAGCCATGGCAAAGGGAACCCCACAAGGGCCACCTCGCCAGCTTCCCTTTGCCGAGTTAGGCAAGGCGAGGGCGGCCCTAAATCCAGCAAGGGTCACCCTCGCTAGGGCGAGAAAGTGCAGCCCTCACCCAACCTTGACACTAGTGAGGGCGGCCCGAGGAAGAGAGGAGAAGAAAAGAAAATGCCTTTTAGCCAAAAAGTTTAGAGTAAATTTGTCCAAAATGGCATAATTTGGAGTTTTTTTATGACACCAAAAAGTTCAAGATAAAATTGTTACAAGTGATATAATTTGAGATTTTTTATAATACAAAAAGAAATTCAGAATAAAGTTATCACAAATGGCATAATTTGGGAATTTTGATGGTATTTGCCCCAATAACATTAGGTTGTCCAAAAAAGCAAGTGTCTTATTCATCACTAATGTGTATTGAATGGTGAAGATATACCAAATTAATGAGCTTTTAATAGTTTTACCTTTTGAACAATACATGTTATAGATCGACTACTTCAATTCCATGACAACTTAGAGTAGGTAAAGGAAATGTACACATTTGAAGCATAATTGGATATTGAAATCCAACTGTGAGCCTCTATTTGTGCATGGTGAGATATGGACATAAATAATAAATGTTGTTTCAACTTATATTATGAGATGGATATTCTATAGAAGTTTCATACTAAAGTCTAAAATTGGTAAATTCACCATGGTTCTAACTATGCAACCATCAAGCTTAAGATGTTTCTTGAAAGAGTGGATGACAGAAACCATTGAACCTCACTAAAGAACAAAAGGGAAAGTAACAGGAAGAGAGAAGAGAAGACCTGAAGATTGATGAAAGAAATTAGGGATTTTAGGTTTCGAAATCCTGGTTCCAATTTCCAAAAAAAATGGAACCGGGAATCGAAACCGCTCCCCTAGAACTGGGAATCGAATTGGATCCACTAGTCCGGTTCTACCCGAGAACCATACCCACCCCTATAAAGGACAACCTCTTTTTAAGGATTTTTTTTTATGGTTTGATTCGGTTTACAAAATATGTTTTAACTTGGACCCATTCACACAATTGGCGCCTTAATAATTGATGTTTCTTAATTAATCTTTCTTAACATATCGAAAAGAATAAATGAAAAACATATATAGTAGGATTATAGGCTGAGTCTACAAATTCAAACACACGAATTTAGCCCACAATTTCTCGATTTTCTCCAAAGGAACGAAATATCTTATTCTCAAGACGGGAATTCTATAAAACGGCCACATTGAGCAAGAAGTTACTAAAATTAGCTATGATTTTGGACGAGTGATTCGTAGAGGTCTACTTCAATTGCACAGCCAAGTCTTTTCTGGGGTTCTTTTCTAACTTCTGATTCGATAGGGAAAAGGGGGAAGCTTCTGGTGACTTTGGAGGATGACGACCCCTTTCGTAGAGAAAGATGCCCCTTTAGAGCGAATTGATAAAGAAGAGGGTTGTGCACATGACCACATGAGGGTGGGGCATGCTTCTTTCAACTATAGCTATAATATCTGGCCGGAACACCACTCACCAATCTACCTCCTCTTTCCCCTCGCACCCACTTTTGGATTTTCTTTTGGCCAGAAGAAGGATTCGTCAATTTCAGCGCCCCCTTACAGTCAAGTATCATGTATCGTACCGGTTGAACTTGACAAATTTCAGAATACGTCTGGTTGGATTCATGATGTGTGGGGGTCTGGTTGGATTCATGATGTGTGCCCCTCAGTGACGTCGATTAGACTTTAGCCTTAACTTTATCATGCACATGTTTGATTCAAAAGGTTTGTAGAGCTCTAGTCGAATGTTGGAAATGTTTGTAGTCATTAGGATAATAGGAATCCATAGCTTGTCGTATTGATTTATTAATCAAGTTTTGTGGCTAGTAGTATCCCAATTCTAGGATAGGATCGGACCAGGCTGTCCCAACATTTAATTCTCTGAAGAAGGCACCTCAGGCCTCCTTCTGCACATCGCTGAATCAGGGTACCATAGCTTGTCCTCAACCTCAATACATACTCATACCTAAAAAAAAAAAGGGAGAGAGAGAGAGCGAGGGAGAATCTGCATTTCTTGAAATTCTGATGGCAGCATCTCTCTTTTCTCCTCCTTTTGGTGGTGTCATAGGATGCCGGTGCCCATGTTTGGTTGTCCGAGATGGAGCGAGAGATGCTGGAAAAAAGCGCATAGAGTCGTGCACTACGAATCCAACTTACTACACTACACATTGCGAGCGCAAGTGCCTGTAAGAATCTGCTGTCGGGGGCTCATTTTGTATATTATCTGGAGTTGGAGACAACCTGTCCCTTTCGGGGCAAGTGGCAAAAGAGAGGCCTTTTCGCCTGGAGAAAGACTGGGTTGATGCAAGCCGGGGATGGGACCGAGGGAGCGGCCGTCAGAAGTAAATGAGCATGTGGACCAGTCACAAACTCATAACCCGCTCACCCAATTCAAGGGCTGCTTGATGCGGCTGATATTGACGTATATCCGAATATAATGCTCGTCTGTAGAGATTCAGAAAAATTTACGTCCGACGATACTTTCGGGTCTGTTGGAGATTCAGAAAATTTATGCTTGAAAATTTATGTCTGACGATTCTTTCGGGAGCTTAAACTTTTTCCACGCATTTCCCACTTTTCTAAACATGACAACCAAGGAGTTGATAGACCATGTGATGGTACCACCACCAGCTTCTAGTTGAAAGCTTCGACGCCCTGTTTCGGGCTCGAAATTCGAAAAAAAAAATCGCTTGTTTTCACTCTGTCTGAGTGAGACATACTTGGCCAAAACAAGAAAGCAAATCTTATGTTTTCTTTACTGAACGCAGTTATCTATGTCCTTTTCACTTCCTTGAATATTATGAGCCAGCCAGACCGGTCTTTCTGCTGACACTCAAGAGTTTTAAGGAGTTTTCTCTTTGACGTTATCCACCCTTTCTCCCGAATCTATTCGCTATAAACTCCGTGGTCTGTGTGTTGCATCGTTTTCATCGTCATTATGAGCGAGCGAGCCATGACCAGTACCCCCTTTCCCATTGCACAAGACAGACAGATACCAGATCAATGGGGCAGCTCTTGAGTGCATTAACTCCATTATATCCCCACCACAGGGCGACGGTGCGAGAGTTCTGGGATTTCATATTTTTCCTACTCCTCGCTTCTTGTTTCTTCCTTTTCAGAAAAATTATGGGCATTTTGCCTGAACTGAACCCACCAAGTTCATGCTGGTCCATGTTTTGCGCTGATGGGTAAGCACCGAACACTAGTCGTCGCTTTGGTGGCTTTCGTTTTGGTATGTTAAACTTCTCTGCTTTGGAATCTTGTTCAGCGAAGTGGGTTGTGGACCTTACTTCCCTTAGAAAGGAGAGATCTTTCATGGGGTTTCGTTACTACTTGTCCTCGTTCTGCTTCGGTTTCGCATGGAGTTTGCTTATTGTGCACACGCACCAACTCCAGTCGTCGCAGAGCCAAGTGCTGCTTCAGCTTAGAAAGCAGTTGGAGTATCCACCGCAACTGGAGATTTGGAACGTTCATGGAGTGGATTTTTGCTCGCTCCCGCCATCCCCAACTGTTAACCTCACGTGTGAGAACAACTTCCTTACCGAGCTCAAGTTAGCTGGCGATAAGGTGCTCAAAGGTGGTTACTTTGAAGGGTTTGCAGTACCGAATAAGAGCTTGTCGCAGAACTTCTCCATGGATTCTTTTGTGAGCACTTTGGCAAGGTTGACCAGCCTCAAAGTTCTTCATTTGGTGTCTTTGGGCATGTGGGGTCCTCTTCCTGACAAAATTCATCGTTTGTCTTCGCTTGAACATTTGGATTTTAGCTCCAATTTCCTCTACGGTTCGGTTCCTCCAAGGATTTCGGCTATGGTGATGCTTCAAACTCTGGTGCTGGATGATAATTTCTTTAATGGCACTGTGCCCAATTGGTTTGATGCACTGAACAATTTGACAGTTTTGAGCTTGAGGAACAACCGGCTGAGAGGTGAATTCCCATCTTCAGTCAAGAGTGTCAACACTCTGAGTGAAGTTATTCTGTCTGGGAACGAAATAGATGGGAAATTGCCAGACCTTAGTGGATTGAGAAACCTACATGTTCTTAATTTAAGTGGAAACAAGCTTAGTTCTGGCTTGCCTGCATTGCCGAAAGGGCTAGTCATGGCCTTCCTCAATAATAACTCCTTCTCTGGCCAAGTGCCAAAGGAATATAGCCAACTGAATGACCTTCAATATCTCGATGTTTCTTTCAACAGTCTAAGAGGAGTGCCTCCAAGTGCACTCTTCTCTCTGCCAAACATCAGTTATCTGAGTTTTGCATCGAATATGTTGAGCGGGTCGCTTCCGCATGATGTGGATTGCAGCAGTAAACTGGGTTTTGTTGATTTATCCAACAATAGATTGAGAGGCAGTTTGCCTACTTGTCTAAACTCCAAATCAGGTGATCTAATTGTTCATTCTGGTGGGAATTGTTTATCTGTTGACTCACAGCATCAGCATGCAGAATCTTATTGCTTGGAAATTCGTGAGGTGAAACAATCCAGCTCTGGAGGGAAAAATGTGGGAGTAATGGTGGGTGTGATTGGAGGAGGTGTGGCAGCTTTGGTGCTTCTGGCTTCTGTCTTTCTCATTCTATTCACAAGATACTGTTGTCAAGGAATGTCGGAGCAGCATTTGCTACACAAACCAGGTCTAGATAACTCAGATGCTAGATTCTCATCTGAGATCTTGACTAGCGCAAGTAAGTAGTTCACTATTCAACTGAGATAGTAATACTATGTTCATTTGATCATTCTTTTGCAAATATTACAAAGAAATATCCTTGTTTGGAAGTGAGAACACCACAGATACAACACTTTAAATATGCAAAGCTCTAACTGCCTCTTTTTGCTCTGCCGCTTAGGGTACATATCTGAAGCTGCAAAGATCAATGCACAAAGTCTTCCACCATGTCGGTCATTCTCTTTTGAGGAGCTGAAAGTGGCTTCAAATAACTTTGATGAAGCTTCTCTTTTGGGTGAAGGTTCTTATGGGAAGGTAAATTGCTTCATGTTTATACTCCTGCCTCTCAATAACGGGGAGAAAGGGCAGAATCTCTTGACTGTACTTTGACTGATTACTTTATATATAGCTGTAACATAGAATTCCTACATATTTCTAGCTTTACAGAGGACGACTAGATAACGGGATGCAAGTTACTATAAGGTGTTTACCTTCAAGAAAATATTCAATCCGCAATCTGAGGCTTAGATTGGATTTGCTAGCAAAGCTTCGGCATCCACATTTGGCATGCCTGCTGGGCCACTGTATTGACGGAGGTGTAAGAGATGATCCAAGGATTGATAAAGTCTTTCTCATATATGAATACGTGCCGAACGGCAATTTCCAGGCTCGTCTCTCTGGTAAGCACAGAATGTTGGTACAAGATTGATTAGTTTTGTGCTATTTTATTTTAAGAGTAATTGCTATTGCTTTTGTTGGAACCCCGTCCTGCCCCTAAATTGCTTGCAAACTGAATACCTTTGATACTGTGTTACTATTTCTTTTAGCAAGTTTCCGCATATGTCCTCAGTTTTTCCTTGTCTTATCTCGAATGTCAGCAGCAGCAGACCTTTGGGTGTTCTCTGTATGAATTCCATGCTAATAATTAAAGGTGAAGAGTGACCAATGTGGTTTGAATATAACTTATATAGGAGCAGAAATTTTTGAAAAGAAAGAGCAATAACCTTTCAACTAGAGGCAGTGTAAAGATACGGCAGCACTCTATTCTGATTATATATGGGAAATGGATAATAATTTTTTATAATAGGGCTAATACCATCCAAAACCTCAAATTGGTATACCTGTGGCGTGCTATGGAGTACTAGATTGGGATTTTTTGTGACACAAAGATTAGTTTGGGGTAAATGTAGCACGAGTGTACCGGTTTGGAATTTTTGGTAGTATGAGCCCTTTTATAATATGAAAATTCAACGTGACCTTCTCTTAGGAATGTACGGAGAAGGTATCTTAAGGAAATAAGCTATCAAGAAATAGAATCTCAAGTCTTCACTATATGATTGTAATGATAGTTGAAAGCCTTCAGCTAAGGTTAGGTGTTGATTCTCCTCTAGTGTGAGATATATGGGGTTGATTATCTATTGTCGCCACGAGTCCCAGATAGCATGATGAAGAACATTCTGTATCAGCTACCTGAGGAGCAGCCATAACGTATTTTCACCATGTTAAAATCATCAGCAAGGGCAATCAAATTGGTTTAATATGTGCAGGGAACAATCCTGCGAAGGTCCTTAGCTGGTCAAAGAGGTTGGCAGTGCTGATTGGCGTGGCCAGAGCTGTGCACTTTCTGCATACTGGAATAATTCCTGGTTTCTTCAACAACAGATTGAAGACAAATAATATTTTGCTCAATGAGCATGGAATGGCGAAGTTGAGTGACTATGGGTTATCTGTAATCTCGGGAGAAATTGACCAGGATGTGGTGAGGTTCATTAATGTCTTTGTTAATTGAAAGAGTAATTTTTGGTGGAACTGATAGTGACTTATATAGTCTCCGTTGCCACTTGGCAGGGGGAAGGAGAAAGCCCTAGATCGAGGTAAAAATTTTCTGTCATTGCAGTATGGTACACTCTTTCCTGTTATATCATCTTGTTGGGGTCATGAATATCAGTCAGAAAAGAGGACAACATGCATGTTCTATGCAAAAGTTGTGTTCCTGCCGGAGAAAGGAGGTCATCTGTGTAGACAGAGAATTCGAGTAGATAGCTTGCTTCTATTTCACTCCGTCATTTTTATTAGTGGAGATTGTTTTTGTTTGATCATTTCGTGTCTTTAACAGCAGATACTTCCTATTTCAGGCAAAGGAGAATTTTTGAGGATGATGCCTACAGCTTTGGATTCATAATAATGGAGTCTTTCGTTGGACCTTCAATAGCGAGGAGAAGAGAGGCGTTTCTACTAAATGAAATGGTATGGCCTGAAGATCTTGTTTAAAACGTTTTATAGTTGTTTTCCTTAGACAAACCTGAAGATGTAAAAGGTAGGAATCCTCAAAAAAATGATAGAAGGCAGCTAATGAGACCTACCTGTGCCCTTTGTCCAGAAAAAAGAAAAGAAAATTCTTTTACTCTCTAATAGCTATTAAACAACTCTTACCAGCATAACAAGGTGTACAGGCACTGTTCTTCACTTAACTATCTTGTGCTCCTTGAGAGCCTTGGAATCTGGAAACCAGAGGGTATGTACTGCATAGTTGAGAGTTCGGATGCTTCACGATTCTAGCGGCTGTTTAGGGGGAGAAAGAGACCAGGCCGAAACTGCTGTCTTGCTTTACAATACTCCATTGACTTTTTTCTTCTGTTGCTCCAACAGGCATCATTGAACAGCCAGGATGGCTGGCAGCATATAGTGGATCCATTTATTCTGACCACTAGCTCACGAGAATCATTATCCATCGTCATCTCCATAGCCAAAAAGTGCATGTCTTTTGATGGGAGCCGTCCGTCGTTCGAAGACATCCTTTGGAACTTAGAGTATGCAGCTCAAGTCCAGGCAACGGCAGACGCTGAGCAGAAATAAGGAACTGTATAAAACCGGCGAGTTCCTCTCATTGATGCACGAAGCCAATGCCATTGGCCCTTGCTTCTACCTCTCTGTGTGTATAAGTTAGCATTTGCGGCATATCAATCAGGCCATTGGGAGGCAGGGCACTCGAGTTTACATCAACTGCAGTAGCCCTTGTATGCATTACACAATCCGTATTGGTTATCCCGCAGCAAGCTGCAACCAGACAGAGAGATAAAGAAGCGCATGCCCATTTCTTGCCGATGCATTATCTGCGAAAATCGCCATGTAATAATGATGGAATTCAAACTATGTTCTATTTGCTGTACAGGAGTATGATCTGAGATGGAAATGCCCGAAATGACAAAACCAATGCGAGTCATCTCCCATTTATTTGTATGCTTCATACCACGATGTTTGTAATGCACGGCTTGATTTGTCCAATCCAAGCTCTACGCTGAGGCTGGAAACCATCTTATCTCCTGAGGTCGAGGCTATACTGATGTACTAATGCACGGACTCGATTCCCAGATCATGCCTGCTTTTCACCAGTAGTCCCTAACGAACTACTAAGTAAGGCCTTATGGTCGCAACAGGTGCTGGTATGCTATCTGTACCTCTTTTTTAGGATCGATTCAATTTCAAGTTCACCTTCTCGGCTTTGTCCATCCGTACTCGGTCCTGTCTGCATGCGCATAAACTGCAAGGCCACGGAAATTGTTCTGAGTTATGGAGAAGAAAAGAATATGAAAACTACCAAAACAAGTTCAAAACCTATAGCTGCAATTCTAAGATGATTCTTGGGAGAATAATTGATAACTAAGAACAAACGAAAATTCACGTGAGTGGTCATTTCATTATCGATATTCGATTGGGTAATGAGTTTTAAAATGATCCGTCAGACATTGTTCTGGTCCTCCAATTCAAGGATCATTTGTTTGTAATCTATTTTGGATTTTGCAGTCCTATGGAATTGGATGAGTTGGATAGCCAAATCAAATGTCAGCGCGAATAAATATGCTGAAAAAAAGAAAACTGAAAATCTAATAGAGAGCTATGTTAGCAAATTAGAGTTCGCTGACTCATATGAGTTGGCCTACCATATCAAATGTTAGTGTGAATAAATTGACTAGAACAAAAAATCAATTCAGAATACTAAAAAAAGAAAGCTGAAAATCTAAAGTAGCCACTTCAGCAAATTTGAGTCATGTGGAATGAGATAAATTAGATTGCCATATCATATGTCATTGTACGAATAAATTGACTAGAACAAAGACATCATTTAGAACATTGAAGATCTAAACTAGTCATGTTGTTAGCAAATTAAAGTCCCGTAGAATTAGATGAGTTGGACTATCATATCAAACATCAATGCGAATAAAATGACTCGAACAAAAAGATGGATTCAGACCATCGAGAAAAAAGAAAAGCTGAAAAGCTAAAGTAACAGCATCAACATATTAGGGTCCTGTGGAATTGGATGAGTGGGATTGCCATATCAGATGTCAGTGGGAATAAATGGACTAGAACAAAGAAATTAATTCAAAATATAAGGATCATATTGAACGAAAATAAAAGGTTTGAGGATCAAACCGAAATTGGCCAAGAGCGAAGGGACCGGATTTTTAGGGGAAAGAGCCATCGTTGCACGTGAGGACGGCACGCGGCACGTGAGAGCGCTCGGGAGATGATAAGAGAGGGGGAGGGGAGGCAACCATGTGAGGGTGCGATTGATTCCGCTTCATTTCCCGCTCCAACACTCCTCTCTCGTCATCTTAAACCCTCCTCCTCCTCCTCCTCCTCCTCCTCCGCTTCTCTGTCCAATTTGCAGGGTTTATCTTCTTCCCGACAATCTTGAAGTAGATGGGTACGGTGAGATTCGAGACATGAAGGTGGGGGCACTGCCATCTCCGTCTCTGGGCGCGCAGCTTCGCATGCGACGGACTTATCAACCGAAAATGGCTGCTTTTGGTGCTCTCTCCCCCTATCCCTACATGCCCACTTGCCCTAAGAACAAGAACGCGGGCAAGACCTACGTTTCTTGCTCTGTTGCTGGTGAGCGCCTCTTTAAGTGTTTCATAGCTCTTGGGTAGCAGAGTATAATGTTATTCAAAGTGGAAGGAGTCTTGAGATGGAGTCGTTCTTGATTGTCTCGTACTTTTGGGTTTCTGCGGATTTTAACTTCTTGATGGTATTGACGTGGTCTGCCGCAAGCTAGTAATTAAGCACTTGGGATAGATGTTCTATTATTTTAGTAGCTCTGGACTGTGATATTTTCTTTTTCCATAAGCTTGTAAAAACGTAAAATTGATTCTAAAAACAATCAATTCCTACAAGGGGGATAAACCCCTTGTAGGAATTGATTGTTTGACTTAGAAAACATCGAATGGAAGGCAGTCTTTCCATATCTAATGTTGGTGGATTTTTGTTGGCCTCATATGTTCTTGGAGAGATGCTCGAGTTCCTCTCACCTTAATAGCATGTTTCCGACATCACCATTCAAAATCATGTCTTGCGCTCTTCTATAATAAGCTTATTCTTCTCAAGGTTGCATTGTCTGCATGAAAATCATGTGCATGGTTTTATCTCTTTTAGGTATGCATGGGTCTAAAATTCCACGCAAGAAGTCTGGAAGAATGGAAGGAGCTGGAAAAAGTATGGAAGATTCTGTTAAGCGCAAGATGGAACAATTTTATGAAGGTTCTAATGGCCCACCACTCCGTGTACTTCCAATTGGTGGGTTGGGCGAAATTGGGATGAATTGTATGCTTGTTGGGAACTACGATCGCTATATCTTGATTGATGCCGGTGTCATGTTTCCAGAGTAAGTTGCCTTTAAAAAAAAGAAGAAGAGAAAACAAAGAAAGTTCGTGAAGCAAGATATGCACTTTCCTATGTTGAAGTATAAGCTTCTGCGGAGGAGTCTCTTGATGACCCTTCTTTGCTGGTTTCAGCTATGATGAACTTGGAGTGCAAAAGATCATCCCTGACACCGCATTTATAAGGAGATGGAGCCACAAAATTGAAGCAGTTGTTATAACTCATGGCCATGAAGATCACATTGGTGCGTTGCCTTGGGTAATTTTTCTTCCTACATCTTGGAGTTGCCTTCTTAGACTTATTATGTTCTAAACACTTTTGGGGTGAGTTTGGCGAATGCAAAAATTTGTGTATGGAATTTGCAAATGGGAAGAAAGGATTATGTAGGCATATGAACTCTTTGCAGATGTTCTGATAGCTTATGCAGAGTAGAGGCTGAAGTAGGCTTTCCAACTATTTCTATTTCACTGTTCTTTTTTGTTGATTGCTTGGTTGTAACTGTTTTATCCTGTGACAGCAAAGCAGTTGGGAAACTTCAAAGGTTTATTCGACCAAAGACTTAAGAGATTTAGCTCCTTTTCTTTATTCAATAGATGGCTTTTCTCCTTGACTTTTTATCCCCTTTCCTTGTCTCTACCCTATTATAGGCTAGCATGATTAATCTAATTTTATTTATTTTATGCTATTTTGCTAAAAGTATATTTCATTTCTTTGCAGGTGATCCCTGCGCTGGACTCTCGCACACCAATATTTGCTTCATCCTTTACTATGGAGGTACTCCTTGAGCTTTTTTTTTTTTTTTTTTTTTTTTTGCTATAGTTTTTAGAGTTTAACTTTTGAAAGAAAATTCGCATCTGCCACAAAGTACTAACATCTCAACCAATTACGGTTTTTCTCTAGATGCTGACCATAACTCACTGGTATATTCAATCAGACTAAAGAACTAATAGTGCTTTTGTTGGAAGTTATGGTTGTATACAGTTTATATTCTCATCATATCAACTCTGGCTGGAGCTTCTCGGACTGCCTTTCTTTTGTTCAATGAAACCCCTCAAAAAAAAAAAAAAGTTAATTATGAATTAGATTCATACATATTGTTAATGAAATAAGTTTCTACTACTTCATAGTCAATTTTTTCCTTACCGTCTGTAAAGATCTCTTCTAATCCTTTCATGATGGTTATATAGCTTATAAAAAAGCGTTTGAAGGAGAATGGGATTTTTGTTCCATCAAGGTTGAAGATATTTAGAACAAAGAAGAAATTTGTGGCAGGGCCTTTTGAGATAGAGCCTATAACAGTTACCCATTCTATCCCTGATTGTTGTGGGTTAGTACTTCGCTGTGCAGATGGTACAATTTTCCATACTGGAGACTGGAAAGTAAGAATTCATTCTTCTTTTTGTTCTTTCCTGCTGCATCTTTTCTTTTTTATAAGCTTAAGCAGTATAAAAGCTCTTATTTTCAACAGATCGACGAATCACCATTGGATGGGAACGTTTTTGACCGTGAATCTCTGGAACAGCTTGCGAAGGAAGGAGTCACGCTGGTAGGCTTCCTTGTGTCTTGTCATTTCATTTGTTATGGCATGTTTGGCTACACATGTTTTTGGTTGAAAAAGTTTTTAGTTAAACACAAAACTTTGTGGTTGGTATCCTTCCAAGTTCTCTTTCATTCTTCAGTTGTGTCATACCAATAAACATGAATAGTGTGAGAGTGAATTGTTGCATATATAAATTGCCTATGAATGCTGTTGCTATGAGAGCATGGTTAAACTTTGTTAACATAGCTCAGACTCAGCTGCCAACGATGCTAATGATCTCACATTTTCCACTCTGATATTGTCTAGACTTTGGTGGAAATGAATTCCTTCTCTCTCTCTCTCTCTCTTCGAATCTCCTTTATGGATAGAAGCTCAAGAAAGGACATTTAGTTAACTTGTTCAGTCCCTTCGCTTTCAGATGATGAGCGACTCTACAAATGTGCTCTCACCTGGGAGGACAACAAGTGAGACTTCTGTGGCAGATGCATTATTGAGACATATTTCTGGTGCTAAAGGGAGGGTTGTTACTACTCAGTTTGCCTCAAATATACATAGGCTTGGAAGTGTAAAAGCTGCCGCAGATTTAACGGGTAGAAAGATGGTATGCTTTTCCCAGTTACTATATTGTCATGGATTGTACTTTAACTTCCTAACCTTGGGTCTTACATATAGCTTGTCATCCTGTTTAGGTCCTTGTTGGCATGTCGCTGAGGACATATCTGGATGCAGCTTGGAAGGATGGGAAGGCATCAATTGATCCGTCAACACTGGTAAAGCTCTCAGATCCGTTTTTGATCCTCTTGCCAATATCTTTTGGGTTGCAATCTTGGTTTTGCCCTAGTAACTGTTGTTATGGGCTATGACTATTAGTCTGACCCTAACTAATAAACAGGTACAAACTCAATCTAGCCTCTAAGCGTTACGGGAAAATTGTCCAAAGAATCCACGTGCATAATATTTTTTCCATGAAATAAGCCTTTATCGTTATTCTTCTCTCTCTCTCTCTCTCTCTCAGCCTATGCTTTTCCATCTTTTCCTTTAATTGCTTTCACCTCCAGTTACGTGGGTAATCTAAGACTTTGCAAATGATAGTATAACGTGATTATGGAATTTCAGAGGCATCACATGCTATATCTCGCAGTGTCAATGCATTTTGGGAATGACTTTTGCTTTTAGGTTTTCACTTACAATTTTACTTTCAATATTTGAGATTTGGTTCTACTTAACAATGAACACATCTAATCTTTCAGTGTGGAAATATTCAAAGTCCTTAATAGTCAAGAAACTTTTCATAGTTTCTTATAAATTGACAATTTTTTTTCCTTGGCAGAAAAGTCATAAGCACTTTTTGCAATTGGGTATGTTTTGTGTTGTCATCAGTGGGACTTAAGAAGCTCTTGTTCAGGCTTCGTTAGCTTCGAAAATTAACAATTGTTTTCAGTTTGGTGTGAACTTTATAAAGTGAGTGGTTGGCACCTTATTTCCATAATGTGGAATTTCATGGGCCAGTGCCCACTAAACCAAAAGCTTAAGCTGATAGATGAACTGTTAAATGGTGAAAAGCTATATCAAGTGTTTTATTTATCTTGATTACTCCTGTGAATTTTCCTGTCAATTTATACCTTTTTTTTGCACAGATTAAAGTGGAAGATATTGATGCATACGCTCCAAAGGATCTACTAATTGTCACAACGGGTTCCCAAGTAAGGAACTATGGAGGATTTTGCTTTTTGTCTTTTAAGTAACCAGAATGTAGAAATTACATGTTTGTATCTGCATTGCGATGTCAGGCAGAACCACGAGCTGCCCTGAACCTTGCTTCTTATGGAAGTAGTCACTCCCTCAAATTGAACAAGGAAGACGTAATATTATATTCTGCTAAGGTAATGAAATTTGCATTGTGCTCCTTTATTTTGCACGACACAATCTCATTATACAGGAATCCTTGCTAAATATGCGGAAATCTCTTGAAGTGAGATAAATGCAGATTCCACTTCAGTCACCAATTGGTGATTTAAGATACCAAACAACCTTATGCCTCTATTAGTGGACAAACTGTCCATATATCAATATTATCTGATATTTATGTTGTTAAAACCTTCTGTTGGCCTTTTCTTGGATTTGTTGCGTGAATCGCAAAGCATATATTTGCCAAACTTTTGCCGAAATAGTAATTGGGTCTTGGAGGTGATTTTTTGAATTACACATGAAATCAATTGCTTAATGCTTGGTGGGTAAATGCTCCATGATGAGTTGAAGTGCTTTTTCATAAGATCAGTTAATGAAGTTTAACAAAATTGCTTGATTTGATGGTGATGATTGCATCGTTTGTTAAACCTTTCACGCAAAAGAATATGTGCACTGATAGAATAATTAAATATTAAACCATGTCTTCATTTAAGCTGTTAGAATAGTCAGTGGTCTCATAAAATTTCACATGGTATTAGAGCTAGAGGTCTTGAGTTCAAATCTTTCCCAACCTCATTTGCCTCCCCAATTAAGAATGTCCATGCTTGGTACTAGGCAAATAGACAAGACTAAGTGTGAGGAGGAGTGATAGAATAATTAAATATTAAATTACACGCCTTTATCTAATAGTTTAAGCTTTTAAAACAGTTGGCGGTAGTTCCACCAAATTTCACATGCCCCAATTTTTTTTCTAAATATTCTTTAAATAAAGAGGAAAAACCACATTTTGATCAGAATGGTTCTTCATTAGCTTGAACTTAACTTTCCTATTTCGTGGATAAGGATAATTTACTTTTAATACTTTTAGTATGATGAGCTACGTTTTGGCTTTTCAGCAAGTTTCTCTTCTGTCTTGTACATTTAGAGTTCCTTGATTAGCACCTTAAAGCTTTAATACTTGTAGTGTTATTATATCTTCCTCAAATTTATCATAATATGTCATGTGGTTTCTTCAGGTGATTCCTGGCAACGAGTCGAGAGTGATGAAAATGATGAACCGCTTAGCAGATATCGGGTCAACTGTAGTAATGGGTAGAAATTCGGGACTGCACACATCTGGTCATGGATATCGGGAAGAATTGGTAAAGAGTTTTCTTGTTTCTCATGAGATTCATGTTTCTTTGAGTTTCTTCTTCATCTTGTTGGTTAAACTATTTCAGGGTTATAATTACAGACTATATGTTGCCTAACCAGTTTGATTATTCGTTCTTATTTTTCATTTGTTTATGCGTCAAACCTTTATATTTTTCATGTTGGCATCCCTTTCATGATTTTTAGTGTAGTATGGATACTGATGTTGAAGATACGTAACTTGACATTTGAAGGATGAAGTGCTGAAGATTGTGAAGCCCCAACATTTTGTTCCCATACATGGAGAACTCTTGTTTTTGAAGGAACATGAATTGCTTGGCAGATCTACGGGTATACAGCACACAACTGTAAGTCCCAAGATGATTGGTTGTGGTATAGTAGGTTAATAGTCATTGTAAATTTCTGTTGTATTGGGGTTTTTCCTATTAATTGAATCCTTTTTTTACGTATAAAAAAAATGGTTAAGACACCTATTTCTGCTAAATGTAGGTCTGATGATTCTTGATGTTCTTTCTTGTCCTAGCTGGTATGCTTTAGAATAATAACTTGAGCCACACAAATAAGTAATATTCTGAATGTAAACCATTGCCTTTTCTTGCTTGGACTCATTTCACACGTGGTATAGATGGTTGGACACTTTTGTTGATGCTCTGGTGATATGGGAGGCTGCAACTGAACTAATGCATTTTGTTTTCTTGCAAGTAATTTTCTAATCTTTAGCACTGCCTTTGTGTCTACCACAGAATTCTCTTTTAGTATTGCGAGGAAAATATCATACTATATTTCTTTCCTAGATTTCACATTATGTCCAACTGATTTGATTTGGTCCTAGAAGAAATAAATAGGTCCATCTTGTCTATCGTTTAAATAGTGATAAGATAATGTGGTCATGCAGAGGGTTGTCTTCTGGCTCCCTTTTCCTCCCATTTGACAAGTTTTAGGACTGAATTGCACGTTTATAATAAGTTTTAGGACTTAATTGTACTTTTTGAAAGTTTTAGGACTAAATTGCACTTTGTTGACAAGTTTTATGACTTCCAAAGCACTTATCCCTAAAAAAAAAAATGCCAGGAATAATTCACATACTCGGAACAGATGGTGTGAACCAAGCAGACAGTTGATAGCACTTTTTGAAAATTTTAGGATTCGATTGCACTTTTGTGACAAGTTTTAGGATTTCATTGCATTTTTTGAAAGGTTTAGGACTGAGTTGTATTTTTGTAACATAGTTGCATTTTTGTAACAAGTTTAGGACTTAATTGCACTTTTTGAAAGTTTTAGGACTTAATTGCATTTTCGTGACAAGTTTTAGGACTTTTAGTGCGCTTATTCCTTTTTTTACTGCAGCATTAATAAGTGAGTCTGGATCTCGTGTCAGAGTCAGTTGTTTTTCATCTTGGCTGCCACTTCGTGAAAATTACTCTTGATGTTTTCCTTTCTTTTTTTGCTTTTCCTTTTTATTTATTTATTTATTTCCTTGTACATTTCTGATGAGCTTGAATTTCTTGTTTGAGGAAAATCCTTTTTTAAATGCAAAAGAAAGTCTTGTCCGTTTGCTTGAGACAGAGTCATAGGTGCATGGGAGCATGTGTGTCTTGTCAATCTTGTAAGAAATTTAACTCCATCGAGTTGAGAGTGCTTGGCAAGATATCACTTCATACATGCTAAAAAGAATGATAGTGTGCCCCCACTGGGTATGGTTTATCACCTACCTTTACTTCCATGCTCGGTTTGAGATTAATTCGCAGATCATGGTATCCTTTTGTATGACTATGACTTCTTCTGGCAGTACTTTATTAGATTTTCAATATATTTGGATTAGCCTGTGGTGTTAAAATACTCTTGACTGTTATTAGGTCATAAAAAATGGAGAGATGCTGGGGGTTTCTAATTTGAGGAACAGAAGAGTCCTGTCTAATGGTTTTATCTCCCTTGGGAAGGAGAATTTACAGGTTGGTGTCTCTACAATGCTTGAATGTCAGAAAGAAATCAATAAAATTAATCTAATCAATCTGTGGTCTATATTTTAGTTGATGTATAGTGATGGTGATAAAGCATTTGGTACATCAACTGAGCTTTGCGTAGACGAGAGACTGAGGATTGCTTCTGATGGCATTGTTGTGGTCAGGTAGGCTGGCAAATACTTTTTCCATGTCAAGCAATTTTGTTCTTTTGATGCACTTGGTTCCTAATAGTCCTTCTCTTGCAGCATGGAAATTCTGAGGCCTCAGGATGTAGATGGCGTGGTGGAAGGCAGTTTAAAAGGAAAGATACGAATTACTACTCGTTGCTTGTGGCTTGACAAGGGGAAGCTTTTGGATGCGCTTCATAAAGCTGCCCATGCTGCGCTTTCTAGCTGTCCTGTTAACTGTCCCCTGGCCCACATGGAAAGAACTGTGTCTGAAGTTCTGAGGAAGATGGTACGCAAATACAGTAGTAAAAGGCCCGAAGTGATTGCCATTGCTGTAGAAAATCCGGATGCAGTCCTCTCTCATGAGATTGACAATAGGTTATCTGGAAAGTCACATGTCACCTTTGGGTTATCTGCACTTAAGAAAATGGTTGGCAGTAGTCCAAAGAAGACAAAATCAAGCAAGAGGCATGTTGAAGATGGCAATGGCCACTATTATTCAGAGAAATATTCAGAGCGGAGTTCTGGAGGTTTGTCTCTTCCTCTTTTGTGCCTATATGTCATGTATGTGACTGTATAATGCATGGATCTTTTCTCTGTGGAAACTTATAGATATTCTATAAGATTAGTATTTGACTTCGAAAAAAAGAGGTATTAAAAACCTCCACTTAATTTTCCTTTTCTTTTCTTTTGGGTTGTTATACTTCTATTCATTTTATCTTGTTCATGATAGCTATGAGAGTTATCTGGAGGTTGGAGCTGGGGCAAAGGTGGAGGGTTTTAAACCCCTCACTAATAATTTGAAGTGGCAATTAAATAAAGTAAAGTAAACTGATGTAAAAATTGAACAAAAAATAATAATAATAATAAAAAGAAGGGTAAAAGTTTGCTAAAATATTGTCCTTACAAAAGGTGTGCTCATGTCCAAACTGAGTATGTGCATGTTTATATGTTGAGCTAATTAAATTTCTCATTCTGTGCTTTGCGTGTCAATTGAATGCCTATTTCTGTAATCAACAGCTGCATAGATTCTCGCAGTGGTGGATTGATGCTTATTTTTTTGTGATCATTTGCTTTAGATAAGTTGTATAGATTCTCTTCTAGCCATGGTGTATCTGCAGTCATGCATCTGGACTTGATGCCATGGCGAACATGTCCTATCTGTTAAATTTGACTTTACTTTGAAACAATTCTTGATCCAGGTGAGGACACTGCAGACAGAAGCTTTTTGCCTGAGGAAAACACTCCTACTACAAGTTCTGATGTATCAGAAACACAAACTGTGTCTCCCGGTTCTGATGATTCAGATGATTTTTGGAAATCATGTCTTACTTCATCTCCTGTGGATAAATTGGCAAGAGATGTCAATGGTTCCTCCCAAATAAATGTCGCTGAGTTGGAGTCCATCAAAGATGGAACTGAGAGTGACGGTGAGGACTCCTTAGAAATGTCAACTCCTCAGGCAAAACCTTCCAAGCCTCTGAAAAGGAGCAAATGGAAACCTGAGGAGATTAAGAAGTTGATTAAATCGCGAGGACAGTTGCATGGCAAATTTCAAGTTGTGAAGGGCAGAATGGCCCTCTGGAAGGAGATATCAACAAACTTATTAGGAGATGGAATTACCCGTAGCCCAGCACAGTGCAAATCTCTATGGACCTCTTTAGTTCAGAAATACGAGGTTGGTTCTCTTTTGCATCTTGTCTTTCTGTGTAGTGAAAATCTTTGCCAGTACATTCAAGCTGTTCCACAAATCACAGCGCAATTTGAACTTAAAAGTATTTCTGCACACACTTAAGTTCCTATATGTTTGTTTCTTCTCCTTGTTTCTGTCAGTTTTTATTGCAAGGTTGATCACCTTGGCTATGTTTTTCCTCTGGATGATGCATTTGGTACTATCTATAGGTTATTGGTTTCAGGATCCTGTAAGTTGTGTCAAATTAATCCTTTTTCACCAAAACACTCTGTCTGATATACTATCTACCAATCAAACGAGATTATGATTAGAAGAATGTTATTTTTATCGTCTATTTGAATCTGAGCACTTGTATGATGAGGATAGATGGACCCAGAACGGGAGAAAAGTGGATTGAAGTAATTTGCGTTGGTTGCATGCTCATTGGAATTTGGTCGGGTTCACTATTCATGATTTGCACAGACTTGCTCCTTCATCTTCATTTGACCTTATACCAAATTTATAGCTGGGTTATTTTCTGCACTCTCGACATGAATTTTGTTGACAACTCTGCTTTCCAGTTCTTACACCTGTGTAATGCTCTTTTTTCTTAAACAGGAAAGCAAAAGTGGGGATAGAAGCAGAAAAAGTTGGCCATACTTTGAGGAGATGGATGAAATTTTATCTAATGTCGAGGCAACAGCATCAAAATGATTGGTTCCCCCTTGCTTTTTCAAGATGACAAACTCCAAGCACTGAGAAAAGTCCCTCTGCAGTGAGATTTCGGTGCATAAGCTTGGGCAAAGAGATTACAATTGGAGATGATAACCTAAGCTATGATTTGGTGGGCATATCATGATTTGATGCTCCTGCCATCTGGTACCGGAGGTTTTGAGTAATTTGTTGGGATCAAATAGAGGATATCGATCGATTCCTTATTTATTATAGGGCCCCAATGAATTTGACGGTGGGATATATATTTACAAGTGAATTCACTTTGCTCAATCTCCATCTCTTCGTTCTTTCTTCCCCTTTGCATAAATAAGGGGTGGTGTAGATATCTTACCTTATAAATAGCATTAGGGACCTGGGATTCATGAAAGCTTTGGGGAGCTTTGTGGAGGAGGCATCGGATGATGAAAATTCTTTCTTTAACGTAATTGAAGACAAAATGGAAATAAGTCACACCGAGGTGTAATTAAAAACAAGAAGCAAAGGCTGCCCTTTCGTCCTTCTTACGTTTTGTACATAATCGAATTCAAGATTAGGCCTCTTCACCTGCGCGTTATGCGGATGTTAAGACGGAGTGAAATATGTTTTTCATTGCTATTAATCATGAGAGTTCATAATATGTAGTCGATCCATTTCATCTTGAGCACCGCAAGTCGGAAGTGGTTGCAAACGCTTTTTTCCCATAAGATAGGATAAACATCGTATCGAACTCAAGAGTTATCATATTAATATATGTTATAAGTCTTTGTTAACAAATTTTGCTAATATATTTGAGGATGAACGGGAAAGAGTACTTTGATATAAAAGATGATTACTTCTTGTGTTTCCAGAATCTAAGTCAACGATTGCTATATGACTCGAATTTTAAGGTGCTTATTATTGGGATTTGTAAGTGAGGAAATTATTCAATTTATTTTAAACTTATTTTTTGTATATCAATTTAGTTATAATTTTTTAATGTTATTAATTTAGTTCTTGCCCTTTACGCAAAATTTCAATATAGTCATTTCGATTAACTTTTGCTAGAATCATTAAGGACGATCGATGATAACTAGACTGTCACGTTAATTATTTTCAGTGAATATTGATCATAAGAATTAATTAAAATTTCGCGTAAAAATTTATGATTGAATTGGCAAAATTAAAAAGTTAAAGATTGAATCGATATACATACAGTTGATTTAGGATTGTATATGTAAATTGTATCGCCATATTATAACTGAGAATGGAAGAGAAAAAGGAGGAGGCTTGACGTAACGATACAATTATACAGATTCCCAAACACGACAGACACTTTCCATTTCTTGACGCGAAAGAAGAAAAAGAGTACGCGACTTTTGGGACCCAAGGGAAGATTCCAAAGAACACGATCTCATCGAACGTTTCGACCCAAATTAATCAAAAGAATGCTCAAAATCCCCATCCGTCATGTGGAACGAACAATCCAGACGCGCAAACAGAGAAAGCGCATGCCCGTTGATAAAGGAGAAAGCCTTTTTCGTTCTAGACGGTCAAAGAACCGAACCCTCATGTTGCTGCCTCATTCAACATTGTCCTCACCTTTGTCAAAACCATAGACTTCTCTCTCTCTCTCTCTCTCTCTCTCTAGAGACTTGTTTTTAAGGGGGAAAACTCAGAGCAACTTCTACGCTCTCTCCTGGATACTCTCCCTTCCGCGCCTCGCGCGGTATACATACCGTTTATATAAACTCCATACCTTCATCATGCAAAAACCCATCTCTACCTTGGTATCTCTCTCTGTAGTTTCTGTGTCTTTCTTAGCTACAGCTAAGTCAGTGCTCTCGCTGTTTCTCGGTGTAACGTCACGACATGGTGAGGCTAGCTGAACAATACGAGCGTGTGTTCCAATGCTTCGACGACGACGGAGACGGTCAGCTTTCCCCCTCGGAGCTGAGGCGGCAAGTCGGGTTGATGGGCGGAGAGCTGCTGCTGGAGGAAGCGGAGGTCGCGGTCGAGTCGCTGGACTCGGACGGCGATGGCCTCCTGTGCTTGGAGGACTTCGTCGGGTTCATGGAAGGCGGGGACGAGGAAGAGAAGATGGGCGACTTGCGAGAGGCCTTCGGGATGTACGTGACGGACGGGTGCGGGTTCATCACGCCCAAGAGCCTCAAGAGGATGCTCTCTAGGCTCGGGCAGTCCAAGACCGTGGATGAGTGCGAGGCCATGATTGGTCATTTCGATCTCGATGGAGACGGTGTGATTAGCTTCGATGAATTTAAGGTCATGATGATGTAGAAATTTCATTGTACATGAGATTGAATTATTGTTTGATTTCATTTCATGGACCATTCGTTCTTCTCATTTGTGTTGTTCTTGTTGCTTCATTTGAATGACTTTCTCCTGCACTAACAGTTCAGACAATTTGCCAACTGCCCACCATCTGAACAACTAATTCGACTGTTTTATAAGGTTTAGGGACTGGATTCCCACCTTGGATTGTCTCGTCTGACCGTTATTCAATTACCAGTGCCCAATATACTCGTCAGACGGGATTTTATTTGAAATTATCATTTGAAATATAGGATAAATTGAGTTAGAAAGTCAAACGCAAAATCTTAAATTGATAGGTGGAGAAAAATCACATGTATATAAAGAGTGTATAAACTATATTGTGGAGTAATGATGGTTCTTTCAACATTCCTTCTCATGTGCAAGCCAGGTTAATGGTAGCACGTCAAATTTGACAAATAGGGGTAGAGGCACACATGAAAGAGGCAAAACTTGGGCTTTGTAACCAAGTTGAGAATTCCGATGAAAGAGAGAAAAATGTAATATTTTGTGAATTACTAAATGAAAAGTACAAGATTCCTATATATAGAGAGAACGCAATTCGACTTAGGGTGTGTTTGTTTCAGTGAAAGTATTTTTCTGGAAAGTGTTTTCCAGACTTTCCGCTGTTTGTTTCTCCAAAAATAATTTGGTCAATAGAAAATACTTTCCGGTCAATAGAAATATTATATTTTATTTTAGGAAAATGAATTCCTATGTGTGGGAATGGGAAAACACTTTCTCTCTTTATTAGATCTTTAGATCCTTCCTTTTTATTAGGTCAAATATTATTCAATCATTTTTCAAATGCCATCCAAATGCTTGAAAACATTTTCAATCACATATTAACAAACACAAGAAAACTAATCATATGGAAAATGATTTACTGGAAAACATTTTCCAAAAATGGTACGATTTCCGTGAAACAAACGCACCCTTAATTACAATAGTAATTCCAAATATATCTCTAACACCCTCTCAAACTCAAGGCGGCTTAAAAGGAGGATAATTAGAGTTTGAAGAAAAGATCTAGAAAATGCCTAGGTGGATGTGTTATGTTGAAGATATCAACAACTTGGTCAGTGGACGCAATGGATACAAGTCGTATAGTGTCACAAAGAACGTGGTATCGTGTAAGATAACATTCCATATCAATGTATTTGATGTGTTTATGAAAAATTCGTGGTGTTATTTGGATAGCAATTGAGTTGTCACAATAATTGATTGTTGTACTATTATGACACACTTCTATTTCTTCCAATAGTCATCACAACAATAATAACTCGTGATATCATATTAGCAAGAGCTTGCTATCATGCTTTTGTACTATAGTAAATGACAACTGTTTGCTTGTTGCTACGTCACAATATAATTGAGCTGGCCAAAAAGAAATAGTAGTCGGTAATGGAGTGATGATCTTCAAGGTCACTAGCCCAGTTAGCATCAAAGTAAGCGGTCAACTCAAAAGTAGCCAGTAGTGGAGTGATGATCTTCAAGGTCACTAGCCCAGTTAGCATCAAAGTAAGCGGTCAACTCAAAAGTAGAATGAGCATGTATGCGAAGGCTATGAAATAATGTACCCTTGACATAGTGAAAAATTTGAAGGACTACAACAAAATGAGTCTTATGGGGCATGATCATGTACTAAATAACAATATGAACAACATAGACAATGCTAGGTTGAGTAGCAACATGATATATAAGTTTGCCGATCTGTAGTTGATAGAGTGTAGGATTCGAAAGAGGGGTCTCATCTTTGACATCAAATTTGACATGGGTCTCAATAGGAGTTGTAGCAACCTTACTATCAGTGAGTTTTGCTCAAGAAAAAAGATCAATAGCTATTTTAGCTTGAGAAAGATATTAACTCAAGGAATTTGAAGTAACCTCAAGTCTAAAATATAGATTAGTCGCCCAAGATCTTTCAATTCAAATTACTAAGTGAGATATTGCTAGAGTTTTAAAATGCCGATGCGATCATTGCCAGCAATAATTATGTCGTCCACATATAATAACATCATAACGGGAAACCTTTCACTGCGCCACACGATTCTTTCGCGAAGCGCTCTCTCATAGGGACTGGTTTTAAAACCAAGGAATTCCATTGTTGTGCTAAACTTGATACACCATGCATGGGGAGCTTGTTTCAATCCATCTAATGCTTGACATAATCTACACACTTGATTAAAAGGATGAGCGTGTTTAGGAGGAAGCACCATATCGCCAATTAGGAAAGCATTTTTAATATCCATCTGGGATAGAGACTATTGCTTTACAATGATAATAGCCAGAAGACTACGGATAGAAATAAGACTTGCAACAGGAGTAAAAGTCTTTTCATTGTCAATTCCATATTTTAGAGTAAAACCTTTCACTACCGATCGAGTTTTATAGCAGTTCACTATACCATTTGCATTTATCTTTCTTATATACTGATTTATAACTTACAGCAGACTTATCAAAAGACAAATCAATTAAATCTTGTGTAAGAGATTTTTCTAAAGCCTGCAAATCTGTCATTGTTTGTTGCCAAAGAAGATTACTACTAGCTTAAATTCATAAAGGGAAGCAATGATAAAGTAACAGGTAATCAAGAAGTCTAACTGAAGATTGACTTAGTCTAATGGAACGATGGACAGAGGATGATGGAATGTCTGACAGTGGACAACCCACAAATGGGGCTGGCATAAGTTGCCTGAGTGGTATCGTTGGAAAGAACTGCATCAATATTAGAAGAGAGCAATTTTGGTGAGGAAGCTTCACAGATTGACAAAGTGTTGGATCTTCTAGAACTAAATCCACTGAAGGTTTGGCAAAGAAAGGAAGATGAGTAGATGATTTGAAGGGCAGAAAATATTTTAATGGATGAAGTAATGAGAACATGTATTCTCAAGATGTGACATGAAGACGGTTAGAAATAGGATTTAACATCTTTACGGCTGCAGTTATTTGTTATACCCCGCGAGTTAGTTGTACTTAATCAAATTGAGCCTTTCACTTTTTTTTCCTTTATATAAAGACATCAGAAGCGAAGCGATCCACACGTAAAACCAACAGAAAACACGCATATAACATTTAGGTAGGTCTAGTCAAGTTGACCAGGGAGCCTTGTTCTAGACGGTTGGAATTTGGCCATTACAAATTCGAAGCCTCATTTTGGTCCCACATATGAAGCCATCATCCGGTCAAGCTTGCCCCGTGGGTTGTGGGGTTAGGACATGGAATTTGTTTTAAAAAACGTTCACTTGCCATTACAAATTGAACAATATTTTAATATATTTTAATATATTTATTAATTTTTGATTTTTTTTTGATTTTTTTGATTTTTGTTTTTGATTTTTTTGATTTTTTTGAAGGCTGGCTCATTTGGCCCTGGTCCCATTTTCCCCGATATGAAAAATTCCATCATTTTGGCACTTAGGTTTTTGGCAAGCTTGCCTCCCCACAGTAATAAGGAATCCTTCTTCTGTCTCTCTCTTTTGACTTGTTTTCAACGGAAAACTCTGGGTAACTTCTACCCTATGTCCTGGTTACTCTCTCAAACTTGCCTCACGCGGGACGCCAAATACGCAAATAGACTCCATAGTTGATCATGCAAACGCATCTCAGCCTTCACGCCTCTCTTTTCTAAGTACTCGTCTTCCTTATCATAGCTAAGTATTCTCGCTTCTCGGTGTACATAATAACTTGGTGAGACTAGCTGAACAACACGACTGTATTCCAATGCTTCAGTGAGGATGGAGACGGTAAGCTTTTGCCTTCGGAGCTGAGGCAGCGTGTGAGCTTGATGGGTGGAGAGCTGCTCCTGCCAGAAGCGCAAGAATCGCTGGACTCAGATGGCGGCGGCCTCCCGTGCTTGGAGGATTTCATTGGGTTCATGGAAGGCGGGGTTGAGGAATAGAGATGAACGACTTGAGAGAGGCTTCCGGGACGTGCGTTATGCGCGGGTGTAGGTTCATCACGCCTAAGGGGGCAATCCAAGTCCCCGCATGGATGACTGCGAGGCCACAATAAGTCATTTCGATCTTGATGGACATGGTCTGATCAGCTTCGATGAATTTTGAGCTGACGTGGACGAGGCTGATCTGGGCGAGGCTAGCCTCACCGTGGCCCCCGGCGGCCTCGCCCCGGCCCCGGCTGCCTTACTGCTGGCGAGGGTCGTGGCCCTCGCGTAGTGGCCGACAACCTCGTCGGAGTTGGCCAACCACTGCCGCCGCCCGGGGGGGAGGGGCAAGGGAGGAAGAGAAAAAAAAAGAAAAGGAAAAAAAGTAGAAATTTTTTAAAAATAATAAAAAAATTCGAAAAATAATAAAAAATTATTAAAATATTGTCGTCGGCACCGGCCGGCGCCCACATCAGATCCGGCCAGCCAAATTTGGCTAAATGGACTAAATTGGTACAATCGCAAAAAGTTTAGGACTGAATCGGTAAAAAAAAAAGGTTTAGGACTGAATTGGCACAATTGTAATAGGTTCATGACTTTTTTGGCAATTCTCCCAAGAAAAGATCTAGAAGATCCCTAGGTGGATGTGTTATGTTGAAGATATCAACAGCTTGATCAATGGATGTAGTGGACACAAGTTGCATAGTGTCATAAAGAACGTGGTGTCGTGAAAAATGACAATCCATATCAATGTGCTTGATGTGTTTATGAAAAAAATCGTTGTGTTATTTGGATAGCAATTCAGTTGTCACAATAATTGATTGTTTTACATTATGACACACATCCATGTCTTCCAGTAGTCATCACAACGATAATAACTCGTGATATTGCATTAGCAAGAGTTCGATATTATGCTTTTGTACTATAGCAAATGACAATTGTATGTTTGTTGCTACGTCACAATATTATCTAGTTGCCCAAAAAGAAATTGTAGCCTGTAAAGGAGCGACAATCTTTAAGGTCATCGGCCAAGTTAGCATCAAAATAAGCCGTCAACTCAAAAGTAGAATGAGCATAAAAGCAAAAAATTTGGAGGACTGCAGCAAAATGAGTCTTATGGGGGCGTGATCATTTACAAAATGACAATATGAACAATATAGATGATGCCAAGTTGTGTAGTAGTGAGATATATAAACTGCCGACCAACAGTCAATGGAGTACAGGATTCGAAAGAGAGGTCCCATCTTTGGCATCAAATTTGGCATGGGTTTCAACAAGAGTTGTAGCAACCTTGCTGTGAGTGAGTTTTACTTAAGAAAAAAGATCAATAGCATATCAGCTTGAGAAAGATATTAACTTGAGGTCTTTGAAGTAACCTCCAAGTCTAAAAAATAGATCGGTCGCCCAATATCTTTCATTTCAAATAGTCAATTGAGATATTGTTGGAGTATTAAAATGCCAATGCAATCATTGCTAACAATAATTATGTTGTCCACATATAATAATATCATAACATACTGACGAGATATGTTGAATAACAACCGAAAGACAATGATAGAAATAAGACTTGCAACAAGAACAAAATTCTTGTCATTATCAATTTCATATTTTTGAGTAAAACCTTTCACTATTAGCCGAGTTTTATAGCAATTCATAGTACCATTTGCATTTATCTTAATCTTATATACTCAATTATAACTCACAGCAGACTTACCAAAAGACATCAACTAAACCTCGTATAAGAGATTTGTCTAAAGCCTGCAACTCTGCCATTGTTTATTGCTGAAGAAGATAACTACTAGCTTTTTTATACATGCGAAGTTTATAAGGGAAGCAATGATAGAGAAACAATGGTAATCATGAAGTCCAACAAAAAGTTGACTTAATCTAATGGGACAATGGACAGAGGATGATGGAATGTCCGATAGTAGACAATCCACATATGGGGATGACATGTCAGAAGTTGTTGAAGTGGCATTGCTAGAAAGACCTGCATTAATATTTGAAGAGATCAATTTTGGTGAGGAAGCTCCCCAAATTGATGGAAGTGTTGGATCTTCTAAAAATAATCCACTAAAGGATTGGCAAAGACAGGAAGATGAGTTGATGATTTGAAGGGCAGAAAATATTTGAACAGATAAAGAATTGAGAACATCTTGTACTCTCGAGATGTGACGTGACGAGATACATGAAGACCGTTAGAAATAGGGACCCAACATGCATACGGCTGCAACTATTTATTATATCCCGCGAGGCAGTTTCGCTTAATCAAATCGAACCTTTACCCTTTTTTTTCCTTTATATAAAGACATCACAAGCGAAGCGACACGTAAAACCAACAGAAAACACGCATATAACCTTTAGGTAGGTCTAGTCAAGTTGACCAGGGAGCCTTGTTCTAGACGGTTGGAATTTGGCCACTACAAATTCGAAGCCTCATTTTGGTCCCACATATGAAACCATCATCCGGTCAAGCTTGCCTCCCCGCAGTAATAAGGAATCCTCCTTCTGTCTCTCTCTTTTGACTTGTTTTCAAGGGAAAACTCGGGGTAACTTCTACGCTCTGTCCTGGTTACTCTCTCAAACTTGCCTCCCGCGGGGACTCCAAAAACGTAAATAGACTCTGTACTTGATCATGCAAACACATCTCAGCCTTCACACCTCTCTGTATTCTCGCTTCTTGGTGGTACGTAATAACATGGTGAGACTAGCTGAACGACACGACTGTGTATTCCGATGCTTCAATGAGGATGGAGACGGTAAAACTTTTGCCTTTGGAGCTGAGGCAGAGCGTGAGCTTGATGGATGGAGAGCTGCCCCTGAAAGAAGTGCAAGAATCGCTGGACTCAATGGCGACGGCCTCCTGTGCTTGGAGGATTTCATTAGAAGGAGCGGATGAGGAAGAGAGACTGCCACTTGGGCTTGATGCACGGGTGTGGGTTCATCACGCCTAAGGGCCTCAAGAGGACGATGCTCTCTAGGCTTGGGCAATCCAAGTCCACAAATGGATGACTGAGAGGCCACGATAAGTCATTTCGATCTTGATGGACATGTTCTGATCAGCTTCGATGAATTTAAGGTTATGATGGTGTAGATTTCATAGTACAAAATATTACAATATCAACTAGAGTCATTTATTGGCAGAAAAAAACTCTCACCTTGGGTGAGTTTCTCTCTATCCCTAAGGTGATAGTCCTCCTTTCCTTCTGAAACCCTAAACCTACCTTCCATCCATTTGATTCCACCACCATGGCTACATTTCGAGTGTTCTTCCCAAATTAACCATCTGTTCCCGATTCCTTCGCTTCCCTCATTACCCTCCTTGAGGGAGTCGAAGATCACTCATCCCAGCAGGAAGAGGGTAGCTCGAACCCACTGATTTCCTATACCCACAGCACTATCTTTACAAATCAGAGCTCCCTTCACTCCCAACTCTAACTCACAGCACTGATTCACTCTCCATGGAAGCGAACCAGGAAGACGACCTCCGAGTGATGGCTCTATGCCGGCGGATGGGGGATTTATGGGCTGAAGTTGACCCCACTATTTTGGACGACTACTCCCTTGTACATGTAACACATGTAGGTGAATTCCTCCTCTATGGGAAGCCGTTTTCTAAGCCTAATGTCAATTTCCAGGCATTTCTTACTACAATTCGAAAAGCTTGGAAAATAGAGGATGTTAAATACGAAATCATTGAACCTAGATTTTATGTGTTCATCTTTACCTTGGTGGAAGAGAGGAGGCGAGTAGTTCAAACTGGCCCCTGGTCCTTTGCTAGCAATCTGTTAATCCTGCAGGAAGGGGACCCAAAAATCTCGGAACATTGTTATGATTTTACCTACTGCTCCTTTTGGGTACACTTAATAGGCTTACCACGTGCTGCTGTGGTGGAGGATTCAATTAAGGCAATTGCTGGTAAATTAGGGAGGGTGGAGGTTGTTAAGATTGAAGCTAGAAATAACAGTGCTAGGAAAATAGGGAAGGCTAAGGTTAGTTTGAATCTGTTCAAGCTCCTAAAAATAGGAACTATCATCCACTTGGGAGGTCGAAAATGGTGGATTGATTTTAAATATGAACGCCTACCTCACTTCTGCTATTCATGTGGGAGTATTGGACACTATGCAACTACGTGTCCACTAATAGCTTATGAAGAATCAGGCTTACCTCAGGACAAACCGGGACGTTACGGGTCCTAGCTAAAAGCTAAAATGAAGGAGCAGAGCCCCTGCTGACACACATTCTATGGAGAGATCAACTTATCCCAAGAGGATGAGGAAATGGTGCCTGAAACTCCGTTAGCTCCGGCTGATAAAAATATGCAAAACCACAAATACAATGAGACTAGTCAAGCCATAGTAATATATAAACCTGCAGAAAGACAGTCAGGGGGGTTTGGATACTCTCACCCACAAAGGCAAATAGGTTCAAAAATCACTGGAACATATCTATCCCATAAATTATGTCACAGGGCCAGAACAGTATAAGTCGGAGAAATCATGCCAAAAAAAAACATGTTGCAAAGAAATTGAAACATTTTGCACCTTATGAAAAGAAGGGGTCTCTTGCTAGTTTGGTGGACATGGAGAACCTGACAGACACACCAATTCAGGTGTGGGACGGGACACAATCAAGGGCTTTGGTAACTAGCCCTAATAAGCCACCATAGCAAACATGAAGCTCCTAAGCTGGAACTGTCAAGGTCTAGGCACTCCCTTGACAGTCCAGCATCTAAGAGCCATGGTGGCTTGATAGAGGCCTATTCTAGTTTTCATTATGGAAACAAAAAATAAAGAAGCTATGGTGGATCGTATCAGGAGGAGACTTCATTCTCGACACTACTTTGTGGTTAACCTGATGGGAATAGCGGGTGGTCTAGCATTATTCTAGGATGAGGAAGTGCAGGTGACAGTGAATTATAGTTGCACAGAAGTGCTGGAAGTGACGTGCAAGGATCTGGACAAGGGTTTAGTGATGAAAATTTCACTCCTACATGCATCAACGAACTTCCAACAGCGAACCAGATTGTGGGATACAGTCCGTTCCCATAATACCCCTGACAATACCCCCTGGTTATGTATCGGTGACTTCAACGAAGTTTTATACCATTGGGAAAAGATTGGGAGAAGGGATGTGGAGAGATACCGAGTGGTGGCCTTCCTTGAATTCATAAACTCTTGTTCTCTCATGGAAGTTGAAAGTAAAGGCTGCAAGTTTACTTGGACAAACCACAGAGATGGGGATGAATTAGTTAAAAAGAAACTAGATCGAGCTCTTTGTAACATGGACGGGAGAGTGCTATACCCTCAAGCCGAGGTATTTGCTTTTCCTGCTGTCGGTTCTGATCATAGCCCACTTCTATTATGTACTGAGTCACCTAGAGTGAAAATACATAGAGCTTTCAGATTCAAAGCTTATTGGCCCTCTAATCCAGAATTCACAGCAGTGGTGGACAATGCATGGAATGATAACAGGGGAGCCCAGCAGAATATTGCTAGCAAAACAATGCAAGTTACACAAACCCTAAACCAATGGAGCAAAAAAACTTTCAAACATGTAGCCAAACAGCTTGAAGAATGCCAGTCCAGACTAATAGACCTCACTAATTCTACAACAGGAGCAGATCAAGGGGATGTTTATAAGCAAACTAAAAACCAAATGGAGGGTCTTTGGAGACAAGAGGAAATGTATTGGGGGATGCGATCCCGTATCAAGTGGCTGCAATGGGGAGACAAAAACACAAAGTTTTTTTATGCTACCATTGTTCAAAGAAGGCAAAGAAACAGAATTGCAATGCTGAGAATCACTGATCATGAGTAGAGTAGAGATCCTACTGTCATTAAACAACATATTACTGATTTCTATAAAGCATTATATACCTCTGGGGGCCCGAGAGATTATCGTCCTGTTATAGAACAATGCCCGGTAGTAGTAACTGATATAATGAATGCAGAATTACTAAAAACAGTTACTAGGGAGGAAGTACAAGCTGTTGTTTTTCAGATGGGTGCAACAAAGGCCCCAGGACCAGATGGGCTTAATGGTCAATTCTACCAATATACTTGGTCTATTGTACAGGAGGACATCTTTTGAATGGTGGAGACTTTCTTTGCCTATGGTAGCTTCGACCCTAGCATAAACAGAACACTAATCACCCTCATCCCCAAAGTACCATCCCCCGAGAGCATTATTGAATATAGGCCTATAAGCCTTTGTAATTTCAACTACAAAATTATTGCAAAGGTTATGGAAAACCAATTAAAAACATGGCTCCCACAGATTATTCCCCAGAACATAGTGCTTTTATTGGAGGCCGTCAAATCCAAGATAACATTTTCATAGTTCAGGAGGTCCTACATCAGCTTAGAGTCAGGAAAAGGAGAAGGAAATTTGGAGCAATCCTAAAGTTGGACATGAAAAAGCTTACGATAGGGTCGAATGGGACTTCCTATGTGATTGCATGCGACAAATGGGGTTTAGTGAGCAATGGGTTCTACTTGTTAAGTTCTGTATTTCCTCTGTTAGTTTCAGTGTTAAAGTTAATGGGGAATCATGCCAACACTTCTCTCCTACACGAGGGCTACGCCAAGGTGATCCTCTCTCTCCTTACCTATTTATTATAGTGGCGAATGCTCTCTCCTCCCTAATGACAAAAGCCATGTAAGACGATTCTATCTATGGCATTAAGCTGAATTCCAACTGTCCTGTCCTTTCACACCTGTTATTTGCGGACGACGCAATCTTTTTCTTGGAAGGAAAGGTCCGAGAAGCCCAGAACTTGGCAAATATCCTGAATTGTTACTGTTATACTTCAGGACAGGCCATCAACTTAAATAAGTCAGGAATTTTCAATGGGAAAGGCTGTCCTCAGGGGTTACAACGAAATATTGCCTCAGAATTACGAGTCCCTATTATTGAAAAAACTGGGAAATACCTAGGACTACCATCAGATTGGGGACAAACTAAAAACAGATGTTTCAAGGGCTGCTTGGGAGAGTGGACAGAAAACTAGAGGGGTGGAAGGAGCAATTAATATCCAAAGCTGGGAAAGAGGTCCTATTAAAAACGGTTGTCCAAGCTTTACCTACCTACGCAATGTCCATTTTTAAGATACCTATATCCATCTGTCGAGCTATCGAGCTATCGAAAAGAGAATAGCAAAATTCTGGTGGCAACAAAATCAGCAACATAAGGGCATCCATTGGAAGAAGAAAGATAGAGGAGGACTGGGGTTTAAAGATCTAGTGGACTTTAACCATGCCATGTTGGGTAAACAAGCGTGGCGACTAAGCCAAAATCCAGCAGCCTTGTGGAGCCGAGTGTTTAGAGGGCTCTATTTCCCTAATACAAACTTCTGGTCAGCTTGGAAAGGTACTAGACCGTCATGGGGTTGGCAAGGCATTCTCACAGGGCGTGCTGTTCTTGAACCTGAGGTCAGATGGGAGGTCGGGGATGGTCAAAGCATCAAAGTCAGAGGATAATTGGCTGCCTATTGGTAAAATAGGAGGACCCTACAACAAAGATGACCCTAGACTCGTAGCAGAACTCCTCAAACCAGGTTCGAGAGAATGGAACTCCCCTCTTATAGTGGAAAAATTCGAGACTTTTATAGCCCAACATATACTAGCCATCCCCCTAAGTATACATTCACAGCCAGACAAATTGCAGTGGACCGCAAACAAATCAAGAGACTACCAAGTGAAAAGTGGCCATAATAAACAACGCAGTATCAGAACAGCTCATCTAGTTCCACAAGCCTCCTCCTCGTTTCAAATTCCCAACAAACTATGGACTGCAATTTGGAACCTAAATACTCATCCCCGAATTAAGTTTTTCATGTGGAGCTTGTGTCATGAGGGTCTTCCTACAAAATGTAACCTTTATAAGAAATGAATATTACCTGATACCCTTTGCCCGGTCTGTGCGCGAGCTCTAGAATCCACCGAACACTTATTTATACTGTGCGATTGGATAAATCAGTTATGGTCAAAATTCAATGTTGGTTTATCATCCGACCCAACACTCATTACAAGGATGGATAAGTGGGTCACGGAGTACCTGCTTTCGGGAGCTTCCCTGCAAGATAAAGCTCTGTTTTCCACCGCCTTATGGCTCATATGGAAGGCGTAGAATGGGCTGGTTTTTCAGGGGCGCTGGCCAAATTCGACCTGCATCAAACAAGACGCAGCAGTCAGTCAACAACTCTACCGGAATTGGAGCTCATCTACACCAGCAAGAATGAAGAAGCGACCAAATCTTACCGAGCAGTGGCTGCCTCCAGATCAGGGCTCGGTGAAAATAAATATTGATTGCTCTTGGTCTGCTGCTGATCTCGAAGGCTCGGTCGCCGGAATTTGCCTAGGAAGCGACAGCGTGCTCATCAATGGCCTTGCGACGAAGATCTGTACCCATTCAACTGAAATCACCGAAACCCTAGCAGTTCGTGCGGTTCTTCTCTGGTTGCTCGAAGCCAAAGCCTTGAACTCCAACTGGGGAAGTCTCAAACTGAACGACAACCTGCACGTGCTGATCTCCTGTGACAACTTGTCGGTGGTGGAGCAAATCATGGGCCACACTGAGCTGGCGTAGGCCTCCTACAGTCTGATCCAAGATTGTCGCCAGTTGCTGGGCCAACTCCCACATGCCAAATTAATTTTCGAACCAAGAAACACTAATATGGTTGCGGATTGGGTTGCCAAAACCTACCGGGCCGGTAACCTTCCCTATAATTGGGTGTCCATGCCTCCCCATCCGTTATTTTCCCTTTTATGCTTAGACTATCGAAATGAATGTAATTCTTCCTCCGGATGATGATCAATGAAGTATTTTCATGACCAAAAAAAAAAAACTAGAGTCATTTAGGAAAATATTCAGAATATCCTAAATTTCTCTAAAAGTATATAAGATTGTATTAATATTTGATTTCATATGGACCATTCATTGTTTTGAGTTGTTCTTGCTTCACTTTAGTGCATATAACTTGCTAATTGTCTAACATTTATGTTAGAGTCCCCCACAAACTCAAGATGATTCGAAAGATGTCAACTTAAGTTTGGAGAATAGATCCAAAAAACACCCCTGTTGCTCTTCTTACTTTTGTTCGTAATCTTCTTGTTGTTGCCACTATTATGCATGGGCCTCTATTTCAAATGGAGGTTAACAATGCAATTTTTTTAATGGCAATCTCATGGAAGAAGTTTATATAGTACCTCATCTTGGATACACTCATTCATCTAGTAAAGTGTGTTGATTACGTTGGGCATTGTATGTATTAAAGCAAGCTCACCATGCATGATACTCCAAGTTTAGCTCAACCATGGAATCTCTTGATTTTAAATCTAGCCCTTATGATCATGCTCTCTTTATTCAACGCATGCATTGTGGGTATATTATGTTGCTTTTATATATGGATGATATGGTTATTATTGGCGATGATGAGACTGACATTACTAAACAATTTGAAATGAAAGATTTTGGGCGACTTAGCTATTTTCTAGGCTTGGAGGTTGCGTCTAATGCTTCTAGTTATTATCTTTCTTAAGCAAAATATGTCACTGATCTTATTTCTCGAGTTTGGCTCACTTATAACAAGATTGCTTTTACTCCCATTGAGTTGAATGCAAAATTCAATGACAGGAATAAAACTTATCTTCCGAATCCTACACTTTATCGACAATTGATTGGCAGTCTTATATATCTCATTGTTACTCAACCTAACATTGCTTATGTTGTTCAAATTGTTAGTCAACACATGACCATGCCTCAGATGACTCATTTTGTTGCAATTTTTCGAATTCTTTGCAACGTCAAGGTTATGTTGTTTTAATGTCTTTACTTTTATGCTCATTCTACCTTGGATTTGATAGTTTATTCTAATGCTGATTGGGTTGGTGATCCTCAAGATCGTTGCTCCACTACGAGTACTATTTCTTTTTAGGTGACTCACTTATCTCATGGCATAGTAAGAAACAAACCATTGTCATTCAATGCGACAATCAAGGTGCTATTTAAATTGCACATAATGAGATTAGGGGCAAATCCAAAAAATAAATAATATTGGATATTTAATTTATGAAATTAAAACCCCAAAATTGTAATTGATATGAGCTTGGGAGAGTCCACACTAACTTTACGTTTAGTAATCCATTAACTCTCCTTTGGTGGTTCATTTATTAGAATGCCGTGACAATAGTTAAAATATTTATGACTAAATTGGTATAATTGAAAATTTTAAGATTGAATTAACTGCCATACAATTGGTTTAGGACTTTTTGGATAATCTTCCCAAACATCTTGTATACTCAAAATGTGACATGATGTAGTTAGAAATAGAATCCCCACTATTGATCACATTTTATATATTATACAAAGTATCTCAATGAATTGGAGAGTGTGAGTGTGTGTATATATATAATATATCCTCTTTCTTTGGGTTAAAAATGAAATGAGACGCATATATTAAAATAAAAGTTCAAAGTATATATATATAATTCACTTGTTCAATCTCCATCTCTCGTTCTTTGTCCCCTTCGCTAATGTAAAAGGGTGGGGGGTCCAATTCTTACCTTATATTATAGTATCTAAGACTGGGATTAATGAAAGCTTTTTGTGGAGAAGACATCATATGATGAAAATGCATTCTTTAAAGTAATTGAAGACAACATGGAAATAAGTTACGCCGTGGGGTAACTAACAAGAAGCAAAGGCTGGCCTTACTTCCTATCCAATTGAGATTATGTACAAAGTCGAATTCAAAATATATTAGGTGTCTTCACCCGCGCGTACCACAAACATTGGACGGAGTGAAATAAGTTTTTCATAGTCATTTATTATAGTAGTTTGCAATATGTATTTGATGTGATTAATTTTGGATGATGTAAGTTGAGAGTGGTTGCAAATGTTTTCTTCCCTTAAGATATTATCAACACAGCCCAAGTAAAATGTGGTCGTATCAAACACAAGAGTCATCATATTACTATATGTACTTGAGAACTAATTAGATGACGGTTCGTTAATCTATTGTGAGAATAACAGTCTGTTATAGATCACAAAAAATCAAATAAATAATTATAAATTATGGTTAGGTCCATTAATTCAAGAATTTGTGGCTTACAATAAGTTGTTATTTTCATAATAGCCCAAAGATTGTTATGTGACCAAAGCCCTTTTGTATTTTATTACAGCATTGTTAACAAGTTTTGGTACTTCAAAGACGAAGTAGACATACTAGAGGATAGATGTAAGAGAACAGCTAGACATAAAAGATTCTTTGCATATTCTTTTGTTCTGAATTTATCATGATTACCATATAAATCTCGATTTTTAAGGAGCATATTATGGGATATTCAAGTTCTGTGTTAACATATAATAAGTGACAAACAGGAAAAAGCAAAAAAAAAAAGAAAAAAGGTTTGTGATTATGATCTCATCCGACTGTTCCATCCAATTAAAGATTCCTCCCGCACTGTGCTTTGCGGACCCCGCGACGAAGTTTCCCTTAACCAAAAGTGGTACAAAACAATCCACACGTAAGAGTAGACAGGGTTGAAATTACAAAGCAGCCTTGTTTAAGCAATTACATAAGATCTAAAGGAAATCTCGGAGCAACTTCTACGCTCTATCCCCGTTGCTCTCTCTTTAATGCCTCACGCGGTACCCTTACCGATTACCATGCATATAAACTCCATGCTCGACCATGCAAACCCATCTCCGCCTTCGCTCCTCTCTTCTCTTGTTTCTCCGTCTTTCTTAGTTCTAGCTAAGTAATCTCAGCTTTTCTCGGTGTAACGTCATAACATGGTGAGGCTGGCTGAACAGTACGAGCGTGTGTTCCGATGCTTCGATGAGGATGGAGATGGTAAGCTTTCGCCCTTGGAGCTGAGGTGACGGATGGCCTTGACAGGCGGAGAGCTGCTCCTGCAGGAACTGGAGGCCATTGTGGTCCAGTCGCTGGACTCGGATGGCGATGGCCTCCTCTGCTTGGAGGACTTCGTCTGGTTCATGGAAGGTGGGGACGAGGAAGAGAAGATGGGCGACTTGCGAGAGGCCTTCGGGATGTACGTGACGGATGGGTGCGGGTTCATTACGCCAGAGAGCCTCAAGAGGATGCTCTCTAGGCTCGGGCAGTCCAAGACCGTGAATAAGTGCGAGGCCATGATTGGTCATTTCGATCTCGATGGAGACGGTGTGATCAGCTTCGATGAATTCAAGGTCATGCTGATGTAGAGATTTCACCGTACATGAGATTGAATTATTGTTTGATTTCATAATATGGACCATTCGTTCTTCTCATTTGAGTTGTTCTTGTTGCTTCATTTGGATGAGTTTCTCCTACACTTACAGTTCAGACGATTTGCCAACTACCCCCCATCTGAACAACTAATCTGAGAACTCGTCAGTGAACTGTTTCATCAGGTTTAAGGACTGGATTCCCATCTTGGATTGTCTCGTCCGACCATTAAGATGGTTAATTACCGGTACAGTTCAGACGAGGTTTCGTATACAGAATATCATCTGACATTTGCGACAAGTCGGAACCATCAACAATTTTTCATTACCTATTGTTAACACCAGAACCAAAATTTAGACCCAATGGGTATGACATATGCGAAGTACATGATGCGTGGCGACGATCGATTGACTCGGGCTATGCACGGAAGTTAAATGACGATTCAATGAGGATCCATCGAGCGAGGATAACCGTAGCTGTGGTATCGGGAAACGATTACAAATCATCTCTGGTGATCGTATGTAGAGATGACGTCATCTCTAGGGTGATTTCTTGTTTTATACATTACTAATTTATTAACGGATTTTGAGAAGTGTCAACATTTATTTGTACTTCAAAAATTACCAATTGATTTGATAAGTTACCAACATTTATTTTTGTGGCTTACATACATAATAACATTTCTAAGTTTTATGCGAAATTACCAACCTTAAGTCTATCTAGTGATTCACTAGCATTTCTCCTGTTAAGATACTCACTAGTTCTATCTTAGCAATTAATATTGGAACCGCTTACCAACTTTTATTTTACTATTTCAAACGTAGCGGATGGTGTCATAGTCTACCAACATATCACCAACATAAGAAGCTAATAGCTCTTATGCATATCACCGACTTCTTCTTTTTTCAGGGTAATTGTTTAACACGTTTGTAGCCAACTCAGTTAAACGTGGTAAGCTATTGAATGATTTGTAAATTGGAAAATTTAAATAAACGTTAGAAAGTCAGTTAAATTAAGATTAGTAGCTTCGTACAATAAAAAAAAGAAAAAGAAAATTAGAAACTTTACCACGTTGTTAAGCTAAGAAAACGTTGGAAAGTTTGTTAGGAATGGTTGGTATTTTGAGAGGATCCAATAATACATTTTCTAGAAGTGTTAATAAGCAAATAAATGACGGGTCAAGCAAGTTGTCGGTCAACATTTTTGTTAGCATTGAAATTTGGCGGCTACTCACTTTCACGAATTCACCAAATGGAACAGTGTACTTCTGCCTCACGGAGGACTAGAATGAACCCGACTCGGATTTTGAAATATGAATGTGTCTCGTCCTGTACTCATTCTATGAATAACTTGATGGACAGACAAAACCCATCCCAACATAGGACGCACACGGGCGCGAAAACTCATGATTTCTATGTCTAACGTGCGGCGCCGGCCCTGCTTTTGTTCAAATTTTGTGGCGTTTCTTGTTTCATGATCAGCTAGGCCGAGCAGAACGAGTCCATTATGATGAGTTCCGGTAGCTGGGGATACTGTCGCTGTCTCAAGACGTGCAAGCATGGTTCTCTTCCCTTGCATCCGTGCAGTGATGTCTGTGCTCGATGGGTTGAACTTGCGTGTTCAGTGGGATTAATCCCTCTTAAGGTTTGACAGGTTGCTGAGCAGACCCGGAATAGGAAACATCTGTAGCTGAGCAATGACGTTTTCTCTCTCTGTTTTAAGTCAGTCCAATTACACGTTCTGATCTATGCTTTCTTGCGTGGGCATCCGACCACATTGTAGGCCATAATTCGGCATATTTAATTCTCGATTATGCTCTGGCTTCGGAGTTTAACAATGTAGCCGGTTGTCCTTTATCCGAAGAGTCGCCGATTGTACGACAAAGATGACGTGACAATTCTCCTTTTTTTAAGAAGATGAAGAAGAAGAACAAGCAGCAGAATTATATAATATATGCCAGCCTAGACGGGACCTTGATTGAGATGTGCAAGTTTGTCAATGAAGCACCCAGATTATGATCCTGTTTTCCAAGCTTTCTCTGCCCACCTGATTCCAGCTCCACTCTGTCATTCTCCCATCTCTTCTTTTTTTTTTTTTTCTTTTCTTGTGGTCGAGGCGGATCAAGCTGAGGGATCAGGGAATTCTTGCCGGCCGATGGGTGCCTGCGTTTCGATCAATGATGATGCTAACGGGAGAGTGGCGGAGAAACGCCTGATTCAGTCTCCTTCTCGGCTGGACGGGGCTTTTGTTTCCCAGAGCAAATTCGGTTCTCAATATTCCATCACATCATCATGGACGAGTACAGGTTCGGCTCATACAAATTATTTTGCGAATTACTAGCTATTCATATGGATCGAATTAGAGATTCTTACAGAAGTAGTAGTAGCCCCCTTGGACAGGCACGCCAGATGCTACCAGCTTTGAAAATAATTTTGTTGTCGCGAATCATGTTGTGATGCGTAGCTAGGACAGATATATGCCTTCTGTTATGCGAGATACTAAGACAATTCCATGACCATATGCACCGTCAGACTTGCACTGGATCCATTCATTGCATGCCGATTACTGATTGCTGCAGGTAGTAAAGAGGAGATGTTTTTCGATGCGCAAGCATGGCAGGAATCCAGCTCTGAGGATGATTTCTTCAGCGTCAACGGAGGTACTACCGGGTTATGTATTTTAGTATTGATCACGAGATAGATTTAGCTGCTGTCTTTGAATGTTGATGAATTGCTCCTGTAGAAATTCATGTCAGACATGAGGCATCTCGATTCGGTAGCTAAACCTTCCATATCCTCCATGGGTTGTCCTTGCTTATTTTTATTATCAGAATGAAAAGGAACACTTTTCCCCACAGATTTCATTCCATCTGGTGCAAGCAGTCCGATTCATCAGAGAAGCTTCGCCGGCTTGCCACCTGCTACCAGAACTCTGTCTTTGAGCAGAAGCAGCTTTTTCAAGCACGAATCACCGTCATCGTTTACAGAGAAAAGAGAGCCCCTCGATCACGGCAATGTCCTTCCCGACCCCAAGTACAAGAAGGAAATACAGCTGGTTCAGTTCTTCCAAGACAGGTTTTGGACTAGTCAGGCTGGACAACTTGATCATGACAGCCACGCTCACAATCAAGGCATAACCTGCGGCAAGTCATTGTCGAAATCAAAAGGTCCTTAAATGCAATCTCCTAGAGCTGACAAAGCATACCAAATTTTACCCGTCTTAGGCAACACGTCATCCACAAGTGGGATTGGCATTACCTCGAGAGCTAAAAGTCGATGCTGCTTGGAGTTGGAGAAGCTCAGATGTTCCAATGCGTGCCATCAGAAGATGTATGAGTTTTGACAATATTGTATGAGTTACCAGCTCCTACATTCGATGCATCCTGCATCGTTATCGGGAGACTTTTTTCAAATTGATGAGAGATAGAAAACGAGTTTGTTTAGTATATCCTGCTTGATCTCTAATTTGCGGACGGAGTGCCGTCCTCCCACAGCACCTTTTTGTGAGGAGATCGAAATCTTTCTTGTAAATTCAGAAGCTTTTTGAATTGACAGAAATGAATACACTAGCATTCTGAATACATAAAACTTGCATTTGCACGCGTCCAAAAGTGCTAGGTCATACGAATATTAGTTGGGTCTGTAAATCATATAAGAAGCTCGTCTATGACAGTTTTTCGAGACAAAGAAAGGCATTCCTATGTATCCACTACTAGTGATGCCATTTTCATCTGCTCTCGAACACAAATACCGACAGTTTCTACTACAAGATTTTAAATGATCTTCATTGTATACGAAGGAATGAAACATCCAGCGTGCAAAACTGTTCCCCTCTGTGAAAGTACATTGTCCCTCGAGTATAGATCCACAAAATGCTGCTCTCAATGAAGTGAAAAAGGCAACTTATTTTACACAATATAATCACCTTGCACCCAATAATCAAATTCCTCCATAATCTAAAAATTGATCGCATTTTGCCTGTCCGGAGGAGCAACACATTGCCATAAGGAACGATATGCCGGAATATCGGCTGCTTCAACACCAAGCAGAGAAAGGTTGCGCCCATACTCCTGCTCGAGGAAAACTTGGTAGTAATCATGATTTGCTAGGGAGTAACTCACAAACATATCAACTTTAGATAGAAAGAGACAAACCTGAATGTCAAGGAATAATTGCATACAGATCTTATCCGTGTCAGACACATTTTGTTCCGATACATCTGAGCTTGCTCCAGCTCGTCTCTGTGCACCCTGACGTATTCTTTGAAGCGAAGATTCTGTTTTCCTAGCCTATATTGACAAACAGAAGATTGATCTCTACTTCGAAAAACAATCATGTGAAATTGGACATTTCAGGGGACAAAATCAGCATAAAGTACTTACCACATTAACAAGGTCACAGGCCAATTCATTGTAGCGGCCAGTAACCTCAGTTGCAGCACTCAGTAGCAGTTCATTCCTAACATCTGTAGTCAAGTATGCATTTGCACGCTCTCCTTCCAGAAATGTCTGTAAGATAAGTGGTTCCCCACAAAACATCAGAAGAAAATTGTCTCATTTATACATAGAGCCAGACATCAAGATAGAGATACAAAAACAAAAAATATTATTCTCCCATGAGGAAATCATTAACCCATGCTAATGTGCATCTTCTATGCTTCATTTTCATTAATGAGCCATGGAAATTACTTTGGAACTAATCATATTCGAAAAAATACATATGACATCAGCAGTTCAACAAGCATGCAAAAACATTGCTGCTTATTGAGAAACCATTAGCTTAGATATTCAATGGATCTTGGTCTTTGTTCTTTATTTTTCTCCTTTTCTCCATCCCTTTTCAATTTTAGGCATGTCTCCCCAAAATTAAAGAGAAAAAAGAGCACGAACAAATCTAAAACTTGATGCCCCACTCCGCACACATACATGGTTTTTTCTTTCCCCCCACAGACTATTTAGATTCTTTTCATGTCTAAACCCTGTATTCGACACATTTAGCACAGGAAAGCAAGTATACTTTGCTGATGTGAACAACATCAAATAACATAATGTGAATGTAGCGAAAATTAATTCCATAGTGGAGATCATTTGGTCATAGACACCACTTGAGTCCAAATAAGAGGTTCAAGAAGAGAGTACACCAATCTCTTTCATCTAAACAGACCTAAATCATTGCTCTTTCATCAGTCTATACCTGCTGGATTTGTTATCAAAACAGCTAGAAAGTTCCACTACACTTGGGGCAAGACAGATACATCTGGAACATCAAATGCTGGAGTAATATGAACAGAGTAGAAGAGATATAATAAGGGAGCGCATACCTTAAGGGGCCGCAACACACCTGCTACGTATGGTGAATGCCTGACAGGAAGAGGTTTATTTGTCATCCGGTAAGTCGCTGTTATTCCCTTCAGCTGCCTTAAGTCCTGTATATTTTCAAAAATTTCTATAAACCAGTTGAAGTTTCCATAATCGCATTTGATAAGACAAAACTACATGACAAATAGCTACAAGTCAAATCACCAAGTATCATCTAGTGTGTCAAGACAACTTCAACATGAGAGAAAAAAAAGGCAGATTCAAGTACTCCCAATAACAAAAATAAGACAAGGCACCTCAACAGACTTCTCAACCAGAGCTCCCACAATTGCATTGATGATTGAAGGTACAATGTCATTCAATGATTTTCCTCCCTGCAAAATGCTGTCTTTCACAGAATCACGGACTTCGACAGAGCATGAAGAGAGAAGCTGAAGCACAAGCCCCAGGTAATCACCACACACTTCTCTTGCAAGAAAACATACATCATGAATAACCTGAAAATAGAAAAATAAAATAATTAAAAGCAAGTAGGAACTGGACTGAATAAGCTATGCCATTGAAGCTTCTTTGAAACAACGGACATTTACTCCTTGATTATCAACTCACAGAGTAAATCTGACTTGAATGGATGACAAGGTTTCGTGGATTAAGAAAAGAGGCATACATAGATTAAGTCATCTGGCAAAGCAGCAATAGCCCACTCACATCCAGGATGGGAACCCGTAGCACCCATCTTGTGAGCGGCAAGTCCAGATGACAACCAATTATAGTACCTGTTATGCAAATATATGCAGTGAATAAACAGATATGCATTTAACAAACTAATCAACTCATGCAATGCGCAAGTACAGTTCTCCTTGACCAGACAGAAAAAACAATTCACGATAAACTTAATATTTTCCAAAGGACTCAACCCTATAATATATATATAGATCTTTTGTATACATGGATTGACATGGTACTATTAACTGGGAGTTCACTTCTGACCTGGAAATAAGCTGCAAAGACAAGCGCAGAAACTTGTCAGAGCAGGAAAGAATGAGAACATCATCTCTCCAGCAGGATTTTAGGCAATCCAAAAGCGTAACACTTTGCTTCAACGTCAGACTTCCTTTATCAGGACTTAGATTCTGAAGTGGGACAAGACTAGTTGCCGTAAGTGCTGAATCTAATGCCCCTGCTATCTCCTGAAATCTGAGGTAATAATATCAGCAATGACGCCCCATTTTAGAAATGTCAAAAGTCATTCTCAGAATATTGGTAAAGGAAGAAAGATGTGAAGCTTGTGCTAAGTACCTTAACGAAAAATAAACCCCAACATTCCATTGCTTCATGAACTCTAGAAAGACTGCTTCTCCACGAAATTTAGCAACAGCAGATCTGGATGGACAGTAGCCTTGCATGACAATTGGATGTTACAACAATAATGAGCAATCTAGTTGCTGTCTACTCAGAGTAATTAAGATGCTTAGTAGATCATTTCAAAATTTATTATTTATTGCAAATTCTAACATGTAGTATGAATTAAAAAGAAAGGAATAGGGAAGCCCTACCTTCCAGATGAGCTAAAAAATCGAGACTTGATTTATAGTTTTTTAAGAATTCTGTGGGTCTTCCTGGAGAAAAGGCACCGGGCTTTGCCTTTTGAATAGCAACCAGAACCTCTTTAAGTATTGAATTAGCCAAGAAATCAAATACATGCAAACCAGAATTTTCTGCACATGGCAACAACAGAATACTCATCAAGATCTACTTACTGTATAGGATCCAGATGAATAGATACAAAATAACATTGAGAAGGGAGGTCGAATTCACGTAGAAAGATTTTACTGTCGTGCAACAGATTGAGGTCACAGGACAAGTGGATTTTGGTGCCAGAACAATGATTATGTCATGTTTGAGACCTTTGACAAGCATAAATACACTCCACTTCAACAAGCATCCAGAAAATTCACATTCAGTCGAGTGATCTAGTGAAACAATGCAGCAGACATAAGGACAGAATTATATGGTTTGGTACCCAAAGGAAGACCAAGGAGACAATGGGTCCAGCAAGCAAACAAACTGTTATCAGACAGAAGCTTGGATAGGAGAAGAATAAGCAATATAAAACCAAAGGCAGACCAAGTAAAACCAAGAAGACAACGGGTCCAGCAAGAAAACAAACTGTTATCAGACAGAAAAACAGATAGGAGAAGAACAAGCAATAAAAAACCAAAGGCAGACTGTACCTGTGGAAGCAATATCAAGTAAAAATTTACAATCTTCTCTTATACTTTGCTTAATTGATCGGTAATCACTTTCAAGTGCATCCCCCGGTGCCGCCATTCCAGACTGTCCATATGGAATAATTTTCTGTATCATAGGAGCCACAACAGTGGTCCGGAAAATTTCTTCAGCACTAGTGGTGTTATCAATAGCAGCATATGCACGTAGGCAATTGTAAATTGCATTAGCATCTTGATGCTCCAACCCATCTACAAAACAATGAGCCAAGCTTGCATCAAGCAGCCCACTGGCATTCTGAATCCTCTTCTCCATGTTCTCAACAAAAGGTAGGTCCTGTACTGGCATTAAAGAAACAAGGATGAGTAGAAAGCATGCCTATATAATAAAAAGGAGCAAGTAGAAAGCTTAGAGCAGTTGTTGAAAAATGATGAGCAATAAATGTACAGAATTTGCAGTGGCAACTACATCATACAAATCGTATCTCCGCGTGGAAACTGCACTGTATTTTTACAGTGACAAGCAATCTTTAAAGAGAAGGACCAGAACTAATGCAAAGAGGTACTATGCAAATAAACGTAAAGATAGGAGGCAACTATAGTGCTGGGCTTTCTTTTTTGGAGGTATTCATTGCATTTAGAAAGGTACAGCAACAAGGGGCTGCATTTAAAAAATAACAGTGAAACAAGAGTTAAAAAAAAGCATATTAGCTCACTCTCCACTATATTTTGGTAGGGATGGAAGTGTGGAAACCTGGAGGGATCGAGTAGGCAAGCTCTATGAGTTAAAGTTATTATACTAGATAGCAATAACTGCTAAATTTAGGGTAGCTTGAGCAGAATTTCTAAAATTTCTGGGCCGAGTGAGTCGTCTTTGACTTCTTTTCAAGACATGTCTAAGGCAAGGGGTTTCCACACTACACACAACTTAGCTCTCAGAAGAAATACTTATTGCTATTCAAATACTCTGTTTTTCTTTTTTCCTTTTTTTTGGGGGGGCGGGGGGGGTCAAAAGGGGCAAAAATGCCTTTAAAGTGCAATTATGAAGCAATTCTGTTTTCTTGCTATAACATTAGCACCCGGGAATAAATGGAAGCATTACATCATTACATCTAGAAATGAAATAATGGAGTCAACAGAAGTAGGCGAAAGAACAAATAAAGTATCAGCTTTCAATATGGTGCTATGAATACGTGATGTGCATATAACTTAGCCAGAGTTTTTAAGAGCTTAGTGCTGAATTATTAATTCTTTTTGAAGAAATGGAGCATGGAGGAATGGACCTAATTTCAATGTAATAAATTTAGACTGCAACATTAAGACAATAACCAGCATACATCAAAGGTGCCAATGCAGTTGAATTGGACAGCTTTCATGCCATAGTTGAAGCTTTTATTTTTGTATTAAATCTGAAACAGGTATTGTGTAGAGGCTACCTCTTCAAACCTAACTGCATTCCTAGATTTAGGGAGAACAGGGCTTGTAAGACATTCCTTGTGCACAATGCAAACTTCTGTTCATTTTACTTCCACATGCAGATATACTAAGAACCAGAAGATCAATGAACACAAGTGCCAGAGTTAGCAATCTCCTGGATTCATGAGTCACACATGTAATCACAAAGTGAGTAAATCATACTAAAAGAGTTCCTTCATGTGGAATCAGCTAATTCAGCTTCATCCGCTTTCTAACTCAAGAACTAAGAGGAGATTCAATAGGCCAGAGATCTGCAACAATGTTCAAAAGAAGCGGGCATAAAATTGCAAAAGAAAGCAATTCTGAAAAGCTAGATCAGCAGCTAACTCTGATTCAGGACCTATGAGCTAGTGAACATCATTAGTAGTGTCGCAGTCACAAGCTCACAGCAACAAGGTATCAATGCAGCTAGATCTATCTTGAAGTTTTGCAAAATTATGCTCTTTCCTTATTCAGTGTCAAAGTTTTTTCCTTCAGAACTCAATATTTTCATTATGCAGTTGTGATGGACAGGTTATTGGCTGCAGCAAACCCAAATTGAAGTCAAGGATTCCAAATTCATCGGATGTCTAAAACACCATGTGACATCTTTCCATAACTGTAAAGCAACGAGACCAATCCTCTCAAGACTTCACCCTGCTGAGAGAGAGAGAGAGAGAGAGAGAGAGAGACCTGTGCATGAGCAATGTAGAACTTAAGCCGATTCATCTCACTGGCAATCCTTTCCAGAAGCATGCTTTGAGTCTCTCTTAGATTCGTTCCATTCTCAGCAGCATGATTCGAGGACAGTCCGTTACTGATGGGGGAGCCATTTTCTGCCGGATTCACATCCCCATTCGACCAATCGGCAGGCACGCTCGGGAGCTCCTTGATCAGTTTCTCGACCTTGGACACGACGTGAAACGTGTCGAGCAAAAGCTCCAACACCTCCCTCGCGGATGCGGCCTCCGACCGCTGCTTCAGGCCATTGCGCAGGGCCACGAGCGATCCCTCCACGCTTCCCCTGAACCCTTCGATCTTGTCCCTCAACTCCAGCAGCGGCGCTCGCATCCGCACAATGGCGGCATCCACGTCGACGAGCTTGGTGCTGAGGTTGACGAAATCGTTGTAGTCGCGGTTGATGAGGTCGATGAGCTCGTGGTTGAGGGAGGACAGGTGGCTCTGGAGCTCGGACCGGAGGGTCTCGAAGGGGACGAAGGTCCGGAGCTCGGAGATGTAGGACTCGGAGTCGAAGTCCCGGGAGAGGAAGGCGGAGGGCTTGAACCAGAGGGGATGGGAGTCGAGCGGGTCGGAGAACAGATCCACGGCGGATCTCGGCGGCGCCGGTGGCGGCGACGGGATGGATTCCACCATCGACGGTTTGCCGGTCCTCAGCCGTTCGAATTCCGGGCGATGACGTGCGAGGGGAGCAAAATGCTGATTGCTGGCAACTGCGAAAATCTGCAGCACTGCAACCGAAGCCTGAAGAAGGAGGAGAGGAGGAGGAAGACGGCGGCAGATACGACGCCGGCCCGAGACGATGTTGGGCCGGCATGAGCCCAGCCCAAAGCCCAATATCTTTGGTCTGGGCTCGTATCCGTTTAGCCCACGAAAGAGGCCCATGAAGTTTGGGTTCTGTTTTCGGCTTTGACCTGTTCTTCCTAGGAGTTGGTCCTCTGCATCTTCGCTCAACTGATTGCTTGAAGTGCGATCACTCTCTGCGAGAGGTTACCGGCGCTGCTCTCTCTCTCTCTCTCATCATCTTCATCTTCATCTTCATCGCTCTGTTTAGGTTAATGCTTTGGGAACAGTGTCGGGGTTCCTACGTAGGTTTCTTCGAGTTGGGAATCGAGGAGGAGGGAGCCTCCACCGCCGTTTGCCAATGCCGAAGAGACAGCAACGTGAAATCCTGGTTGTCGACGATTTCTGCGCTGCTGCAGGTAAACTGTTCCTGCTTTCTGGTGAGACGATGGGCGGTAGTTTCCAGCTTCGTTTGGATGTTGGTCTTTCGTGATCGCGCTTCTCTTTTTCCTTTTCCTTTTCCTTTTCCTTTTCCTTTATATTTGGTTACGAGGGAGCCAAGGACGAAACGTGGGAAGGAAATTCTCGCTCGACCTCCAAGATAGATGCTATCTTGTTTTTTCTAGGGTGATTAGAAAAGCTAGTAATTGTCGCCTTTGTTGCTGCCCCTTTTGCGAATTAGATGTGATGATAACTTTTTTAGCCGAAAGTATATCGTGAAGGAGTAATTGATCCCAAAAGAAGTAGGGAATTTTGTTGAGATGTCTATTTGCTGATTGTGCGGTGCATGCTTTGCAAGAAGACCGAGTTTTGTGTGCTCTCTTAGATGCATTGGCGAATGAATGATTGCTTACAGCGGAATGGGGCTTGCAGGTTCTTACTCTTTACCAAGACGTCTTTACTAGTGAAGATGGAAATTATTCATTGGAGATCTCATAGTTTTTCTTTAAAATTGTTTGGCAGTACTTCCATGTTATGTTGTGGACTTAGGGATGTTGCCCCGCAAATTTGAAAAGTAGCTCCGATTGAGAACGTGTGACTTTAAAGACTCAAGATATTTTCCAGTTCATGAGGAAAGTTACATCTGGAAGTTTTTGGTCACTACACTGTAGAAAAAATCAATCAGATGCTAGAATAGCTACTATTAACATTTGTTTTCATGGCGTATAAATAGCTCTAGCAAAGTATATTGGGCGACACCCTAGTGTGCAAGGCTCTAGCGTGAGGTTTTTGGGTAGTCAAATGGATGATCATAGTCTGATCACAGTGATCATGCATTTTAGATGAACTTCTTCTGGAGCATTTTCATGAAAGTCATCTCTATGACTTCACGCCTTACTGGTACACCATACGCCATGGCTCCTAGTTTAGCATAGATTATTCAAATTTCAAGATAAGACAAAAGCAATCTTCCATTCTCTATGAACTGAAGGTGCAATTACATTATAATGGGTCTTACATGTGTTTCTAAAAATATGAGAATCAAGAAAAGGAGAACAATTTGAAGATGAAGCAGAGTAATTTTATAGACAGACTTGTTTGCTAGAACGCTCTGGAAGTCACAGTAGCTTTATAGAGTTATTTTTAAATTGGTGTCCTAATGTGTATATAGAGGGGGCAAGTTACCCAGATACTCTACCACATTTAAATTCTGATAATTCCTTTTTGGGTTTCCTTTTCTCTTTCTCATGCTAAGGGACAAATAGGAGACGGAACCATAATGCTACCTTTTCCAAGCACCCGAATACATTAGACACCAATAAATTTGAGCGTTGTTTCAGGTGAGTTCTCCAACCACTGCTATCATGGGGAATGGCTTAGCTTTTCCTTTATAAGATTATGACCTGAATTTTTGTTGTTAAGGAATATATGGCGGGATCTTTCAGAAGATAAGAAGGCTTCGTTCGCTTTTGTGGACAGCCTGTGGTTTACCCTGTACATGAAAGAATCATCCAGAGAAAAAGTGCTGAAGTGGATTAAGAAGGAGTGCATTTTCTCCAAGAAATATGTTGTCATACCCATTGTTTGTTGGTTGGTAATTTTTCTTTTCTGAGCTTCGGCATGTCTGAATTTTATTTTCTCTGTGTACCAAAGCTTCTAATCTGTCTGTCTACCTGCCAGGAGTCATTGGAGTCTCTTGATCTTATGTCATTTTGGGGAAACAAAATCAAAGGCCAGAACACCATGCATGATATTGCTTGATTCACTCCACATGGCAAATCCTAAGAGACTGGAACCTGAGATAAGAAAGTATGTTCTGTGTGCCATTTCCTTGTATAATCCCGTGACAATTCAGCATCTTCTAGTATAAAATCTGCTTCTGCATGTGATTTAAGCCAACCTTAATTTTCTGGATTTCACCCAGGTTTATAGTGGACATTTATGAAGGTGAAGCCAAGGAGAGAACAGAACAGAAACCAGCAACTTCTCAGATTCCACTCTTGGTGCCTAAGGTGACATTTGGCTCTTAGGTTGCTAAGTAAATCCATTTTCTTCAATTTCTTCTTTTTTAATCGAATGGTAAACTATGAGTTAGGTACCACAACAGAGAAATGGGGAGGACTGTGGCCGTTTTGTTCTTTACTTCGCCAGTCTATTTGTTGAGAATGCTCCAAAGGATTTCAGTACAGATGATGGCTACCCTTACTTTGTAGGTTCCCTTTATTTTGTGGCCATTATTAATTATTGTAAGCAACTCACTTTTTTCACTGTGCTTTTGTTTTGAACTGCAGATGAAAGAGGACTGGTTTCATCCTCAGGACGTGGATCATTTTTGCAGTAGACTTAGATTATAAAATTGAATATCATAGATTTGGAAGACTTGCCCCATAGTGAATTATGTAAGAAGATGGCACATTCATAACAGGCAATTTCTTTTCTAGAATGTCTAGGCTATGTGTGATTGGGTTGACAGTATTATAGTGGTTGAATGAATTACAGGCATGCCTTACTGGATGTGTTCTCTCTGACATAATTTCTATGGATGATATTGATGGCAATACTGTGAGTTGACGGACTGATAATTCTTTGTTGCAACGTAAAATTTATTGTCTATGCAGGGACCACATGCATGTGTATTTATTGTGGATTGAAATTCTGACAATTAGAATGCTAGTGGACACTTAATAATAATGCTCCCAAATCTCATGCTTTATGTTGCCTGTATCTGAGATTCATTAAATGATACATTGTTGAAATTAGCTTTTCTTGCATAGTAACTTATAAGGAGGAAATGGGTGATGTAATCCAATCAAGCATTTCTATGCTCTAAACCACAGCAAAAGCAGTGTGGCATTGTGCCTTATGCAATAATAGGCATCGAAAAATCTTAAGGTGCCGTTGTCTAATCATGATTTGGAGAACTTCCTTCTTGGGGAAGAGCAGTATATCCCTAATGATAAATTATAAAGGTGGAAGAACACCCAAATCATATTTCAAAGGTAGACGCAAGTCATAGTTTGAAGATGCAGATTTTAGCAAACGTCCATGGGAAGAATCATCATCGGTGTTACTTAGGAGACTGGTATATCCCTATCCTGAAAGAATGCTGAGAAAGAAAAGGTCGAGTCGTTGGCAAGATTTTTCTAATCTATGAAGATGCGTGAATGTGGGCATGGAATGGTTGAGGAGAAACCGCAGCAGAAAGGGATGAGGACTTGAATCCATTTTTACTCGAATGTTGAGTTTTCATAAATTGAACCGTTGAAGTTTCAAGAACTGCCTAGAGACTTCCAACTACTGTCAACCATTTCATCAAAGAGGAACATGAGGGTCTTGTTCTTGCCAGTTGAGCTCTTTTAGAAGTGATGGATTCATCAGTTGACATGAGATTGATTGGAGATATTGAGTTAATACGGCTTGTCGTGGGCTTCATATTTATGATCTTTCTAAATCTCAGCATCTCTGGAGGTTCATTTCCCTACACACTGTATTTTGGATGGATTCCTTATGTGCTTTACATTTCCTCTTCTAATTTGTGGAGACTGTCGTATGCCGCTTCCAGAGTGCCATTGTTGTTGTCTCCCATGACTCATCTGTGCTGGGTGCTATTGTCAATTTACTGGGAATATGGACCATTAATTAGACACGGACATTGTACTGTTGATGCTGAAACAGATTCTCCGGTACATTGAATTTCTATATATTTTCCTGTGCTGTACTGCTTTCTGTCTCTTAATCTCATCATGCTATGAGATTGTAGATTCACCAGCAGGAGATTCTGGGTTCAGTAGCCAGAGTTCTGGAGATTTTATGATTTGGGCATGTCGTTTCTACTTGTTCTTTGCCTCTTTTCAGCTGGGAAAGTTATCTTTTCCCATTTAGCGGAGATTTCTATATCTAAAATATAATATTGGGATCACACTTTTCCCCTCTAAAGCACATCTTTCTCACTTTATGAATCCCCATTGAAGCATCATCGTGGGATTTCTTTTTTGTGGCTTCTTAATTCGAATGCTATTGTTCCCATCTGCATATCACTCGTAGAGGACTTGATCCAGTGGCTATAGAACTGGAAGCAGACAGTGCTTGAGTAGCATAATAGTATACATTCATCCTCTTAGGAAATTGATGTTGGCACCTTGTAAATGTTCTGGTTACTTGGTCAAAATGCTCAGTATGTTACTGCATCCACGTGAATCATAAGCAGGATACCCTAATCTACAATGTGGATGTAGGTTTCGGGTCTGAAAATCAGCTAGATGATCACATGATTGTGTTGATTTGGAGCAACACTTTCATTATAATAATGCAGCACGGTTTTCCTGACTTTCTGCTTTGGAACAGCACTTTGCATGAGATTTTTCTTTGCTTTCTCCATATCTGTATCTGTCAACATTCGCTGCGATGATGGAGATTATGAAATAGTTAGTACTTGCCATTTTCATTCCCGTGATTACTGGAATCACTTGGGTGAAAATCATTTTAAATGAGCTTTGCTGTATTTTCTGGTTGATTTGACAAAACCAATTTGATTGAAGGATGGAGAGTATCAATTGGCATCATTAACCTATGATATGCAATAGTAAAGAACACGTGGAGTCAAGGCCGGGGGAGTGAAAATTGTGCCAGCCACATTTTGGTAATATCCGGTCATAATTTTTGCACGCGCTTTTCCCTCTTACATTTTTGTCATGGCTTCGATCATTCGCATGCTGTACTTGAGTTAAATTGACATCCTAGAGATGAAACTGCCCAATCCACAGGGCTGGAGATAAAGCAAAAACGTGAAATTAGCGGTATCGTGTCGGTGTCTTTTGTTATATTCTTACTTTGGGCCCAATTTGACCTTAATCACTTTAGTAAATCGTCGTATTCACACGATGATACATCTATCAGAAGGGTTCTTATTGGCATTTAGAATCCAAAATGTCCATTGAAATGGCCTTGGATTCCTTCAGGATCTAATAACCCTTATTCTTTACTAACTTATGCATCTGTGCATGTGGCCCATTCTCCATGGGGGCTGTGTTACTGTGTAGATGTTCTTGTACCGAGGCAATGACATGAGAAGGCATTTTGTCCACATGAACCCTACTCCATCTTTTCATTCGATCAATTGAGGCTTTAAAACTACAAAAACGACAAGCGTTCGCTCTGCTACCAACCCTATCATATGTACTCTCCACCTCCTTTCGTTGCAATACCTCGGCAGCTTCGCATTAGCTCCTTTTCTTGACCGTAACCTTCAGCCCCCCCGCCATATGGGCGGTCAACAGAGGAACGAAGACGGGCTGGTTCTCAAGAACCGGTCTGATCTCGAACTTCCTCAAGATCGACGTCACGACGTACTTCATCTGGATGAAGGCCATCTCCTTCCCGATGCACACCCTCGGTCCGGCCTGAAAAACCGGGAACTTGAATGGATTCACCGCTCTCAACTCCCCCTCGGCACCACCTTCCATTCCTGGTCCCACCAGCCACCGGTCTGGTTTGAACTCGAGCCTGTCCTTCCCCCACAGCTCCTCCATCCTTCCCATCCCGTAGGGAAAGTAGGTCACTCTATCGCCCTTCCTCACCAGGGTTCCGTCCGGCAACACATCATCCACTGCGGCGTGCTTCGAGTCCCACGCGACCGGTGGGTACAGCCGCATCGATTCACAAAGGCATGCCTTCAGGAACCTCATCTCCTTCAAGGTTTCGAAGTCCAAGCACTTGTTATTGCTCCTGTCAAGAATCGAGTCAACTTCACTCACGATCGCTTGCTCGGCATTCGAGTTCTGAGCAAGCAGCCAGAACAGCCACGTCATCGCCGCCGATGTGGTGTCTCTTCCGGCCATCACGAAGCTTATCACCATGTCCCGCACCATCTCTTCACTGTGCCCGACCGCAAGAAACCGCGACAAGAGGTCGCCGTTGTGTTTTATCTGTTGATCATCGTTCTCTTGGAGCAGCTTCTTCTTCCTGTTCCGGATTATATCAAGTATATCATCATGCACGAGCTTGACAGCATCGGCAAGCTTCTTTTCGGACCCGATGCTCAACGCCCTCTTGATCTTCCAGACCAGATACACAGGGGAGGTGGCCCGCATTGCGCATATCCTCGACGCATTTTCGAAGGCAGTCACCAGAGGAGGCAGCGGGTGCGAGAGGTCGAGGCAATCCGGGTCGGTGCCTAAAGAAACTTGGCAAACGGTGTCGAAAGCGAACCTCCTGAGCAAGTCTTGAAGGTCCAGGGTTCGATCAGTATCGGCATAGTCTTGGAGAAGCGGCAAGAGCCGGTTCTCGACTTCAGCTTCAAGCTTCCGCACGACAAAGTCCCTCAACGAATTGGTGCTGAACTCGTGGCTGGCGAGCTTGCGCTGGCTGGTCCAGAGAGGACCGTCGACGTTGAAGATGCCGCAGCCGAGTAAGTCGCCGAGGATGCTGGTGAAAGGGACGCCCTTGGGGTAGTTGTGGAAGTTGGCCTTGAGGACGTGCTCGACGTTGTCGGCGTTGGCGGTGACGATGGTGCGGCACGCGCCGAGCCGGTGAATGACGACGGTCTGGGTAGGGGATCGGGAGAGGAGGTCGGTGTACCAGTCGAGAAGGCGGGAACGGTTCCGGTAGAAAGAGAGGAGACACCCAATGATGGGATGAGAAGGAGGGCCGGGGCTCATGCGATGAGCAGCGGAGGACGACGTCTTCTTGCTAATGTGAACGAGGGAGAGGAAGGCGTACAAGATCACAGAGAACCCTAAAAACAGGAAAACAGACATGATGAATTATGGACGGGTATCTAAGTGCGAGCTCGGGGGAGAAAGAACCCAAGAGCTGATGTATATATATAGCGCTGTGTATGTCTTCTAGGGGTTGAGGGATGCAATGCGGAGGAGATGTATGTATACATCTTCTAGAGAGAGAGTTGAATGGCAGGAGAGAGAGAAAGAGGACTAAAGACTAGTCAAAAGAAGGGTTGAAGTCATGGTAGAAATGTTGACAACGTGTATTAAGTGTTGGTGTGATTACCGGGGGGGGGGTCAAACCGTGGTGATGGATTCAACCCGACGGCGATGTGCGGCGGACATGGGGAGCGGCGTCCGCAGCTAAAGGGGGGGCACGCTATTGAAGGATTTTTCGATCACCACACGTCAAATCTTTTTGGGTGGGGGAGGGGGGAAGAATTGAAAGTTCACATGGTTCTCGAGCTTCGAAAAAGGACGGGACGGCATGCGGAGATGTAAGAACGATGAATTTATTGCGAGACGTGTTTTGCGGCAGGGGATTACTGTCCTGAGTCAAAGCGCTTGCCTCCAGAAAAGAGGAAAAAGCATGGGGATAGTGTGACATGAAAGGAGGGATCATAACAACAGACACAGGAGTTTACCACATTGAGATTGTGTGAAATGCGAGGACAAATGTATCATCGCATGCATGTGGTGATAGCATACTAGAAAACAAACAGTTTGGTAACAATTATATGTGTTCGGTGAGATTAGTGGGACGAGTACAAATGACAAGTCCCATTGTCAAATCTTAGTCGGCTGCAATTTCTTCAAAAAGATGAAAGGCTTTTGAAAATATGGACAATCAATATGACTCAACGAAGGTTATGATGGGTCATTTTACTACTTTTAGATGGGAAAATTAATGATAGGGAACTTAAAAGTACAAGCGGTGGAAATTATGTCACCCGTGACGTAAATTGCAGGAAAATAAAGATAAAAATAAATTTATGCGGGAACTTTGTAGTCACAAAGAATACAGCATGGGTAAATAAATAAGCAATTTTCTAATCCTATATGTAGTTATGAGAATTTATTCTGCAATTTCATAATATTTAGCGACACTGATCTACATGAATATACATATCCAAAAATATAATTGACTCTACTACTAGGCAAATACATGCTAGTATTGCTAATCTTGTCGTCCGATGAAAGCTTTATTCAATAACTGGTGATACCCGTTATCAACAACTTTACTAAAAAGTCTTCGATTTCCTTTTCTTCAAGTTGCCAATTGTTCTATTCATTTCATTAGTGACATTTGCTTTTACCAAACTCAGCTCTCATGTGTCAAGTTCGTCACTTGTCGACAATAATCGGAGTTGGTCTTTTATTTTTTCTTTAAATCAATAGTCACACAGTACTTTGATTGATGAAATATTCAAGAGAATAATTACCATGCAGTTTCCCCGAGAGAAAGGACTATGATAGTTGCCTAATATCAGCCAAACGTACAAATAGACAAAAACCAAAATTTTGATTCCATGAAGCTACCAAAATGAAAATGGTTCCACGTCAAAGTAAATTTCACTTACAATCTGTTTAACTTTAGTGAGATATGCAATGTGAATCCAAGTGAAAATTCAATTTCACCACTTGGGGGCAGGTATGAAACGAAAGGGCAGCCGACTTTGATGTGGACTTTGTAGAATATTAGGGATTGGAACGTGCACGTGATGAGAAAAAGAACGAAACGAGTAGGTGCAATTGATTAAGATAGCCTGACTGGGTTTGGCTTCGTAGAGGTTTCGTCGTTGAAGGCGGCGTCCACTTCGTAAATCGCCGAGGGAGAAACTCTCTTGGTCAGCTCCCCTCACCCTTTTTGACGACCTCCCGTTTCAACTCATTCATTTTTTTATATTTTTTTTATATGGATGCATATAATAAGAGATAAAGCTCCATGAGTGGGAACTTGGCAAAGCATATATACGGAAATTAGAGAATATTGGGAAAAATATCAGAAAAATCCTAAATTTATTGGATGGATTCTAATTTAGTCATAAATCTTTTAGTAGTATTAATTTAATCCTAAACATTTTGACGCAGTGTCAATTCAGTTATTAACCTTTTAATTTGTGCCAATTTAGTTATAAACTTTTGACTTAATGCCAATTCAATCCTTTTAGATAATTTTGGCTGGATTTCGCTGACTTGGATGCCGGTCAACTTATATGGCACCACCGAAACTGATGTAGACAATTTTTAATAATTTTTCGATATTTTATTATTTTCTGATAATTTTATTTTTTTCCTTTCTTTTCTTCTTCCTATAAGCGGTGGCTCCTGTCCGCTAGTCACTGGCCATAGCTAATTGGGCTAGCCTCGCCTGGGTGAGGGCAGCCTCGGCAAGGGCTCCCCTCACCAAATCCAGCCATGTTGGCCCTTGCCTAGGCTAGGGCAAGGAACCCGCCTTGCTAGATCTGGCTTGGGTAAAGGTCATCCTTGCTTAGGTCAAATCGAGCAAGGTTGACAATTGTTAGGGCTCGGCCCCACCCTGGCCAGGCGAGGCTAGCCTACCTGGCCATCACTTGCCGATTGGCCATTGCCTAAAGGAAGAAGAAAAGAAGGAGAGAGAAAAAAATCAAAAAAAAAATATAAATTTTATTAAAAGTTGTCCATAAGCAGGTGAGTGTTCACATCAACAAAATTTGGCTAAAATTAGTCGAAATGACTGAATTGATATCAAGTCAAAAGATTTAGAACTGGATTGAAACTAATTCAAAGCATTTAGGACTAAATGAGCACCATTAAAATATTTATGACTAAGTTGGTAACAAGTCAAAAGGTTTAAGACCAAATTGGTACCAAAATATTAGTTATTAGGTATATGATTTGATATTTTTTTCTCCTTTCTAATAAAACTAATTATCTTATTAGATTATTTCCTTTCTTATATATAATGTTTTGAGTGTCAAGACCCTTGATTTTAATAAAGTAAATTTCAAACCAATTGAGTAAAGATATGATCTTTTTATTGATTCTCTCTCCCTCTCTCTTGAAAATTCTAAAATATTTATAGAATTAAAGCTAGGGTATATGAATGATCTAAGCACGGGCGTAATTTGCTTATTCTATGCGTGGGTTACACATCTCAACAGGAATTATCAAATTATAATACTCTTTTTTCCCCAAACTAGGACAGAATGGAAGGTAAACAAAGTCAAACGTTTGATTTGATCGGTACATGTGAAAAGGCAATAAGCTTGGTTTCCCTATTGCCCCACTTCAGATCTGTTCATGGAGTTCTTAGTCAAGGGGCATGATTTAAGTAGGGTTTGGTGGTTCTTTAATTGGGAATAGCGTGTGAAATCGCGTGTGATGGGGAGACCAGGGCATTAGGAGAACACAGAGAAAGAAACCAAAAACATCCATGGAAAGAGAGCAGAAGGTGCATTTTCATATTTTCACTATTAATGAGTAAAAAAGTAATTCATAAGTCGCCCTAGACGGCTATCCAAATATCGAGTTATTCAAACAAGTGCAGCATGATTTATTATATCAATAACTGTCAATCATCAACATACATAATCAATGAGAACATGAGTATTTTCTAACTATCTCTAACCCATGTTTAAGAATCTGTTAAAAGAGTGCTAATAAAACACTCAGGTCCAGGCTTGGCGATTGTAATTCAAAATTGCGACTGTTGGAGAGTAGAAGGGATCAAATTTTTTAAAACATCGATGCACCAAAATGGTAAGTGTACTGAACACGTGGTCAGTACATGAGCGAATCGAATCAAAGATTTGCATGTCCTAAAAAACTGAAGTAGGTCGCAGTGGGGCGGGAGCGAAAACGAAGCAACCCAGCGGAGAAGTTGGGTTAGGCGGAAAGTGATTGGAAGGACGAACTCCATCGGACACGGACGACAAGGACGTCTCATTTCCATAAGGAAAACCATTCTTAAAGGAGACGAGGTAAAATCTCTAGCAGCTAGTGCCGGTGCTGCATCAGTTGATGGGGGGATCGCTTTTCTTCTCTCCCTTTTGGCCTCGATTTAGAGCACGTGAAGAGTTCAAATCACGTTTCTCTTTCGCATCCGAAACGTGGGAGGGGTGTTTGGATTTTGGTAATGGTGGATCGACCTTGACGTGAACTAAAATTAGCTGTCGTCCTACCGTCTGCGCTGGGTTGGTCGTGAACGGAGGAAGGCGTTCTTTTTCCAAAGGAGAAAGACGAGCCAGCCATCCAGAAAGCTCTATATTTCGGGTAGTTGAAACATGGGACTTGATACGAGGGAATTCCCCCACGTTTCCCAAACACGAGTCCACCCTAATTTCCTCTTTCGAATTCCAACGTTTGAATTTTCACGTCCGTCTGTCCGGGATTCGCCACCATTTTTAAAGTCGATTCTCGACGATTCTGATGGGTCGGTCAAGTCAATGGAGACGGGGGTGATGGTCACATCGTCCGTCAGCGTCGCCCTTTCCTCTTTTTTCTTTCCCTTTGGGAAAACCCCAAAGGGGTCGCGTGGAAAAAAGAAGGAACAGCCGCCGTGGGACAAGGAAAAAAGAAACTGGTGGCTCTTCTAAATCTATACATCGTCGTCGTCGTCGTCATCGTACGACCACGACCTTAGCCTCCAAAAAGTAGTTGACTTGCCCGAAGGTTTGTGCCCACTGCCATGCCCGGACTCGACGGCAGCGGTCTACCATTTCTCGATGAACCTAAGGGGTGACCGCAATACAGAACCCTAGGCCTTGCAGCATGCGTTTCTTGACGGATGATAATAGACTAAAGACTCCGGAAAGTCCGACCAAAAAAAACAAAGAAAAGACTCCGGAAGGGAGAGAGGAGAACCATTCGAAGACAGAGAGCAGAGTAATGTCAGAGACAAGTTGTTTTGCTAGAATTTAGGTTGAGCATGATTTGGGCTAGGTCGGTCAAGCATTTAATTTAGGGATTAATTCGCATAGTGTCGGTCCTAATTTTTCGGCCATGTTGAATTTGGGACCGAGAATTGGACCGACCCTAGGATCAATCCGAAACCAATTGATTATCTTATATTTCAATTTTTTTATTCCTTAAATGAATAAACATACACTTTAAAATTATATATATAATGTCACGTTGAGCAATCAAATTATGAATACTAATATATATCAAATATAAATATAAAATAAGGTAATGGCAAAAATCTCTATTTACAATTGTTGGGTTGCGTTCACAAGGCTGCCCAAGAAAGGTAAGCAATTTTATTAGTTGAGCTACGCTCGTGAGATGAGAGAGGAAAGGCCAGCGGTGAGGAAGGCTAAGGTGAGCAAACAATGTGAGGCGAGTGAAGAGGAATCCGGATTGAGTTTCTACTTTCTAATTTAAACAGTAGAATTGCATAAGAAAGAGCGGAGATAGAGACGCAAAGGTTTAGAGTGGACAAAAATATATAGTATAAATTGTATATTATGTATTTAATATATAAAGGGTTGGACCAATCCTAAAATCCTAAGACCGAGGAGCAATTCCCATGCAAGGTCTAAAGATCCTAGGATCAAGGGCAGGCCTAGACCAGTGAGAACTAGATTAGGATTGATCGAGTTGGGTTGGTCTTGGGTCAATCAATGGTCAATCCTGGATCGATTTTTACCCATAACTAGAACGCTTTGAAAGTCACATCTGCGGGGGTTATTCGTAAAAATGTTGTCCTACTATATTATGGTACAGAGGAGGTAAATCTTACCACATCTAAATTCTCTTGATTGTTTTTTTTGTCCCCTTTTCTCTTTCTTGGGAAATTACCAAATAAAAGATCATAAATATATTACATTCAATCTTAAACCTTTTAATGATTTGCCAATGTAGTCCTCAATTTTTTAATTATGCTAATTTGGTCTTAAGTATTTTGATAATTTGTCAATTTAGTCACTCAACCAACTTTAATTGGAAAATGCTGATGTGGCGGTTTATTAGCACTAAGTGTCCTACGTGACACGGTCAGTACTGATATGAATAATTTTTTAAATTTTTTAATTACTTTTTCTTTTTCTTTTTCATTTTTCATTTTTTATTTCTTGTTTTCTTCGAACTCTTCGGTGTCCTCACTGTCTTATGTACCACATAAGACAATTGGCGCTGACTAGACAGTCACATTAGCGTTTTCTAGCCAAAATTAGTCGGAATGACTAAATTGACAAATCATCAAAAAGTTTATGACTAAATTGGTAAATTATCAAAAGATTTAAAACTAAATTTGCAATATATAAATGTTTAAGACTAGATTAGCAAATTGTCAAAAGATTTAGGACTAAATTGATTTAAGTGCAATAAGTTTAGAAATTTTTGGGTAATTTTTCCTCTCATTCTCGTGCTATAAGATAAATGGGAGACAAAACAATGATGCTACATTTCCAAGCACCCGAATAAGTTTAGACCCTGATAAATTTCAGGGTTGTTTCCGGAGAGTTCTATATCCACAGCTATCATGGGAAAGGGCCTTGCTTCTTTTATACAAGTGTAGGACCTGAACTATCTACTTTGGCTCCGTTCGTTTCACGAAAATTATTGATTTTCAGGAAAATATTTTCCAAAAAAATGTAATTATTTTCTGGTATTCGGGTGAAACTTGATTTTGAAGTGAAAAATATTTTTCGCTGTTCGCTTGGGAAAATATTTTCCTTTATAAGCTCTTTTCAATAATTTTTTTATTATTTTATTTTTTAAAATTTTATTTATTAATTTTTAAAATTGATTATTAAATTATTTTTTTTTTTTTTTTGGTGTTCTCTCCTTCCTTGGCCAGCCCGCGGCCGGCCATGCCTAGAGCTTGCTGCCTTTGGTGATGCTCGGGTGTCGCCGATCTGGCGAGGCCTGAGCCTCGCCGCCGTCTGGCGACGCTCGGGCATCGTCAATCTGGCGAGGCTCAAGCCTCGTCGTCGTTTGGCGATGCCAGATTGGCGAGCTCGACTCGCCTGTTGCCGGTCACCGATTGTTGCTGTGGTCGGCGGACCAATCGAAAAAAGAAAACAGCAAAAAGAAAGTAAAAATAAAAGGAAAAATAAAAAAAATTCGAATTTATGAAAAAAAAATTGAATTAAAAAAATAGAAAGAAAGAAGTGAGGACTAATAGGGAGTGTAAGATAGGAGAGAGTGAGTGTGGAAAATGTTTTCCCCACATTGAAAAGTGAAAAACATTTTCCCCAATTTTAGAAGACTTTTTTCTTTCATGGAAAATGTTTTCCCTAATGAATTCATTTTCCGTGAAACGAATGTCGAAAAATCTAGAAATTATTTTTCGTGAAACGAACGGATCCCTTAAAGAATATTTTCTTTTAGAAGATGAGAAGGCTTCGTTCACTTTTTTTGGACGGCCTGTGGTTTGCCCTGTACAGGAAAGAATGTCATCTTAGGGAAAACGTGCTGAAGTGGATTGACAAGGAGGGCATCTTCTCAAAAAAATATTTTGTCCTACCCATATTTTGTTGATGGGTCTTTTTTCTTTTCTGAGCTTTTGCGTCTGAATTTATTCTGTGTACCAAAGCTTCTAATGCGTCCGGATCAACTTGTCAGGAGTCACTGGATTCTCTTGATCCCATGTCATTTTGGTGAAACGAGATCGAAGACCATGATATTTGCTTGATTTACTGCACGTAGCAAAGCCTAAGAGATTGGAACCCGAGATAAGTAAGTATGGTCATTGTGCTGTTGAAGCGTGAGAGGCGCAGTCGTGATAGCAATTTGTCGGGAAATTTTTTTTGGAGATGAAGCACTTGGATCTCACACAAAGAGGAGAAGGAGATAGATTGGCTTTTTGTTTGATTCACTAAAATTTCAACTTAGTAAAATAAATTACGAGACTCCCCTATTTAAGGACTTGTTGCATGACCTTGTTCTTCCCAAAAATACAGCTAGAATCCTGAGAAAGTAAATCTTCTAGAAATTCGCCAAATCTCATCGTATCTCATAATATCTCATAATATTTCACAAAATCTCACAAAATCTAAAGAAGCAATTATTTCATCTATAAATACGAAATGACTCATTAAAAATAACATAACATAACAATTATGACTCTTCTTGAATATTGAACAATCTTCGGTATCAATTTTGGGATCTTGGTGTCAAAAATATCGATATTGGCAACTCGATAGTCTCGATGTCGAAGTTTTCAACACTGATGAATTTGGTTTGATTTCTAACACTCCCTCTTAAACCGAATTCTCTTTGATCGATTATTCCAAGCTAACTCTTGAACTTTCGAAAAGCATTGATCTTGAGAGTTTTAGTAAAAATGTCTGCTACTTGATCTCTTATCTTCACTTACAACACTTCAACCCCATTCTCTTTAACCTATTCTTGAATGAAGTGATATCGAATATTGATATGTTTGCTCCGTTCATGAAAAATTGGATATTTCGCCGATGCAATAGCAGAAACATTATCAACAAAAATCTTTATTGCTTTCTTCTGCTTCATAAAAATATTTGAGTAGTATTCTCAACCATATTGCATAACAAATACATGAAGATGTAGCTACATATTCAACTTCACATGTCGACAGAGTAATACTAGATTGATTCTTTAATAACCATGTGAAAGCAATGTCACAGTAATGCTCTTTCGGTCATCGACATCTCCACCATAATTACTATCCGAATAAGCTCTAAGTTGAAAAGATTCACAGTGATAATAGTGTAAGCCATGAGAAATAGTACCTTTGATGTACTAAAATATCCTCTTTGCAACTTTAAAATAAGATGACTTCAGCTTCTCCATGTATCAACTCATAATTCCAACATTATACATAATATCCGGTCTCGTGCATGTCAAGTATCTCAAACTCCTAATAAAACTTCTATAATGTGTCGAATTAACATCGACATCATCATCAAACTTCCAAAGCTTAGTTTCACACTCCATTGGTGTATTAACTGGAGTGCAATTCTTCATGTTGAGTTTTTCAATGATATTTTTTGTATTTCCTTTTTGGGAGATAAAAATCCCATCGGCACTTTGCTTCACTTCGATACCAAAGAAATAATTACAAGACCATTATTGGTCATCTCGAATTCTTTCACCATCATCAATCGTCACCGGATTATTTCTTGTAAATACAAGGTCATCGACTTATAAACAAGTGAGTAAAACATCATCTTTTCATTGCTTCAAATAGAGTACATCTCATATGGACATTGAATGAATCTATTCACCTTGAAATATGTATCGATTCTAGAATTCCATGCTCTCGGTGCTTGTTTAAGCCCATATAGAGCTTTCTTAAATTTCAGCACTCTGTCTTAATGAATTTTACAACAAACCCCTCGGGTTATTTGACATAAATCTCTTCTTCAAGAATAGAAAGTCCGATTCCATTCAGCACAAAAAAACAAAAGACAATAAAATATCAGAGAAGTGCCGAGCTAACCTCTAAACATATGGGACCTTTCAAAATTTCAGCACATTGATCTCGGTATGCTTCCATTTTTCCCAATAGCTCCAGTAACAAGTCAGTCTCTAGGACCAATACTTGAAGTTCCATAATCTGACCAAAAGAACATGGTCAAAGTGTGAGTCAAAGGGGTCTATAGTTCAAACTAGAAATGTAGTTACGATTTGTGAACTAAGAAGAGTGAGAATTACCTCTGATTTCAACTTATATAAGGAGTCAATCTCAATTGCAGCAATGCATTTCTCCGAGAGGCAAATTCAAACATGATTAATCCACTCCTAAAGAAATAAATTTTTCTTAAACAGGTGAGTTAGGAATTAGAAACTCCAACCAAACTTATAACTTTCTACAGCTAAGAAGGCGTGCAAATACAAAACATAGTATGCACTAAATAGAAAATCTCAGTATTAGCGTGATTGTGGTAATTTTCTTTATTAGAAAACTAGAGATATAGGAATAATCCCATGCAAATAAGTAAGCATAGTCCCGAATAAAATTGGAAATTCGAGGAAATCCACATTCTCAATCAATGTATGCCAAATTAAAAGTGTCGGCTAGAAAAGCCAGATATACACCAGACAAAAAACAAAACGTCCTTAGTTAATCGCTGTCACCAGTACAATGATAGATATCCATGTGATCATCCACAGAATCTGATAAATCAAGTGTACCATGTAGAGCAATTTCACACTGTCATAGGCACCAAACTGCAGAGTGCTCACTCACAAACGGACGATCCTCCAAAGGTACATGCGCACACGTGTGTGAGAGAGATCACTAACTTAGCATGAAAAATGGATTCCTATAGTGGCAACCTAATCATTTTGTTGCGCCTTTCAAAGATCGTCAATTCTTTTGCAGAAAGACCAGTTTTTTTTTTTTCACCCCCAAGCCATCAATTACAAGCTCAGTTTTTCATTTCAAATTCAAACGCCTAGACCAATCCGCCCCTTGATCTCTCAGCTAACATCAAAGTGATTCAAAAACAAGAAGCATACAACTAACCCTAAAACAAGGCAAGGACACACCCAACAGAGCTCCACCGAGCGCAACCCACCAAAACCAAGTCAAGCCATGCACTTGTGATGACCAAAATCAATCGAACGAAACTACGAATCCAACTCGGAAGCCGAACACGAACCCATAAACATGTAGGGCGGCGAGGTGCGTCTAGGGAGGCGGTGAGGGCAGCGAGGTGCGTTGCAGGCGACGTCGTGGGTCATGACGGTGGCATCAAGGGCGGCGAGGTGCGTCGGGAGAGGTGCATCGGCAAGGTGCTAATGTGCGTTGCTCACCAAGATGAGAGGCTATCGGGGCCAGGGAATCGGGGGAGAAAAGAATGGAGAAACCAATTTGGGGGTGGTGGTCTAAGACGAAGAAAAAGATTGAATTAGGGGTTTTTAAGATTTTTAGGTTTAACCGGTTCCAGTTCTAGTTCCTATAGGAACCGGAACCGAACCAAGAACCGCGGGTTTCGAAAAAAGTGGAATCGGAAACCGGAACTGGCCTCCCTAGAACCGGGAACCAAACCGGACCCTCCGGTTCAGATCTCGGTTTTATTCGGGAACCGTGCTCACCCCTACTCACCACTTTTAACTACGGGGTGTGCAACCGGACTAGACCACCAGAAAAATGGGGTCGGGAACCGGTTCCTAGTGAAACAGTCCCAATTTTGGGAACCGGTTCCACGGAAACCCACCGGTTTTGGAACCGGTTTTCTTTATAAAAAAAATTGAAAAGCCCCTAGCTTAAAAAAAAGAAACTTCCAATTTTTGGGAACCGGTTCCAACCGGAAACCCACCTGGACCCACCGGTTTTGGAACTGGTTTTCTTTAAATTTTTTTTTTGAAAAGCCCCTAGCTTAAAAAAGGAAACACCTCACCCTCTCAAGTCTCAATCACGAAACAAATTGTCGCTAGGGGAATAAAAGCCGAGCTCCCTCGTTCCGGTGGGAGGAGAAAGCGGGGGGAGGAGGAGGTAAAGGGATAGGCCAGATCTGAAGCAAAGGCAAAGGGAAGAAATGGGGATGAGGCTCGGTAGTGGAGGCGGATTGAGCCAAGGCGAGTGAGCTATATCCACAAGCAAGTGTCTTCTCGACCCTAATGATTGAAACTGCTTGTTGTCGTCGATGGTTGCTTGCTGCTTGTTGCCTCAGCTCGCTATTCAGTTGTCATAATCAAGCTCAGACTACCACCAGGCCCGCTATCACTCATTGCTACGGGATCGCTACCCAAAATAGGTCCAATGAAAAACAGGGTAGACCCTGTTCCCAGACCAGCCCGAACTGGAAAAACAGGGTCGGGTACAGGGTCCAAAAAAGCGGAACCGATTATAACAGGGTCGGGTACAGATTCTAGGTTTGGACCCTACCCATCCAGGACCCGATCACCCCTACTCTCAACTCACCCTCTGCACCACCTTCCATTCCCGGTCCCACCAGCCACCGGTCCGGTTTGAACTCGAGCCCGTCTTTCCCCCACAGCTCCTCCATCCTTCCCTTCCCATAGGGAAAGTATGTCACTCTATCGCCCTTCCTCACCGGGATCCCGTCCGGCAACACGTCGTCCATCACGGCATGCTTCGAGTCCCACGTGACCGGTGGGTACAGGCGCATCGATTCACAAAGGCATGCCTTCAGCAACCTCATCTCCTTCAAGGTTTCGAAATCCAAGCACTTGTTATTGCTCCTGTCAAGAATCGAGTCAACTTCGCTCACGATCGCTCGCTCGGCATTGGAGTTCTGAGCAAGCAGCCAGAAAAGCCACGTCATCGCCGCTGATGTGGTGTCTCTTCCGGTCATCACGAAGCTTATCACCATGTCCCGCACCATCACTTCACCGTGCACAGCCGCAAGAAACTGCGACAAGAGGTCGCCGTCGTGTTTTATCTGCTGATCATCGTTCTCTTGGAGCAGCTTCTTCTTCCTGTTCCGGATTATATCAAGTATATCACCATGCACCAGCTTGACAGCTTCAGCAAGCTTCTTTTCAGACCCGATGCTCAACGCCCTCTTGATCTTCCAGACCAGATACACTGGGGAGGTGGCCCGCATTGCGCATATCCTCGACGCGTTTTCAAAGGCAGTCACCAGAGGAGGCAGAGGGCGCGAGAGGTCAAGGCAATCGGGGTCGGTGCCTAAAGAAACTTGGCAAACAGTGTCGAAAGCGAACCTCCTGAGCAAGTCGTGAAGGTCTAGGGTTCGACCAGTATCGGCATAGTCTTGGAGAAGCAGCAAGAGCCGGTTCTCGACTTCAGCTTCAAGCGTCCTCGCGACAAAGTCCCTCAACGAATTGGTGCTGAACTCGTGGCTGGCGAGCTTGCGCTGGATGCTCCAGATAGGACCATCGACGTTGAAGACGCCGCAGCCGAGGATGCTGGTGAAGGGGACGCCCTTTGGGTAGTCGTGGAAGTTGGCCTTGAGGACGTGCTCGACGTTGCCAGGTTTGGCGGTGACGAGAGTGCGGCACGCGCCGAGCCGGTGAATGACGACGGTCTGGGTAGGGGATTGGGAGAGGAGGTCGGTGTACCAGTCGAGAAGGCGGAGCTGTAAGAAAGATGAATTGAAAGTTCCCATGGGAGGGGGCAGAATTGAAAGTTCCCATGCTTCGAAAAAGGACGGGACAGCATGCGGAGCTGTAAGAAAGATGAATTTATTGCGAGACGTGTTTTTGCGACGGGGAGTACCGTCCTGAATCAAAGCATTTGCCTCTAGAAAAGAATTAAAAAATGGGGGCCAAACAACGAAAGACGAGGCAGGCCATGATCTCCTCCCTCGCATTTGTTCTCACTTTTACATGCTTTGAAATGAAAGGAGGATTGTAGCAACAGAAATACAAGAGTTTATCACGTTGAGATTGTGTGAAATGCAAGGACAAATGTATCATCGCATGCATGTGGCGATAGGGTACTAGAAAACAAACAATTTGGTAACAATTATGTGTTCGGTGAGATTAGTGGGACGAGTCGTTGGCAAGAAACATCATTGGTGTTTCTTAGGAGACCGGTATATCCCTATCCTGAAAGAATACTGAGAAAAAAAAAAGGTCGAGTCGTTGGCAAGATTTTTCTGATCTATGAAGATTGTGGATGTGGGCATGGAATGGTTAAGGAGAAACCGCAGCAGAAAGGGATGAGGACTCGAATCCATTTTTGCTTGAATCTCGAGTTTTCATAAATTGAACAGTTGAAGTTTCAAGAACTGCCTAGAGACTTCCAACTACTGTCAACCACTTCATCAAAGAGAAACATGAGGGCCTTGCTCTTGCTAGTTGAACTCTTTAAGAAGTGATGGATTCATCAGTGGACCTGGGACTGATTGGAGTTATTGAGTTAATATGGCTTGTCGTGGCTTCATATTTTTTATTATTCTAAATCTCGGCATCTCTGTAGGTTCATTTCCCTACACACTGTATTTGGGATGGATTCCTTATGTGCTTTACATTTCCTCTTCTGACCGTTGTATGCCGCTTCCAGAGTGCCATTGTTGTCGTCTCCCATCACTCATCTGTGCTGTGTGTTGTTGTCAGTTTACCAAGGAATATGGACCATTAATGTAGATGATGCTGAAACAAATTCTCAGGTACATTGAATTTCTATATATATATTCCTGTGTTGTACTGCCGTCTGTCCCTTAACCTCATCATGCTATGAGATTGTAGATTTTCCAATAGGAGATTCTGGGTTCAGTAGCCAGAGTTCTGGAGATTATATGATTCGCGCATGTAGTTTCAACTTGTTCCTCGCCTCTTTTCAGCGGGGAAAGTTATAGCTTTCTATATCTAAACTATGATATTGGGATCACATTTTTGCCCCTCTATAGCACATCTTTGTCGCCTTATGAACCCCCATTTTAAGCATCATCGTGGGATCTTTTTATTTCTGTTCCCGGTTTCTTAATTCGAATTCTATTGTTCCCATCTGCGTATCACTCGTAGAGGACTTGATCCAATGGCTATAGAACTGGAAGCAGACGAGTAGCATAATAGTATACACGCTTCCTCTTAGGAAATTGATGTTGGCACCTGTAAATGTCCTGGTTACTTGGTCAAAATGCTCAGAATATTACTGTATCCACGTGAATCATAAGCAGGATACGCTAATCTACACTGTGGATGTAGGTTTTGGGTCAGAAAATCAGCTAGATGGTCATGTGGTTGTGTTGATTTGGAGCAGTACTTGCATTATAATAATGCAGCACGGTTTTCCTGACTTCCTGCTTTGGAACAGCACTCTGCATGAGATTTTTCTTTGCTTTCTCCGTATTTGTATCCGTCAACATTTGCTGCGGTGACGGAGCTTCATGTAATAGTTAGTGCTTGCGATTTTCATTCCTGTGAGTACTGGAATCACTCGGGTGAAAATCGTTTCAAATGAGCTTTGCTGTATTTTCTGCTTGATTTGAAAAACCAATTTGATTTGAAGGATGGAAAATATCAATTGGCATGAGTAGCCCATGATATGCAATAGCAAAGAACACGCGGGGTTGAGATGGGGGAGTGAACATTGTGCCAGCTACATGTTGGTAATATCCGGTCATAATTTTTGCACGCGCTTTTCCCTCGTACTTTTTTGTCATGGCTTTGATCTTTCGCATGCCGCGCTTCAGTTAAATTGACATCCTAGAGGTGAAACTGCCCAATCCACAGGACTGGAGATAAAGCAAAAACGCGAAATTAGCGGTATCGTGTCGGTGGCTTTTGTTCAATTCTTATTTTGGGCCCACTTTGACCTTAATCACTTTAGTAATTCTTCGTATTCACATGGTGATACATCTATCAGAAGGGCTCTTGTTGACATTTAGAATCCAAAATGCCCATTGAAATGGCCCTAGATTCCTTCACGTCACTGGGATCTAATAACCCTTATTCGATATTAACTTATGCCTATGTGCATTTGGTCCATTCTCCCCTCATCCTCTGTGACGACCTCCCATTTCAACTCATTCGTTTTTTTTTTTAATTTTTTATATGGATGCATATAATAAGAGATAAAGCTCCCTGTATGGGAATTTGGCAAAGCACATATAGGGATGTTAGAGAATATTGGGGAAAAGTGTCAAAAAAGTGTTAAACCTATTACATTAATGTTAATTTAGTCCTAAACCTTTTAGTGGTGCTAATTTAGTTCTAAACATTTTGACTTGGTAGCAATTCAATCATTAACCTTTTAATTGTGTTAATTTAGTCCTAAACGTTTTGAACTAATACATATTTAGTCCTAAACTTATGATTTGGTGCCAGTTCAATCATTCCAGCTAATTTTGGCTATATTTTGCTGACTTAAACGTTGGTTGGCTTACATGGCACCATCAACATTGACGTGAACGATTTTTAATAATATTTTTATAATTTTTCGATTTTTTATTATTTTTTTGATAATTTTATTTTTGTTCTTTTTCCTTTCTTTTTTTCTTTCTCCTTCCTTTCTTCTTCATATAGGCAATGGCCGACTGGCAAGAGATTGTTGACCACCAACCATAGCCAGGCAAGCTGGCCTTGCCCTAGCAAGGGCAACCTTGACAAGGGCTTCCATCACCAAATCCAGTGAGGTTGGTGCTCGCCCAGGCTAGGGTAATGGACTCGGCCTCACCAGATTTAGCTTGGTAAGGGTCAGCCTCGCCCAAGCCAAATCGGGGGAGGCCCAACCCTTGCTAGGGCTTGGCCTCACCTTGGCCAAGCAAGGTCAACTCCCTAGGCCATGGCCAATGGCTGGCCATCGCTTGCCAATCGGCCCTTGCCTAAAGGAAGAAGAAAGGAATGAGAGAAAAAAAAAAAAAAATGAGATTTTAAAAAAAAATCGTAAAATTATTAAAATATTATTAAAAATTATTCATGTTAGTGTCGATAGTGCCACATAAACCGGCCAGCGTCCATGTTAGCAAAATCAAGCCAAAATTAGCCAGAATGACTGAATTGTCACTAAGTCAAAAGGTTTATGACTAGATTGATTCTAATTCAAAATGTTTATGATTAAATTAGTACCATTAAAATATTTATAATTGAATTTGTACAGAATCCAAAGGTTTAGGATTAAATTGACACTAATATAATAGGTTTATCATTTTTTTGACACTTTTCTTAAAATTTTTGCTAGAGATAATATTAGATATTAGGTATATTATTTGGTATTTTTTTTCCTTTCTAATAAAGCTAATTTTCTTATTAGATTATTTCCTTTCTTATACATAATGTTTTGAGTGTCAAGACCCTTGATTTTAATAAAGTAAATTTCAACTCAATTGAATAAAGATGTGATCTTTTTATTGATTCTCTCCCTTTCTCTCTGGAAAATTCTAGAATATTTACAGAATTAAAGCTAGGGTATATGAATGATCTAAGTACGGGCGTAATTTGCTTAGCTATGCGAGGGTTACACACCTCTCAACAGGAATCATCAATATAATACTCTTTTTTACCCCAAACTAGGACAGAATGGAAGGTAGACAAAGTCAAACGTTTGATTTTATCGATACATGTTAAAAGGCAATGAGCTTGGTTTCCCTATTGCCCCACTTCAGATCTCTTTATGGTGTTCTTAGTCAAGGAGTTTGATTCAAGTGGGGTTTGGTGATTCTTTAATGGGAATATCGTGTGAAATCGCATGTGATGGGGAGACCAGGGCACTAGGAGAACACAGAGGAAGGAACCAAAAACATTCATGGAGAGAAAGGAGAATGTGCATTTTCATATATGCACTATTGATGAATAAAGAAGTAATTCATAAGTCACTCGAGATGATTATCTAAATATTGAGTTATTCAAACAAGCCTAGCATGATTTACTATATCAATAACTGTCAATCAACGACATACATAATCAATGAGAGTACGAGTATTTCCTATCTCTAACCCATGTTTATAAATAGGTTAAAGAGTGCTGATAAAACACTCGTCCAAGCTTGGCGATTGTAGTTCAAAAATGCGACTGTTGAAGAGCAGAATATGTCACTTTTTGAAACACCTTTTTAAAAATCTTGAAAGTGTCTTAATGGGCCTTGCTTTACTACTTATAGTAATTATAATTGGGCTTCTTCATTTGTTAACCACGTGACATGCCTACAGCCTCTTTCATTTCAAAAGGGTTTCCCAAAAAAGAAGAAGAGCTTTCCAATAAAGGAAAAGTTGTTGCACGTACCATCTTATGGATCGATTCATCTTATGGGAGGAGCGGTCTCGTCAGCTTTTGCAAAACCAGACCGAGCAATTCATAAATTGATACATTCTCATCTTGGTTGGAAGAAGAAGAAATTTACTCTCTTACATGCTTACGGAAGAGTAAGTGTAGCCGTATTGATGCACCAAAATGGTAAGTCTACTGAACACATGGTCAGTACACAAGCGAATCGAATCAGAGGTTTGCGTGACCTAGAAAGCCAAAGTAGGTCGCAGTGGGCCGGGAGCGAAAACGAAGCAACTCAGCGGAGAAGTTGGGTTAGGCGGAAAGTGATTGGAAGGACGAACTCCATCGGATACTCTCGACAAGGACGTCTCATTTCCATAAGGAAAACCATTCTTAAAGGAGACGAGGTAAAATCTCTCACAGCTAGTGCTGGTGCTGCATCAGTCGATGGGTGGATCGCATTTCTTCTCTCCTTTTGGCGTCGATTTAGAGCACGTGAAGAGTTCAAATCACGTTTCTCTTTCGCGTGTTTGGATTTTGGCAATGGCGGATCGACCTTGTCGTGATCTAAAATTAGCTGTCGTCCTACGGTTTGCTGGGTGGGTCGTGAACGGAGGAAGGCGTGCTTTTTCCAAAGGAGAAAGACAAGAGCCAGCCATCCAAAAAGTTTTATATTATTTAGTAGTTGAAATATGGGATTCGATGCGAGGGAATTCCCCCCACGTTAACGAAACACGAGTCCACCTTAATTTGCTCTTTCGAATTCCAACGTTTGAATTTTCACGCTTATCTGTCCGGGATTCGCCACCATCTTTAAAGTCGATTCTCGACGATTCTGATGGGTCGGTCAAGTCGATGGGGACGGGAGTGATGGTCACATCGTCCGTCAGCCTCGTCCTTTCCTCTTTTTTTCTTTCCCTATGGGGTTTCCGCCGAACGGGTCACGTGCGAAAAGAAGGAACCGCCGCTGCGGGACAAGGTAGAAAGAAACGGGTAGCTCTTCGAAATCTATAAATCATCATCATCATCGCACGACCACGACCTTAGCCTACATAAAGTAGTCGACTTGCCCGAAGGTTTGTGCCCACTGTCATGCCCAGACTCGACAGCAGCGGTCTACCATGTCTCGATGAACCCAGGGGGAGATCGCCTTACAGAACCGTAGGCCTTGCAGAGAAAAGGAGAACCATTCGAAGATAGAGAGCGCAGCAATTTTAGAGACACTTGTTTTGCTAGAACTAGGAGTGACTATGATTCGGACTAGATCGGTCTAACACCTAACTTATGAATCAATTTGCACAATGTTGGTCCTAATTTTTTGATCATGTTAAGCTTAGAACCAAAATCGGACCGATCTTAAGGTCGGTCTAGTTCTAGGATAAACCTAGAACCAATTGATTTTTTTTTGTTTCATTTTTTTATTCCTTAAATGGATAAACTTACATGCTTTTAAATTACATATACATCAATAATTCAACATTGAGCAATCAAACTATGAACACAGTATGTATCAAACATAAATCTAAAATAAAGTAACAACAAAAATCTCCATTTACGATTGTTGAGAGGCTGCCCAAGAGAGGTAAGTGATTTTATTAGTTGAGATGTGCGCTCGTGAGACGAGGCCAGAGGTGACTAAGGCTGAGGTGAGCAAACAGTGCAAGGCAAGCAAAGAGGAATCCGAATTGGGCTTTCTACTTTCTAATTAAAATGATAGAATCGCATAAGAAAGAATGGAGATAAAGGAGCAAAGGTTTAGAGTGGACAAAAATATATAATATAAATTATTTATTGTGTATATAATATTTAAAGGGTTTGACCAATCCTAAAATTCCAGGACCAAAGACTAACTTACATGGCACAGGGTTTAAGGGTCCCAGGACTAAGGATCGGTCTACTCTTCGTGATAATCGGACCATGATCAATTGAGTTGGGTTGGTCTAAGGTCAATTAAGGGTTGATTTTGGATCGATACTCACCCCTAACTAGAACGCTCTAAAAGTCACGGTAGCTCTTTATTGGGGTTATTCCTAAAAAAAATTCTTAACTTACATGGTACAAGGTTTAAAGGTCCCGGGAGTAATCGTCTAACTCTTTGATAATCGGTTATTCCATGAAAATTGAGTTTTGGTCTAGGGTCAATTATTGATTTTGGATCGATACTCACCCCTAATTAGCCAAAAAATCACTTAGCTCTTTATTGGAGTTATTCTAAAAAAAATTCTAATATATTATGGTAGCTCTTTTTTGTCCCCTTTTCTCTTTCTCAGGAAAATTACCAAATCAAAAATCTATTACACTTATATCAATTCAATTTTAAACCTTTTAATGATTTGCCAATCTAGTTCTCAACTTTTAATTATGCCAATTTGATCCTAGGCATTTTAACGATTTACCAATTTAGTAATTCCGTCAACTTTGATTGGAAAACATTGATGTGGTGATTTATTAGACTAGGTGTAGTCTAATAAATCGCAACCAACATTGATAATTTTTAATTTTTTATTACTTTTTCTTCTTATTATCTTTTTTCATTTTTCTATTTCTCATTTTCTTCCAACTCTTTGACATCATCGCCATCCTATGTACCACATAAGTGGCATTGACTAGATCGTCATATTAGCGTTTTCCAATCAAAATTAGTTAAAATGACTAAATTGACAAATTATCAAAAAATTTAAGACTAAATTGATAAATTATTGAAAAATTTATGATTAAATTCGCAAAATAGAAAGATTTAAGATTAGATTAATAATTAAAGGATTATGATTACATTGATATAAATATAATAAATTTAAAACTTTTTTAGTAATTTTTCCTACTATGAGATAAATGGGAGGCGAAATAATAATGCCACCTTTTCAAGAACCCGAATGAGTTTAGGCCCTGATAAATTTGAGGGTTGTTTCCGGAGAGTTTTATATCCACGGCTATAATGGGAAAGGGCCTAGCTTCTCCTGTACAGGTGTAGGACCTGAACTGTCTACGTTAAGGAATAATTTCTTTCAGAAGATGGGAAGGCTTCGTTCACTTTTTTGGACAGCCCGTGGTTTTCGCTGTACATGATAGAATGTCATCTTAGGGAAAACGTGCTGAAGTGGATTGACAAGGAGTGCATCTTCTCCAAGAAATATATCCTACCCATATTTTATTGATGGGTCCTTTTACTTTTCTGAGCTTTTGCGTCTGAAATTATTCTTTCTTTGTGTACCAAAGCTTCTTATCTGTCCGGGTCTTCTTGTCAGGAGTCATTGGAGTCTCTTGATCCCATGTCATTTTGGTGAAACGAGATCGAAGACCATGATATTTGCTTGATTTCCTGCACATGGCAAACGCTAAGAGATTGGAACCTGAGATAAGAGAGTGGTCCATGTGCCATTTCCTAGTATGATCCCGTGACAGTTCGGCATCTAGGGTGATCAGTTTAATCCATTTTCTTACATTTCTTCTCTTGTAATTGAATGGTAAACTATGAGTCAGGTACCACAAATGAGAAATGGGGAGGAGTGCGGTCATTTTGTTCTTTACTTTACCAGTCCTTTGTTGAGAATGCTCTCAAGACTTTCAATACAGATGACGGCTACCCTTACTATGTAGATTTTCTTCATTTTGCGGCCCACTACTTATTACCACAAGCGATGCACTTTTTCATTGTGCTTTTGTTTTGAGCTGCAGATGAAAGAGGACTGGTTCTGTCCTCAAGACTTGGATCATTTTTGCGGTAGACTTGGATTATAAAACTGAAAATTGTGGACATGGAAGAATCGACCACAATTGTTGTTGAGAATAGGAAACCATGTCTGAAGATAGTGCATTTGTATCATAAATGGCATACGCGATTTCTATTTTAGGATGTCTAGGTTATGTGTTTTTGAAATCACAGTACTATTGTGGTCTAATAAGTTACAGGCATGCCTCGCTGGATGTGTTTTCTTTTATGTTGATTGGCAATATCTTAATCGATGCAGCACCGGTCATTCTTTGTTGCAATGTAAAATAAATTGTCTATGCTGGACCCCTTTCGTGTGTATCATTGTGGATTGAAAGTGTGACAATTAGAATGCTGGGAGACACTTGCCAACAATGCTCCCGAATTTCATGCATAATATTGCCTGTATCTGAGATTCATTAAATGATACATTGCTGGCATTCAAGCATGTCTATCCTCTAAACCCCAGCAAAAGCAGTGTGGCAATCGTGCAAAGATAGGCATTTAAACATCTTAAGGCGCCACTGTCTAATCATGATTTGAAGAACTTCCATCTTGGGGGAAGAGCAGTATATTCGTGATGGTAGATTACCAAGATGGATATACACCCTAATTGAATTTCAAAGTAAACGCAAGTCATAATTTGAAGATACGGATCTCAGCAAACGTCCATGGGAAGAATCATCTCTGGTGTTACTTAGGACACTGGTATATCCCCATCCTCAAAGAATACTGAGGAAGAGAAGATCGAGTTGTTGGCAAGACTTTTCTGATCTATGTTTGAAGATGCACGAATGTGGGCACGGAATGGTTGAGAAGAAACCGTAGTAGAAAGGGATGAGGACTTGAACCCATTCTAACTGGAGTCTCGAGTTTTCATGAACTGGACATTTAAAGTTCCAAGAACTGCCTAGAGACTTCCAATTACTGTCAACACTTCATCGAGAACTCTTTAAGAAGTGACGGATTCAGCAGTGAACAGTGGATTGATTCGAGTTTTTACATGGCATCAGTAGCCTATGTTATTATCCACATGCACTCTGCATATCAAATCGTTTCCCTCTTATGTTTTGGTCATGGCTTCGATCACTCACATGCCCTACTTAGTACATTAGGAAAGCTGCATCCTGCAGCTAAAATTACTCAATCCTCGTATCCGCACAGAAGGATTCCAACTGATCAATATTGTATCTCCCTCACAATCACAACATACATTTCAACTGTCCATCGAAATGGCCCTGGATTCCAAGAGGTCACCGGGATCTAATAATCCTTATTCTCCCTTAGTTTATGTCTGTCCTGACTAGGTATGTTATTGTGTAGATATACATATACCGAGGGGATGATGTGAGAAGGCATTTATAATCTTTCCAATGAATCAACTGAGGCTGTAAAACTCTAAAAGCGACAAGCATTCGCTCCGCCACCAACCCTATCTCATGTACTTTCCACCTCCTTTTCGTTGCGACAACTTGGCAGCTTCAGATTAGCTCCTTTTCTTGACCATAACCTTCAGCCCCCCCGCCATATGGGCAGTCAACAGAGGCACAAAAAGGGGCTGGTTCTCAAGGACCGGTCTGATCTCGAACCTCCTCAAGATCGATGCCACGACGTACTTCATCTGGATGAAGGCCATCTCCTTCCCGAGGCACACCCTCGGACCGGCCTGAAAAACAGGGAACATGTATGGACTCACCGCTCTCAACCCCCCCTCGGCACCCCCTTCCATTCCCGGTGCCACCAGCCACCGGTCTGGTTTGAACTCGAGCCTGTCCTTCCCCCACAGCTCCTCCATCCTCCCCATTCCGTAGGGAAAGTAGGTCACTCTATCGCCCTTCCTCACTGGGGTCCCGTCCGGCAAAATGTCATCCGCCACGGCGTGCTTTGAGTCCCACGCGACCGGTGGGTACAGCCGCATCGATTCACAGAGGCATGCCATCAGGAACCTCATCTCCTTCAAGGTATTGAAGTCCAAGGACTTGTTATAGCTCCGGTCAAGAATCGAGTCAACTTCGCTCACGATCGCTTGCTCGGCATTTGAGTTCTGAGCAAGCAGCCAGAAGAGCCACGTCATCGCCGCCGATGTGGTGTCTCTTCCGGCCATCACGAAGCTTATCATTATGTCCCGCACCATCTCTTCACTGTGCCCAGCCGCAAGAAACCGCGACAAGAGGTCGCCGTCGTATTTAATCTGCTGATCATCATTCTCTTGGAGCAGCTTCTTCTTCCTGTTCCGGATTATATCAAGGACATCGTCATGCACGAGCTTGACAGCTTCGGCAAGCTTCTTTTCGGACCCGATGCTCAACGCCCTCTTGATCTTCCAGACCAGATACACAGGGGAGGTGGCCCGCATTGCGCATATCCTCGACGCATTTTCGAAGGCAGTCACCAGAGGAGGCAGAGGGCGCGAGAGGTCAAGGCAATCGGGGTCGGTGCCTAAAGAAACTTGGCAAACGGTGTCGAAAGCGAACCTCCTGAGCAAGTCTTGAAGGTCTAGGGTCCGACCAGTATCGGCATAGTCTTGGAGAAGCGGCAAGAGCCGGTTCTCGACTTCAGCTTCAAGCGTCCTCACGACAAAGTCCCTTAACGAATTGGTGCTGAACTCGTGGCTGGCGAGCTTGCGCTGGGTGCTCCAGAGAGGACCATCGACGTTGAAGATGCCGCAGCCGAGGAAGTCGCCGAGGATGCTGGTGAAGGGGACGCCCTTTGGGTAGTTTTGGAAGTTGGCCTTGAGGACGTGCTCGACGTTGTCAGGGTTGGCGGTGACGACGGTGCGGCACGCGCCGAGCCGGTGAATGACGATGGTCTGGGTGGGGGAGCGGGAGAGGAGGTCGGTGTACCAGTCGAGAAGGCGGGAACGGTTCCGGTAGAAAGAGAGGAGACACCCAATGATGGGATGAGAAGGAGGGCCGCGGCTCATACGATGAGAAGCGGAGGATGAGGTCCTGTTGCTAATGTTCAGGTGAAGGAGGGAGAGGCAGGCAGACAAGATCACAGAAAACCCTACCAACAGGAAAAAAGACATGATGTGAAGGATTATGGGCAGAGGATATCTAAGTGCGAGCTCGGGAGAGGAAGAACCTAAGAGCTGATGTATATATAGGTACACACATCTTGTAGAGGGTTGAGCGACGCAATGCATCATAGAATGTGTGTATATCTTCTAGAGAGAGAGAGAGAGAGAGTTGAATGGCAGAAGAGAGAGAGAGAGAGAGAAGACTAAAGAAAGAAGGGTTTAAGTCATCACGCAAACTTTCTACAAAGCGGTAACAATTATTGGTGAGATTGTGGTGGGGGGTCAAACGGTGGCGTCGGGGTTTTGATTCGACGGCGATGTTGGGCGGACTGGACTGGCGTCCCGCGGACAATGCGTGGCACGCAGCCGCGGACAATGCGTGGCACGCAGCCGCGGACTTTCGATCGCCAACACATCCCATCCTTCGGCAGACGAAATCAAATTCGAAATGTGGGAGATACCCCCAAGCCAAAAAAATTAAAAGAAAAAGAAAAAAGAAGGGAGAACTGGCATTGAAGGGCACGTGGTTCTCGAGCTTCGAAAGGGGCGGGACAGCCATCCAGACATGTTTTGCGGCGAGCGAGTACTGTCCTTAATCACAGCGCTTGCCCCAATACCAAAGAAAAAGGGGGAAAACATGGGGCCCGAAGCGACCTTTTGCAACAAGACAGAACAATAAAAAACATAAGAGGCAATCATTTTCGTAAGTTCAAAATCAGCAGGTCGGTCGGGCGAAAGGTGACCACACATGTATCATCACATGCATGTGGATGCGCCGAGATGCATATGTCCATTAACAACCAAAGAAGGCTAACTCTATGCCTAGCCGACATACATTAATATATAGCTTTATCTATTAGAAAATAGCCCATTCGAATAATGATACGGTAAGTGTTGACATTAGATCTTGCTTAGGGTGAGTTTGTTTTGTCGGAAAAAATTTACTAAAGAACTTTATCTAGACTTTCTATTCCTCTCTCTCCCTCTCCACCTTTGCACTGTTGTCATTAACCCAAAGTCACCATTGCCTTATGCCACCACCTATCACGCCGCCATTGACATCGCATCACCCTATAATGCCATCGCAAATTGTCGTCGTGTTCCTTAGTTATTGATCCATGGCGCTCAGTTGGCTGCTGCCTATCTAGTCTTGGTCCTCGATATTATGACCTATGTAGCCTCACTATTGCCTCAAATGGCATTCTCACCCTTAGGTGACACAAAATGATCTCTAAACCTCTTGTTGCATTCTAGGATCTCCACCCGCTTGTTTAAGCATCACCACTAATCTGCATAGTTGGTGGTAAGGAACCGAGAACTGTCCGAACGCTCGAAATTGAACTGGACTAGCCCATAACTGGCAATACCCATGGAGACCAATATAGTTTCCGGTTCCAACTGATTGGAACCGGTGAGTACCGATTTGTTTCCTTTTATTTTCTCTTTCTTGCCTCTTGTTTGCAACATTCTACATTCACTCTGTCTCCCCCTTCCTTTGTGATTTTCCCTCACTTTCTCATGGTTGCCCCTTGCATTTTCCCTTTCTTTCTTGTGTGCCAACCCTTGGATGGAAGGAACCGAGGCATCATAGTAAAGTAATCTTGTTTGTTATCTTTCCCTGCGATTTTCTTTTTGTTAGAAAGTCCAACCCAAAAAGCTTAATAGATGAAGGGATACTGCATGAATATAAATAGAATTTATAACCCTAAGTCAAGTGATGTTAGATAATAATACATTAACACTCCCTCTCACGTGCAAGCCGGATTATGAGTGGTACGTGGAAATTTGGTCACGCACATTTGCGAAGGGATAAAACTAATGCTGATACCATGTTGAGAAACAAAAACTGAATTGAATACTTGATTAGGCCAATGTGACCCGATCTATCAATCAAATACTCTCAACCCCTTCTTAGAGTTGGCGAAAGCTTTCTCTCTTGCACCATAGTTTCCCTTAGGTTTCTTCGAATTTTGTGGTTGTAGGATTGAGGAGCAGCGATCAGCATTTCCTCGGATCGAACCGGTGGTCCAATTCTTGGGTGGATTCGTGGAGCCTAAGGGTAGTTTCTTGTTCCAAAGTGGGAACCTACACCCGAACCATACTCATGTCTAGTGGTAAATATGACTATGGAAACCCTAGAGTGGCAAATCACTTTGAGCAGCTTGGGCTCAATGAAAATCCCAATCTCCACTTTATCACGTCCCCGAAATAGTAGATCCCCACTGCGTGGAAGTGGTAGGCCACGACTGTCTTCCTTATGTCCTCACCTCTAAAGCCCGCGAACATGTGATACTTTCATTGGTCAATCAAAGCAGAAGATGAAATGTGTGACTTGATTTCTTCAATTCCCATGAGGACAATGCGTGATTGAGTGAGAGACTACGAAAAGGATAGAAAGTTTCCTTATAGGTGATATTTGTAGGATGCGTAAATTGTGAATGAGAAGGGCCACACAGGAAAGTTTTGCCACCACACCAAATTGGGGCGAAAGTGGACATGTCGATTGGGAAGGTCCGGTTGGGGAACACGACCGATCGGCCAACATGACAATCAATAGTGGTTAGGGGCAACAACAAACACACTCTTACTTAAAATAATAAAAGAAAATATCGATGTTACGGAGCTACCCTAAGTGAAATGGCTCCATAACAAAGTAACTACTCCCTTATGATCGCTTAACTTTGGTGATACTTGCAATTAGATCGCCAAAGTTAAATTTAAACCAAGTAATGCGCTAAAGTATCGTCCTTTTTTCATGTTTTTCTTTAAAATCACCGACAAGTCAATTTCAATGTGAGGACTCTAACTAATCTTATTAGCCCTATTACTATACATCATCTAACCTTTTGTATATTAATGACAAGACAATCATAGATAATCTTGAACATTAGTTTGAAGTACTAGTTTGGATTGTTGTTTCTGGGCGCGAAAGGGCACCCATATGAAAATCGCAATCCGGATACGTTGCTTGATTTGGAGAGAGAAAGAGGGAGAGAGGAGGAGATTTGAGGAGATGCGCACAATCCGATAAGCCCGCGATCGAGAGCCCCACCATGATGATTTTGATATGAATTCCCGTCGGCACGTATGAACTGGAAGGAGCCGGGTCGATGTCGACAGCGGAGAGACCCACGAGGGGACTCTCGAACGTGCACGTGGCGAGGACGAACGAAACGGGTAGGTGCGTCGACCGAGCGACGATTCGGCCGGTGGCTTTCAAGAGGGTTCCGCCGTTGAAGGGGGGCGTCCGCTTTTGCTCAGACGCCGGGGGCGACACTCTCCCTCTCTCTCTTGTCTGCGCCCCAAACCTCTTTTACGGACCACCCATCCGTGGCCAGGCACCCACACAATTTTCTTGCTCCATGCAAAAGGGAATGGAGGCATCATTGAGACCTGTCACATGGATGGATCAGGACAATTTAGGTTGAGTTGAAAATGGGTTGATCCAAATAGATCTATTTATCCTGTTTTAACCCATTTCCATGCAATACAAATTTATTGATTCATACCTCACCTAACTCGTAATCAGTTCATATTAAACTCAATTCATATTGTTAAAACACTCACATATATAATCCAATCAACAAAAAATTCATACTCAAGTAGAGATGAGAGTGCGAAATGAGTGAGCACAAGAAATGAGGGTGATGAAGAATGAAGAAAAAGTCGTAGAGATGGGTCTAAATAAGTTGTAAACCTTCTTATGACTATTTAACACCCATATTATATTTAAATTAATTTATTAACTGATTGACTTAATATAATTAACTCATTTAACATTCATATGAATTAAGAAATGGGTTAATAACCAGTTATCTTCTTCTCTTTTTTTCCCCCGCATTGGACAAAATGGAAGTTGGACAAAGTCAAACATTTGATAAAATCAAGGCAAATACCAAATCAAACCAAACTGTTAAGTTCAGAATCTGACCTGAACCGAGCCGAAAATCTGGTTTGGTTCGGTTTCATTCAATTCGGTTTTTTGGTTTTTATCTTACTTATTGGAACCAAAGTGAAGAAGAAGTGAGAATAAAGATTTTAAGTTGATTGTTCAATTTTTATTAAGAATTTCGATTCGGTTCAATTATCCAAACTCAAACTGAACCAAACCAAATCGAAAATATACGAAATTTCGATTTGATTCAATTCGATTTCGATTTCGATTTCGGTTCGGTTCTTGAGACTCTTAATATGCACATGGAAAGTCAATGAGCTTGGTTTCCCTATCGCCCAACGCCAGATCTATTCACGGGCGTTCTTGTCAAGTAAGGGGCTTGGCGATTCTTTAATTGAGAGTAGTGTTTGTGTATTCGCATGTGACGGGGGACCAGGGCATTTAGGAGAGCATGTGAAATGCATTCCCTTTTTCTTTGGAAGGAGTAATTTATTTACATGCCATGGAAACGTTAATGTCAAATCTTGGTTAAATATGCTGCACAGAGATGGCATGTATTTTAATATATTCACTAGTATACAGCACATGAATCATTTGTAGGTTGCAAAAGATGACCATCGAAATAACAAGATATTCAAACTATCATATGGTGACTTACAAGAGAAACATGGCGAATTTTCTAATCATCTCTAACAATGCTAAAGATTCTATTACTAGTAGCTATATGAGAATACGCTTTTCTAGCTCGTCGATTATAATCCGGAAATGCATATGTTCTCAACCGGAAGGGGTAACTTTTCGATACACCTTCTTTTTAAGATTTTCAACAGTGTCTTGATGCGGCCTTTAACTGCTCGATAGACTTCTTCTTTTGTTGATAACGCGGCATGTTGCTTCCCCTTTCAATTCAAAAGGTTTTCCAAAAAAGAGAAATTATCATTCTGCCTTGCAATAAATGGAAAAATGCTTGTGTTTACTATCCTATAGATGAATTCATGTGACTAAAAGAGGGAGAATTATCAAGAAAATTCTAAACCTATTGCAATTATGTCAATTCGGTATTAAACCTTTTTTTTTGGTCAATTAAATTTTAAACATTTTTGTATTTGTGCCAATTCAATCTATCTGACCAATTTTGAGCAGTTAGCGCTAATGTGGCTCGGCCTCGCCTAGTGAGTAGTGGTTGGTGAGGTTGGCCTCTCCAGTGGCTGGCGAGGTCTAACGACTGGCTAGAGGACGAAGGAAGGAAAGAAAATAAATAAATAATTCAAAAAAATATTAAATGTATCAACATCAGTACCAACTAGTCAAAATTTGGCGAATAGACTAAATTGACATAAATGCAATAGGTTTAGGATTTATTGGCGAAAGAAGTAAAGATTTTCAGCTGAATTAATATAACTACAATAAGTTGAAAACTTTTTAGGCAATTTCTTCGTATAGAAAGGCAGTCTCCTCAGTTTGTGCAAAAACCATATCCAACAATTGATGAGGGGGATACAATCTCGGCTTGAGTAGGAGGAGGAGGAGGAGGAGGTACTCCTTTACGTGTAGCCATTTTAACGTACTGAAAATGACAAGTCTAGGGGACCCGAGGTCAGTAGACGTTGCACTAAATTCGAATGCGATGTAACAAAGCAATCAAGGGAAGTGGGCTCGTCTAGTGTTCACGTGTCCAAAACAACAAAAAATGGGTAGCATTTCGGCTCGAGCGAAAACGAAGTGACCCGGTGGAAAGCTGAGGTTAGGCGGAAAGCAATGGGAGGACGAACTCCAAAAATGACACACACAAAAGGGACGTCTCACCTCCATGAGAAGATTGTTCTTTAAAAGGGACAAGACAGAGAGAGAGAGAGAGGCAAAAGTCTCTTGGAGCTACTGCTGCTGCTGCCGCTGACGCCGCAGTGGATGGGGCGGATCGCTTTTCTTCTCTTCTCTTTTGTCGTCCATTTAGAACACGTGAAAAGTTGGAATCACGTTTCTCTTTTGCATCCGAAACGTGGGACCTTCCTCCTCACCTGCCCCCTTAATCAGGTAAGGGGTCTTTGGACTTTTGGCAATGGTGATTGGCTGGCGGACGCGCTTTTTCACGATGTTTGACTCAGTTTATTTCACGGAAAATAATTTTTAGAAAAACTTTTTCTGGATTTTCTAATATTTATTTCATCGTAAGTGAATTGATTGAAAAAAACATTTTCAACAAAAGAAAGAAAATGTTTTCCACTTTTCAAGTAGGGGAAAAAAATATTTTCCACACTTACTCTCTTATCTTATACCCCTACTAGTCTCCACTTCTTTCTTTCTTTTTTAATTTGTCTTAAAAGTTCAAATTTTTTTTACCTTATTTGTCTTCTTTGTTTCCTTTCCTTCCTTAGCCGATCGTCGAGCACAACAATGGTCGACAGCCAGCCATGGCAATAGCCGGTGACTGACCACAAAGCTCGCCGATTTGGCGAGGCTCGAGGCCAATGAGCTCAAGCTTGTAAGCCTGCCAACCTTGAGCCTCACTAGATGGTGAGCGGGAGGTTTTGGCTCGCTAATCGGGCAAGCTCGCCAACCTCGAGCTTGAGGCTCACACTCGCCAATCTAGTGAGTGGCGACCCAGTGCTTGCTTGTAGTTGGTCGGTAGTTGACAATGTGGCCGGCGACCGGCCAAAGGAGAAGATAAAACAAAGAAAAAAAGAAAAAGAAAAGTAATATAAAATCAATTTTTTATAAAATAAAATAATTAAAAATCGATTTTAAATAATAAAATAATAATAAAATTATTGAAAAATAATGTATAGAGGAAAATATTTTCCCTACTAAACAGCGAAAAATATTTTTCACTTAATTTTTAGGTTTCACCCAAATATTGGAAAATAACTATATTTTCTTGAGAAATGACTTACTGGAAAATATTTTCCAAAAATACTATATTTTTCACAAAACAACAAAGCCTTAATCAACTTTAATTATCTTCCTACTATTTGTTTGTTTTTTTTTTATCTGTTCTATTTTAACTCTCAATTTATTTTCAAACTTTTGATTTATCTCTTTGAAGGACATTGAAGTCAAAATCCTACTCTTGAAGCTATTTGTCTCCGTCCTAACTTTTGTAGAAAATGAAAATTCAAACCTGCCATCTATTCATTCCTATGTAAGAGTAGTGACAACCGAAACAAACTCTAATTATTCTCCTATCGTTTGTTAGGTCGGCCATGAATGAGAAGTGCGTTATTTCCATCGGAAAAGAGGCTAGAGAGCCAGCTATCCTAAAAACTTTACTCAATCAAACTAGGCCCGAACATATTACGAGGGATTCCCGCGTACGGAAAATACATACGTCCACCTCTTAGGGAATCCTTACGTTGTTCATCTTTGAATGGCGGACTTTCTTTTTTAACTTGAATCTCTCTGTCTTTTCCAGCATTCTTTGGTATATTCTTATTCTCAACAATTCTGATGGAGATTTCAATGGGGATGGTCATATCACCTGTCCCCATCGCGCTTGCTGTACTTTTCTTTGGATTTTTTTAAACTTACGGGTCGGATGCAAAATGAAGGAACAGCCCCAGCAAGAAAAGAGAAGAAAGATACGGGTGGCGTGGCTCTTCCAAATCTTTCTGCGGAAATCATCATCATGATCGTACGACGTTAGGACCACAAAAAGCAGTGGACTTTGATGGAGGTGTTTTGCTCACCGCCAAGCTTCCATTCCATTCGAGCGGCCGCCGTTGCCGTTGCTGCTGCCCATCCCTATCCCTATCCCTATCCCTATCCCATGATCGACTTTGAAAAGAGGAGGCTAGATAGATCCCCAATCACCTCACTACCGCCCATCACAAACCACAAAAAATCTGTCTCCACTCCACTGGAGCTGCGATCAAGCATGCTATCCCCAACCGTCCCCGCAATGATAACTCGACACGTGTTTTTCGCCCCAAACCCACTGGGCAATCAGGCTTTCTGGGCCTGTGCTTGTCTCCATATAGACTGAGTTTCATTTGCTAATGATGATCCGGCTCACGATGCCGAGTTTTAAGAAAACCCACATTCCCCAAAAAACAAAATTACAACGTTCAGCACAGACCCGCCGAGAACATAATCAACCAAACTGTATAGTCTGACACACCAACATCTGAACTAGTCGCCCTCGCTTCAAGTTAGTGTGAGTTTGGTTCCCCAGTGTCCCGCCCCCTATGATATTCCAAACCACTATCACAATTACTTAACTTTCTCATACTCTCCATAGGTTCGGTACAGTATGGGCACCTTACTCGACCTTTCTCCTTGGGATCCTTAGCCATTTACACCCTTTAAGCGCGCAATCAACTCATCCTGGACATGTAAAGACAGCTGATCAGCATATGCAGATGAATTCATAATACCAGTAACGAATACACAACCATGACAAAGGATGGAGCAATCGGTCCAATAAATAAGATGAGACAATCAGTCCAATAAACAAGCAGATTCATCAATTCAAGTCGCCAACTCAGCATTACCAACATAGAGTTTTCTATTTTTAAATCAAAACCAGCTCAGAGGTGTATCAATGAGGAGACCTCACATAAATTGAGGTCATGCTCACCTTCTTGCCTTTGGGAGAAAGACCTCTTTCCTTGAGAAGTGCACGAAGCCTCTCCACGGTCAAACTATGCAAGTCCTTGTCTGGTAAATGAATGCTTGAACCCTCTGAAATTCAGATCCAATTAAACTATGAACCAGCCAAACCGCAAAACTTGTTTAAAGGGACTAAGATGTATAGGGAAAATCAAGTTCCTCCTTTGTCAGTTCTTCATCCTAGTCTTCCCTCTCTCTCCAGAATCAACATGCTAAATTTCTCATCCCCTGCCCTCAACCACCCTTTCCCTTCCCCCCTTTCCAAGAAAAAAATGAGAATAGAAGCTACTTTGGCGAGGCAAGATAGAATATATATAAAATAACCAGTTGTAGATGTCCATAGATTGTTGTTTGCAGTGATCATATGGTCAATATAAGAAGGATATTGCATATACCAGTTAAGCCCTACAATTGCTAGAAAAGGTCACTTCTTCAATAACCTCAAATAAGACCATATAAAATAGCCAACACCAACACCATCACTTAGAAGAAAACCCTTCAGTGACTATATATTGATATGATTAACGAAAAGTTTTGCCATTGTTATGCAAACAATCAAACCATGAAAGGTTTTTCTCATTTCAAACAGTGATAAGGAAATCGCTGCAGTCGCAAGAGGAAATGGATGCCCTTCATCCATTCTCATCCAATCAGTGAATAAATTTCTCTCATATTTTTAGTTGTGAAGAATATGGTGTGCAACTTGTACGACAACGATTAAAGGTGAAAGAAGCAATGTCTTACCTTGTCGAGAACCAGCTTGACCAGCAGGTTTCTTAGATGATGTCCCACTATCCAAAAGTCTCTCGGATGCTCTGCAAAAGCAAAATGATTGCCATCATAATCATGTAACAAGAAGAAAGATGACTGGTAAAAATATGATCCCTAGAAAATAGTTGTTTCGCGGTAGACATGAAACGCATCACTAAGCAGACTGTTTACAGTTGCTACAAATGCAAGCAAAGCCACATATCTCACAATTGAATACTGAATACCTCTTCCTAGAACCTTCAGCTATTGTCACCCCCTTTGCAATCTTCGAGATAGTATGTACCGTCTGTTTCCTGATCGTGAGTGCTCTTATCAGTATATTTTGTTGGTTTGTCTTTATCACTTGCCCCTCTGCATATGAAAGGGAGGTCAGTTCCTTACATTCCAGAGCTAGTAATGTGCTTTGACAACACATGGATGGACTACATCTGATAGTAAACATGAGTGAACACAAACAGATGTCACTACATAGTAAACGAGACGATTAGCAAATTCACCTAAGTTTTCCCCTCTGCTCCATTTCTCAGCAAGTAAACATTAGTATGCATGATACAAGAGTGGCACAATCTACACCACATGATTACTAGGATGATGAAACAAGAGTTGGAAGTGGGCAAAATACAGCCCACCAAAATCATAGAAGGAAATAACCGCTTCATTATTCACTATTATATATTTGCATCAACACGAGCATCAATAGTCATAGTGACAATGACGATCTTTATCTAACTATAACTGTTGGCAATGGACAGAGCACAGCCCACCAAGTTTTTAGTAGAGCTTTTGTTATTTAACCAGGTATAAGTATTATACATATGATCATGTCAAATGGCCAAGAGCTTTTAGTTGATTATAGTACTAACCTAAACAGCTTCTATCACAATTGAACAAGACACTATCTTTCTTTTTTTCTTTTTCTTTTTCTTTTTTTTTCCTTTTCCAAATGATAAACTATCCAATGAATGCTACCAGAAATCTAAGAATATGCAGAAGTCAGAGGTGTAAACCTGGTGGTGAAGTGTCATGCTCGCAAACATAAACTCGCATTCCACCCTGCACAAAAAAATCTCGATTTTCAGTTTAGAGATAAACTAGTTATTCACTAGATGCTCAGGGGGGCGAATTAACCTGGATGTGTAAAATAAATCATCTTTACTCGGGGGAAGAAACTTTGAGGAACAATTAACCAAAATGAAAAATATGCTCAGATTTGAGATTGTCACAGTAATTAGACATTTTAAGCCAAGGATCGCTTCCGGGTCAGATGCCCCTAATATAGACCTTGAGAACTCCAAAAGCACAGTTTTTTAGCAAGTGAGCATCATCAAAAGCATCGGGGAAACAGCAATCCTCATTAACAGAAAAAGGAAATAATTCCACAAAATGAAGGAAACATGTATTGGAACCGGAATTCTACTTCACCAGAATCCCCAAAGCACGCAGTGTACAAGAACGCAAGTCACGAAAGAGAACAAATTCGAGCGTCTACTGGAGCATTGCTCAGTACCCAACTCCTGCCCCGAAGTCTGAACAAACATCGACATGGGTCCAGTCCCAATACAGTAAAAATTCCAGGAAGCTAAAATGCCGATGACCCGGGAATGCAGAGACGAGATTCCGCTCCCCGGAACTCCTCAAGCATCAACTGGACCGTAAAGGGAATGAATAGCACGAGAAAATACACGACAGCTAAACTGAAAGACTAGGGCTCCGGTGGAAGGAGACGGTCAGTGAAGACACAGAGAGAGAGAGAGATCACCGGATTGGAGGAGAGGACGGTGGAGGAGAAGAGGCCCCGAGACGGAAGGTTGGAGAGGAGCTTCGACGCCGGATTCGGCGGCGAGAGGTGGCCGGAGGTGCCTTCCATGGCGCTCGGAGGCCCGCCCTCGCCGAGGGATGCGCGCGAGAGAACGAGGAGAGAGAGAGGAGACGCGAGTCAATGAGGAGCAAGGGGACACGACTCAAACTCCCCCTCTTCCTTTTGATCCCCAAAAATTTTACCTAAAGTGGTAGATTACCGAAAAATTTATCCATGTTAATTCAATTTATAACATTTTTATATTTTATCAATTTAATCATAAATCTTCATACAAAATTCCAACTTAGTCATTTTAGTCAATTTTTGTCGAAAATTGTCAATGTGACGATATATCATGTAAGATAGTCTGCGATGACTAAATCGCTATATCGGCAATTTCCGATGGGAATTAGCCTAAAAGACTCGTTGGAATTTCACGCGAAAGATTAAAACTAAATTGACAGGATATAAAAATGTCAAAAATTAAATTGGCATCCACATAATAAGTTTATAATTGATTGGATAATATTCTACTAACGTATTGATTTTTTTTTTTTGTCGAAAATACTTCATTAGAAACTACTGCGATGGTGGAGTACATAGATCATTGAAGTCTAAACATAAAATAAGCATAAGGTTTTGCGGGGGCTTGGAAACCCAATTACTGGGAAGGGGCCCTGTCTTATGGGGGCTTTCCAATCCAATCGGCCGGTTAGTGTGTCTAGGTTCAAAAATAAGCTGAACATTCTCCAGCTAGGCTAAAAACTCTTGACAGTCCAGCACTATAGATCTGGAGGCCCACGGAATCTCAGCTTGGCCCAGTATTGCAGCAACAACATTGGAACTGTCGCTGACTAGGAGGACTTTTAGATCAGTTCGTGCAATTGGTTCTGTACTTCTGTTGGAGTTCCGACTTTCCTTCAACTAGAGAAGTGCTTGCCGAACAGCTAGGGTTTCGGCAACACAAGCTGATGGTGCATGAATCCTCCGCGCAAAACCAGCAGCAAGCACCCCATTGGCTCCTCTACAAATTCCTGCAACTGCGCTCTCCAGATCCAGTCCCTTCCACGAGCAGTCGATGTTGATTTTGAGTGAATCGTGAGGAGGAGGCAACCAGCTATTCGTCCCAGAGGTAAGCGCGTTCTTACTCGATCTCTTGCGTAGGTGCTGTGCTCTTTTTCCTTTATGTGGTGGGGTATATTCCACTATCTGTGTGACTTCAGGTTGCTGTTTTTTTCCAGGATTATAAGGCACTATAGCTTGACTATTTGCCATGTGGATGTAGCAGCTCGAATCCTCACCTGTATGAGCAGTGGGAGTCTCAGGCACCATCTCCTCCTCTTCTAAGGTAAAGTCGATCGCTCCATAAAATATATGCCAACAGGGACTTAGATCCTTCACCTCCGCTTTTAGCCAGGAGCCATAACGCCCTGGTTTATCTTGTGCTAATCCCGACTCCTCATAGGGAATACTAGGACAGTAGTTTGCATAATGCCCAATATGTCCACAAGAATAGCAGAAGTGCGGTAATCTCTCATACTTAAAGTCGATCCACCGCTTTCGGTCCCCAACATGAATCATAGTTCCAGTCTTAAGCGGATTTAGCAAGTTCAGTCTGATTTTTGCCTTTCCAATTTTCCTGGAACTATTGTTTCTAGCTTCAATTCTAACATCCTCTACCATTCCCAATTTTGCAGTAATCAGCCTAATAGAGTCCTCCACCAAGGCAGCGCGTGGAAGCCCCACAAGATGCACCCAAAAGGAGCAGCTGGAAAATTCATAACAATATTCCGGAACGGTAGGGTCTCCTTCTTGTAGAACTAATAAGTTACTGGCAAACGACCAAGGACCTGTTTGCAATACTCTGTTTTGCTCATCCTTCAACTTAAAGATGAAAGCAAAAAAACCTAGTTCAATCACCTCACATTTAACCTCTTCTACTTTCCATGCTTTCTTCATAGTTGTCCAAAATGCTTGAAAGTTCACATTAGGTTTTGAGAACAGTTTTCCATACAGAAGGAATTCATTATCCAGTGTTTGTACCTCAGGGGGGTTGGTGTGCAGCACTGTAACTTCATCCGCAGCCCATAGATCGCCCATCTTTTTACAGAGAGCCAACATTCTGAGATGGTTGCCATGGTCTTCCGCCATATTAGGAGTATGGCCTGTACGAAAAAACCTAAATCCAAGTGGGCGGGATGGAAATGGATAAATGGATCGATTGAGGAGTGAAGGGAGCTCTACTTTAAACTTTAGACATCTTCAGCAAGGCTGGATCTCATGCCGATGAAGTTGCAAGCCAAGCTAATTTCTCCATATTGGGTTTCTAGTGAAGAACGTAGGGTTTCAAAAAGGACGGGCAAGTCTATGCTGAAATTCGAAATTAGAAGGGGGTTGAGAATAGGGTTTAATCTTGGGGAGAGGTTTTGTGTATAGCCATTGTCTTACAAAGGATCTAGCTAGGGTTTCAGAAAAGAAACTATCACCTGAGGGATAGAGAAGAGCTCACCTACTGGAGTGGAGAACTATATTTCCTAATGCTGAAATGTTTGCCTACCCGGCTATTGGGTCTGATCATTGCCCTCTTCTATTATGTCTTAACTCAGCCAAACCCAAAAAACAGCCACTGTTCAGATTTGAAGCTTACTGGTTGGATAATCCAGAATGCAAAACAGTGGTGGAAAAGGCTTGGAGAGAGGATACTGGAAATCAGTTGGATTTGGTAAGGAAAACAAGAAAAGTTGCTACTGCATTGAGGCAATGGAGTCAGAAATCATTTAAAAATGCTGCCAAACAGATTGAACAATTGAGAGGAAAACTTACAACCATTATGAACAGGGATGATACAGCCACTAAGTGGACAGAATACAATCAAATAGTTGAGAAAATTGAAACTCTCTGGAGACAAGAAGAATTGTATTGGGGCATTAGATCCAGAATTCACTGGCTTAAGTGGGGAGATAGAAATACAAAGTTTTTCCATGCCACTACTATTCAGAGGAGGCAACGTAATAAAATTTCTATGTTACGGCTCGAGGAGAACAATTGGAGTCGAGACCCTCAGACCATCAAACAACACATCACAGGTTATTATAATAATCTGTATACGTCAGTTGGGTCGAGGTATTATCAGCCAGTTTTGGAGCAGTGTCCCGTGGTTGTTTCTGAGGAAATGAATGAAGCCTTAACAATGAGAGTTACAAGGGAGGAAGTCCAGCAAGCCGTGTTCCAAATGGGAGCGTCAAAGGCCCCAGGGCCAAATGGTTTGAGTGGTCTCTTTTACCAAAGTCAGTGGTCAATAATTCAAGATGATATGTTTCAACTAGTGGTTTCTTTCTTTAATGAAGGTAAATTTGACCCTGAACTGAATACAACTCATATTACACTCATTCCAAAAGTTGCACACCCAGAAAGTATAACTGAATTTAGGCCTATAAGTTTATGTAATTTCAGCTACAAAGTTATAGCAAAGGTGATGGCGAACAGACTTAAACCTTGGCTCCCACATATTATTTCTCCGGAACAAAGTGCCTTTGTAGGCGGTCGGCAAATACAAGATAATATTTTCTTAGTACAAGAAGTACTTCATCAGATAAGGGTCAAGAAGAGGCGAATGAAGTTCCAAGCTGTGTTGAAAATGGATATGCAAAAAGCCTATGATAGAGTTGAGTGGGACTTTCTATGTGATTGTATGAAGAAGATGGGGTTTTGCGAAAAATGGGTGTCTTTAGTCAAATTCTGCATTTCCTCAGTCAGTTTCAAAGTTCGAGTAAATGGAGATTTTGGCGACATATTCAACCCTACAAGAGGAATTCGACAAGGTGACCCTCTCTCACCTTACCTTTTCCTAATAGTGGCTAATGTCCTATCCCACCTTATGAACAATGCTGTCAATGATGGAAGCATAAAAGGAATTAAGCTGAATCCCCACTGTCCTACTCTCTCCCACTTACTCTTCGCGGATGATGCCATCTTCTTCTTAGATGCCACAATGAGGGAGGCTCAAAACCTAGCAAATCTACTTATTTGTTACTATTTTGCTTATGGTCAATCTGTTAATTTAAACAAGTTCGGAGTGTTCTTTGGGAAAAGTTGCCCACAGGAGCTGCAACAAAATATAGCATCAGAATTGAGAGTTCCTATTTTGGAGAAAACTGGGAAATATCTAGGAATACCATCTGATTGGAGTCAAACAAAAAAACAAATGTTTGCCTGGCTTTTATCTAGAGTTGACAGAAAATTAGAGGGATGGAAAGAGCAATTGATATCGAAGGCGGGAAAGGAGGTGCTGATCAAAACAGTTATTCAGGCGTTACCCCAATATGCCATGTATATTTTCAAGATTCCTATATCTATATGCAGAGCAATTGAAAAACGAATTTCAGCCTTTTGGTGGAAGCAGAATGTGAGACATAAAGGAATCCATTGGAAGAACTGGGACACCTTGAAAACCAAGAAGGATAATGGAGGATTGGGGTTTAAAGACCTAATTGACTTAAATAGAGCTATGCTGGGGAAACAAGCTTGGAGACTGAGTCAAGCTCTAGAAGCCTTATGGAGCAGGATATTTCAAGGCCTCTATTTCCCTAGTGGTAATCTATGGCAAGCAAAGAGGGGAACCAGACCATCTTGGGGCTGGCAAAGCATCCTTATAGGGAGGGACATCATTGAACTAGACATGAAATGGGAGGTAGGGGATGGGCCAAGTATTAATTTAAGACAGGACCGCTAGTTGATGTCAGGCAAAATAGGCGGACCAGCAAATCACAATGACCCCCAATTAGTGGCTGACATTATTAACCTAGAGCTACGTGAATGGAATACTCGCTTGCTGAATGAATTCCTCGACAACAATACTAACATATTGATTAGGTTTATCTTCAACTGAGGTTGTTGTCACCATCTCAAATCCAGTATTGTGTGATTAATGGTTTCGAGCATCCTTACTTGTCATGCTCACTTTTATCATCATTTACGTTACTTTTAAATCATTATAAATGGTAAGAGTTCATGAATATATTGAGAAGGTACTGAACCAGCGAACGTCTAATTTAGAGAATGCTGAGTTGTATATGCAGTATCTTTCGTAGTTTGGTCAAAACCACTCATCATTTGGATGACAACATTCTCGATGGTGGTCTTCCTCATCCTTTTGCCGATTTGAAAAATGGCCTTAATGATGAATAGATAAGATGAATGATAAGACCAAACGAGACGAGACTTGAGATGGTCAAACGACTCTTTTATCGACCCTCTTCATTGTCCATTTAAAGAAGGGAGGGACATTACAACTTTCGTATCGTTTGGTTCCCCTCCATTTCCTTCAGTCTCGTTTCCAAACTCAAAACCACCAAAACACGACGAAGCCAATGCGTTGGCATGGGGTGGTGTCTTGCTTTACATTGCTTGAAGCAGAGTGACCTCAATATCTCTCTTTCATTCAACACACAATCGTGCTTTGCTTGAACGAAAAACTAACCATTATCATTTCCCCATTCTTTGTCATGAGTCTTTGCCTTTGTAAAAAAGCTACATCATTCGCACTTTGCTTATAGAGCGACATTCTTTCCAGAACAAAGGGTGCTGACGAACTTTTCCCCACGCATCCAATGACATCAAGACCGGTCAATCTAGTACTTCACCCTGATTGTATCTAATGACTTTGATCGTGAATTCTTGCCATCTGTGTTTATCTGTTGTTCGGTAGTGTGTCATCAGAGTCCTACTTACAGGCTAGAAGCAGTTGGCTTTAGAACAAAGAAGGCTGTCAAATGTTGTACCTGAAACACATTGCGGGCACTTTCACATTGCTATCAAATTTCGTTCATGAAACATGTTGAAGAGGTATTTTCAGAACAAACAAACTTCTTCTTCTGAGTTATGTAGATGAATATTCTTGCATCCACCTATCGCAGCCCAATTCCATAATTGGATAATAGGAAACGACCTGCCACCCTTTTGATAGAAGAAATGTCATCTCCGTCTCATTATAAATCAGGATCCAGAATGCAGATGATGAAAGGGCTGAAATTTGACTAAATTGCATGCATAAGCCATATGTATTGCAATGAAACGGTACAATTACCAAAATACTGGCACGCCAAACAAATACGAATATTGATTAGCAGATGTAGTATAAGGCTACATGACAGCCTCCTCAAAATTGATCAAAATTTGTTCCTTTTGTGGCCTATGTTTTCTGACCTGCAGTAAAGAGAAGATGGGAATATTTATTTGGTCAACATGATATATTGAAATAGCCAAAGTCATTGCTTGGTGCTTGATGCTCGATGAAGACAAAGTAGAAAATAAGCACTTGTTGATCCCTTCAGAGGTGTATGGATATTTAATGTGAAAGCCTAGCATTTTGCCCCACGAGCCCTCTAACACTACTAGTGCCCCTCCATGAGGTTGAGTATCAGTGAAATCACAGCGAAAGAAAACTATAAGTGGAGGAAAAGGAAAATACACAGGGTTTCCAAGAAGGCTTACCCTCACACCAGCCATCGACAGAAGTTTGTGAGATGCAATATATTCGACGTGTGAATTGTTGAGCCTCTTCTCCACGAAATATATAACTTCAGAAACTCCTGACTGCAACATTGGAAAAGATCCATAAAACGTTACTTTTAGAAATCCCAAAATCTCCTAGAAGGCCAGGGAGGGGGAATTGCCAATACTAGATTCCTATGCAACAAAGGTTAATTATATGGTCTGGGCTCCTTCAAAAACCTCTCAAAAAAATCATTCAGCTTGAAAGAGGAGCATTCAACTCCCAGAAAGTCAATCAAATCCGAGCAAAATCTTGTCTGATTTGGCACCCCAAAAGAGATTATCATTGGACACTCTACTGTAGCTTCTGACATCAAAGCTGCATGTGAAGAGCATGTAATATGGCTACGGTCTAACACTCACTTGGCACTAGTAAGCTTTCTTCAGAAGTAAGATAAAAAGTCCAGGAACATTACCGTGAGACATACCATCTTAAATATGGTAATTACCTGAATAATAATCTTCGCACATTCATTGCAAGGAAACATCGTCACATAAAGCTTCTACAAGTCAACAGTAAAAAATTACCTTAGCCATTTTCAGCACAAATTTCAGACATGGTCACAAGGATTGTTAAAGAAAAATAAGGAAGATATAGTTGATCAATCTTCCTGAGAATAATGCCCTCACATAACATTACAATAATTCAGAAATTGTGATAACCTGTCCAGCAGCAGAAGCGTGGTTTGTGTTGAGGATAGCATTGACCTCAGCATGACACACATATCTACAAGAGATGACAAAGGGAGTCGTAGTGAAAACCAAGACATGTCTACAAAGTCATCAGAAGGGTGATAAATTACTACTGGTCAAAGATCTGATCAAGCACAGGTTTTGAGCTGGATTATTGTTTCCGTCTATTCAAAGTTTGGGCAGAAAACTAAACTTAGCATGTGATCCTCCCTTAAGAATTGCTATCAATATAAGTAGACGAGTGAAAGGTAGGACGAGAACCGCCTGACACTTACGGGTATTTTGTCTCCAAAGGATCCCCAGATTTGGATTTCTGTGATGAAAAAGAGAGCATAATAAAAGAGGGGACAAATTGATACTGTTCATACATTGACGATATCAGAGATATTCTTTGTTTCATGCAGATACCTTGGCCCAAGGAAGCTTGTCATCAGAACAACCTCTGGGAAATCCATTGTAGCCAATCCCTGTTGGAGGACAGTTGTGAGGAACTCGTGGCAACAGTTTTCTGGTGCTATCCTATCAGAGTTATCGATTATGCACAACGCCAGAACAAAGTTCCCAAGAATCCAAAACTACATATGATACCACATATGAAATAGACCGCCCACGGGGGGAATCGAATAGAATGGAGTTGAATTACTTTAAATGTCGCTCTCATCTAGTGTTACATCCTTCTTCGTAATTTACACTAGATAGTCAAAAAGGAAGGTTGTGCATTTCTCACGACCATGTAAATCACTCAATGTCAGTACAGCAACATTTGCCCCCGTTAAATCACATGAATCTACCGAATAGACATAAAAGCTTATGGCATCGTGGACGGACTAACCGAGTATAATCCCATTCTGACTCACCAAGCATGCGCCAACCTGCGGCATGGACACAAGCACCAACAAGAATTCAACACTTTGCTATGGAAATCAAGAAACGCCAAGTTCCGGCGAGAAGAACGAAACTGCGAAAGCGGAGAAGGGGCAAGTCGGTCAGCATGAAGCCGAGAAATGCGAATCATGACCTGCCTGTTGGGGTCCTTGGATCTTTCGGCCGACAAGAAGGCGATGGCCATGAAATAGTCATCCCAAGACAGGTACCTAAGGAAGGAGAACGAATTGAAGAAAAGAGAGAGTGGGTTCTGCAGGAACCCTAAACAGCTGAAAAACGAAAATGGGGAAGGAAGACAGCGACGATTGAAGAAGCTGGCGAAGCGGCAACCAAGAAAGCGTACCCTTGGCGCTTAGAGGGGTCGAAAGGAGAGGGCTTGCTGGGGACGACCCCGTCGAGGGGAGGAGAGGAGGAGCGTTCGTGCTGATTGCTGCTGCTGCTGCTGCTGCTGTTGCTGTTCTTCTTCTTCTTCGTCGTCGGGGGATCGAAGTGGAAGAGGAAGACGAGAGCGACGGCGGAGGCAAGAGCCCCGAAGAGAGTGGCTGACGTCACTAGGCTCACCTCCCGGCCGTTCATCGGATCAAGAGGGAAGATTCTGCGGCTGCGAGATGGAGATGGAGATGGAGATGGGGATGGCGGGGAAAAATAGCGGGAAATCGAAGATGAAGAAGAGGGGAGAGAAAGTGCGCGGATGAAAACGTCACAATTCTTTTTCTGGTCTGCTTTCCAGACATGTGGAGATGGCCGAGTTGGTCTAAGGCGCCAGATTAAGGTTCTGGTCCGAAAGGGCGTGGGTTCAAATCCCACTCTCCACACACCACCTCTTTCTTTCTCTCTCTCTTTTTCTCGTCCAGAAAAGGAAAGATGTCATCTTTTACAACGCTTTTACTCAAATTCATTCACCCACATTTATCGATCATACAAATCTTTTGGCGGGTCTCATCTTTTTCGTAAAGATTTATGTTTTGGAACTTGAATATGTATCCTTTCCGTCGGAAGACAGAAATTGTTAAGACACGAGAAGAGATCATCATGATTGAGGAACGACAAACAGCACCAGTTTTCAATCCTGAAATTTCAACCGTATGACGACCCTGAAACTTCAGTTTTGAAGCAAACCTGCATCAAATTGGTTCAGCACCGGTTTTCAATCCTGGCATTTCAACCGTATGACGAGCTTGAAACTTCAGCTTTGAAGCAAACCTGCATCAAATTGGCTAAACCCCGCGCTTGTGCCAACCGTGAAGGACAACCGACTCGTGTGACCCCACGACTCCCCGAGGAGCTTGTGCCCCCATGCTTATCGACCCAAGAACTCATAGACAGAGACTTCCCTTCCGAAATTGAACAAAGCATACATCACCATTCTTGAACAAGTGAATAACACATGGTGTACTTTTCAAAACGTTATTAGGAGGACAGAGAATCAAATGCATTGTAAGAACGCTTGCCCATCACTCGCAGAAACATTGGTAGCAAGAGAGTAGGAGTAGGTAAATCATCACCAGAAAACCTGTTTTAAGGTTTAACACGTTCAGCTGTCATAAACGAAGATACTTCAAGCACCAAAAGTAAAGATGTCCATTCTCGATGAGCAAACTAATCACCCATGGAGTTCTGTCCCAATTTCCACCATGGGCAATGGAAGTATCAATAGACCGCAAAGCACTATGAAAGCAAAGCAATGCAAGCAGTGACTCAACTTTCAGAAGGGAACAAAAGAAGCTGCAGTACACTCATGCCACACGTAAAACATCTAAAAACATGTAACCCAACTCCAATTGCAACTAATAAGGCATTCATATCTTGGCATGGAATCTTCACTTCAACATTACCGTGCCAAAATGTAACCACAAGATTTAAACCAGAACAAATTAAACATAAACAAGAGATACTATTACAAGATCTTCACGATCAAAGTTCGAACACCATCACTAAACCGCAATTTATTTGTTCTACTCAGCAAACTAGTGATGATAACTAAATCAACGTTCACATGCTCTGATATTACATAAGTACAAACTACTCCTTGCCATTACTAATAAAATGACTAAGATCTTCCCGTGCATTAGCACATGTGAAAACTATAAGGGAAGGAAGCGCCACAAGTCTGATTTTAAGGCTGCTGAAACGTACAAGACCATTGGGGACATCAATACGCTGTTCGTCCATCACCCTCGACTATCAAATCTTTAAAAGCCCCACCACTAGGAATCATAGGCAACACGTGCTCTTGATGGGGAACAACCACGTCTAGCAAGTATGGCCCAGGAGTTTCCAGCATTTTCTGAATTGCAGCTCTAACATCTGCTTTCTTGGTCACACGAGCAGCGGGTATTCCACAAGCTTCAGCAAACTTCAACATGTCTGGGAATATCTCAGACTCTCTCGACGGATCTCCTAGGTAAGTGTGTGCCCTATTGGCCTTGTAGAAGCGATCCTCCCATTGGACAACCATGCCCAGGTGTTGATTGTTCAATAGAAGAATTTTAACCGGAAGGTTCTCCACTCTGATAGTAGCCAACTCCTGGACATTCATGATAAAGCTTCCATCTCCATCAATGTCCACAACAATGGCATCAGGCTTTGCAACAGCAGCTCCAATAGCAGCCGGCAACCCAAAACCCATAGCCCCTAATCCTCCGGATGTCAGCCACTGTCGAGGCCTCCTATACTTGTAAAACTGTGCAGCCCACATTTGATGCTGCCCGACACCTGTACTTATGATTGCATTTCCATTGGTCAACTCATCAAGAACCTGAATCGCGTACTGAGGAGGTATGGCATCCCCAAAAGTCTTAAAACTTAATGGGTACTTCTGTTTCTGCTCATCAATCTCTGCCCTCCAAGCAGAAAAGTCAAATTTAAGCTTTGATGCTGTCCCTTCTAACAACCTGTTCATCCCTTGCAAGGCCAATTTCACATCTCCACAAACAGAAACATGAGGTTGCTTATTCTTTCCGATCTCGGCGGAGTCAATATCAATGTGAACAATCTTAGCTCGGCTAGCAAAAGCTTCCAGCTTGCCTGTCACACGATCATCAAACCGAACTCCAAAGGCCAGCAACAGATCACTTTTGTCCACTGCATAGTTTGCACATACAGTCCCATGCATCCCAAGCATATGAAGCGACAAATCATCTGTACATGGGAACGACCCTAGACCCATCAAGGTACTCGCCACAGGGATCCCTGTAAGTTGTACAAACCTAATCAACTCCTCGCTTGAATTCAAACACCCACCACCCACATACAAGACTGGCTTCTTTGATTCGGCGATCAACCTCACAATCTGTTCCAGGTGTGCCTCCTGAGGTGGCTTAGGCAACCTCGACATGTATCCAGGCAACCTCACAAACATGTCCCATTTTGGAACCACGAGCTGCTGTTGTATGTCCTTGGGTATATCAATGAGAACTGGACCTGGCCTCCCTGAAGTCGCTAAATAGAATGCCTCGCTGACGATCCTCGGTATATCTTCCACGTCGAGAACCAGATAGTTGTGCTTTGTTATAGACCGGGTGACCTCGACAATAGGGGTCTCTTGAAACGCATCCGTGCCAATCATTCTTCGCGGCACCTAAAAATCGAATAAAATGTCCGTCTGTCAAAACGGTGGTGGGCAATGAACGAACTGAAAAGCCGCAGTTCAAAACTCACACCCTACAAGTCTAGATCTCAGAGATACGAGCGAATGGACTAAACAGGCATAGCCTGTGAGCTATCAAATAAAACAGTGCAGATACGCGCGACTAGAACAGCAGCAAACAAAGCAAGGGTCATCGATGGAACCTGGCCGGTGATAGCGATAATGGGGATGCTGTCAAGCATGGCGTCGGCAAGGCCACTGACGAGGTTTGTGGCGCCGGGGCCGGAGGTGGCGATGCAGACGCCGGGGAGGCCGGAGGCTCGGGCGTAGCCCTCGGCGGCGAAAATGCCGCCCTGCTCGTGGCGGGGGAGGATGTTCTTGATGATGGCGGAGCGGGTGAGGGCCTGGTGGATCTCCATGGAGGCGCCGCCGGGGTAAGCGAAGACGTTGGTGACGCCCTGGCGCTCCAGGGCCTCCACGAGGACATCGCAGCCTTTGCGGGGCTCGTCGGGGCCAAATCGAGAAGCGAAGGTCCCGGGGGAGGGGGGAGTGGTGACGGGGGCGGGGGCGGGGGCGGGGGGCGGCGGCGGCGGCGGCGGCGGCATGGACGGGGTTGGGGAGGGAATTGGAGATGTGGAGAGAAGCAGGGGAGGGGCGGGTGATGGTGGGTTTGGAGGGGAAAGAGAAGGACTTTGGGAGAAAGGAGACAGATTTGGAGGAGATGAAGGTGGAGGAGGAAGAAGGAGGAGGTGGGTTGGCGGAGATGGCGGAGAAGCTGCTGGCTGCGGCCGCCATTGTTCTTGTGGTGGAGGAGGAGGAAGAGGGGGACAGCGAGAGGGAAAACGAGGAGGAGGAAGAGGAGGCGGCGAATGGTGACCATTCGGTCTCCTTAAAATTTAGTGTCCCTTCACGTGCGCTGTCGCCGTCATCGAAATTACGCAATTGCCCCCTAGGTTCGTGTTTGGTAATTGCTCATTATGTGTCTCTGTATCTTTGTTTATTTTTGGCTGCTAGCTATTAAGATTTGTCAAAGACATAGATATCATGTTTCCCTCAAGATTCCTCTTTTTAAGTAGATTCGTCCCCCCGGCCCTCCTCCGGTCTGGCCTAAGGTCCCCTCTTAACCTACGAATACTCCCTGACCCAAAAAAAGGAAAAATAAATAACTCGACATGAAATTGGTCCGAAAAAGCGAAAGTCCAACCCGTGATCTTTGATCGATTGGATGCACCATGACGAAAGAAGAATGCCGTAGAGCATTCGATCGTCGACAAAATAGGTGAAGGCGCGTGGGTTCTCAACATATTGGATTAAAATACCAAGGATCCCAACGTCGCCTTAATGCATCGGTTTGGACAGGAGAAGCCTCTTATCCCTGCCATTCGGGTCTACTCCCCCTCCCCCATCTTGGCTTTTCTGTCCCATCATTCGATTCGCAAGCGAGTCTGCTAGAGGAGGGCCAAACCCAGATCCACCAACCCCGGTAGCTGCAACCCCATTCTATCCAAATTCACTATAAAAAAAGTTTCCTACTTTAAAGATGTTGCTGCTTCAGCCCACCAGAGTTCATCTGCTAATTTGGAAAGAAAATATTCATCAAGAAATGACACGAGACATGCAGAGTCCCGTGTGGAATCACATCGCTTGCCAACGTCCAAAAGTTGGGTTTAGATTGTCAAAAAGTGAGGGCCTCGAAACTTGTCTGAGGGAAGCAAGCTTCACGATTCTCACAAGATCGGACAGAGAGCTGAGACGGGTTTTTCAACGTTACTACAGATCCGCTACTTCAGCCAGGACCAGGACCAGAGCCAGAATGCGTGCACTCACTCATCCATGCCGGTCGAATGAGAATTCTCATTCTCCACGAGTCCCCATCGACTTAGAAGTTGAAATGCAACCATCTTAACAAGTACTCGGCGATTAAAAGAAATGTAAGCAGCAAGCAAAACACTTTGTTGTTTCCTCAACATGTAGGTGACGGTTCCTAGGAACTTCTAAACCATTACACTATCCATTGCTAACGTGCTACTCCAAAAGGAATCAAAAGTTGCTCCAGACTTGTACTTCCACAGATGTCCCCATCTTTCTTTGTTACAAGCTCAGCCTGCAGCTGAAAATATAAAGTTTTTCCAATCAAAAGACGGAAGAAAGACAATTCGGATGTTAGTCCCCCAACCGCCCATGCTTTCACCATGAGAAACCAGAGAATATGCAAGCAATATGAGTCTCTTTCACCAAAAGAAAACACAGTCACAAAGCTTCTCTCCCATATGAGCAGTGCACATACTTAACACGCATCCAACGCCAACTAGAATAGAAGGTATCGGTTGAATAGGGATAAAAGCCACCTAATAATCCACTTAAAAGCGTCTGCAGTTACAAGTAATAACAGATTTAGGTTGCCTGAAAAATGAGATAGGATGTTCATATCATCACATTTTCTTAGGTAACCACCAAGAATTCACAGAACTTCTTTGTGACTATCAATCAAATACGATATAGTATCCTCCCTAAATGACCCATCAAACAATGGGAAGCCACTGCAGAAAAGCATCATCCCATTTGATAAGCAAAGAGAAGCCAAACTCAAGGCACAAAACTAAAACAAGACTTCTAAGCAATGACGGAACAATGTTCGTTTTGAACAATTTAGCATGCAGAAAGTGATTTCAAATTATTCTTTTTTTAAAAATGACTACCATTTGCATAAAAATGAGAAAACTCCCAAGTACTTTGCCAAGATGGTATGGTCTGAGTCTGAGATGCACAGCGAAGAAACATAACCTCTGTTACTACCTATTCTTTAGGGTGTGTGTATGACACTGGCATATTGAACAATCTTGTTTGTCACTAATTCAAGGGGCACATGTAAACCCCAGATTCACAACTAGTTGCATTGCTTTTGATGCCTAATGCACAGAAAAGATTCAACATGCCGAAGAAAAGGAAAAGAAAAGCACTGATATATTTGCAAATAGCTGAATAAAAACATCTCCCTTCTTAGAGCATGCTACCGCAATGTGGACAATTCAAAAGATGCACTGAATAGGTAGGTTGAAAGATTTACTTGTAACGCTTTCAAGTTTTGCATTGGATTCAATTAAGATTAGATACATGAGGAACCCACATGAAACCTCAGTAGGGAAACTTAATTTATTATCTAATTGGGAAGACCATGTCATGGATTTAGTGAAGAAAAAGGATGGGCATCAATGACGCTGGCATTCCATAAGGCTAGATCTTTTCCAGTATCACGAGAAAAGGTACATAAAGGGCCATCATGCTTTCTATAGGGCAGATGTAACATTTATTTGTGAAAACCTAGGACTACGAATAGTCTGTGTTACGACCCATTAAAAGTGAGAACTTCACCTAGAAAAATTCTGCCAAGATGAAAAGCATGTGATTGGTAACTTCACGCGTTGATGGTTTCTAGAAGGTTAACAACAGAAGAACGGTAATGAGTTTGCTTTAATAGGAACCCGAATTACCACAATGGTTTTGCAAAGGCGAAAAGAGTTAGCCAAAAGAGGGCCCTCAAAACTGAATCAATCTATCTACAATCTGCAACCGAATCCTTCTGATAGACTCTCAATAACGAATGCATGTCCAATCGATCAGGGCCTTTTCGTCTCTCCCATCACAAAGGCTCGCTCTGAATCAGTGATAGTGTCGTGCCACAACGAATAACATGCAGATTTTTACAAATGACAGGATAAACATCTACAGCAATTTCAAGTGATGAATCCGTCACCCTAAAGACTATGTATAGCTTTTACAAAAAGTCTCTGCGGTAGCCAAAGGAAGCACCTTTCTTTCACAGAAAAAGGCACAAGATCTACCTTCGAGATCGAGAATCTAAACAGAAGACAACCCGACACTAAAGAGCCATGGTTGGACATTGGGAGATCTACAAAAGCAAGATAACACACACACACAAAAGGAAAAGGAGGGTATGTAATACCTCCTAACCGGACCCAACGATGATGTTATTGATGGGGATGAAGATGAGCTTCACGAAAAACCCAACAAAACCCATGACCACAAATCCAATGGCGGTACGAAACGCGACCTTGGTGAATTCTGCAGGGGAAAGAAGGAACCAATCGGTCAAGAAAAATCGGGAGACGACAGGCAACGCATTTGCATGCGCGAAGCTGGAAGCGATGTGATGGGGGGGAGGTCACCTTTGCGGTCGGGCTTGTGGCAACGCTTGACGAGGCGAACGCTGTCCTTGGCGAAATCCCTGAGAGGATCGACGACCGAATCTACGGCATCCATTCTTCCGTTCCCGGCGACACAGGGAGATGGAGAGGAGACGCGTTTGACGGACTTCAAAGTTGGACTCTCGAATGGATGATGCCGGGTCGATGTGGTCAAAGGTCAGTACTTGTACACGGTCTCCACCCCCATCTGGGTCGGGTGGATATTTTACGGGTCCGGTGTGAGACCTACATCCGTCAAAATGGGTCATAAATGGGTTATATACCAATTTTGACAAATGTATCTATAATGGATTTAAAAATTAAAAAGACTAAAATACATGGGTTGTTAATAAACTTGCATAAGTTTAAAATCTTTTAAAAAGATTATAAGAATAAGTTTTACTAAGTTTAGTTAGATAGAAAAATGTTTTAACAATATGGGTCGGATCGGGTATGGGTTGGATTAGGTATGGGTCAAAAATTTTATACTATACTTAAATGGGTCATAAATGGGTTAATGGGTCAATTTGAGTCGGACCATTTATGACCCGACCCAAACCCGACCCAACCCACCCGTTTAATAGGTGTAGATGGATCCAAGTCCAAGCAAGAGCTCATGGTCCACATTGAAGCCCATAAGTGCTCTCTAAGCTAGGGGTGTGCAACTGGACTGGCTTCACCTGAACCGGACTAAACCACCTGAAAAATAGGGCCGGGAATTGGTTTTCGATTAAATCGGTCCAGGAATCGGGTACCTAGAACCGGACCGATTTTTACCAAGTTAAAAAATAAAATCTACTCTTGATGTAGTGTTTCTGAGTCTCTCTGTTTTCAAAGAATTATTTTAAAAAAAAGCATCTCTCTTAATCAATTTAAGTGAGCATTATCTTTGAAGAATTATTAAAAAGAATTGTTCTCATGCATTGTTTTTTCTCTTTTAATGGTTTCACCTTTAACTACAGTAATAGTAACGAGACAAATGCTATCAACTGTTTCAATCCAACTTAGAAAATATGTCCTTTTAATAATAGCTTTGTCACATACATATGAATAGGCGCATCATATCATTTCAATAGTATTTATGGAAATGAGATTAATATTTGACCAATATTTGTTGTTAATGTTTATGTAATATTAGGATTTTTGCTTTGTCTTATAACGTTAGAAGGATTACATTGTTATATTTTCGCAAATTAATGTAAAATTCGAAATTGTATAGGATGTTAGGTAGTTGCAAAATAGATTTTAATGAAAACAAGGTAAACCCTCGGAAAAATAGGGTTGAGTTCAAAACAATTCTAATGAAAATATGATAGAGTACAAGGTCCAGAAAATGGGAATTGATTATAAAAGGATCAGGTACATGATCCAGATCTAGACTTTACTCACACTAGACCTGATCACCTCTACTCTCAGTTACTATTTGCACATTAGTTAAATGTGATGATGATACTCCAAGTCAAACATCTAATGGCATAATGCGATCTATGGGTAACACACAACCATCACTTCAAGTCCTCGTCTGAAGTTCTTGGCTCTAAAAGCATGGCCCAAGTAAAACAAGTCAGTCATTGTGTTATTAATGATATGGCTAGTTTAATAGTTTGATTCACACGAAAGGGATCAAGTTGTTCCAAAATCTTGTAAGAATAGGATGCCCTCTTGCATGGTGTGTAAGAAAAAGAGCATAGTTTTGAGAAAGAACACTATGAGTGCCAAAAAAAATTTTCGCTTACTTGGATGTCACGTTGGAATAAAATCATTCACTTGAGTGCCAATTTCAACCAAACTTGTATGTGGAATTTCTTATTTTTTATTTTTGAATTTTTATTTTTACTTATACTTTGCTTCCTCTTTTTTCTTTTTTTTTTAGGTTGGCAAGGGTCACCAGTGACCTTTGCCAACTACAAAACCCTGGCCCAGATTGGGTGAAGGACCGCCTCGCCCTCAATCGCAAAGGCCGACGAGGCCTCAACGGCCCTCGTTAGCTTGGGGTGGTCGCGAGCAATGTCACCTAGAGCAAGCAAGGGCCCTCACGGCCTCACCTACAATCAATGAGGTCATGAGGGCCCTCGCCCCTAGCCATCCAAAGCTTGCAAGGGCTGTTGTGGCTTCGCTAGTAGTTGGCGAGGCCCTGACAGCCTTGCCAAGGGTGCCTGTTGCGAGGATGAGGTGGCCTTTACCTAGATTCGGCTGCAAAGCCCTAGGTGAGGCCGTCTTGACCTCGCCCATGGCCTTCGCAGCCAAGGGCAAAGCAACCTAGTTTTGCAACCAGCAAGCTCATGACTCTCGCTAGCCCTAAAGAAATAAAGTAAAAATAAAAATAATTCAAAAATAATAATTTTAAAAATATTAAAATATTGTCTACTAAAGGCCACATTAGACGACTGGCAGCCATATTGGCTTTTCTAGTGGGACAAATTGAAAATGGCACTCAACTAATCGATTTTTCAAATTTGCAGCACTCAAGAGAACGAAAAAAAAGTTTCAACATCAAAGTAAGAGCCGTATGAAAGTTTTGACACTCTTAATGTTTTTACCTCTTTAGCATAGTGTCACGACTTAACTTTTCCTTGCCAACTAGGGAGCGGGGTATTGTCAAAACCTTTCATTAACTCAGGTTTTTCCAAACCCATACCTACGTGATATTGGACATTCAAAATTTTAATCAATTAACCTTATACAGATTTTAATAAAAGGAGTCACCACTAGCTCTTTTGTGATTGGCTGGAAACCCAATAAAATATGGAAAACTATCTTACGATTTATGCAACCAGAGATTATAAACTCGGAGACTTGATTACATCTGTTCGAAGATTGATGCCCTTTCAATACTTACTCGATTGTATGCTAACTAATGACATATCATCCTATCTAAAAGAATTATGAGGTTCGTCCTAATCATTTTAGAGCATGACAGTAACACTCTAAGTATTAAAATGCAAGTCAATTATAACCATAAATGAAAGCACGTAAGCATCCTAATATTATCCCTAAAAAGGAAAAGTGCAACGCAAAACAAATAACCCTATTGTAAAGCCTTAAAGGCTTATCCAATTTTATGTTTTAATACTTTTAAAGGCTTTACAATTTTTTTTCTGAATTTTTCAGAATTTTTTAAATTTTTCAGAATTTTTTTTTATGGATTTTGAAATTTTTAAATGATTTTCACGGTTTTTCTGAATTTAAACCTTTTATTAACTTTTAAATATTTTTCCGAGTTTTTAAAACATTTTTTAGGATCTTTTAGAATTTTTAATGATTTTTTATTAAAGGACCGGATCAAGAGACCCAGCCCGAGAAAACTGACCCGGACCCTGCCCTAAGGCCCACGTGGATTTCCTATTAAAATTGGCCCATAATAAAAAAGTTGTAACTCAGCCCATTTCACCTCTTCTAGAAGAATCCGGCCCAGCCCGCATCAAAATCCTCGGCCCGGACCCATTCGGCAATTTCTCAGTCCAGCACCTTTTTCTTTATTTCTCTTCTTCTTCTTTTTTTGTTTTCTTCTTTGCATCTTCTTCTTCCCCGACGGTCTTCTTCTGAGTTTCCTCTTTTCCTCTCCATGCTTCCTCAACGAAGCCTCACCGAGACGCCAATACCAGCCGGAACCACCGGCGCCTCTCTCCTCACCGAAGCACTGCCATTTATCAGCCACTCACCCCAGCCGGCGTCGGCCACCGCCGGCCACAAACTCCGATGGCCATTAATACCCTAATCGGGACCGGGAAACCCTCGCCGACTTGACGATACACGGATTTTTCACGAAAATCACGCCAAAACACCGCGAATATGAGCAAAACAAAGGATTCAATAGGCGTAGAAGTAAAAGGGTCGGTCTCAAGTAAAAATAAAAAAATGAACAGCTTTTTCTCTAGGGCGTTTTATCAAACACGTAGAGTGCATCTGTTAAAAGGTGGTAGTTAATCTCATTCAAGACGCGGACTCGGGAAGACATCAACACGGCAGGTACGAGAAACAATCAAGATCATCAAGGAGACAGGTTTAACATATTCAGAACGAAAAGGAACTAAGACCAACCATCCTCGGCTACAACAAATTCGAAGAACTCAGATTTCGTTCAGGCATTTTCACAAGCACTTGGTATACGCTATCGCATCGGGAGATTCAAGACTCGGTAGGGACTCGACTCGGGTCTAGGTTTCTAACGAGGCATACCATCACGTACAGAAAGATCGACAGGGCCGGAGCTTGTGCGAACTGGTCGGCCACGAGCTCTGGCCCGCCACCTAATCAAAACAGAACAGAGATGCCCGGGGAGGCCTACCTGGTTCAGGGGAAGCGTTGCGGCGGACGGCGGCTGACGAGCGGACTCCGGCGACGTTCGACCACGCTTCCGAGCTACCTCTCTCTCTGGCTCAAGCTTTCTCGGTCTCTCCCTTTCTCTCCAATCCTTTATATCTCTCGGGCGCTGGTTTTCTGCCCCCAAAAACTGAGAAAACCAGAAAAGGGAATATGAAAACTTCTAGAAAACCAGAAACAAGAAACCCTTGCCTCTCTCTCAGCCAGCCTGCTCTCCCTAAACCAGAATGGTCCCCCTCTCCCTCTTTTCCTTCGTCGAGCTCCTTTTCTACGTTCACGCACCTCTCGCTCGTTCCCTTCCTCCTCTCTCCGCGCGACAGCACAGCAGGGAAGGTTCCCTCTGCTGGAGTCATTGCTGCTGAAGCGGCGTCGTAGCGTTGCAACGTGACTGAGCGTGTATGTGTGCGTGTATGTGCGCGTGCGCGTGCGATGGAAGGAAAGGCCAGCGCAAGGGCCTGGGCCTTTCCTTTTTTTAATCTTGATGGGCTGCAAGAGAAATTTAAAAAAGAGATGGGCTGATGGATATGGGTTGGACGCGTGGGTTAAAAGAAGTGAAAGAAATGGGCTGAAGAGGATGGGCTTCGAATTTTATTAGTATTTTTTATACGTCTTTTTTGCATTTTTTTATTTTTTATTTTCTATAAATTTTTATATTTTTGCAAAAATATAAATGAATACTTAAAAAAGTCAACAAAAATTCAGGTGTTAACACTTGGTTTTTTTTTCTTTTGAAAGAAAAAAAAAAGAGTAACTATATCATATACTATTTCAATTTAAAAAGTCACGTAAATATATCAATGATCATATCACGTCTAAACATATTTACACTTTCATCACTGTATGAATGACGTGTATTTGCAGTTAAGTTTTATAAGGACCTCTTCCATAAGTCAACAATGCAAATGGCGAACGCATGCCTCTATCCTTACATTGGTAATGGACACCATACATATCTGTACGCCAAAATAAGAAAATATTTACACATTCATCTTTAGGTAAAGATGAATTCATGCACGTTTTCATTTGCGAAAATAGGATCAAGATATGTGTTTCAGAAATTACCAATAAATCAATTCTACATACAAGTGTCGACAACATCGTTAGCACCCTCATGATGAAATGTACCCCAAGTCATGTCATCTTCCGAAACCTATGTTCTTTTTTCTGAAGCAAAACATGCCCAATATTCCTATACACCCGTCAAATAACAAATTTGCAAAAGAGAGTCATCCGTAAACATTTGGGGGATACGGAGTGGCCTTGGACCAAATGAACTTCATCTTACTTCTTCAATCAAAACTCCACATGAAGCGAAATAAAAAGTTCCTCAACTGTCATGAACAACAAGACTCAATAAGTATCGAAATTTTAGCTTCAGTGCGAGAGGTTCGATTCATGCGCTTTAAACCTACCGAGTATTCTGCACACCCTAATGCACGAGGTTAAAATGTCATTTGTCAAACACATGCAGGGACCACAACTACAACAGATCCCTATCTTACCAACCAAAAGCTACAGCACCAACAATCAGAACCCAGTTTTTGACACCTGGGTAGTAACTCCAAGCAAGAGTTAGCTCAAAGGCAGCGAGTGCATAAGTGCAGGTTTCAGTGAATCTGTTCCGAGTCAAGGCTGGTAGCAACCAAAGCTTAACTAGAGAAGTGCAGAACAATTAGGCATGTCATAGCATCAATATTGTCACTGCACCGAGTCAGTCATCCACATATTTCATCAACAGAGTCACACGCTTAAATCCACTAGTCATGAGCATCAGTACACAGTTCAACAAGTAATCCTAAGAAATATCAGCAAAGCTCGTCCACCTTCCAGCGAGCTGCGGAGCATATTAACATCTTCCCCGGTAGGTTTCGTTAACTGCACCACAAACATAAAAGAAGTCAATCACCTCTCAGCCTTGATTGCATCAAGAGAAAGTACCTGATACAGCATATAGTCAAAGACACACGGAAAAAGTATTTAGGTGCGAAGAATCTGGATGCGCATTAACAGAAAAAGAATTCAGCCTAAAACTTTAAAAGGTCTCATAGTGCACAATAACAAAACATTATCCTTCCTGCAGTTAATATTACTATACGGCAAACTCTTGTTCTGCATGTAGGGATTGGGGCCAAACAGGGGATGGGAGCATATGAAATTACGAAGCAGAATCAAGCTAATCAGCTCATGCTTTTTCTTTTCAAAAGGTTCTCTAAGAAGAGTCATCTACTGGATTATTACTCCAGAGAGTTCTCGCTAAGACGAAAAATACAACAAACATTTTGGATTTCCCCACTGTGGATCCAAATCACTTGAAATTCTCTCCTACAACAATTTTGCGAGTAGCTTTGAGTGGCACTCTGGAGAATATATTATGCTTCATATTTCCAAGCCAGAAACAAATGTTTTCTGAAAGAAGATATAAGCTGCAGCTAATCCTATGGATTCAACTAGTGAGCAGCCTTTCCATAGGCTGAATGCAGAAAGACCACTACATAAAAGAAGAATTACAAGTGAGAACAGTGTGAAAATCACCATACAATTATTTCTGAAATTAGGGATAAGATTGCACCAGTCTGTCTCAAAAGAACCCGGGCTGACCCAAACTGAGTATTTTGTTACCTCACCAAACCAGCCTAAACCCGCACAGCCATACACCTAAGCAGAACTTAAAAAAACTAGAGATATAGTTTAACACAATATTATGCAAACCAGAGCAAAGGGAAAACCCATACAGTTCAGTCCAGCTCATCCCTTATTTCTTAATGACCTTGGGGCACACCTATCTGAAGCCAATATATGCGCATCAAACCCAGATGATCTTTGATTTGACCATATTCCACCTAAGTTTTCGTCTGGTTGGTTTCATTTAGGCTTTGGTTTTCCTCAAATTTTTTTGGAACCTACCTAGTGGCATCATCTAGATATTGGAGAATGGTACGACCGAGATAAGGAATGACATATTAGCAGTAGTCTAAATGATAGACAGATAAGGGACAAGAAAAGGTGGAAATCTTACCTCAGGGCCACTTGAGACATGGTGTGATTGAAACCCACTAGGCTATGGTGGTGTTAGATGTATCAGTGGACACACACCGTTCCATTTCAGTAGGTTTCATTCAGTTTTTTGGTTCTTTTTGGATTTGTGGAAAACCCCTATACTGGTAACATCCAGAGATTGGAAAGTATGTCCAACTTGAAGCATGTTATACAATGGCACAACAACTATTTTTCTTGGAGATAAGTGACTGGGTAGATCGCAGGAAAGACGCAAACCTAAGATTTGTTGGGTCTTGAGTTGACCAAATACGGAAAGATGTACTATTGCAGCAAATATAACGACAAACAAGAAAAGGGCAATCTTTTGAAGATGCTAGTTCGATGAATTGTATGTACATAGAGAGAATAGGAAAAGACAATGTGTACAGTCAGCCTCCGCATAACATTTGTCCAGTTGACCACACAAAACCAAGTAAAATATTCCTACTTTTTCAGCTTTAAGTTTGCACAGCAAATTAGAGAATAAAAGTACAAGCTACAAGTCTCCACTGAAAAGCCTCAATGTGCTTGACGCCACGGTGTCATCAGGAAATGCAAAGTGAAAAAGAGCCAGACCATCCACCCAAAACTGGTGCTGACTTTCTTTTAGTGATTTATTTTGGAAAACTTTCCACAATTTTATGTTTTGTGTTGCAAGGCAAGGATAACTGCTAAAACAAATGGACTAGAAAGTCCTGAACAAAAACCCACCACGTGCTCTGCAGCAAAAATACCATTACAAGAGATTGTCTATGGTGAAAAGATAACTAAAGTCAGAAGCCTCTATTATTAAGTACAGACTGAAATGCCAGCACTTGTTGGGCAACACGCCAGTATAAAAAGTTGCAAGTGATAACCCAGACAATTAGGAGACTACACAACTAGCGATGTTGCAAAATGTCGTGACAAGTTCCTTCTTTGCCACTTGATAATCACTAACTGGATTATAAATCAAGGGCGAGCAGTGAAAGTAACAGACATCAGACCACCTGATATTCTCTCTGCTCTCTAGTCCCTACAGAGATGTCCACTTGTCTCTATTACTAGTTACATTTATCCTATGCACTATTTTCTTGCATCACACTACGAAAGTAATCTGCAAGAGATACCATGCCAATGCAAGCTAATTACAGTCAAGGGAGCTGAGAGCCTTTACAGGCACACTAAAAGGATGCAAAGCTGTAGTCTACTACAATAGCCAATAACATCAATCTTAAAATAAGTCTGAAACTCCAATATTGGACACAGTTAACGGACATACACGACAGAACTGAATAAAGACTCAAAAAGGCCTATAGAAAATTCTCACAAAGAAACCCAGCTTGGCGCTTGTGCTAGTAATAGAATCTGTTTTTCATTTATTCACGCTAAATCAGGAATGAATCTGCCCCATAAAAAATTATAGTCGTCTTCTGGCTTTTATTCCAATTGTGTCATTTTTCTTCATGCTGATGACAACTTATTTTGAAACAGCTTCAAGATATTTTGCTTTCTAACAGTCTTTGAAACAAGTATAAAGAAAACCTAACCATCTCCTCATAGAGCCAATGAGAATATAAGATCAGTTTGGAGGGAAGATAAAGATCAAACTGTGATGTCTACCAAACAGAAAACTTCGAAAAGATTTCTTGTCACTTTCCTTGGCTTGGTTACACATTCTCACAATTAGGAAATGAAAGGTGATTAGGTCATTCTAGCAGCCATTATGCATCCACCACGGTCGGCAAGGCTCCTCTACAATGTTGATGCACCAAAGGCTAGAGCTTAACCGAACCTAGCCTAACAGTAATTTACATGCGAGTTCAATGATTTCTGCAAATCATGCTGTGAGTATAGACCAGGCTCTTGGCAATTTGGCACACTAAGAGGACGAGAATGCCTTCCCAAAGTAATCAACAGAAATTGCGAGCAAACCATCTATCAAGCTGCCAAACTGTTTCTGCAGAACCAGTCCAAGTTCAGCTCTGGCAAAATCCGTAAAGCTATACCGTACTTAATCAGCATCCACAAAGAGGAAAAATTCCCTCAAAATGCATTCTTACGGTAAAGACGTATCTAAAGAAAACACACGAGAAGAAACAGTCCGTAAATCCTGTAGACACAACGGAAAAACAAAAACCTATTGGCAGCATCCACCGTTATGGTCAGTTTCAGAATGACATATAAGAACTCCAGTCCAATTGCGGGGGGTGAGCAATATTTACCCTTGTCCATCAGGATTGCCCTGGCCATAGGAGCCATCATCAGCGGCTGCATTCTGCCACACGCTCTGCCACGCCTGAGAAGGCGGAGGGGGAGGCTGCTGCATATAAACCGCTCCCGGCGCAGTCGGCTGGCCCATGGGCGGGTAGTAGTAGGGCACGCCGCTGGCAGGGGGACCCACGACGGGGGCACCGAGGGCACCGCCCATGGCTTCTTCCTTGATCTCGTCGCGAGGCACGATGTCGACCAAGAAATCGAAGATGTCGGTCCGGGTGATGGCGGCAGCAATGTCGTTCTTCTGGAGGGTGCGGCGCTTGTTCTCCTCGGCGTGGAGCCAGGATCGGATGGTGAGCTCGAGGATGAAGAGCTCGCAGGCCTTGGCGAAGAGGATGGGGGCCTCGGCGGAGATCATGCGGACGTCCTCGTCGGCCTTCATGATCTTCTTGATGCGGGCCAGGGGGAGCTGGTGGTTCTTGAAGTCGTTCACCTGCTCGATCTCCTGCCGCTGGTACGACCAGAACATCTGGAGCTGCTGCTGCTGCTGCTGAATCAGGTGGTTGTACGGCGGCCCCGGCTGGGGTAGGTACGGCGGCTGCGGCTGCGGTTGCTGCTGCTGCTGCTGGTTCGGGTCCATGCCGGCGACGACAAAAAGTCCTCGACTTTTCCGCTAATCGCTTGATGGGTCCGAGAAAAGATTCGCCAAGGTGGCTCCTTGGACCGGAGAATGCGCGAGTTCAGGGCGGAGAGACAGAAGACGATGAAGAAGATGACGAAAGGAGAAGAGGGTGGTCGGGTCGAAGGGAAATGGATGGATCGGAATTGGAGGGCGCAGATAGGATTTAGCTGCAAGTGCAGCGGCGCAATGGCCCTTCCTTTTCTTTTTCCTTTGTTCCTGTCCCGGCCAAAGTCCTTATATTTTTTTTTTTGTATTTTTTGTTATGTATAAATTGCTGAGTTCGAAAACAAAGGGAGACGAGAATCGATTCTCCCTCTCCTCCTCTCCTATTCACATTTCGCAAAAGAACGCGATAAAGCATGATCATAGCGTCTTGCGAAATGCGAATGCAGCCGTGCCGTTCTCGGCACATGCATTTTGTTCAGGTCTATGGCACGATTTCCATTATCTCCGTACGGCTTCGCTTTTTTCTTTTTTTTCTTTGTCCTTTTCTTATGGTTCGTTCACCAAGCCATTTGGTCAAGCCATGTAGTTTGATTACGAAGTTCACGGGTAAATTTGTCACCGGTGTATCAATTTAGAGCTTTTCGTGATAAAAAAATTTATTTTGGAATCAATTTATTATATGTGTACCAATTTTGGGTTTTTCCTCATGATGAAAAATTTAGTTTGGGATCAATTTGTTACATGTGTATCAATTTGAAGTTTTTTTCGTGATATTAATCCATGTTCTGAATTTGTTTTCAAATTTGGGAATTGACTTATGATTCTATTAATAGCAATTTCTACCTCCTATGACTTCAAAGCTTCGTAATATTGTGAGTAGAGTCTCGGCAAAAGCAACGAATTTTCATCTGCCATCAATGGCACGATTTGTAGAGGGCTAAGAGAAGAATAAATATTTCATGAAAGTAATGAAATGCACCATTCAATACTCGACAAAGTAATGGAGAAAACCGATCGCACTCATAATGAAGATCTTGGACAACTGATTGGAAAAATGTAAAGAAAAGTTTCAGCCAGATCATGCAGATTTGGTCAACTTTAAAATTTTTGTATTATTAAGACAGCTTTAATGAGGAGAATAAGACATATTCCTCAAAAAAGCAACTACTGAGCTAATCCTAGTAAAAATAAAAAATCAGGTTGTCCGCAAAGTTCCCTTATAATGCTGAGATCAATCTTTTGAAGATCTCTGACCTTGACCTAAATTAAGAATCTCTATCCATCCATAATTACCAACCGAATCTGCAGATTTACTACTAACAATGGATGTCAGACAGCTGTATGAACAGCCGCTGAAAAAGAAAACTTACTTGGTCTGAATGGTACGGTGTCGGTGCAACCCCTCTCCTCCTTCCCCATCTCCTCAATCCAAACACTACATCTCAATCTATCCAATCTAACCAGCTGCAATGGTCCAAAACCATGCAAAAGGATGACTAAATTCTTCATCATTGCTCTCCCTTAAGGCTGCATATGTATAATAGCTACGCCTTCATCCCCTTTATCACAGCATTGGCCTCCTCGTCCATCTTAGCATCCGTTTCTTTTCCGTCAATTCTTTTGTCAATTTCTGCAAGTTCTATTTCCTTTGACTTTAAAGTATAAGCAAACAAGCAATCCTTGATAATCTCAACAGAACTTAAGTTACCACTTGAAGATGCTCCAAAGGTATGGATGCAGGATCAAACTCCTAGCATTCAATAGGAGCATTTGCACCATCTTAACTTGTAAGCAAGTGATTTGGACCTGACGAGAATCTAAGCCATTCGTCTCTTTTGGAACAGATTCTTCAAGCCATGAACTTCGATGAGTGGAGTCTTGGCAAAGATCAAACCCAATACATGGGGCCCAGTTCTTGGTTACTTTTGAAACTAAGCCAATTGATGCATTGAATTATTTCGATGATATGGCATGGTGTATTAGAGCATAGTAATGGGGCATCCCATCATATTCATCATCATCATAAGTAGCCTCAACTTGATTATTAGCAAATGAAACCTCTATCTGATTGTTATCAAAATCATGAAAATTTGGTTTTGCAACTGAGCAGTTGCATGGGGATAAAGATCTCCGATTCGGATTCAACATTAAAAATGGCATGGGAAGTATTTTTTGATTGGAACTTTGGTTTTACCGTCCACAGGCTTCCTATGCAGACTGCAGCGTTGGCACCATTTGCAAGAGCTTTGTGCTCTTTGCCATTGTTCTCCTTCACCTTTTCTTATGGACAATTTAGTCCATTTGGAAGTTCTTTCTCACTACTCTACTCATTAAACTTCTTAAAAATTTATTGTTTGCTTCGTGTATCAGCATCTTTTGACTTTCTATCGAAGATAGATCCCTCCAATTGTTAAACTGATTAATCATGTCAAAATTAACCTTTTTCTCATTTATGCCACCTTCATCAACCTACTTTTTGTAATCCTTATAATTTCTAGAGAATTGATGTCAAAAGACATGGTCATTGAATCATCTTTGAGCACTCCTCTTTGACTTCCTCTTTGACTGCAGCTGCTTCTTCATGGCCCAACTTGTGATGCCGAACTATAGGCACAAACATGCCAGGGGTAGAGAATATGATGCGGGTGCAGGGGTGCTATTAGAAAGGGTAAATTTGGTTAATGTGCCATATGAAGAAGTGAGCTTATGTGGCAAGTGAACACCGGAGACGCATGTCGAACATGCATTGGGTGCACAAGTCTATCCTCCAATTGAGGCTTATACGTTCTTTCTCATTCTATCAGGATATGGTTGTGCTTCAAGAAAGACTTTCAATTAGATGAATCATTGACATCTATTGGTGGGGTGGAATCTCAATAGCAACATGGGATTTACGGTACCTGGAATTGCAGCAAGGAAGTTGCTTTTTTACTAAGTAGTCAAACTTTATTTGCAAAGTACTACACTGTGTCCAAAATGACGTCTTGATAGGAAGAGGAGGAGCTGTAGCACAATTGACATCGGTCGTACTCTTACAATTGCAAGTGTGGAAATCCTAGTTGCATTCCATCTCTTAGGGGTTTGGTCTATCTCTAGAAATGGCCGATTCTTCTTTCCTTATGTAATACCTCATTTGTAAAGTCAAAATAACTTAATGTCGAAACAATACAATTGACAAAAATTCTAGATACACATTTTTAATAATTTTAACATGCTAGATTGTTCCTTTAATGCATTTATATATAAAGGAACACGTAAGTCGCTACACAAAATACAACCGAATGATGTCCAAATGACCAAACAGGATATGATCAAATGATGTAAATTCACGTAAACACATGACGAACTATTATAAAAACATGATGGTCAGAATAAAGCACGGCAACCATTATTAACAAATTATAGTTCCATCTGCATATGCCTACATAAACAAGAAACTGATGTAGTTCCACTTATGGAAGAGACAAATTTCAAAAACTAAGAATAATGGCAAGGAAAAAGCACAATCCACCATTTTTAATGAATTATGATTCCATTCACATACATCACATAAACGATCGAATGATATTCATGCACTCTGATCTAGTGGCACCAAGGTTGCGTATCAACTAATGAGTTAACGGAATCCAAGACAAAAGTGTGATCACAGAAGAAGATTCCACTGTCTTAGTTGGATCCATGAGACCCCCTAGTCACCAAAGAAGACACGAGAATGGAATGTAAAGCATTTCTTCCTCCTTAGCCTTCCTTTTCTTCCCCTGGCTAAGAGGTTAAACTTAAAGTCTTTGATTCACATTTCATTTCATTCCTAATGGTTTTAATTGGTTCAAGACATCAATAGGTATTGACAGAAAATAGGAGGATTGGGAAAATGTATTCTATATATTCAATTGAAAGTGTACAATTATAAGGATCTATTTATAATGTAAGGATGAAAAGAAGAAAAGGAAATAATATACAGAGAATTACAATTCCCTATTCATGAAATCAATTAGAATAAATTCCACAGTCAAGATCAATTATATCTTCAACACCCCCTCAAGTTGGTGGCCTGTATATGTCAAGGACACCTAGCTTGCTTAATAAGTATGCATGTTGTCTCTAACATAGTGGCTTAGTGAAGATATCAGCTGGTTGGTCAATAGTTCCAATTCCCTTAGTTACGAGAACTCCCTCTGTGATATTGTCTCGAGTGAAATGGCAATCGACCTCTATATGCTTTGTCCTTTCATGGAAAACCGAATTCGCTGCCAATTTGAGTGCAGCATCGTTGTCACAAAACAACTCAGTCGGTCCATTAATCTATAATTCGAGGTCTGAAGGTAATCCTTGTATCCAAATTATTTTGCAGGTAGTTTTTGCCATAGCTCAATATTCTGATTCGGCTGATGACAATGATACAGTTGACTATTTCTTTGTCTTCCATGAGATTAGTGAATCTCCCAGTTTAATGCAAAAACCAATGATGGATCTCCTAGTCATTGGACAAGTAACATAATATGTATCGCAAAAAGCTGTCATCTTCATATTATAGTCACGAGATAGGAATATTCCAAAACCTGGACACCCCTTGAGATACTTCACAACCTTTAGAGCTGCATTCATGTGGGATTATTTCGGATTATGGATGAATTGGCTGAGTATTTGGACTGTATAACATATATCAGGTCTCGTCATGGTAAGATATATCAATTTCCCAACAAGTCGCTGATATCTTGATGGATCCTTGAGTAATGGGTCATCAATGGATGAAGTAGAATTCATATCATATTCATGAGTAGTCAATTTGCTATTTTGCTCAATCGGTATAACAGCAAGTTTACAGCCTGACAATCCCACTTCTGAAATGATTTCAAGGATAAATTTCCTTTGGCTAAGACTAATACCTTTATCAGAACGAGCGATCTCAATACCAAGAAAATATTTGGGCGGTCCCAAATCCTTGATGTGAAATGTAGAGTGCAAATATTTTTTGAACTTTGCAACATGAGACTCATTATTTCCCATCACAAGTATATTATCAACATATATTAATAGATAAATTGATGAGTTACCTGAATTCCATGTAAACAAGGTATAGTCATGCTTGGAATGTTGAAATCCTGCATTTGTTAATGCAGCAGTGAATTTGACATACCACCGTCTAAATGCCTGTTTCAGTCCATATAGGGATTTGCGCAGACGACATACCCGAGACTCCCCCTATCTGCATAATCCTTGTGGAAGTTCCATATAAATTTCTTCATTTAGATCACCATGGAGGAAAGCGTTGTGGACATCCATTTGATGTAGCTTCCAATTTCGAATGGCGGCAATGGATAAGAAAGATCGGACAATGACTTCTTTTGCAACAAGAGAGAAAGTTTCATGATAATCGAAACTTTCCTTTTGAGTAAATCCCTTGGCCACCAGTCGAGCTTTATAACGTTCAACAGAACCATTTGTCTTGAACTTGATTTTATACACCCATTTACATCCAATTGGTTTCCGGTTTGGAGGTAATGGGACAATGTCCCAAGTATGGTTCTCCATCAGTGCATTAAGTTCTGAGTCCATGGCATGTTGCTATCGAGGATCACTTGATGCTTCTTGAAAAGAAGATGGTTCCTATTCTTTTGAAAGACGGCTGATGCAACACATGTGCTCCGGTGATAGCCGATTAAAAGAAACATATGAGGAGACAGGATATTTTGTACTTGAGGAACTCAATGCCGAGCAAATATAGTCTTTAGTCCATGTAGGTGGTTGGGTTTGTCGTCCAGAACGTCGAGGTTGTTCAGCTACGATATTTTTAGGTACTGAAGGAATATGTTTAGGTGAACCTGCAGCTATCGAAATTTCCTCAGATAATGTTCGAGGTGATGCTAGGGGCTCAGCTTCGGATGACACTAGGGAAATATATGGTTCTTGTGGAACTTGTATGGATTGCTCCGGAGCAACAAATAAGTACTGCGACGCCATTGATAAGTCTTCTTCACATAGAAAAGGTTGGTGGCCTTCTGATGACGAAGTCGCAGAAGAGATCATATTTTTGAATGGGAATGTATCCTCGTGTAATATGACATCTCTACTTACAAAGAAGCGTCTTGTAGAAATTTCCATAACCCTGTATCCTTTTTGAAGTGAAGGATATCCCATGAAAACACATTGAGTAGCACGAGGGGCCATTTTGTCCATGGGGCCTATATTTTTCGCATAGCATAAACAACCAAATACTCGAAGATCATCATTTTCTGGTTTTTTGTTGTATAACATTTCGAAAGGAGTTTTTCCACCAAGGATTCTAGTCGGCATGCAATTAATCAGATAAGCTGTTGTGACCACACAATCTCCCCAAAAAGCGTCAGGAATAAATGCTTGGTATTTTAATGCACGAGCTACTTCTAAAAGGTGTCTATACTTACGCTCAACAATTCTATTTTGTTGTGGAGTGTAAGTACAAGAACTTTCATGAAGTACTCCTTGTGAAGATAGGAATTTGATGCAATCAGAAGTAAAGAATTCACGCCCATTATCAGTAAAAATGAGCTGGACAGATTTATCGAATTGATTTTTGACTAAAAGAATGAAATTCGATAAGTGAGTGAAGGTTTGGCTTTTCGATTTCATGAGGTATACCCAAGTCGCTCGTGAATAATCATCAACAATTTTAAGGAAGAAACGGGAGCCATCACGATGAGGGGTATGATAAGGATCCCAAATATCCATATGGAGTAAGGAGAAAGGTTTATCAGCCCGAGACGTACTTATAGGAAATGGTGCCATGATTGCTTGGCTAAAGGACATATTGGACATTTAGGATGTGGAAATCATGCACTATGACCTGATCTCTGATGAAAAATGAGATTTTTATTCCCATTGATAGCATTATAAGAAATGCTTTTATTTAATGCATATAAATTTCCTGGGGAATCAATCTAGAAATATAATCCTTGTGCAACACTATCCAAGCCCATCAGTTTGCTAGTCGATTGGTCCTGAAAGAAGCAATTATCGGAATTGAATATGGCACGGCAGGAATTATTTGCGCAGACTTTAGAAACAGATAGTAGAATGAATTCGAAGTCAAGAATGTATAAGACATTCTTGAGGATAAAGTCTAGGCCAAGATGAATAGTTCCAATCTTGGTAACTGTGATGAAATTTCCATTTGGAAGATGTACTGATATGGGAGCTTTTGTTTCTCTATCCACATGAGAAAATAGATGTTTATTGCATATTATGTGGTCACTAGCCCTTGTATCAATTATCCATGCATCAACCGAAAAATAATTTTCCTTGTTAAGAAAGGTACTTGAGAATCCTGCACCGTCATCTTCGGTTTTGAGTTGACTCAGAATTTGAACAATATGTCGATATTGATCCTAAGTAATTGTCTAATGTGCCCCATCAATCCATTGTGTGGAAACCTGATAAACTGAAGATTCTTTTTCCTTTTTAATTTTATCTGTGGGTTTCCCATGTAATTTCCAACAAGTATCAATGGTATGGTGAGGATGTTTGCAATACTCACAATATTTATTTTTGGATTTACCATTTTGCCCATTTACCTTTCCTGATGACGTGGCACCACGTGATTCGTAGGATCCTTTATAAACAGGTGCTGACGTGGCTTGATATAGGCCCTCAGATCCAATTGAGTAGATGGATGATCCAGGGCCATCCATCCATGCACACGGCGATCTAGAGCCGTCCATCCATGCGCGCTGATCTGAGCCGTTCATCATGGTCCACTGATATGGATCGTCCAGCTCCATCTTCTGATCTAGACCGTTCGATGACACGCGACAATCCCAGCCGTCCGTGCGGAAAACTCTAGGGTTTTCTTCACTTTTCCTTATTGCCGTAGCAACAACAGAACCCATTTTTGAGTTTGGGTTTCCTTCGACGGTTCTGCCACCTCTTTCGATGGTGCCCTTGCCAGAGCCAATGCCAGGGTGAAACACGACAAGGCTCATCCCTTCTCCTCCTTGAGTCTGTTCGCCGGTGGTAAGCCGTTGATTTTCCTCCTGAACAGCCAATTGAAAAATCCGACCGAGCAGCGGTGGAGGGTCCATTGCGAGAATCTGAGATCGAAAACCAGAGAAGGACTCGTTTAAGATGAGTAAAAATCTTGTAGCTTTCTCCCATTCTTTAATTTCTTTGTACTGATTTAGGGTGCTCTCGGGTCCTTGCAGGTGCTCTTCGGTTGCTTCGAGCTCATTCCACAGGGCAGAAAGGTGGTTGAAGTAAGGGGTAACCGTGAGGTTCCCTTGCTTCATTTCTGTTAGGGCTTGCGATATTGTGAAGAGTTTCACCCTGTCGAGTATGTTGTCCCAGAATCTCTTTGCGTCTTTTGTCGGTGGGAGCCTAGCCGCAACATCGGGGGCGAGACAATTGCCGATCCAGGTACGCACTAACTGATTGCACCTCCTCCAATGCCTTTGATTTCGTTCATCAATCGGAAAAGGGATGGTTCCGTTAAGGAAACTGTCCTTGTCCTTGGTGACGAGTGCCCACCGAAGATCCCGAGTCCAGGTATTATAGTTGTCTTGTCCAGTTAGCTGCAGGTTGATGAGGCGAAGTTCCGGTCCGTCGACTGGCGAGGTGTAGAGGGGATCGCCGATTTCGGGACGGCCGCTGCCGATGGGAAGGGGATACGGCAGAAACCTGGGCGGCGGATGAGTCGGGTAGGGATTTGTTCCCTGACCCGGAATGGATCCGGATTCGGGTCTATGACCCGGACTTGGCTAACTCGAAGCATCATTCGGGTTGCCCTTTCCCAAAGACGAGATGGGCTGGCTTTCAAGGCCTAAGGTGGGCCGTCCTCCAAGGCCCGAAATGGGCTGATCTCCGAGGCCCGAATGGGCTTCTCCTCCTTGTGGATATTGGGCCCACGTCTGTCCTGATCCAATGCCCCACTGGGCTTGGACGGGATACCAGTGGACTGTAGGAGGCCATTGGATGGGCCCAGCGATTTGGCCCAAAGCAGAAATTGACCATGGTGTCTGCCCCGAAATAAGGGGCCTTGGCTCTTGACTAGATGGAGCAATATCCGACGGCAATGTGGGTTGTTCTTGGGGAGTTTCCCCAGTTGAGGATTTCTGAGTATTGTTTGTCATGGCAAATTTGAATTCCTAATCGTTTTGCTGATTTGTTTTGCAGGATGAGGAACTGCAGCAAAAAAAATGAAGGCAATTCTGGAATTTGTGGAAGCTAGATCAAGAATGAAGGCTCTATACCATGACAGAAAAGAGGAGGATTGGGAAAATGTATTCTGTATATTCAATTGAAAGTGTACAATTATAAGGATCTATTTATAATGTAAGGATGAAAAGAAGAAAATGAAATAATAAACAGAGAATCACAATTCCCTATTCATGAAATCAATTAGAATCAATTCCACAGTCAAGATCAATTATAATCTTCAATTATATCTTCAACAGGTATCAATACTTGGGTGTATAACACCCCCTTGGCACAAGATTAATCAAGATCTTGTGACCTTACCAAGAAGATTGTGCCTGAGATTTCACCTATGAGATAACTAGACATATTTGTGGTTGATAATCAAGTATTGGAACCTGTTATTGAGGAATTGATCATCAAGATGGATCGCCCTTACGCCTGCTCTGTGAATTCTAGGATGGACATGAATTTCTATTGTGTATTTGGAAAGACAAAGACAATGTTTGATGAACATACACATAACACAAATATGTCTTTTTACTGTATTTAAATATTTTTCCTTGGCACTTAACAAGTTAAAAACCTATTTCTGATTACGTGTCAACATATGGTTAAAAATGCTAAAATAGGCAAATTAATTGGTACAGAATTTTTTAGAGCCACCCTTTAACGTATTGGCCAAAAAACCAAAGACTCTATTCAATGAGCTTTTCCCTTTTCTCTACCTACTCATCTTCATATTCAAGGAGTTCCTGTAACGTCAGATGAGTGGCTTATGTTTTCTGCAAGGATCCAACCATTTTTTGGACAACTAAATGGCAAAATATAAATGAAATGAGTTACAATTTGCATGTATGACTGCGACCACAGTAATCCTATTTTAGTCGATAACTTGTTTCAAGAAGAAAAACGAAAGTAAACTGGTTAATTTTTTTTGGCCCTTGGATTGAGATTGCAGTAGTTAAGACAGTCAAAATGGAGGCTTTCGCTAAACGAGCAGTTCGATTAATTGCCCAGCCATTAGGCATCCATTAATGTTCCATTCAAATTTTTGTTTACGTGCAGATAAATTTTAATAAGTGTTAGTAAGTGACAAAAAGCTGTAAATAAATTGACTAGTGACTTCTTTTCTAATAATTTATTGGTAAATCACCAACCCTTTTGTGAAATTACCAATTTTTTTTGACAGTTTGGAAATTGGCAATTTTTGTATGTGTCAACTTACCAACTTCCAGTGCAAAAGCAAAAAAACTTACCAAATTTTATTTACATAACTTCCCAACTTTCGAACTTACCACTTTTTTTTTAATATATTTTATGAAATTACCCACCTATATTAGAGTACATTATCAACTTTTATTAAATAAAATTGCCAACTTGTTTTGGGTAACAAATTTCATTTAAGTTACTTATTAAAATTGCCCACCTCTTTTTTTTTCTTAGGCTTGATTAGTAACCCTTTTCATTCACTAGCTCCTTTTGGAGATTACCAATCTAAATTAGTGTGACTCATCACCAACTCTTCACCAGTTAAATTACGATATAACTACTAGGTTACCAATTCTCATTTGACTTTATTACCAACATTTTTCTTTTTTTAATTTACCAACTTTTCTTGACGTTTACAAACATTTATTTACACTTCATAGTGCAAATCACTAATCGGGGATAATTTCCACCTTACTCCAATTAGCAGCAAGTCTCAGCCAATTCGGGATGCACAAGCAAAAAGAGAATTTATGTGTTGACCTACACTATACTTATACATAGCGTTGGTCACCTTGAGACTACTCGGGCCAAATTTATAACCCTGTAAGTTTACTCCTTTTTTTTTTTTCTCTCTAGAAGCAAGTTATCGGCTAAAATAGGAAAATTACTGTGTTTGTAGTATTTATCATGCCATATATGCAAATAGTATCCCATTTCATTTATATTTGCCATTTGGTTGCAAAATATATAAGCCACTTGAATATGAAGATGAGTGGGGTAAAATAAAAGGGTAAAGATCATTACATAGGGGACTTTGGTTTTTTAGCCAAGACATTAAGGGGTGGCTCTAAAAAAATCTGTACCAATTAATTTGCCTATTTTGACAATATTAACCGTAGTTGACATGTAACCGGAGGTAGGGTTTTTAACTTGTTGATTGTAAAAGAAAAATACTTAAATATAGTGAAAATGTATGTTTGTATTATGTGTCTATTCATCAAACATTGTCTGTCTTTCCAGATGCACAATAGAACCAATACATCCTTTCGTTTTGAAGTTGAAGTTTCAGATATCAACCATTTTCTGTGGGACATTGCAACTGGTTGGTAGATCAGACTAGTCCCAAAATTCATAGAGAAAAGGAACAAAAACTTTGGGGTTGTCTCCCAAGTCCAAGAGAAGGTAAAAATACGCTTTCATTGCATGAAGGTCCTTATAACCTCTTTTCTTTAAAATTGCACTCTAAGAAGAAGAGAGAATTTTTGGGTGTGAGTTGAATCAATGACAGGATTTTTAATGTGAAAAATAATATGCCCCGATTTTATGTACTAAATTTCTGGATTGTTGTGGCGTTATTTGCCATGAGGACTTGAATGCATTAGGATTTCTATGGCGTGCTTTTTTATTTTCAACTATCATCCAATAGCAGTTCGTTTGTGAGTCAATCTTCTTATTTTATCATGGTCTTGGTTAGGAGATTTAATTTTGCAATATTTGAATTCCTACCCATCAAAGACGATATCCTTGATGCCCTTGTAGTCACAATTCATTTGGTGACTCGTGGCGATGTGATCCATGGTGTTAAATTGACTTTCATGGTGAGAAACCGGTAAATTTGATCATTGTTGCATGCACTTTGTTGTTTACTTTTAGGATGGAAAGCAATGTTGACGGAATTGTAAAATTTTATGAACAGTTGATTGTGTTTTATCCTAGCTGTTACAAATATTTTTGCAAGTTTGTTGCTGTTTTATGTGGACGTGTATAGATGAAATGGAACTGTAACCCATTGGTTATGGATCGTGTTTTATCTGGATGATCGTGCTTATTATGGAAGTTCGTTGCTCTTTTATATAGATTGTGCGGATAGATTCATAATTTAGTAAAAGTAGCAGAGCGGGCTTTTTTCTTAACTATGATAATTATAGTGGAAGTTTGTTACTTGTATACGGGGATTTATATTGTTTCATCGTTTATGTGGATGCTTGCAGATCGAATCATAATTCATTAAAAACGGTGGAAATTTGTGTCGCTTGTATTACATCATTTTTTCCATCTATGTAGGGATATGCATATGGAACTATAATTCATTAATTATAGTTGGTGTGCTTTATTTTAGACCGTTATGCCTTTTAAGAAGTTCGTTGGGTGTATATGTGGATTGACATTTTCTTATCATATCATATTTGGTCATTTACACACCATTCAGTTACATTTTTTGAGACTTACATGTTCCTTTTTGGGTATAGAAATGCCTTAAAGGAGTGTAATCTAGCATGTTGGAATAATCACAAATGTGTATCCATATTTTTTTGCTAATTGTATTGTTTTGACATTTTAGTTATTATGATTGTATAGAGGAGGTATTACATAAGGATAGAAGATTTGGCGATATCTACAACAAAGATCATTCAAATTGCTAAGAGATGGAATGCAATAAAGATTTCTACAGTAGGGATTGCCAGAGTGCAATCGATGTCAACTGTGCTCCAGCCCCATCTTGTCCTATCAAGACGTCATTTTGGACACAGTACAATGCTTGCCAAATGAAGTTTGAGCACTTAATCTGCTACTCAAACAAGCGACTTCATTGCAGCAATCCCAGCTATCGTAAACCTTATGTCACTATTGAGATTCCACCCCCAACCAATAGATGGCAATGGTTCATCTCATTCAAAGGCTTTCTCTAAAGCACAACCATTTCCAAATAGACTGAGAAACAATGTACACATTAGTTGGAAGATAGACTTCTCCCACCAATGCAAATTCAACAAGCTAAAGTTGCCCCTGCACTTGCATCATATTCTCTTCCCTCGGGCATGCTTGAGCCTGTACTTCAGCATTGGAAGAGGGATTGTGAGGAGGCTACAGTTGCAATCAAAGAGAAGTGCTCAGAGATGATTCAAAGGTTTAAAAAGCTCGTAGTGGTTCTGTGGGCATGTGTTTAGATGTTAATTCCCTACAAACAGAAGGGATAAAAAAAAGTTGGGTCGGTGAAGGTGGCATGAATAAGAAAGTCACAGAGGATGCTAGCTAAGCAGCATTTGCAAATGGTAGAGGACTTGGCAAAGGAAGTATGTCTGGATCCCAAAAGGCCGACTGGAGGGTAGGAAAAGTGTTAATTTTGGCATGATTAATCAGTTCAATAACTTGAGGAATCTATCTCAAACATAAACTCGATAAATGTTGATATGTGAAGCAAAGAAGAAAATTTTTTAGAAGATCAATGGGTGGAATAGTGAGAAAGAACCTGCATATGGACTAAATTTTCTCACAAGGAAAGGTCAAGGAGAGGTATGGCGAAGAGCAAAAATCTCCTCCAAATGGTGTGAAGACAATTGCAGTTAAGCATAGGAAGCCTGTGGATGATAAAGACAAAGTTCATATGAAAAAGACTTCCCTAGCCATTTCTAATGTTGAAACTGAAACTAAGAATTGTCTTTGAGTAAATGCTTGTTGCAAACCCAAATTTTAATGATTTTGACAATGATCAGATAGAGGTTTCATTTGCTAATGATCAAGTCTGGGCTGCTTACGACAGTGATGATGGGATGTTTCGTAACTATGCTTTGATCCACAATGTCATAACATTGAAACCATTCAAGATGTGCATAAGTTGGCTTAATTCCAAAAGCAACCAAGAACTTGGCCTTATGCCTTAGGTTGGATCTAGATTTACCAAGACCTTTGGGGATTTGCAGATTGGGAAATCTATTGTCTATGGCTACCTCAATTCTTTCTCTGACGAAAGGCACAAGGGGCTTAATTCAGATTTATCCCTTGAAGGGAGATGTTTGGGCTTTGTACAAAAACTTATGATTGGAATGAGTCCATTCCAAATGAGGTAAAACACAGTTATGATATGGTGGAAGTGATTGAATCCGCTCATCAAAGTTTGTGAATTGAAGATTGTGTTCCAAAAGCATTCGGATCTAAGTAAATTATGGACGAATTTGTACCATTAAGTCATCACTCACTTGATCACAAGTGAAGAAGGTACAAATTCTCGTATTGGATGTTGGGAGCTTGATCCTGCATCCACACCTTTGGAGCTTCTTTAAGTGGTAATACAAGGTCGGGGAGGAGAAATGGAGAAACCTACTAATACAATCAACGAGCACTTGTCTTTCGCTATTGGAAAGTCAAAGGAAAAAGAATTGGCAAAAAATGGGGAAACTTGATGGAAAACAAATGGATGCCAAGATAGAAGACAAGGCCTAGTAGCAAATGGTTAGATCAGATAGATTGATACTAGTTTGAACTAGAGTAGATGGGTGAGGAGGAGAAGGAAGTAGCGAAACTGCACCATTCAGGACCAAGTTAGTCTTATTTTTATAGTTGTTCAATTGGCCGTATGATATTCATAGTTTGTAGTTAATATGCAGATTCGGCCGGTAATAATGGATGGATAAAGATTTTAAATTTTGGTCAATGTCAAAGATCTTCAAAAGAATGATCTTAGCATTATAGGTAATTTTGGGGATAGCTGATTTTCTTTCCTAGGATTGGCTCAGTTGTTGCTTTGCTGGTGAAGATTTGTGATTATCCTCATTAAAACTATCTCGATGATACATGGATCACAAAGTTGGCCAGATTTGTATGATCTAGTTGATTTTTTTTTAGTATTTTTTCTATTAAATGTATAAGATCTTCATTTTGCATGCTTTCAAACCTTCGGAGCCTCTCATCAAGTCCTCACTCACTTGATCACAGGTGAAGAAGGTACAAATTCTTGTATTGGATGCTGGGAGCTTGATCCTGCATCCACACCTTCGGAGCTTCTTTAAGTGGTAATACAAGGTCGGGGAGGAGAAATAGAGAAACCTGCTAATACAATCAACAAGCACTTATCTTTTGCTATTGGAAAGTCAAAGGAAAAAGAATTGGCAAAAAATGGGGAAACTGATGGAAAACAAATGGATGCCAAGATAGAAGACAAGGCCAGTAGCAAATGCAACCATGACGGGGATGTGAGGCTTTGATACAATGCAGCCTTAAAGAAAGCAGTTCATCATCCATTTTGCATGCTTTCAAACCATTGGAGTTGGTTAGATCAGATAGATTGATATCTAGTTTGAACTAGAGTAGATGGGTGAGGAGGAGAAGGAAGTAGCGAAAGTGCACCATTCAGGACCAAGTTAGTCTTATTTTTATAGTAGTTCAATTGGCCGTCTGATATTCATAGTTTGTAGTTAATATGCAGATTCGACCGGTAAGAATGGATGGATAAAGATTCTAAATTTTGATCAATGTCAAAGATCTTCAAAAGAATGATCTTAGCATTATAGGTAATTTTGGGGACAGCTGATTTTCTTTCCTAGGATTGGCTCAGTTGTTGCTTTGCTGGTGAAGATTTGTGATTATCCTCATTAAAACTGTCTCGGTGATACATGGATCACAAAGTTGGCCTGATTTGTATGATCTGGTTGATTTTTTTTTAGTATTTTTTCTATTAAATGTATAAGATCTTCATTATTAGCTTAATGCTCATTCTTTTCCTAGCCCTCTACATATAATGTTTGCATTGGCATGTATGGGATGGCTAATGAAAATTTGGTATTTATGCTAAGAAGATAATCATAATTTCATGAAGTTTTGGAGCTTTTGGCGATAGAAATTGATATGTCCGTATTTCATGTTTTATACGGAGCAGCCTCTATGTGATCAACGGTACGAATAAGTGCAGCTTAGGTCAACTTGTACACCCCAATAAGTAAATGGCTGAGACTTGCCTCTGATTGGAGTAAGGCGAAAATTATTCCCAATAGTGATTTGCAGTTTGATGTTGCTAAGAAGTGCAAATAAATGTTTGTAAACAATAAGTACGTGCAAATTGTATCTCCTGTCATTTATATTTGCCATTTGGATGACCAATAAATGGTTGGACCCTTGCAGAAAAACATAAGCCCCTTATCTGGATTCTGATGTAATTGGACCTTCTTGAAGAGGGAAAGTGAGTAGGGTAAACAAAAGGGAAAAAATCATTAAAGAGGTTCTTTATTTTTTTTTTTTTTCAGCCAAAACGTTAAAAGTTGACTCTAAGAAAATCTGGACCAATTAATCTACCTATTTTGACAACCTTAACCATTGCTAACGTATAACCAAAAGTAGGATCTTAACCTATGCATAAAATAACTGGAGTTAATTGTGAAAGAAAAATACTTCAAGGCATACCTTGCATTTTTCTTTCTAAATACACAATACCAATAACACACCCTTTCACTTTGAATTGAGATTTTTAGAGATAACCATTTTCAGTTGAACAATGCAACTGGTTGGCCAATCAGAGTAGTCCCAGATTTGATATTGAAAGGAAAATTAAATCTAGTGTTGCCTCCCAAGTCCAAGAGCGGGTCAAGTTACGCCCTTAAAAGAAGAGATAATTATAATATGTAAGTTTAATACCCTATAAATATTGTTACTAGCACACAAAAATTCCCCTTCTTCGAAAAGGATGTCGCAATAATTTTTCCAAAACTTAAAAGTCCAAAATAAGAATGAGGGTCGGGTCGAAGGAAATGGATGGATCAGAATTGGAGGGCGCAGATGGGATTTAGCTGCAAGTGCAGCGGCGCGTGGCCCTTCTTTTCTTTTTCCTTTGTTCGGGTCCCGGCTAAAGTCCTGACTTTTACTTTTTTGTTATATATAAATTACTGAGTCCGAAAACAAAGGGAGACAAGAATCGATTCCCCCCTCCTCCCCTCCTATTCGCATTTCGCAATAAAGCATGATCATGGCGTTTTGCGAAATGCGAATGCAGCCGTGCCGTTCTTGGCATATATACATTTTGTTCTGGTCTACAGCACGATTTCCATTATCTCCGTACGGCTTTGCTTTTTTCTTATGCTTTTCATACGGTTCATTCACCAAGCCATTTGGTCAAGCTATGTTGTTTGATCACGTAGTTCCCAAAACAAAGAGAATAAGAGAGTAACTAACATCATTTCGTCAATGCAAATAGTACGCAAATGTTCACTTATGTGTTGAAACTATATTGATGTTTTAAGGTTTAATATCACGAAAAACTCTAAACTGATACTCACAGTAAATTTAACCCAAATTAATTTTGTGATCACTAAAAACCCTAAACTAGTACACATTGGATAAATTTACTGTAAATTAGTATACTTATAACAAATTTATCATCTGTTAGTTTTTGTTAAATTATATTATCAACTTACTAAGTTGAATGACATATGAGAATTGACTAATGTATCGATTTGAGATTTTACTCTCCGTTTGTCACAGTTGTACTAGTTTTGTAAATTTTTTATGATATTAATCCAATTTAATGGATGGTTCGTTTATACTAATTTAGGGTTCTTAGCAATCAAAAAACTTAATTTTGGGTAAATTTATCATAAGTGTATCAATTTAGAGTTTTTTGTGTTCATTTGGTTAAATTTGTCACTAGTATACCAATTTAGGATTTTTCATGGTAAAAAAAAATAGTTTAGGGTAAATTTGTCGTAAGTGTACTAATTTAGGGTTTTCATGATATTAATTCATGTTTTAAATTCATTTTCAAAATTGAGAATTGACTTAAGATTTTATCAATTGAAATTTCTACCTCCTATGACTCCAGAGCTTCGTAATATTGTGAGTAGAGTCTCGGCAAAAAATCCGAATTTTCATCTGCCATCAATGGCACGATTTGTAGGGGGCTAAGAGAAGAATAAATATTTCATGAAAGTAATGAAATCCACCATACATTACACGACAAAGTAATGGAGAAAACCGATCGCGCTCATAATGAAGATCTTGGACATCTGATTGGAAAATGTAAAGAAAAGTTTCAGCCAGATCATTCAGATTTGGTCAACATTATGATATTTGTATCATTAAGACAGCTTTAACGAGGAGAATAAGACATATTCCTAAAAAAAAGCAACTACTGAGCTAATCCTAGTAAAAAAAATAAAAATCAGGTTGTCTGCAAAGTTACCTTATAATGCTGAGATTAGTCTTTTGAAGATCTCTGACCTTGACCTAAATTAAGAATCTCTATCCATCCATAATTATTAACCGAATCTGCAGATTTACTACTAACTATGGATATCAGACGGCTATATGAACAACCGCTGAAAAAGAAGACTTACTTGGTCTGAATGGTAAGGTGTCGGTGCATCCCCTCTGCTCCTTCCCCTCTCCTCCTTCCTCATCTGCTCAATCCAAACACTACATGCCAATCTATCCAATCTAACCAGCTGCAATGGTCCAAAACCATGCAAAAGGATGACTAAATTCTTCATCATTGCTCTCCCCTAAGGTCGCATATGTATAATAGCTATGCCTTCATCCCCTTTATCACAACATTGGCCTCGTCGTCCATCTTAGCATCCATTTCTTTTCCATCAATTATTTTATCAATTTTTGCAAATTGTATTTCCTTTGACTTTAAAGTACTAGTGAAAAGCAGTCCTTGATTGTTTCAATAGCACTAAGTTACCACTTGAATATGCTCCAAAGGCATGGATGCAGGATTAAACTCCTAGCATTCAATAGGAGCAATTGCACCATCTTGACTAGTAAGCAAGTGATTTGGACCTGATGAGAGTATCTAAGCAATTTGTCTATTTTGAACCACGGTAGCCTCAACTTGATTATTAGCAAATGAAACCTCTATCATATTGTTGTCAAAATCATGAAAAATTGGTTCTCCTTCACCTTTTGTTATGGGCAATTTAGTCCATTTGCAGGTTCTTTCTCAGTACTCCACTCATTAGGCTTCTTAAAAATTTATTGTTTACAGCATCTTTCGACTTAATAGATCACTCAAATTGTTAAACTGATTAATCATGTCTAAATTAACTCTTCTCCTATCCTCCAATCAATCCTTTTGAGATCCAGATGTATTTCCTAGCCAACTCCTTTACTGTTTGCAAATGTTGCTTGGTTAGCATCCTTTCTGACTCTCTTATTTATGCCATCTTTGTCAACTTGCTTTTTGTGATCCTTATAATTTCTAGAGAATTGACGTTAGAAGACATGGCCATTGAATCATCTTTGAGCGCTCCTCTCTGAGTGCAGTTGCTTCTTCATGGCCCAACTTCCAATGTCGAACTATAGGCACAAACATGCTGGGGAGTAGAGAATATGATGTGGTTGCAGGGGCACCATTATCAAGGGCAAATTTGGTTAATGCGCCATATGAAGAAGTGAGCTTATGCGGCAAGTGAACACCAGAGAAGCATGTTGAACCTGCATTGGGCGCACAAGTCTACCCTCCAATTGAGATGTATACGTTGTTTCTCATTCTATCTAGATACGGTTGTGCTTCAAGAAAGACTTTCAATTAGATGAACCATTGCCATCTATGGGTGGAGGTGGAATCTCAAAAGCAACATAGGATTTACGGTACCTGGGACTACAGCAAGGAAGTTGGTTTTTTACTAAGTATTCAAACTTTATTTGCAAAGTACTACATTATGTCCAAAATGATGTCTTGATAGGAAGAGGAGGGGCTGCAGCACAACTGACATCGGTTGCACTCTTACAAGTGCAAGTGTGGAAATTCTAGTAGCATTCCATCTCTTAGGGGTTTGGTCTATCTCTAGAAATGGCCGATTCTTCTTTCCTTATGTAATACCTCCTTTGTAAAGTCAAAATAACTTAATGTCGGAACAATACAATTGACTAAAATTCTAGATATACATTTATAATTATTCTAACATACCAGATTGTTCCTTTAATGCATTTATATAAAGGAACACGTAAGTCGCTACACAAAATACAACCGAATGATGTCCAAATGACCAAACATGATATGATCAAATGGTGTGAATCCACGAAAACACATGATGAACTTTTATAAAAAAACATGATGGTCAGAATAGAGCAGGGCAACCATTATTAACAAATTATAGTTCCATCTGCATATGCCTACATAAACAAGAAAATGATGTAATTTCACTTATACAAGCGACAAATTTCAAAAAAAAAAAAAAAGAATAACGGCAAGGAAAAAGTACAATCCACCATTTTAATGAGTTATGATTCCATCCGCATACATCCACATAAACGGTCAAATGATATTCATCCACTCTGATCTAGTGGCACCAAGGCTACATAAAAGTGCCATCAACTAACGAGTTAAGCGAAGGAGTCAACTACTATCCAAGACAAAAGTATGATCGCAAAAGAAGATTCCATTGTCTTAGTTGGATCTGTGAGACCCCCTACTCACCATAGAAGACACTTTTATGGAATGTGAAGCATTTCTTCCTCCTTAGCCTTCTTTTTCTTCCCCTGGCCAAAATGTTAAACTTAGAGTCTTTGATTCACATTTCATTTCATTCCTAATGGTTTTAATTGGTTCAAGACATCAATAGGTATCAATGCCTGGGTGTATAACACCCTGGTTGGCACAAGGTTAATCAAGACCTTATGACGTTAACAAGAAGATTGTGCCTGAGATTTCACCTACGAGATAACTAGATAGATTAGCGGGTTGATAATCAAGTATTGGAACCTGTTATGAAGGAATTCATCATCAAGATGGATCGCCCTTACGTGGGAATTTTGCCTGTTTTGTGAATTCTAGGATGGATGTAATTTTCAATTGTGTATCTGGAAAGACAAAGACAATGCTTGATGAACATACACATAACACAAATATGTCTTTTTATTGTATTTAAGTATTTTTCTTTGGCGATTAACATGTTAAAAACCTGCTTCTGATTACGTGTCAATTATGGTTAACGATGTTAAAATTGGCAAATTAATTGGTGCAGAATTTTTTAGGGCTACCCTTTAACGTCTTGGCTTAAAAAACCAAAGACCATATTTAATGATCTTTTCCCTTTTGTTTACCCTACTCATCTTCATAGTCAAGAAGGCCAATAACGTCAGATGAGTGGCTTATGTTTTCTGCAAGGATCTAAGCATTTTTTGGTCAACTAAATGGCCAAATATAAATGAAATGAGATGCAACTTGCATGTATGACTGCCACCACAGTAATCCTATTTTAGCCGTAACTTGTTTCAAGAAGAAAAACAAAAGTAAACTGGGTAATTTTTTTTTGGCCCTTGGATTGAGATTGCATTAGTTAAGACAGTCAATATGGGGCGCTTTGGCGAAAAGGGAAGTTCGATTAATTGCTCAGCCATTAGGCATCCATTATTGTTCCATTCAAATTTTTGTTTACGTGCAGATAAATTTTAGTAAGTGTTAGTAAGTAACAAAAAGCTGTAAATAAATTGACCAGTCACTTCTTTTCTGATAATTTATTGGTAAATCACCAACCCTTTTGTGAAATTACCAATTTTTTGACAGCTTGAAATTGGCAATTTTTGTATGTATTAACTTAACCTACTTTCAGTGCAAAAGGGGAAAAAAAAAAGTTACCAAACTTTATTTACATAACTTCCCAACTTTCGAACTTACCACTTTTTTATTTTATGAACTTACCAAACTACATTATGAGTAAATTATCAACTTTTATTAGATAAAATTACCAACTTGTTTTGGGTAATAAATTTCATTTAAGTTACTTATTAAATTTGCCCACTTTTTTTTTTTTTTTTATCTTAGGCTTGATTAGTAACCCTTTTCATTCACTAGCTCCTTTCGGAGATTACCAATCTAAATTAGTGTGCTCTTCGCCTATTAAATTACAACATAACTACTAGGTTACCAACTCTCGTTTATTACCAACATTTTTTTTTTTAATTTGCTAACTTTTCTTATCATTTACAAACATTTATTTGCACTTTTTAGTGCAAATCACTAAGCGGGGATAATTTTCACTTTACTCCAATTAGAGGCAAGTCTCAACCAATTCACTTATTGGGTGCACAAGCAAAAGAGAATTTATGTGTTGACCTACAATGCACTTAGACATAGCGTTGGTCACCTTGAGACTACTCGGGCCAAATTTTTAATACTGTAAGTTTTTTTTTTCTCTCTAGAAGCAAGTTATCGGCTAAAATAGGAAAATTACTATGTTTGTAGAACTTATCGTGCCATATATGCAAATAGTATCTCATTTCATTTATATTTTCCATTTGGTTGCAAAAAATATTAGCCACTTGCATATGAAGGTGAGTGGGGTAAAACAAAAGGGTGAAGATCATTAAATAGGGTCTTTGGTTTTTTAGCCAAGACATTAAAGAGTGGCTCTAAAAAAATCTGAACCAATTAATTTGCCTACTTTGACAATGTTAACCATAGTTGACATGTAATCAGAGGTAGGATTTTTAACTTGTAGATCGTAGAAGAAGAATACTTAAATACAATGAAAATGTATGTTTGTATTATGTATCTGTTCATCAAACATTGTCTGTCTTTCCAGACACACAATAGAACCAATACATCCTTTCGTTTTGAAGTCGGAGTTTCAGATATCAACCATTTTCTGTGGGACATTGCAATTGGTTGGTAGATCAGATTAGTCCCAAAATTCATAGAGAAAAAGAACAAAAAATCGGGGGTTGTCTCCCAGGTCCAAGAGAAGGTAAATTCATTGCATGAAGGTCCTTATAACCTCTTTTCTTTAAAATTGCACGCTGAGAAGAAGATAGAATTTTTGGGTGTGAGTTGAATCAATGATGGGATTTTTTAATGTGAAAAATAATATGCCCCGATTTTATGTACTAAATTTCTGGATTGTTGTAGCGTTATTTGCCATGAGGACTTGAATTTATTAGGATTTATGGGGCATGCTTATTGATTTTCAACTATGATCTAATAGCAGTTTGTTTGTGAGTCAATCTTCTTATTTTATCATGGTCTTGGCTAGGATATTTAATTTTGCTATATCTGAATTCCTACCCATCAAAGACGATTTCCTTGATGCCCTTGTAGTCACAATTCATTAGGTGACTTGTGGTGATGTGATCCATAGTGTTCAATTGACTTTCATGGCGAGAAACCGATCAATTTGATCATTGTTGCATGCATTTTGTTGTTTACTTTTATGATGGAAAACGATGTTGACGGAATTGTAAAATTTTATGAACAGTTGATTTATCCTGGCTATTACGAATATTTTTGCCAGTTTGTTGTTGTTTTATGTGGACATGTATAGATGAAATGGAACTGTAAACTGTTTGGTTATGGATCGTGATTCATCTGGATGATCATGCTTATTATGAAAGTTCGTTGCTCGTTTTTATAGATTCTGCAGATAGATTCATAATTTAATCAAAGTAGCAGATCGGGTTTTTTTTCTTGACCGTTATAATTATTGTGGAAGTTCGTTACTTGTATATGTGCATGTATTTCTTTTCATCATTTATGTGGGCATTTGCAGATGGAATCATAATTCATTAAAAACAGTGAAAATTTGTGTTGCTTGTGTTTGTGAATCTACACCGTTTTCTCCATCTATGTAGGCATATGCAAATGGAACTATAATTCGTTAATTACGGTTGGTGTGCTTTTATCTAGACTGTCATGCCTTTTACAGAAGTTCGTTGTGTGTATATGTGGATTGACATCATCTGATTGTATCGTGTTTGGTCATTTGCACACCATTTGGTTACATTTTTGGCGACTTTAATGTTCCTTTATGTGTATAGAGATGCCTTAAAAGAGCATAATCTGGCTTCTTGGAATAATCACAAATGTGTATCCAGATTTTTTTGCTAATTGTATGGTTTTGACATTTTAGTTATTGTGATTGTACAGAGGAGGCACTACATAAGGATAGAAGATTTGGCAAAATCTACAATAAAGATCGTACAAACTGCTAAGAGATGGAGTCCAATAAGGATTTCTACATTAAGGATTACAAGAGTGCAGCCCATGTCAACTGTGCTCCAGCCCCTTCTCGTCCTCTCAAGACGTCATTTTGGACCCAATGTAGTGCTTGCCAAATGAAGTTCGAGTATTTAATTTGCTACTCAAACAAGCAACTTCGTTGCCGCAATCCCAACTGTCATAAACCCTATGTCGCTATCGAGATTCCACCTCCACCAATAGATGGCAATGGTTCATCTCATTCAAAGGCATTCTCTGAATCACAACCATTTCCAAATAGAATGAGAAACAATATGTGCGCATTAGTTGGAAGGCAGACTTCTCCCACCAATGCAAGTTCAACAAGCTTCACAGGTACTCATTTGCCAAAAAAGCTCACTTTTTTTTGTGGTACATTAACCAAATTTGCAAGTGATGAAGCTGCCCTTGCACCTGCATCATATTCTCCTCCCTCGGGCATGCTTGAGCCTGTAGTTCAGCATTGGAAGAGGGATTGTGAGGAGGCAGCAGTTGCAGTTGAAGCGCAGTGCTCAGAGATGATTCAAAGGTTTAAGAAAGCTCGTAGTGGTTCAGTGGGCATGTCTTCACATGTTAATTCCCTGGAAACTGAAGGGATTAAAAAAAGTCAGGTTGGTGAAGGTGGCACGAATAAGAAAGTCATAGAGGATGATAGCCAAGCAGCATTTGTAAATGGTAGAGGACTTGGCATAGGAAGTACAACTGGATCCCAAAAGGGGCGACTGGAGGGTAGGAGAAGTGTCAATTTTGGCATGAATAATCTATCTCGAATAGAAACACAAAAAATGTTGATATACAAAGCAAAAAAGAAAATTTCTCAGAAGATCAATGAGTGGAGTAGTGAGAAAGAACCTGCGGATGGACTAAATTTTTCACAAGGAAAGGTCAAGGAGAGGTACGGCAAAGAGCAAATAGCTCCTCCAAATGGTGCGTTGATAATTGCAGTTAAGCATAGAGAACCTGTGGATGGTAAAGACAAAGTTGATATGAAAAAGACTTCCCCCACCATTTCTAATATTGAAACTGAAACCGAGAACTTTATCTTCAAGAAAATGCTTGTTGCAAACCTAGATTTCATGATTTTGACAATGATCAGACAGAGGTTTCATTTGCTAATAATCAAGTCTGGGCTGCTTATGATAATGATGATGGGATGCCTCGTAACTATGCTATGATCCACAGTGTCATAACATTGAAACCATTCAAGGTGCGCGTAAGTTGGCTTAATTCCAAAAGCAACCAAGAACTTGGCCCTATGCCCTGGGTTGAATTTGGATTTGCCAAGACCGTTGGGGATTTGCAGATTGGTAAATCTGTTGTCTATGGTTCCCTTAATGCTTTTTCTCATACAATGAGGTGGACGAAAGGCGTAGGGGGCTTAATTCAGATCTATCCCTTGAAGGGAGATGTTTGGGCTTTGTACAAAAACTGGACTTATGATTGGAACAAGTCCACTCCAAATGAGGTAACACACAGCTATGATATGGTTGAAGTGATTGAAGATTGCAACAAGGACCGTGGTGTAACTGTTGCTCCACTCATTAAAGTTTGTGGCCTGAAAACTGTATTTCAAAGGCATTCAAATCCATGTAAATTATGGACGATTCCCAGAGAGGAAATGTTCCGGTTCTCTCATCAGGTCCCCGCTCACTTGCTTACGGGTGAAGAAGGTGCAAATGCTCATATTGGATGCTGGGAGCTTGATCCTGTGTCCATGCCTTTGGAGGTTCTTAAGTGGGAACACAAGGTCGGGGAGGAGAAATAAAGCGACCTACTGATACAATCAACGAGCACTTGAAAGTCAAAGGAAAAAGAATTGGCAAAAAATGGGGAAACTGATGGAAAACAAATGGATGCCCAGATAGAAGACAAGGCCAGTCGTCAATGCAGTCATGATAGGGATGAAAGCGAGGCTTTGATACAGATGCAGCCTTAAAGAAAGCAGTTCATCATGCATTTTGCCTGCTCTTGGACCATTGGAGTTGGTTAGATCGGATAGATTGATATTTAGTTTTTGAAGTGGAGGAGATGGATGAGGAGGAGAAGGAAGCACCGAAACCGCACCATTCAGGACCAAATCAGTCTTCTTTTTTATATTTGTTCAATTAGCTGTCTAATATCCATAGTTTGTAATTAATATGCAGATCCGGCCAGTAATAATGGGTGGATAGAGATTCTAAATTTTGGTCAATGTCAGAGATCTTCAAAAGAATGATCTTAGCATTATAGGTAATTTTGGGGACAGTTGATTTTCTTTCCTAAGATTGGCTCAGTTGTTGCTTTTCTAGTGAAGATTTGTGATTCTCCTCATCAAAACTGTCTCAGTGATACATGGATTATAAAGTTGGCCAAATTTGTATGATCTGGTTGAAACTTTTCTTCATATCTAGTTTTTCGATTAAATGTATAAGATCTTCGTGATGAGCTTGAATATTCATTCTTTTCTTAGCCCTCTACAGATCGTACCACTGCCTCATGCTTTTACTATTAGCATTGGCATATATGGGATGGCTGATGAAAATTCAGTATTTCCGCTAAGACTATACTCATAGTTTCATGAAGTTTTGAAGTTCTCAGCCTATAGAAATTGATACGTCTGCATTTCATGTTTTGTTTGGAGTAACCTTTACATGATTAGCGGTATGAATAAGTGCAGTGTAGGTCAACACATAAATTCTCTTTTGCTTGTGCACCCCAATAAGTGAATTGGCTGAGACTTGCCTCTAATTGGAGTAAGGCAAAAACTATCCCAAATAGTGATTTGCAGTTTGGTGTGGCTAAGAAGTGCAAATAAATGTTTGTAAATGATAAGTGTGCGTGCAAATAGTATCATTTGTCATTTATATTTGCCATTTGGTTGACCAAAAAATGGTTGGTCCCTTGCAGAAAAACGTAAGCCGCTCATCTGGATTCTGATGTAATTGGACCCTCTTGAAGAGGGGAACTGAGTAGGGTAAACAAAAGGGAAAAAATCATTGAAGAGGTTCTTTGTTATTTTTCTTTTTTAGCCAAAACGTTAAAAGTTGGCTCTAAGCAAATCTTGACCATTTAATCTACCTATTTTGACAACCTTAACCATTGCTGACGTATAACCGAAGTTAGGATCTTAAACTGTGCATAAAATAACTTGAGTTAATCATGAAAGAAAAATACTTCAATATAGTGAAAAGGCGTACCTTGCATTTGTCTTTCTAAATACATAAAACCAATAACACAAACTTTCACGTTGAATTGAGATTTTTAGAGATAAACCATTTTCAGTTGAACAATGCAACTGGTTGGCCAATCAGAGTAGTCCTAAATTTGATATTGAAAGGAAAATTAAATCTATTGTTGCCTCCCAAATCCAAGAGCCGGTCAAGTTACGGCCTTGAAATAGGAGATACTTATAATCTGTAAGTTTAATACCCTGTAAATATTGTTAATAACACACAAAAATTCCCCTTCTTCGAGTGCAATTGAAAACACACCAATATTATAGGGTATTAAACTTACAGACTATAAGTATCTCCTATTTCAAAGCCATAACTTTACTCTTGGATTTGTGAGGTAACACTAGATTTAATTTTCCATTAATATCAAATCTGGGATCACTCTAATTTGCCAGCCAGTTGCATTGTCCCACTGAAAATGGTTGTCTCTGAAAACCTTAATTCAAAGTGAAAGGGTGTGTTATTTGTATTGTGTATTTGGAAAGACAAATGCAAGGTACACCTTTTCATTATATTGAAATATTTTTCTTTCACAATTAACTCAAGTTATTTTATGCACAAGTTAAGATCCTACCTTTGGTTATACGTTAGCAATGGTTAAGGTTGTCAAAATAGGTAGATTAATTGGTCCAGAATTTCTTAGAGCCAACTTTTAACGTTTTGGCTAAAAAAGAAGAAAATAAAAAAGAATCACTTTAATGATTTTTTCCCTTTTGTTTACCCTACTCATTTTCCCTCTTCAAGAAGGTCCAGTTACATCAGAATCCAGATGAATGGCTTATGTTTTTCTGCAAGGTCCAACCATTTTTTGGTCATCCGAATGGCAAATATAAATGACAGGAGATACTACTGGCATGTACAGTGCGATTTCCTATTTCATCCTATACCTTGTTTCTAAAGACCCAAAAAAAAGAAAAGAAAAGAAAGTAAACTGGGCAAGTTTCTTCGACCCTTGGATTGAGATTGCGTTAATTTTTTTTTTTTTTGGTCGGAAGATTGCGTTAATTAAGACAGTTGATATTGGGATTTTGTTAAAACAGAAAATTCAATTAATGCAATGCTTGTTACTTTTCTCGTCTTTGTGAAAACCTCTCTTTGATACAGCTATTCAATTAAACCAGACTATGGAGTATCACATGGATCTACATTGGTAGCCCCGAAGAGCAAGGATAAGAGTTCTATTGTATGCAGCCGCTTAGAACCATTCTAGGCCCAATATACAGGATTGGTGATATTCACAGATTATTTTCTTGCTTATGTTTTGCATGTGTTTTTAAGATGAGAAAAATGCAAATCCCTCCACCACGAAAGGCTTCAAAACCATGAGACAAGGCTCTGAGCCAATTGCCCAGTCATTAGGCAGCATAATTTATTGTTCCATACGATTTCATTTTTACAGATAAATTTCATTAAGTGTTAGTGAGTGTCAAAAAAACTATTAGTAAATAAACTGACCGGTGACCTTGTTCTCTTAACTTATTGGTAAATTACCAACCCTTCAAGAAATTTCCAATTTTTTTTTATAATTTATAAATTGACAATTTTTATGTACGTGCTTACTTACCAACATTTATTTGTATAACTTACGGACTTTCTGAACTTATAAACTCTTATATATAATTATCATGCTAAATTAGTGTAATTTACTGACTTTTTTTGGATTAAGTTACTAGCTTGTTTTGATTTACAAACTTTCATTGAGGAGCTTATAAAATTTTAATTGTTTTTCTTAATTTATCAGTTTCTTATTAACTTAGAAATTTTTTTTAGCTTGATTAGTAACCCTTTACTAGCTCTTTTTGCAAATTACCAGTCTAAACTAGTATGACTCGTCACCAACTTTTCTCTTATTAAATTACCACATACTACTGAGTTACTAACTTTTATTTCAACTTATTACCGACCTTTTTGTTTAATGTGCCAACTTTTCTTATCGTTTACAAATGGTTACTTGCATTTGTTGGCAACGTTAAACAACAAATTGCTAGTGGAGGGTGATTTCCGCCTTACTCCAATCAGAGGCAAGTTCTGAGCAAGAAAGAAAAATCAGAGGCGAGTCTCAGCCAGTTCACCTATCAGAGTGCACAAGCAGAATCGTATTTAAATGTTGTCCTGCACTGTGCTTAATTGTGGCGCTGGTTACTTTGAGGTTACTCAGAATAAAACATGACATACGGATGTAATCGATTTCTATAGCCAAGAACTCCAAAACTTCATGACATTATGAATGGAGTTTCGGTAAAAACTCATAAGTCATCCATACATGCAAACGCAAGCAATAATTGCACAAGGCAATGACATGATATTTAGAGGGCTTTGAAAAGAACGAAAATTCATGCTCATAATGAAGATCTTATACATATGTAAAGAAAAGTTTCAGCCAGATCATCAACTTTATAATTCATGTATAGCTAAGACACTTGAGATGAGTAGAATAGGGCATCTTTGCCAGAAAAGCAACTACCGAGCTAAATCCTTATAGTGAAAATCAGCTGTCCTCGAAGCTACCTATAATGCTGAGATTAGTCTTCTGAAAATCTCCGTCCTTGAACAAAATTAAGAATCTTTATCCACCCTTTATTACCAGCCAGATCCGCAGATTAACTATTAACTATGAATATCAGACGGCTATATATGCAACCGCTGAAAAGAAGACTTGCCTGGTCCAGAATGGTACTGTCTCAGTGCTTCCATTCTACTCCTCCTCCATCTCCTAAATTCAAAAACGACATTTCGATCTACTCTTTGCCACATTTCTCCTTGACCTCTTCTCATGAACAATTTGGTCTATCTGCAGGTTTTTTCTCACTACTCCACTCATCAAGCTTCTTAAATATATCCTTCTTTGCTTTATGTATCAACTTCTTTCGTGTTTCTATCAAAGATAGATCCATCAGACTGTTGTACTGATTTATCATGCTGAAATTAACCCTTCTCCTATCCTCCACTCAACCCTTTTGAGATCGAGACATAGTTCCTAGGGCAACTCCTGTACTATTTGTATAGACCGCTTGGCTAGCATCCTTCGAGACTTTCTTATTCATGGTACCTTCATCAACCCGCTTTTCTAATAAACCCTTCTCAGGAGTAGACATAAGAAGGCATGCTCATTGAACCACCACGAGCTTTCTTAGAAATCCGAATCATTTCCAATCGCTCTTTCCTCACTACAGCGGCTACCTCTTCACAGCCCCACTTCTGATGTTGAACTACAAGTAAAAACACGCCTGAGGGGGGGGGGCGGCGGAATATGATGCAGGTTCAGGGGCATTTTTATCACTCGCAAATTTGGTTAATGTGCCATATGAAGAAATGAGCTTTTGTGGCAATTGAAAACCAGAGAAGCTTGTACAGTCTACCCTTTGATTGATGTGTACACATTGTTTCTCATTCTATCATGATATTGTTGTACTTCAAAGAAAGCCTATGGTTTACAACAGTTGAGATTATGTCAACGAAGTCGCTAATTTAAGTAGTAGATTTAGTATTTAAACTTCATCTGGCAAGCACACGCTACATCTAAAAATGACATCTTGGTAGGATGAGGAGGTGCTGGAGCACAATTGATATCAGCTGCACTCTTACAATCCCTAGTGTTGAAATCCTTATTGCATTCCATCTCTTAGGGGTTTGGTTGATCCCTGATCTAAATATCATAGAATCTTCTTTGCTTATGTAATGTTAGAATAGTTTGTTATCTATAAACAATTAAGAGACCAGATAGTTGGATATGAAGAGAAGTGATGGCTGATCATGAAAACTGATGATGGTTACAATAAGGTACCTATTCTCAAGAAACTTGTGGTTTATCACGAAAAGCAATGATGTTTTTGATAAGGTAGCTTTCCTAAAAGATGTATTGATTGGTTGTCTTTGAATTAGACAAATCATACATTATTTATTACCATTTTCTCTTGTTCATTACTTTGTTTTCTTCACAACATTCTCTCTTCTTCTTCTTTCTCACACAAATTTGACAATACATTCGAGGTGAAATTCCAAAAGAGAAATTGAGTAATTACTGAGTTTATTTATTGTTGCTTTGTTGTATAAATCGGTATATTTGGTTTAAACTCAACAGTAACAATATGGGGGGCAAATAATATCTTGAAGACAGTGATTGTCACCATACATCAAAGTATCAAAAAGCTATAGACTATTATTTGTATTTTCATTAGCAATCAAATTTTCTTAATATGTAATACCTCCTTTGTACAGTCAAAATAATTAATGTCAAAACAATACAATTGTAAAAAAACTAGATACAAAATCCACTACACTACGGTGATTATCAAGAGGTTAAATCCACCTTAAAACAACAAAAAATCGATAGAAAATATACTCCAACAGAGGACCAAATTTACACTAAATCATAGGATAATAGTGATTGCAAACATATATAATTATTCCAACATGCTAAATTTGCTCTTTAAATGGATTCATATACGCATAAAGGAACATGTAAATTGCCAAAATGCAACCAAATGATGTCCAAATGGCCAAACATGATATGACAAAAGGATGCAAATCATTAGAAAAAGCATGACGGTCCAGAAAAAGCACAAAAAACGTTATTAACAAATTATAGTTCCATCTGCATACGTTCGAGTAGACGAGAATATGATGTACATCCACGTACCCGAGCGACAAATTTCCACATTAAGTGTAGCGGTAAGGTTAAAGCACTATCCATTGTTTTTAACGTTTTTAATGGACTTATGATTCCATTGGCATACACCGACATAAATGATCAAATGTTATACATCTATGTATACAAGCAACGAACTTCCACAATGAGCATAACGGTCAGGATAACGCATGATCCGCTGTTTTTAATGAATTATGATTCTACCAACACAATTGAATAAACAAGCAACGAACTTCCATAATAAGCATGATCATTGAGATAACACATGATCCAATTACACCATATGAGTGATTTTGTGATTTTCTACAAGATTCAACCATTTTTTGATCAATTAAAATGGCAAATATAAATGAGATGATATACTATTTGCATTTATGGCATGATAGATATTACACTTTGCAATTTTACCATTTATCCTAAAACTTGTTTCTAGAGAAAAAAAAAAAAAAAAAAAAAAGGAACTGGGCAAAGTTTCTTTGGCCCTTGGATTCAAATTGCATTAGTTAAGCGAAAGAATACTATGAGTGCCACAACTTTTGTACGGCGTTCACTTTGATGTCAAAATTTTTTTTTTCTCACTTAAGTGCCACAAGTTTGAAAAAACGTTCACTTAAATGATACTTCCGATTTACTTGTCGGAAAAGCTAACATAGCTGCTAGAAAGTTGACGTGACTGCTAGTGAATAATATTTTAATATTTAAAAAAAATTATTAATATTTTTTTGAATTTTTTTTCTAAGGTTAACGAGGGCCACCATGGACCCTCATCGGCTGCAGAACCCTTGCCGAAATCTAGGCGAGGCCGTCGTAGCCTCCCCGCAACTGGCGAGGGCCGTCGTGGCCTTGCCTAGGGCCTTTACGGCCAGATCTAGGCAAGGGCCACCTGGCCTCGCCGTAGTTGCCGAGGGTGAGGCCGTTGGGTCCTTGCCAACGGTCGGTGAGTACCCAACGGCCTCACCCACGATGACTACGATGAGGGCTAGGTGGCCCTCGCCTAGATCTAGCTACAAAAGGCCCTGAGCAAAGCCACAACAACTCTCGCCAACCACGGGGGAGGCCGTCGTGGCCTCGCCCAAGGCCTTTGCGGCCAATAGCGAGGGTTTTGCGGTCAATGAGGGTCAATGGTGGCCCTCACCGGCCCTAAAAAAAAGAAATGAAATAAATAAAATTAATAAAAAAATAAAAATATTGTTCATTGGCAACAATGTCATCTTTTTGGTGGCCATGTCAGCTTTTTCAGCAGGCAAATCGGAAGTGGCACTCAAGTGAACACTTTTTTCAAATTTATGGCACTTAAGTGAGCGGAAAAAAAGTTTTGACACTAAAGTGAGCGTTGTACGAAAGTTATGGCACTCATAATATTCTTTTGCCTATTAGTTTAGATTGTCAATATTGGGATTTTGGTGAGATGGGAAGTTTATTAAATGCAGTGCTATTACTTATCACATCTTCATGAGAACCTCTCTTTGATACACTTGCTCTTTCTTAAGCCAGAGCGTGGAGTGATTTTGCAAATATAATCACATGGATCTGTACCTACATATACACACACCGAGGAAGGGTAAGAGTTTCATAGTAGGCAGCTGCTCAGAACCATTGCAGGCCAAGTATACAAGATGGTGATATTCAGTCTTTAGAAAATGCACACATACATACACACATGATTTCGCATGTGTTTTAAGATGAGAAAATGCACATCCATGCATCACGAAAGTCTTCCTTTCGGGACTCAAAACTATGAGATGACGCTCAGTTGTAGAAGAGCAATTGCCCAGTCATTAGGCAGCAGAATTATATTGTTCAATTTAAATTGGAATCTTTCCAGCCGATAAATTTCAATAAATGTTAGTAAGTGTCAAAAAGCTATTAGTAAATAAAATGAGCGGTGACCTTTTTTTTCCGGTAACTTATGATAAATTACCAACCCTTTCGTGAATTACCAATTTTCTTTTATACTTGTAGATTGACAATTTTTGTAAGCTCTAATTTACCAGCTCTTATTTGCATAACTAGCCAACATTTCGAACTCATCAGCTCTTTTATGAGATCACCAAGTTTTGTTAGATTAAATTACCAACTAGTTTTGGGTTAGAATGTTTCATTTGAGACACTTATCAAATTTTAATTTTTTTCTTAATTTATCAACTTATTTATTAACTTACCAATTTTTATTAGGCTTGGTTACTAACCAATTTCATTTACTAGCTCTTTTTAGATGATCAATCTGAAATAGTGTGATCTCTTATTAAATGATCATATAGTATTGGTTTACCAACTTTCATTTAAATTTATTACTGAATTTTTTTTTTTTGAATTTGCCAACATTTCTTATCGTTTACAAATATTCCTTCACATTTCTTAGCAACGCAAAACAGCAGATCACTAGTCAAGGATGATTTTCACTCTTATTGGCATGTACAAGCAAAAGAGTATTATATGTTAACCTGCACAGCAGCTAGTTATGTCGAGGCTACTCAAAATGAAACATCAAATACGGAAGTTTCAATTTCTATAGCCAAGAACTCCAAAACTTCGTCAGACAAACTATACATGCCAATGTAAACATGAAGTGCACAAGGCAATGTCACGATCTGTAGAGGGCATTGTGGATCAAATCGCAATAATGGGGCAAAACTTATGACATTGTGGATCAAAACACAGTAATGGGCATCCCATCATCATGATCAACATAAGCTTCCCAGACAAATTATCAGCAAACAAAAACCCCTGTATGATGGTTGTCGAGATCATTAAAATCTGGGTCTGCAACAAGCATTTGCTTAAAGACAAAGTTCTCCGCTTCACATTAGAAATGACATGGGAAATCCTTCTGATCCAAACTGTCTTTTCCATCCAAAGGCTTCCTATGCTAAACTACAGTAGCGTTTGCATTATTCGTTGAAGTTTTTGCTCTTCACCAAGCTTCTCCTTGACCTTTCCTTATGAACATTTTGGTCCATCTGCAGCTTTGTTCTCACTACTCTTCTCATCAAGCTCTTAAAAATTTCCTTCTTTGCCTTATGTATCAACGTCTTTCAAGTTTCTGCTAGAAATAGATCCCTCAGGCTGATGAACTAACTAATCACGCCGAAATTAATCCTGTGCCAACTCTACTACTTGCAAATGCTGCTTGGCTAGCATCCTTTGTGACTTTCTTATTTATGCCACCATCATCAACCTGCCTTTCTTTAATCCCTTAAATTTCTAGGGAATTGAACACAGAAGACATGCAGGGAAAGTACAGCGGGAGTGCCAAAAGTTGGCACGGAGGGACACTTAATGCCAAAACTTACAAACGGTACACTTAAGTGCCACTTTTCAAAAAAAATGGATCATTTAAGTGCCAAGTCGTCGGAGAACCCCCGCCGGAAATCCTACGTGGCAATTTTTTATTAACTTTTTTGCCTACGTGGCTCGCCGGAAATTGAAACGATGAAAAATCAGCTCAAAACGACGTTGTTTTTGCGCTAACGTGGATTTTAAAAATTATTAATTAAATAATTTTAAAAATAAATTATTTTAAAATTGATTAATTTATAAAATAAAAAAAAAAAAAAAGGTGGGAGGGGAAATCGGCGAGGGCTGTGCAGCCCTCGCCGCTGCCACCGTCGTCGAGAAGGGCCGGTGACGATGGGCGAGGGTCGGCCGGGGTCACCGGGCCCCGGCCGGCCTACGCGAGGGCTCGCAGGCCCTCGCCCGGATCTGGGGTGAGGGTCGCGACCGTCCCCCAGATCTGGCGAGGGTCGCTGGCCCTCACCCCGCCGGGCCAAGGGCCGTCGGCCGCCCAGATCCAACGCAGTTTGGGTGGCCGGCCGCTCTTGGCCCGGCGGGGCAGGGTCGCCCAGCCCTCGCCCCGCCGGCCAGGGGCCGTTGGCCACCTAGATCCAACGCGGTTTGGGTGGTTGGCCGCCCTTGGCTCGGCGGGTCAAGGGCCGACGACCCTCGCCGGATCTGGGGGAGGGCCGTGACCCTCGCCGAATGGGGGAGGGTTGCGACCCTCGCCCCCAGATCTAGGCGAGGGCCTACGGGCCCTCGCTGTAGGCCGGCCGGGGCCCGGCGACCCCAGTCGACCCTCGCCCACTGTCGCCGGCCCTTCCCGGCGACGATGGGGCAACGACAGTGGCGGCGGGGCTACACAGCCCTCGCCGATTTCCCTCCCATTTTTTTTTTAATAAAATCGATTTTAATTTTTTTAAAATCTGACATGGACAATTTTTTTTATTAAAATTGCCATGTGGAATTTTTTTTTGAAAAAAATTGCTCCGTCAGCAAATGAAGTCGTCGGAAAATGGACACGTGACAATTTGGCCGAATTTTCTCACCGTTGGCACTTAAGTAATCATTTTTACTCCGATTTTGGCACTTAAGTGTACCGTTTATAACTTTTGGCACTTAAATGTCCCTCCATGCCAACTTTTGGCACTCCTGGGGTCCGTACCTCGAAGACATGCCTACTGAATCCCACGAGCTTTCTTAGACATTTTAATCATCTCCTTGCACTCCTCTCTAATTGCAGATGCTGCCTCTTCACTGCCCCTCCTCCGATGCTGAACTACAGGCATAGACCCACCTGAGGAGGAGAACATGATGCAGGTGCAGGGGCACTTTTATCACTCGCAAATTCAGTCAACGTGCCATATGATGAATTGTGCTTTTGTGGCAACTAAATACCGGAGAAGCTTGTCGGATCTGCATTGGCGGCAGAAGTCTGCCTCTAACTGATGCGTACTTACTGTTCCTCATATTAGGATAGTTGCTTCATGATAACCTTTGAATTATGTGAACCATGACCATCTATTGGATGGTCATGGTGGTGGAATCTCAATAGCCACATAGGATTTACGCCAGCTGGAACTGCAGCAACAAATTCGCTGGTTTAAGTAGCAGAATCGGTATTCATACTTCATTTGGCAGCCACTACACTTTATCCAAAATGACATCCTAATAGGACGAGGAGGGGTTGGATCACTATTGACATCAGCCACACTCTTCCAATCCCCGGTGTTGAAATCCTTCTCGCATTTCATCTCTTAGGGTTTTGGTTGATCCCAGCTCTAGATATCACCAAATTTTCCATGCTTATGTAATACATCCTTTGTATAGTCAAAATATCTCATGTCAAAACAATACAATTGGCAAAACATCTAGATACAGAACCCACTGTTATACTGACTATCAAGAGGATAAATACGGCTTAAACCAACAGAAAGCAGAGACATGCCTCAGCAGAACCCCCAATTTATGCCAAGCTATAGGTAAAAAATATCACAAGAATGAGGGCAAACATTTTTAGTTATTCTAACATGCCAGATTATGCTCCTTCAAGGCATTTATACACACAGAGTAACCCATGAATTGCTAAACGAAATAAAACCAAGTGATGTCCAAATGACCAAACATGATATAATCAAATAATGTAAATCCACACTTACATACAATTTCCATAAAAGCATGACGGTCACGATAACGCACGGCAACTGTTATTAACAAAGATTGCATGCATCCACGTAAGCAATCAAATGATACATATCTACTCTATAAAGCAACAAACTAATACAATAAGCACAACGGTCAGGATAAAACATGATCAGCAATTTTTAATGAATTATGATTCTACCCGCACAATCAAATAAACAACAAACAAACTTTCATAATAAGCATGAATATTGAGATAAAAAAAAAAGGATCCATAATCAAACGGTATGCAGTTCCATTTCATCTACCCACATCCATTTAAAAGAGCACAAACTTGCAATAATATTCATAAGAGCTGGCTAAAGCACAATCCACGGTTAAAAAGGTCTGCAATTTCATCAACATTACACAATCTGCTCTTCCCCATACTTCTCCTTGACCTTTGGTTGGGGAAATTTAGTCAATCTGCACGTTATATCTCACTACTCTCACGAAGCTTCTTCAAAATTTCCTTCTTTGCTTTGTGTATTAACATATTTCGTGTTTTCATCAGAGATCAATCCCTTAGATTGTTGAACTGATTAACCCTGCTGCTGTTAACCCTTCTCCCATGCTGCAGTTGGCCCTTTTGAGATCCAGACATATTTCCTGCACCAACTCCTCTACTAGGAGCTTTCTTGGACATTTGAATAGTCTCCAAGCACTCCTCTTTGGCTGCAGCTGCTGTCTCTCCACGGCTCGTCTTCCGATGCTGAAATACAGGCTCAAACACTCCTGAGGGAGGAGAATATAATGCAAAAGTAGGGCAACTTTTATCACTCACAAATTTTGTTAATGTTCCATATGATGAAGTGAGCATTTTTGGCAAATGAATTACAGAGAAGCTTGTCGAACCTGCATTGATGTTAGAAGTCTGACCTCTGGCTGATGCACATGCCTTATTAGGATATTCTTGAACTTCAGAGGAAGCCTTTGAATTGGATGAATTATTGCCATCTATCAGAACAGGTGGAATCTCAATAGCAACATAGGGTTTGTGACAGCTAGGATTGCGGCAACGAAGTGGCTTGTTTAAGTAGCATAACAAATATTCAAACTTTATTCGACAAGCACTGCATTGTGTCCAAAATGAAGTCTTGAAAGGACAAGGAGGGGCTGGAGCAAAATTGACATCTGCTGCACTCTTACCATCCCTAGTGTTGGAATCCTTATCGTGTTCCATCTCTTCAGGGTTTGGTTAATCTCTGCCCTATATACACCGAATCTTCTTTCCTTATGTATGACTCCTTTGTACAGCCAAAACAACTTACTGTCAAAACAATATAATTGGCAAAAAATCTAGGTGCACAACCCACCATGTTACATTGACTGTCAAGAGACTAAATCTGCCTTAAACCAGCGGAAAACCAGTAGAAATATATCCCAGCAGAACTCCAAATTTATGCCAAACTGTAGGTCTCATATCACAAGAATGATTCCAACTTTATAATTATTCTAACATGCCAGATTATGCTCCTTTAATGCACTTATATACACAGAGTAACACGTAAGTTCCCAAACAAAACACAATCGAATGATGTCCAAATGACCAACAATGATCAAGTGATGTAAATCCACATATACACAAAACGAACTTTTATAAAAAGCAAAACGGTCAAGATAAAGCATGACCACAGATATTAACGAATTATCGTTACATCTGCATACGTCCACAAAGACGAGAAAATGATGTAGATCCACTTATATAGGTGACAAATTTCCGCAAGAATAAGGTTAAGGATAAAGCACAATCCATCGTTTTTCATGAATAATGATTCCATCCTCATATATCCACGGAAACAATCAAATGAAATACATCCACATAGACAAGCAACAAACTTCCACAATATACATACATAACGATCAGGATAAATCATGATCCACCCTTTTTAATGAACTATGATTCTATCAGCATACATCCACATAAATGATCAAATAAAAATGAATTACGATTCTATCATCACAATTCATATGAATGAGCATCGAACTTCCATAATAAGTATGATCATTGAGATAAAAAAACAATCCATAATCAAACATTTTATAGTTCCATATCATCTACACACGTCCACATAAAAGAGCAACAAACTTGCAAATATATTCATAAACGTTTTGGTTAAAACACGATCAACCATTAAAAAGGTTTACAATATCGTCAACTTTACTTCCCATCCTATAAGTGACGCAATAGAAAGCTTGCAACAATGATCAAATTGACTGGTTTCTCCCCATGAAAGCACATTGAACACAATCATCACCAGAAGTCACCTCATGAACTATGATTGCCTACAAGGGCATCAAAGAACCCTTCTTTGATAAGGCTCTTTTTTGATGGGTAGGAATTTAGATATGGCAAAATCATATCACCTAACCAAGACCATAACAAAATGAGAAGATGGACTCACAAACAAGCTGTAATGGGATGATAGTTGAAAAGCCATAAGCATGCCCTGAAAATCCTAAAGCATTCTTGTACTCATGGCTGATGAGGCCACAATAATCCAGAAATTAGTAGAGAAACTATAGGCGGATTATTTTTCAAATTAAAAAAAAAAATCCATCATTAATTCAACTAACAAACAAAAATATAGACTCCTCATTCAAAGACTAAATTTTTACCCACTCTTGGACTTGGAAGGCACCACTAGATATTTTCCTTTTCTTTTGTCAATTTCCGCAACTGCTTTGATCTGCCAACCAGTTGCAATGTCTCATGAAAAATGATTATCTCTAAAACTCTCAATTCAAGACCAAAAAGTGTGTTGCTTGTATTGTGGATCTGGAAAGAAGAAAACAATGTATGATGAATGGATAGCTAACCCTAAAATGTCTTTCCACCATATGTAAGTATTTCTCTATTACAGGATAGATACCCTACCCCTAGTTATATGTCAACCATGGTTAACATTGTCAAATTAGGCAGATTAGTTGGTACAGATTTTTCAGAGCCAGCATTTAAATTCTTGGATAAAATATTGAAGAGCGCTCTTTAATGATCTTCTCCCTTTTAATTTGATCAATTTAATCCTAAACATTTCGACAATTTGCCAATTCCATCATTTCGGCCAATTTTGGTAAAAAAATAACTAACATGGATGCCAATTATCCTAAGTAATACAGCCGATGCTGATGTGTACCATTTTTTTATTTTCTTACTTTTTTATTTTTTTATATATTTTATATTCCCTTTTTCCTCCGTTAGTCTTTGGGCCTCCGTGATGGCTACAACTGGCCATAGGCAAGGGTCAGCCTCGCCAACTTCTAACAAAGAGTTTAAACAATAACAATAGGTGATTTTGAGCTAAATACTCTGGCAATTGAAATCCAAAGTGCTATAAAAGAATGCCACATGTAGCTTCTTAGCTCTATCAAATACAAAGTGATAGGAAATATTTTGATGTCACATTTGATCATATTGCTTTTTAAATTTAGCTGAGCTCAAGAAATTGAATTTACATTTCCCGAGAATAATAGCAACACAACATATTAATATCATCAAACCAAAAATATTCCTCTATTAAACTTAGCTAACTATTACCGGTAGAAAAGCATAAAATAATGCTTTAACTTGTTGATCTCAAAAGATTCTATATGATAAGGTACGTGACAGTAATCTCAGCCCAAAATGAGCCAAAAGCCTCAATGCACTGGGGCTATAAAATGTATTTGGAACAGTATGCTTAGTTGCAGAACCCCACAAGCCTTCTGCCCATCAATGTATAATGGGAACTCTTCACAGACATGAGTGAGATTAGACAAGAATTAAAGAAACTAAACTGCAAAACTTCCTATAATATCAGGCATAGATGTTCTTGGTCCAGTATCCAACAACTCAGTTCAAGACCATTAGTCAATGTGAAGTACTAACAAGATGCCAAAGGTGAGAGAGTAACATGTTACCAGAGCAGGTGAGTCATTGTTCTGAAGAAATGCAAAATATAGATCTTGAAGTCTCCCAATTAAGAGCGGCTTGCTTATCTGCATAGAAGTTGTACATACCAATGGCAATGACACCAGAGAATACTAGAGAATTAGGACTTGCTAAGAACAGAAATCACCGAAGCATCAAAATATCGAAGCTAAATAGCTCTGACACAAAAGCTGGCACTATTGCCTGGTGGGCACCATGTCCAATTCCTATTAAAAAAGTTAGAATGTAAATCTTGCCTGGAAAACAAATAACATAGCTAAAGTGTCCATTGGCTATAACAACGGGGACTACAGCCATAGCCACTGACCTTAGGAGGGAGAATTTTCTGGTAAATGGAACAAAAACAGGTAACCATAGTTCAGGGTATGAATGGGATACTAGCTCTAAGTGACCAATAAAACAGATTTTGAAGGCACCTTATGTTGTCACAGGTAAGTAGGCCCCCAGACTCGACCGAGGAAGATCCAGATGTTTATTGTAGAAACAAAATACTAGTCACTAAACCCCAATTATTCACAAATCTTACCAAGATTATCAAACAGTTGCACCAGAACCAGAGGCCACTGCTTGTAACAAACACATATAAGCCAAAAATCAGCCTTTATGAGTGCCTATCGTAAGGTGAAATCCTCTGCTCTGCACAGGCCTTTCTTCCATTTTACTCTTGATGCAGCTCCTGCAGCTTCCAGGAAATGTTTTGCCAGCATTGCAATTCGTTTTTGCCTCTGTGATGCCAGCAGCTGGTCCACTTCTCAGGTTTCTCATCTTTGACCTAACTAAGAATGACCTCTTTTCCTTCTTGCTCGGATTTACCTGGTTTTTGTTCTCATGGCCTGAGAGAAGTGCTGCCGAAGGAATTGTCACAGAGAAGAAAAACAGTTAAGCACAATCTTAATGACAAGAATCACCAGAAATAATGTAATCGCTGTTCGACTAATATCAACTAGATACTCTGCCAGCAAGATTCCCAATACATAAGCTGCCAGGAGGAGGCAAATGCTTAGGTGAATGAAAAGCATGAACTATCGGGTCAATGAACCATCAGGGCTATCTTGTTATGATTATGACCCTCTACAGGTCTAATGATGAACATAGGGGCAATGACCAGAATAGGGCCCAACAGCAACTGTAAAAATTAGGCATGCTTTGCCGGGAATGTCAATCATCAAACATATCTGAGACAAAATCAGGCCGCTTGACCTGGCAAATCCCTTTAGTATCCCCACAAGAGGATCTCTAACTTTGGGAAGTTCCGCACAAATTAAGCAAGAGCCGCTGGATCAAAGTAGGCCTCAACATCTATCCTACAAATACACAGGCACATCTGCAAAACAAGACTGGGTTTTTGACGCATAACAGCATATGAAGTTACTTCAGATCTTAAATTAATAAATCTGCAACGTTCTTACATATTTTTTTTAGTTTTTATGAAAATAAGACAATAAACCTTCCAACAGTGAGAAAACAGCATGCCCTTCTAAATAGAAGCAAAGGTTCCCTTCTACAGCAAGAATTTGTGAATAAGTTGCACCATCACCTGATAGTATGAACAGTTGTGCATTGCAAAACATGCACAGAAACAAGCACGGCCTAGGATCTCACAGTTAAACATCCTGTAAAACAGCTAAAGCGACAAAATATGCACTTTAAGGCAGATAAGCAGGCTAAATTTTGAACGAACGTGCTAGGCATCTTTACTCACAGCATACTGAAATAGAGTAAGAAAATGGTAAATTAAGGGGCAAAGAGCATCAATGTACTGTAGAATCAAAAGCCTGGACAAAAAGGTTCCGCAGTGCCACGATGCTTGCCAAAATAGTTCCAAGGATGGACCAGCTTGAAGAGCTTGATGCAGGAGAACAATTAAAAAAAGAAAATTGACTTACATCCTGGAGGTTGATTTTAGCTAATGGAAACAGCAGGAACTAAAAAGCGGGAACAATTTTTACTGAGCTATGTGACAAATTAGCTATTATAAATATTAGGCATTCTGCCTTTCCAGTGAATGCTTTCGATCGAATCACAACAGGCAGAACGTTGTATGTAAAACTTATCAATTTTGAATGACCCTCTTCTTCAATTGTGCATTTTAAACCATGGCCGAACATTTTAAGTTTCATGAAATGCCAACACGATCACATTATAAGGACTTACTGTTAACTTTTAGAGTAGAAAAAAATCATCTCCTTCAACCCACTAAAAGTACCTTCTATAAGTGCATAAAGTCAACATTTTCCATGAATTAGTACAGTAATCTATCCCTGAGAATTTAGATCAGCAACAAAAAAACAGTAGAACCACAGATGGTGGAAAGAATACATTAATGAACAGTGCAAAAGTAGGCCTGACCGATGAGCAAGATCCATATATATAAGCAGCCAGGAGCAGGTAGGGAAAAGGCCATTTATAAATTGAATATCTATACATTGGAACCTTAGTTCAGCAACATGAATACAAAAAAAGTTAAAAGTAAAGGCTAAGCCAGATTATACAGATTTGGCCAACTTTGTTATCCCTGTTCCTCTAAGAAAGCATTAATGACAGATATTGGATATCTTCGCAAGAAAAGAAACTAATTTGCTAATCCTAGTAAACAAATCAAACTATCCTCAAAGTTACTATATAGCTGAAAATGTTTCTTCTGAAGATCTTGAACAAAATCGTGAACTTCCATCAACCAATAGTTACCAGCCAAATTTGCAGAATAACTACTAACTACCGATATCAGATGACTATCTGAAAAATGCTGAATAAGATGGTAGAAACAGTGCACTCCTTAGGGGATTATTTCAGAATGTTGTGGTCTCAGTGCCTCCCCTTCTCCTCCTCCATCTCCTCAATTCCAAAACTACACATTGACCTATCCAATCTAAGCAGCTGAAATGGTCCAAAAGCATGCAAAAAGATGACTAAATGCGTCATGACCGCTTCCCCTTTAGTCTGCGCTTGTACACCAGCATCACTTCTTCCTTGGCTTTCATTCCCTTCACCGTAACATTGGCCACAACGTCCACTTTGGCATCCATTCCTCCGTCATCAGTGGTTACCACTTGAAGAAGTTCCAAAGGTGTGGATGCAGGATCAAGCTCCCAGCATCCTTTAGGAGCATTTGCACCTTCTTGACCTGTAAGCAAGTGAGCAGGCACCTGATGAGAGAATCGGAACATTTCCTCCCTTGGAATCGTCCATAATTTCCTAGGATCTGGATGCTTCTGAAACACAGTCTTGAAGCCACAAACTTTGATGAGTGGAGCAACAGTAACACCAAGCTCATCTCTATAATCTTCAATCACTTCAATCATATCATAGCTGTGTATTATTTCATCTGGAGTTAACTCGTTCCAATCAGAAGACCAATTCCTATATAGAGCCCAAACATCTCCCTTCAAGGGATAAATCTGAATTAAGCCCCTTGCGCCTTTCGTCCACTTCATCCTATGCGAGAAAGCATTAAGGGAGTCATCAACAACAGATTTCCCTATTCGCAGATGCCCACAGGTCTTGGCAAAGCCTGATCCAACCCAACACATAGGGCCAAGTTCTTGGTTACTTTTGGAAGTAAGCCAACTTATACGCATCTTGAATGGTTTCAATGATATGACAGTGTGGATCAGAGCGTAGTAACGGGGCATCCCATCATCATCATCATAAGCAGCCCAGACTTGATTATCACCAAATGAATCCTCTGTCCGATCCTTGTCAAAATTATAAAAATCTGGGTCTGTAACGAGCATTTGCATAGGAACAAAGTTCTCCGCTTCAGATTTGACATGGGAAACAGCATCGGAAGTCTTCTCCAACTGAACTCTGTCCTTACAATCCACAGGCTCCCTATGCTTAGCGGGAGCGGTCTTAGCACCACTTGCAGGAGCCTTCTGCACTTTCCCGTACTTCTCCTTGACCTCCCCTTGCAATGAGTTTTGTCCATCTGAAGGTTCTTTCTCAACTCTCCAATTTTCAAGCTTCTTACGAATATCTTTTTTAGCTTTATGTATCAGCATATTTCGCAATTCTAGCAGAGAAAGATCCCTCAAGCCATTGAACCGATTAATTAAACTGAAATTAACCCTTGCCCGATCCACGGATCCCTTTTGAAGTCCAGACATAGTTCCTGTTACGACTCGTCTACTATTTGCAAATGCTGCTTGACTTGCACCATCCGAGACTTTCTTATTTATGCCACCTTCATCAACTTTCCCTTTCTCCATCCAGTCTGTTCCTAGGGTACTGACATCAGCCGACATGCTCACTGAACCACTTTGAGACTTCTTAGACATTTGAATCCTCTCGCCGTACTCCTCTTGGACCGCAGCTGCTGCCTCCCGACGGCCTCTCTTCCGGTGCCGAAATAGAGGCTCAAACACACCTGAAGCTTGAGGAGCATATGATGCAGGTGCAGGGGCACTTCTATCACTTGCAAATTTGGGTAATGTGCCATAGGAAGAAGCAAACTTTGTAGGCAAGTGAGTACCAGAGAAGCTTGTTGGACCTGCATTCGGGGCAGAAGTCTGCCCCGTGACTGATGCATACCCATGATTTCTCATTCTATAAGGATACCGTTGTGCTTCGAAGAAAGCCTGCGAATCAGATAACCTATGTCCATCTATTGGTGGAGGTGGAATCTCGATGGCCACAAAGGGTTTTCGGCAACCAGGACTGGGGCAGAGAATTTGCTGATTTAGGTAGCGGATCAGGTATTCATACTTCATTCGGCAGGCACCGCACTGCGTCCAAAATGATGTCCGAGGAGGGGCCGGCGCATAATTAGCATCAGCAGCACCCAGCCAGTCCCTGGCGTCGTAATCCCGACGGGGATAAGCCGAAGTGTGTACCGCATGAGCAGCACTGCCCCTCCAATCCCTACCATTCATATCCTGATAAGGAGAAGCCGAAGCCCTCCTCCAATCCCTCGCATTGTAATCTTGGTGCGTACCTGGAAAACCGCGAAGTCCATTCTGACGGACCGGCGCCGTGAACTTCCCGTTGCGGACACTCGAACTGCGCTTCAGGTCGTACGCCAATCGCTTCGCCTTATCGGACAGCAAGCTCCAGGCCTCGGAGAGAATCTTGAAAGCACCGTCGGCGCCCACCGCCTTGTTCTTGTCGGGATGAAGGACGAGCGCGAGCCTCCGGTAACTCCTCCGAATCGCGTCGTCATCGGCGGAGGGATCGACGCCGAGGACCCCGTACCAGTCCGTCTCCCCGTCGATCTTCTTCTGGGCGGAGACGTAGACGTCGAGGGTCGCCGCCAACTGAGAGAGGCCGTCGAGGCCGGGATACAGGCGCCGGGCCTTGACGGCGAACTTGTGGGCGCCGGCGACGTCCGACTCCAACAGCTTCTTCTCGGCGATCTCCTTCGCCCGGAGAGCCTCCTCCTTGTTGCATTCCATCGCTCATCTCCAGAGGGGGAGGTGCCCTATGAACAATGGCAGATTCTTCTCCCCTTTATGCCACGACCCTTAAATATAAAAATATATATTTTTTTAAATAAAAAAACAAATTTTTAGCTAGTGGAAACTGTTTAAAATAGTAATGGTGACAGTAAAGGTAATAAGAATAAGAATAATGTTGTTCATAGTGTCCAATATTCCCTTTCTCTCCCCCCTCAAAAATCCAGCTTCTAGAGAGTGCAGATTCATTTCCTTGCAACATACAATCCTTAATATTTTCTTGCATACATGAAGTGTCTTACAAAATCAGCTCACCCATTGTCTTGATTTACCGAGCACATCTTGACCAATCTTCCTATTGATGTTCGGCCTTAAATGCACGGTACGTGTTTGTCTGAGTACTTCTTACCATCGTTCGGATTGGCGAGCCAGTGACTGTGATGTGATCAATTGTCCACGGAAGTTGCCTTGAGAAAAGGCACATAAAGGGACATAGCAGCCCGGTTGCAGATGAGCAACTGCCAGCGCAGATATATAGATGGATGGTGCCTCTTCATAATCATCCTGGAACCTCCATGACCCAATACTACAGCTAATGTCCACCAGGATCTCTGTCATTCAGCCTGGTTACCACATCAGCTGTTTGTTGATTGAATACTAATTGGGTCGAGTCTTTTAGAGTAGAATGTATGTGTTTGCTGGTCTAATCGGACGTCTCTTCTCATTAATAACTCGAACACAATATGCATCGACTCCTTTTTATCAGTTTAACAGCAATGGAGACATTTGAAGTGCTGAAGCATGAAAAGATCAGACTCTTTTGAGTGAGTTGTAGTCTGCTAATGCTGTCATCAGCACAGCCTCTAGCCATGCAACAAATGATAGAAATTCGATGTTATAGATGATTTTTCTTGTGATTTGAGCACTCGAACTGTCATTTGAAGTTACTTGACACTACAAGGAATTCCAAAATCTGACTTCCGATAGCTACCGCAAGTATTGTTAACTGAAGCATAAGCTTCACGAGATGCAACAGGTCGCCTACCCATGTTCCATCCTAAGATATTTGTGGAAACACTTGCTCCATAAATTTCTCAAAAGTAAATTGTGGCTTGAAGCAGCAACTTTGTTTGATGGGAAGTAACCAGTTATGAGATTAATCACAGCCTCAAAAAATCAAGACCTGGCGTATTCAGCAAAACATTTGACGTTTCTGCATACTCATCTGCCTCTAACATCTACTGTTTAGATAAAAGCAATAACTAAACTGAAAAAAGAAATAAAAGCAATAAAAAGGAACAGTTCAGAAATTAAAGGAGAATTTTAACAAGGTATTTATTTTCCAAGAAGATTCGGAGGAGCCTGTTACAGATAAAAAGGGAAGAAAATAATGCTTCAACTTCTAGTCCCTGAACTAATTGAAGATTCTTATTTATCTCAAAGAATATTATATGACAAACTACACCAAGAAAATCTAAGCCCAATGTGAGCCTAAGGCCTCAGAAGTGCAGGACCTGAAAAAAAAAATGTACTTAGAACAGCACGGTTTGGGGTGGAACCGTAAATCTGTAACGATGAATACACACTTAACCTGTCAACTCCAACCTTCTTCTGTCCATCAACGAAGATCAAGAACTCTCCACAAAAATAAGTGAGAGTGGCCAAGATTCAGACAACTCAACTGCGAGAATTTCCATATAGTTGGGTGTAGACACTCTTCGTCCGGTAAACAACAATTAAGCTCAAGACCATTGCAACAATGCAAAGTCCTGACAAGATGCCGAACGTGAGAGAGTAACATATGTTACCAGAGCAGGAAAGTTCATCATCCTGAAGAGAAATCGGAAGCATAGATCCCAGATTCAGCTTCCTAAGAGCAGCTTGTTTTTCTGCATAGTAGTCGTATATACCACTGGCAAGGACCCCAGAGAAAAATAGAGAACCAGCAGGACTTGCTAAAGTAAGAAAATTATACAAAGCACCGAAACTCTTCAAACCAAATAGCTCTGATGCAGAAGCTGGCACTATCGCCCACTGGGCACCATATCCAAGTCCTATTAGCACAGTTAAAACATAAATCTCACCAGGAAAACCCATAGCATAGTAAAAGAGTCCTACTGCCATAATAACCTGGAATACAGCCATAGCCACTGGTCTTGGGAGGGAGAATTTTCTGGTAAATGGAACAAAACGGGTAAGTAGTGTTCGGGACAATAATGAGGACAGTGAAAGGAAAACTAGCTTGAATAACAGATAAAACAGAGATTTTAGAAGCACCTTACGGTTATCTCGGATAAGTAGCCCCCACCGACTCGACCAAGGAAGTTCCAGATGCTTATCATAGAAACAAATATACTAGAGTCATTATACCCAAGTGATTCGCAAATCTGACCAAGGTTATCAATAACAGTCACACCAGAACCGGAGGCCAGTACAAGTGACAAAAAGATAAGCCAAAAGTCAGCCTTTATGAGTGCCTGTAATAAGGTGAAATCCTCTCCTCTGCGTGGGCCTTTCTTCCTTTTGACCCGCACAGCTCCTTCTGCAGCTGCCTGGAAAAGTTTTGCCTGCAAATGAGCAATTCGTTTTTGCCTTTCTGATGCTGGTAGCTGGTCTTCGCCCTCAGATTTCTCATCTTCAACCTCACTAAGAATGACCTCACTTCCATCTTGCCCAGATATACTGGGTCCTGGTTTCTCTTGCCCCGCAAGAAGGCTCTCCTCTGCTGAAGGAATTGGCTTGGAGAAGAAAACCAACAAAACAGGTAGAGTAACAGGTAGGAGGATTATAATGATAAGAATCACGGCAAATAAGGTGATTACAGTTTGACTGATATCAACTAGATCCTCAACCAGCAAGATCCCCAATATATAAGCTGCCAAGAGGAGGCAGATACTATAGATGAATGAAAAACTTAAGCCGTCAGAAGGTCTAATTTGTTTATGACCTCCCACGGGCCTAACTATGAACATCAGGGCAATGACAACTATTGATGGCCCAACCGCGACCATAAAAATTAGTGATGCTTCACTGGATGCATTGAACATCAAATATATCTGAGACAATATTGCGCCACTCAACCCAGCAAATCCCTTTAGTATCCCCACAACAGGACCTCTACTTTTGGGGAAGTTCTGAACACATGAAACAAGAGCTGCTGTATTGAAGTAGGTCTCGCCATTTGTTCCCACAAATACACAGATGCAGAGCTGCAAAATAAGGCTTGGTCAATGACATTTAGAAAGGCATTTGGTCATAACTTCAAAGATCTTGAATTACTAAATACGGAGCTGATGTTTTTACTTATTTTCTACTTTATAGGAGAATAAGACAGTTGACCTGACAATAGTGAAGAAACAACAGTGTCTTCCAAATGGAATCACAGATGTGCTTCTTTTACTGTGAGAATACATAAATAGTCAAGTTCATGATTAATGCACACTTGACCAGTAGTATGAAAACTTGTGCCTTGCAAAATATCTACAGAGAAAATTGAAGACAGAAAGCGAGACATCCTAGATCTCACAGGCAATTGTTCCTAGAAAAAGCTAAACTAAAAGATTTGCCGTTAAGTTTCTGAACTACTCATTGTTGGTGATGCTAGGAATCTTCACTCACAACATACTGAAATAGAGTTAAGAAATTGGTTACTGAAGGGGGATGGAGGGCATAGTTGTAGATTAGGATCAGAAGCCCAGACAAAAGGAAATGGTCCTTCACTTCTATGATGCATGCAGACAATGCAGCTGCAAATTTCAGGGAGCTACTTAAGCAGCTAGCCATCATTAGCTTCTCGTGGTACTAGCAATTCATCAACTACAGGAACTACAACAAATAAATCCTTTCTTCCTTGATGTAGCCCTAACAGTAGGACATTGTATACAAAATGCATCCATTTTCAATGACCATTTTCGTCAGTCTTTCAGATTAAATTTGTCGAGCCATCATTAAAGACATCGAATCTACCAACATGCCATCAACAACACATCATAGGAAACATCTACCATTTACTTAGAGCAGACATCTCTTTCAGTTGCAACATGCCTAGAATACCTTCCATAAGTAGGAAAAGTACAGCCTTTTTCCATGGATTATTCCAGTAACCAACTCTCTGGAACGTAGATCAATATTGCCAGGACCAGTTGAACCATGGATTGTGGAAGGAGTAAGTTAATCCATGGTGCAAAGATGGCCTCGACCAATAATCCAAGGGAATCCAAACAATATACTTACAAAGAAACTTAAGCATTGTGATTCGATAGCAATCAGGCTTCTAGAATTGCATCACTGGTCTGCTATATAGTATGTAGCTTTCCAGATCATTTGTCCCAGGAAAATTTGTTGGAGGATCAAAACAGCGTGGGAAGCACCAAGATCTACCTTAAAAGATGCCAAATGCACTGACCGTCCATGAGACAATCAACAGGACATCATTTCGGTCAACATGTCACGGAGGCAAGTTACTTCAATGCTGGATGTGAACTAAGCACAGTTCAAATGTCCCAAAAAGGAATGCTTTGTAGGATCACACTCTCAGTAGTCAGTAGAGCACTCAACTACATAGGCCCGCGGAATTCATCCCAGTTTTAGCAGCCAAAAATCAATTTTAATGAAATAGCAAGCTACATCTTCAGGTCAGCAAGGAATTAAAGCAACGTTATCCGGGATATGTGGCCATTCAAGAGAAGGAAAACCCAACAATTACAGGGGGTTGGATCACAAGGAATAAGAATTACAAGCAAGCGAGAAATCAAAGTGAGGAGCTGACGCCACAAAGATAAGAAAAAGAAGCGAAAGAGAAGCTGAAAGGGGAGAGAGACTGACCACCCAGAGAGGCAAAGAAGGCAAGACACCAATGACAATGAGCCAGAGCAAGCCATACCCAACAAAGTTCTGAACCACCCCAATGGCCAATATCGCCCAAATCGGCAACACTTCGCACAGACTTCCAGGCACGAACCCAATCGCATCCCCCAAGTCCTTAGCCACCCCAAGAATGGCCACCTCTCGCTGGGTATACCCCATGGCGCTCTTGATCACCGGGGAGATGCTGCCGAACAAGTAGCCCACCCCGGCGCAGGACTGTATCCACATGGCGCACACGAACACCAGCCATCTGTTGGTGTAAAACTGGTTCAGCTTCTCGTAGACCCGCATCATCGTCGCAGTCAGGGAGATCCGAAATGAGTAGAGATGAGCATGAGGGTAGTATGGAGATAAAACGACGATGAGGAAGAGAGGAAAGGGAGTGAGGCGTGGTCAAGGAGCAGTCACTTTCATGGGGACATTCTTGACCCGGACAGTGATGAGGGTGATGATGATCTGTCGGTTTAACCTCCTCGTTTCCTTTGTCGTGACTCAGGGGACGGAAAGATCAGGGAGGTGGGAAATGTACACGGTAAAACTCAGCAGAAGCAATGATTGATAAGGAGGAGAGAGAGCCTTTGATAGTCAACCTGCCATCTCAATTAATTAATTTCCCGACCACCCCACATGCGCAAATGGCAGACTCCACGTCACTCCATCATTTGTCCGCCTCGGACAGGAGCAACCTGTGAACAGAACAGTGCCCGTGCCTGCGCCTCTCTCTCTCTCTCTCTCTCTCTTCTTTTTATAGTCCAAAGAGAATCCACCAACCACGTTTTTAATTTGGCAAATGGTATAATTGCATCGAGGGGCCAACCCCTCGCTTTCCCCGACCAACCCCGTTTCTCAAGAAAGCATAGTATGGAATCTAATCTTTTGATTTTTAATTTATTTGATATAGTTCATAAAATTAGCCCAATATACAATACCGTATCTAAATTTTGAACTTGTTTGATGTGATCTTTAAATTTTTTATACATATTCAATGTAGTCATTAGATTATATAAAAATATTCAGTATTATCCCTATATTCAATGTAATTTCTAGATTATGTGAAAATATTCAATATTATCTTTGATTTTAAATTAATAAATGGGCAATGTTTAATATTTTCATATAGTTCAAGAATTAGATTGAAAATGTACTAAAAGTTCAAAGACCATATCAACAAATTAAAAGTTTAGGGTCCACATTGCATATAGGGTTAAAAGTTTAATGATCACGTCAAATAAATTAAAATTCATAGACTACATTACGCATTAGCCCAAAGTTCATGAACCATTTGTGCCATTATCCACACAAAAAAATCAAAGTTGCATGTCATAGATGTGGGCCCAATCAAATTATGCTAGTCTTTTGTAGAATCCATGTGATTTTAATGAAGGATATGAATGGGCTCACGTGATTTGGGACATGTTAAAGTGCTTAGCTCCATTTTCTTATGTAACCCGTGGCTGCAATGGCTGCTCATCTTAGCTTGGCTCAATTTATATATAAGCCGAGTACAAAAATTTAATGTTGTAAATTTACTATTCATATTTTATCGCCTAATAAGACATCAAGTAACTTTGTAGGAGGCAATGAAAAGAAATTAGTATTCAAATACTTATCAATTCCAAGATTAGTAAGCCGATCAGCAGCACTATTTCCTTCTCAAAAATTATGTTGCACTTTAAACTCAAAGTGAGAACGTAGCAGTCTCATAATATTTTAAATAAAATAGGGCAAGTATTATCAATCATAAGCTCTGACCTGACAAGATCTAGTATGGCTTTCTCAATAATGATTTTTATGAAAACTAAGTTGTTTTGCGAAGTTGATTCCTAACCACAAAGTCAAATTTCTACTTGTGTCGATGAACATGTTCAATAAATGCAGCAAAACCAACAACTAGGGATGTCAACAGTTTGGTTCAAGTTTTTAAGAAATTGAAACCGAACTGAACCGAGCCGTTTGGATGTGCATTATCTTTGCATCAAACTGTGCCACGAATCAAATATAACATAAACCAAAGACTCGGTTCGAATCAATTCACTTTTTCAATTTTCTTTTTTAAAATATGAAAAAGAGATTAAGTGGAAAATGAGAGAGATTGTGTAAATTACAATATTAAAAAGTGGGGTGATTTTTTTTTCGGTTCGAAAACCATCTGAACTAGATTAAAAAAAGTTTATTTTTTCATTATTCAAACCGAACCGAACCGAATATGCATAAATTATCGATTCGGTTTTGACGGCCCTACCTCCAAGCCAGTCACCCCTCCCCCCTTTATTTCTAAATAAATCCCCTACACCAACAAATCCTATGGGGCCTTGCTTTAGAGGTCCCATCGGTATTATTTACTTTAATCCCCTCAAGAGGTGGAGGATTTCATTTGACTAAAACCGGGGAAGTGCATGATTCACTTAAGGTCAAGTTAATTATATGCGAAATTTTGATGATTTCTTTTGTAGGACTGAATTATTTGTACCGAATTCGAAGGGGAAATAAAAATTGTCATGAAAAAGTGATCTGTTTCCCCATTGCAACTAGGGCTTAGTTTAATTGCAGGCTGTCCGGGGAAATTGGGGAATCAGATCAGGTCGTATCATCACGAGCTGATACGCATGCACGCACGTTAGCGAGCCGTTCTTCTCGCCGTCTAGTCAACCGTCGTCGGCCATTTCGACACGACATGTCGTTTCACGTGGGCTGCATCACGTGGGAGTAGAAATGTCTTGCCTTTCTCCAACCCGCATGAGAAAATTCAAAGCAGCTGTATCATCTCGACAGATAGCCATCCTCTTCTCCTTAAATCTCGTATTGAATTCACGCCGCATGTGGATTCATACGTGGATGGACTTCCACGTTTAAGGGCCCGTTTAGTTCGCTTTTGGGGAAAGGACTTAGAGAGAATGTAAATACCTTTAGCCTAATAAGACTTTCCGAAATGCTATCGTGTTTGGCAAACTATAACTTTAAAGTGCATTGAAAAATAGCATTGGCTTAAATACCGTTTGGTAATACTGCATTTGCAAAGTTTTTTTTTTTTTCAATCTGGTGGAGCTCCACTGCGGCCACCATCGGCGGCCAAATCTGGCCACGGGGGAGCTCGCCTGAGGTCGGACAACCTCAGGTGTGGCGGTCTGGCCGTCAAGCAGCCTCCCCTAGGTTGTGCGACCCAGCCACGGTAGCTAGATCTAGCCGCCGCCCGCCGTCGCACGACCCAGGGGACGCCGCCTGAGGTTGTGCAACCCAGGGCGTCGCCCACCAGAGATCGCACGACCCAGGAGAGGCTGCCTGAGGTTGCGCGACCTCCGGCAACGCACTGGGTCGCGCGACCTAGGGCGTTGCCCGCTGGAGGTCGCGCGACCCAAGGGAGGCCGCCCGAGGTTGCGCAACCTCCGGCGACGCCCTAAGTCGTGCGACCTCGGGCAAGCGACGACCAGCGGCCAGGCGGTGGTTGTGCAACTAATGGTGGTCGCCGAGGGTCGCGCCCAACAATGGTGGCCGGCTCCACCTAATTTCTAAAAAAAAAAAAAAAGTCAAATGAGATTAACTTGCATTCTCCAAATGCTGAAAGCTCAATGTTGGGTGCATTTCAAATGCCAGCATTTGGCCAACACAATCCCAAATGCTGAACCAAATACAAAATATTTTTCCCAAGGGGCTTTGGGAGCTGAAAGCCCCTTGGGAAAGCTGAACCAAAAAGGGCCTAAATAGTTCGCCTCATGTTACTTGTTAATTCATTTATTTACGGTCAAAAGTGTGTCCAGTCTAATGTGAGAGAGAGTAAAAAAAAATGTGTAAGGGCTGTCCAGCTTGATTTCCACTTTTTATGTTTTATTTCCTCTTTCAACTTATTTTAACTTATCCTATTGAATCAGTACGAGATAATATGAAAACTAGTCCATTATATAATCTAGAGTAAGGAAAATTCTTTTCTTGGGCACTAATTTGATTAAGGAAAAATATTACTAAAATCCTTGAATTATGCCATTTAAGATCAATTTATCCTGAACTTTGTTGTGATACTGAAAATCTTGAACTTATACTCATATAATACATTTATCTCAAAAAAATTTTACGACACAAAAAATCATAAACTTGTACTCGTGTGACACATTTATCCCCAAACTCTTTAGCCGAAAGGTATTTTCTTCTTTTTCTTTTTCTTCTTCTTTCCCTCCGCATGGTTGACGGAGGGAAGCCGGTGAGTACAAGTTTAAAATTTTTTGCGTTACAAAAAGAAAATTTGGGTTAAATGTATCACAGTAGACATAGTTTTGGGATTTTTAGTGTCACAAAAAATAGTTCGGGATAAATTTGTCCCAAATGGCATAATTTAGGATTTTTAGTATTATAAAAAAATTCAGGATAAATTTACCCAAAATAGGATAGTTTGGTGTTTTTGATAGTATTTTCCCTTTGATTAATCAGTTTTAATTGATTAATCAACACTCTGCTGCAATCTCCTTCCGTGATGACCGAGCAGCAACGGTTGTTGTCTTGGATTTATCTTCGTAGAACCTCATTTTGGTGCATGTAGAGTGGATCTTTCCAACTCATGTTCTTGGTCCCAGCCTGGATCGATCCTCCCCGTTCGTCCCTCACCGGCATTTACCAAGTACAGACTCTCTCTCCTCGTTAACAAGTGGGAATCACAATCAAAGCTCTAGATGCTCCGGCAGAGGTGGAGCTCGAATTTGTATCTTCGATGAGGTAGCACTGCCAGGGCCTTGCTATTCCCTTTCTTTGATGGCATCAGAATTACTCCTTAAAGAGTCTGTTCACCTCTCCAGAGACCTTCAATATGCAGGCACTAGATTCTCCGTGGCTGCATTCATTCCTTACCTTGCAAATACTCGAACATTCGAACATGCTGCTGCTGCAAAGGCATTGAGTTCAACCCTGCTGACGTGATCTCCAAGCATATCGAAGGGTCGGTTGAGGAATATGGTGACCATGTCATCTATGTTCTCTATTAGGTAACTCTCCATATTGAGACTCCAAGGTCCACGGCTCCATAAAGCTTCGTGTTACAGGGCATAGGAAGAACAGGTGGAAGGGTGAGACTACCATTTTTCATTCATCCATGATTCCAACATTAAATATGTTAGTTCAAAATGCATTGGGCGTAAAAGATGTGACAAAACAATCGTTTGCTACCACCAGAAGCGGTCTGATATTCCCCCCCTTCCATTGGCACAGACTCGAGAAACCACATGGTCAATTTTAAGCCAATAGCTGAATCACATGCTGAACTGTAATCAATCCCTCTCTCTCCCCCCAACTGCCGACCGCTAATTCCATCACTCAAGGATGGGTGCATCTGCACAAATGCTGCAATCACGGCTATGCACACAGACAATGAGCCACAGGCAAGACAATACACCTATCCAATTCAAAATAAGCAATAAATAATTGTAAACACGCATGCCGAAGTGAAAGTCCAGCCGGGGTGGAGGGGAAAGCAAACATAGAACATATAGTGGCCTTGTTTGCGTATATTTCCAGCCACAATGGTACAGACAAAGAAGGAATAAGCCTAATTTTCCTTGAAAAGTGCAGCAAAGACAAAAGTCTCTAACTCGAAATTTAAGAAAGACTCTTAAACGTCCACCCTGTATCTCCCTCTAGAATGTCGGAAAGTCCTCCTTTCTTTGATACTTCTACCCACCGCACCAAAGAAATCAACATAACATGGAATCATTTGCAACAAGTGGCAACTCTGAGATTTACATTACGAGGACTTTAAGACACACGAGCATGGAGTAGCATTGACCCTCAGAGTTTATCCATATCGTTTCACTTCATCGAGGTTAGCAAATGGTACCATCTCAGCTAAGTGCATTCACAAATGAGAGTAATTATGAACCACCCGAACCAAACTTTAGCCCCATTTCATCTTAAAGAGGTAATCAATTAAAAGCAACAAAAATTGCCGGATGAAATTCTGCAAACATGGCAGTTCTCTTTCTAAATCAGCTGGCTTTTTACTCAACAATCATTCCTAATTATAAAAAATTCTATGCTTGTTAAATATACCATTTTAGTTGAGTAAAGGTTCTTGGGACAATATAAGGAGAAAAGACAATTTGGTAATATGCAAGACGCAAGATGTGATGCGGACAGTGAACAAAGCAGAGAAGGCAACTTTTCCTCAAGGACGAAAATAAAAGTTTGAAGTTTGACCTTTACTATTGTATAATTGAGCTCAGGATCTGCCCTGCCTTGGAAGCATAAACACAAACAACTTAAACATGAACAGGGATGTTTAGAGAGAGGCTTAAGTTGACTGGATGTTGATCCCACACACAGAGTGAGACATAAAAAGAATGGTTTGAGCTAACAATCTCTTGGAATCTCCTAATCCATGGAATCAAAACTGGGAGCATACCATCCCAACCGGTCCGTGATTTTCTTCAATCTTTCTTCTTGCCCCTTTGAATCCCCCAAAGCGGTAGTGAAGGGGTAAACATAGGTTACTTTAGCGGCCATACACCTGTAAGCAACCACATCTCCTCTCACCAGGAACTCCAGCACATCCTGGCCAAATCTTCCATCAACCTCAGCTTGCAAATATTGGCCTGTGTTAAGGAGACATTAATTCATTAAAGACGCAATGCTCTGACTGAAATGCAGAGATGAGACGTGAGGGCATTGAATCATGTGCCAACTGGTAGCACGTTTACTAAACGATACGTTAGAAGCATTGCTACAGGGCAGGGGAATTCCAGCAGAGTAGGAGTACATACCGTAAGGGGTATCTTCAATGACCAGAAACTTGGGATTTTTCTGAGTTTGAAGGATGGCTTCTTTTAATTTCTGCAATAAAACAGCGAAGTAGGATAAAGCTGAAATGCAGCTACAGCAAGTTGAGCGAAAGCGAAGGTAGAGGGTAAGAAGGAGAAACCAGGAGAGGGTCGTCGGAGGAAGAGTCGGGGATCCTCCAGGGGAAGGCAAAAGAGGAGGACTTGGGGTTGGAAGATATGCAACCGGGATTGACAGAGGGGCAAGGCCTGATTTTCCTGCGGGAAACATACAAGAAACAACGGACCCCCTTTGAGCAGCGACAATGAGAGAACAGAGGAAGGGAAGAGAAGAGGAAGGCACTGGCAAACAATTACCCATCTTCTTGGAGACCCAAAGGTAGGTCCTTGGACTGAGAGAAAGGGGTAGTGGGGAGGGAAGGTGAAGGTGAAGGTGAAGCAAAAGGAGAGGTGAGGGAAGGGATGGCCAGGGATGGTGTGGGTGAGCTGAAGGCGAAGGTCAGGGACAGAGCTAACGGCACGAGCCTTGCAATGTGAAGGCGATTCTTCTGGGGATTTGCCTTTGATTCGCCGGTGGCGGCGGTGGTTGTGGCGGAGGCGGAGGCGGAGGAGGGAGGGACAGGGCCGAGAATGATGGGATGACTCCCGCTCCAGCAGCCGCAGCACCGCCACCCAATCATCTCACGTGGATTGTGGCGCTGCGCTCATCTCTCTCTTTCTGTACCTGCGCAATCGAGCTTTTAGCATCGAAATATGTCGGTATGGATTTTGTAAGTTCAAAGATGAATGGTCAGTATGGTAACGTGTCCACCATGGAATTTTCTCGGGAAGCCTAACTAGTATTTTGAAGAGAAAAAATCACCAAAAATTTCAAATCATTCTCATTATTACACATTCACTTTTAACTTTTTTTTTTTTTTGATATCAAAAACCCTTTTGAGACATTTTTCCGTTAATAAGCATGACCTAAATGAAAATAAAATCACTCGGAATGATGATTGCTCCTTAATCAAATCTATTTAGAATATTAACATGATATTCATGATACGTTTATTTTATAGAGAATAAAAAAATTTCAAAATATATTTTTTTAAAAATAATCATTTGTATTGTTTATAAAAATGAATGAATACATGCTCCTCGAAAATGTTTAGACAAAAATTATAGTCGACAATGAAAATATTTTTTATTTTCTAATTATTTCAAATAATATTAGTGATCATTTTTTAAAAAATATCATTCAAATAATTCATTTCTTTGTCAAACAAATGAAGCGTTTTTCTCATCAGCCATTTGAATTTTAATAAAGAACCAATGGAAAGGTAGACCTACATAATTCAAGTAAATTATTAGATTGAATTGGGAATTCGTTAAAATTCTAGAATTAGAGACACCATTACCAAAGAGATAAAAAAAAGATTAATACCACAAGTAACTTCAAATTATATTTACTATCATACAAATATCCCGAACATAAAAACTTTTAAAACTTATATAAGCGAGGCAAATGCATTTTGAATTGAACTGAAATAAAGAATATATATATTATATATATATAAATTTGGGATTATTCATGACAAAAAAAAAATTGAGGATATTTGTGTGAGTTTATAATTTTTGGCGACAAATTATTATTATTATTTGATATTTGTCTCATAGCGACATAATTTGGAGTTTGGCCGAAAGGAAAAATAGATAGAAAAAGAAAAAGGAAAAAGGAAGAAGCAAACCTCGGCGCTGAGGCCCTTCAGATTCGAGCCTCGACTGGTAATCGTCTGCTGCCGTACCTCTCTGGCTGCTGCTTCCGCCGGTGGCCGGGAACGACTCTCCGAGTTCGAGATGGAGGAGAGGACGGGGAACGCGGCGGTGAGCCCAAAGTCGACGCAGGAGCTGGCCGTGGAAGGCCAGAAGCACCTCGAAGACACCATCGAGTCCGCCTTCCACATCCTTTCCTCCATGAACGACGAGCTCTGCAACCCTTCCCTCTGGTCCTCCCCCTCCTCCTCCTCCTCCGCCCCCTCCGCCCCCGCCCCCGCCTCCGCCTCCAACGGCTCCCTCCTCCTCAACGGCGACTCCTCCTCGGATTCTTCTCACCACTTGGACTTCGCCGGCTCCGGGGCGGCGGCGGCGGCGCCCTCGACGAGGCTCGCCTCCGCTACAAGAGCTCCGTCGCTTCCCTCCGTGGCATCCTCGCCGCCATTCCCACCTCTCACAAGGTCTCTCCTCGCCTTCTTTCCCTTTCCTTTTTTCCGATTCAAAAATCCAATATTGCTTCTATGGAATCGATTCTCTTTACCAATCTTCTAGGCGGGAATATAGCTTGGATCACGGGCTCTTCCAAAGCGTTAGGGTTTTTGAAAATTGCCAACTTGTCCATCTGGAGGGGGATTAGTCCACCGGGAGAAAGACGAAAAAACCGCTGAATATCTATGCCTGTGTGTTTGCTCAATTTGATGACTGAATCTGTCGTAGACAATATCAGATAGGAACTTGAGGATCTTGATTTTGAGGAATGACCGCTTCAAGTTCGCACTCTCATGTCTTAGAATCATAGCATTAGGCCTATGACCTTGCATTGATATCACTGGACTATGCATCCTAGGTAAGACTGACCAATATATTTGACAAATGATCTCCTTTGGATATCTAGTACCAGTCACTTTTTTATGTTGCGTGTTAGCCAAATGGTAAGAAAAGAGTTGGTGCAGATATAAAATGAAAACTTGATTGATGGGTGTAAAAGATGGTTTCTGCTTCTTGGTTATGTTGTGGGGTGTGGGGTGCTTGATTCCTATGGCAATCTTAGCTTTAGATGATGATCTCTGGTGGGCTCTGGAAGGATCAGCAGATCGCTCCAGTCCTTGTTGAAGCAGCATATGAGTACTGTTCTTTTTGTGTATCGGGAAAATCAGCCTAAATATGCATGTAAGAAAATGTTCACATTTTTGGTTGCTAGATATCCTAAAGAGTAAAATCAGGGAAAAGAAACTATCTAAGAAATTCTATCCTATAAGAATAGTCATATTAACTTCAGAGAACTTTGATTATATTGTATGTTCCTGAGTAAAGCAAGATCAGGTATTTTTGCCTTGCATAACATTCGAGAGAGAGAAAAGGGGGGGGTGTGGTAAGATTTCTGCTGTATCGTTCAGCCAGCCAAAGCATGTTGGTTTTGTTTGACCAATGCATGTCTTCTACTTGCAGGCTAAATCATTTGATCCTGGTGCTTCTATAAGCAGCTCAATACTGCTTGGGGACCAAGTTGAAATGGAGAGGTTAGAAGAACAAGCCTCAAATCTAAGAAAGGTATCTGGGAATTTACTTCTTTTCATTTTCAAGTAGTTTGAGATCATCCAATATTCACTCTATGATAGCTAGTTTTTGCTTCATTTAGAACTTGTTTTGGAGGTTCTTTTCTTTTCTGTGAATCTTATTAAGTTGCAGCTAGGGTATTGTTCCTTCCTTGACAGGTCACGTTGTGAAATTGTCCTCTTTTTAATTCTTATACCCTAATGCAACTGTGGCATTTCGCTCTTGTACAAGTCTATGCATCTTCGATTTCAGAGATCTCCAGCTCTTTCCCCAATTTTTCTAACTAGCTCTTGTTTCCATGATGTAGGAGCTGGTTGAGAAGAACAGGCACCTGAAGCTTCTCATAGATCAGCTGCGAGAACTTATAGCCGATGTATCCACTTGGCAAAGTCCATGTTCTGTTTAATGCTGACTGACCGTGGTCCGACCTGAGAGGAGTAAATGACCACCTCGATAAGTTTCAATGAAAAAAGTGCCCTGTGGAAAATGTTTCCCCTTTTGTATCATGTTCTCTTAGTGCAACAGTTTCTTCCCATCCGTAGGTTCAACCATTATTTGTTTTACCATGTACAGCCTTCAAGGCTTTCTTGTTAGATGCTAGTAGTTTTGGGGGTGCTGACTTTTGTTAGTCTTGATACTTTTATACAAAGAATGTTCTTCTTTGCCTAGAGAAAAAGGCATTCGGATTTTTTCTTCTTTTGGCTGATCAAAGAAACTCAGATTCTGTCACCTTTTATATGATACAGCGAGTTTATCCCTAAAACGTCAAATGTGGATTTCTAAAACGCTGACAGAATGTTAAGTTTAGGTTTTGTAAGTAGTCTAAAGTGCTTGTTCGGTTGTCTAATCCAATGATTGCAGTAGCTGGCAAAGCAGTTGCCCTGCTCATCTGATACTAGTTACACATTTCTCTTTAGTAGTTTTGTAGGATTTCACAGTTCCACACATGGACATTGACCATAACCAACAGAGAGAACATAACAAATGAATCAATCGAATTGAAGATCTTGAAGTGAGCAACGAGCCCATGTCAACAATAGCAGATCCATTGCTCCCATCCTGACAGCCTCTTTGCTTGCTCTAATGAACCTGGAAACAGCACCTTTCACATAATCATGAGCTTCCTTCACACTCATGTTCTTGCTCATCTCATTGCGCAAACTGGTTAACAAATGGTCTAACAGCAGCTAACTGGACAATCTCACTCTGAAACTCAGATAATCCACTGTTTTCATTGGCTTCTGAGCTCCTCAGCGGTGTAACATCAGGTAATGTCTCTGCCATATATTTAAAGAAGCAGGTATTCAGCCACTTCCACTCAGAGCCAAGCAAGACTGAGGCAAATTTGATTTTTTTTTTCTTGGTCGATAATGCATTTGTGAAAGTCCTTTACTTCTTAGTTTGTTATGCTTCCTCTACTAAGTTACAACAGATGCTTCAATGGAGCAATACTTACGGTGGTGATTGAGTCATCAGATTGTAGGGCTAGCTAACAGTTGGTTTGGAAGTAAGATGAGTACCTGGGCAATCTGTTCTGGGAGATTGTAATTCCCCAATGATATGCTTGAATGTCCCGGCCCATGCATCACAGTGAGTTAAGAAACTGGAGGTGAGGTTGAACATTTTCTTTATGGTTGCAGGAAGGAGTTCTCATACTTTGGAGCTGGTCCTGTTGGGGAACTTATCACTGCAAAACAAAGGCAGAACTGGGATCAGATGACCGTCTGTCTAGACATATCAATAGAACTTCACCTCACAGCCAGCTGCAACATCTTTCTCAATTGAACGATGGAGACAGCAGAAAAAGTTCATTTCCAATCAATCTCAATAGGATCATGTGATGCTAGAAGTTCTGTCAATTCTCAACTCCCCGTTACTTTCTGCTGGAAAAGGATGAAGCATCACACAAGAGGAAGAGAACTCATGTGTTCCATTTTTAATCCAAGGAGAGACCATAATCGTTGGCACATGAACCCCAAGTCAATCGAACTTGAAGAAAAAGGGGGCAGGGCCAGTATTACCATCCGGGTTAGGAACATCAACATATGGAGTTCTGACATTGTCATAGAACCCACCGTGCTCGTCATATGTGATGATCAAAAGAGTCTCATTCCATTGAGGACTTGCCCTCAATGTTTCATAAACCTCCTTCACAAGCTTCTGCCCATTAGCAACATCATGTGCTGGATGATCATCGTTAGCCGGCAGGCCCTTGAGATCAAAGTATCTGAGTTCAATCACAGTTAAGCTGGGCAGTCTCCCATTTCTGGCGTCTCTCTTAATTTAAAATCATACAGGTGGAACTTGGAGATGTTCTTCAATTTCCGCAGATTCCTGTAGAACAGAGTGCTGGGTATGTTCTGGAAGTAGATGCCAAAGTCCAAACCGTTCTCATAAAAAGGATCAAAGATGGTCTTTTGCTGGTACCCAACAGCTAGTTGCCTCACAATGAGACAGTTGCCTCACAATGAGACTGGTTGATCCATGAGAAGTGGCAGAGTACACAAAAAGCCTATTGGGTTGCGTTGGTCCTGGAATCGAAGAGAACCACCTATCGAAGACTGCAAATTCCTTGACAAGAGCGGTATATGTTGGGATTGATTCTGGGTTGAATCCTCTCATGCCAATCTCGGAGAGGTCTTCTGACATGGACAGCGCCTGCTCCACGAAACCAGACATGGAAGGAATTTCCTCAGAGCCGAACAATTGTTGAGCCACATCCTCAAAGGAATGCCCCAGATCAAGATCCACGAATTCAGCATCGTCAGTGAAGCAAATGGACTCAGGCTTTGAGTTGTTGGTGGAGACGGGATTGCACTCATCTCCCGCGAACCCATTTATCATGGGGTTGATGGTTTTCTTCATCCATCCGAGCATGTGGTCGAAAGACCGGTTCTCCAGCACCAAAACCACAATGATATTGATGGGTTGCTGCTGCTGCTGTGGAGCTGAGGAGATGGCATTCTAGTTGGCTTTCCTTTCATCTGCAGTTAGGAGGGAGCTTTGGGAAGATGGGCTTGTGGAGCTTTCCAAGAGAACTTTGCTGGGTCGGGGTTCTTATGGTGCGGTGTGGATTGAGAGAATCGAGTGATGTGGCTATTTAGGTAGAGTCCTGGGAAAAATGCTAAATTGGGAATCACGTAGTCGTAGCGTTATTTAGCTTTTATCGGATGTCTCCGAAGAGACAGCGTTACTTAGCTGATTCCTCACATAATTGGCAAGTGGCACTAGGCGTGAATCACAGACGCCGATTTAGAAGCTTTTGGTGTGGTAAGAAGTATGAAGTTTGTTGGAAATTCCTGTCCATGTCAGAAATGACAAGAACTTATTCATTGCACCAAGTTTGGACATACTTTCATTAGCAAAGTTTGTTGGGAGAGAAGAGGAGAGCAGATGACATATGATCCTAAATTTGTTTGGATTAGGGTAGAAAACCAAATAAGAAGTGCATCCCATAGAAATTAAACTACATTTGATCATCTGAATTTTTAATTGAGATAGGACTAAATAGAATATGGTATTTAGGGATTTTGTTATATCATATTCATTATTTGATAATTGTAATAATAAAGTTGAATATATTCATATTATATCATATACATTATTTTGTATAAATAACATTAGTATAAATAAACCAAATTTTACAAATGAAGATGGTAAAGATTTTTTGCAACACTCTTGCCCATTTTATTTGTATTTGCTTTTTATTTTATTTTTCTCTCTTTTTTAATTTATTTCTTTCTTCCCTTTTACATCATTCTCTAATAAAATTTTATTAAATAGTAAACTAATAAACCTAAAATACTAAAATGACTAAAATATGTAATAAATGTAAATTAAATTCAAATATACAAATAAAAATAAGACTAAATTAAAAAACCAAAGTTTTATTTTTGTTATATTAAAAAAATTCAAATATTATTTATATTGAAATATAATTTTAACTTTGTTAATTTCAGAAGATTGTTATTAGAGAAAAATAACTTTCCTATTGTGAATATTAAGAATCTTATCCATTTTTATTCTACCTTATTCCTGAGATATTTTAGTCCATCTTATATCCCTTTATATTTAACTTTATCCCGTTTTAAGCAGGTACTAAATGCAATATATGATAAATTTCTACTATCAATTTTATTCCAACTATCAAGTGCAACCATAATATATGCCATTACTGTAGAAACCCTAATAAGCAGTGAATCCTGAACAAAGCAATATAAGAACCCTAACAAGAGAGAATATTGCATAAAACTCTGATGTCATGTCATCCAAGCCATAGTCCATTCACGTGGCAACGCATGTCCAAATTGAGGCCCACTTTTCTCTCTTCCCTCCTGTCATTCACTCCTTGACTCTCTCACTCTCCAGCTACCTCCGCAATTCCTCAACTCCTCCTCCTTGGACACAAAAATCGGACGTTGGAGTGCCTCCCATCAGCATGTTGAAATCGGCGTCACCGACATTACGAGATAAATGGTGCTATATACATGGCAACAGCAACGGGTCGAGCTCTCTCCCTGGCTGCCTTGCTCATCCGACCTCATTGAGCAACAGCCAATCTCCCCGTCACAAAATATTCCCGCCAATGGAGCTCCAGGAAAGTTCTCCACGAATGGTGAGCTATCAACATTGGGGCGATCGAAGAACGATGGTCCACGTCCACAAGAAGCAAACATTAAGCCTCCAAATACTTCAGCTTTATCCGCATTACTGGCGGCGCCCGCTGCCTGATAAGAGTTCCTGGAATTGCACCCCAGGTTCAAGCTTCTTAGGCTTGCACTGGCTTCTTTACACGAGGTGAGCGCAGCAGCAGGATCCGAATAGTAAAACTGAAATTGATCGTGAACTTTAATGCTGGTCCCCTTGACAATTAAACACTCCTCGTCCCCTCTGTAAGAAACCCCAAAAGCATCTCATTCTCAGGAAATAAAACAGAAAACTGGAATGAATTTAGAAAAGTCTCCAGTCAGACATCATCAATAACCTTTAGGCTTTAATTCTTTATAAAGTTGGCGGTCAGTTACATTTGTAGAAAACAACAGATAATAAGGCCCTCTGTCACTGTAAATGACTAGAAATTATCAAGTGTGATCAGGTCATTGTTAAAAGAAAATATTAACCCCTCATAACGCGGTAATCTAAATTACTTAAAAGGATTGAACTGCAGGTCTTTGTTGAAAGATTCATCAGACCTTTGTTCTTTCCAATCAGGAACCAGTTCTACATTTTAATAGACCCAACATCCAAAAAATTAATGCAATGGAGCTCCATGATCGCAATCTCAAAAGAAATGCCAAAGAAGTTATACCCCAGGTGTTCCCTTTGGAATTCCAAATACTTACGGGACAAACATAAACCTTTGGGTCACGTTTGGTCGTATGAATTTCTAACCAAAATAGGACTAGATAGGATAGGATATGAAATCCAAGATTTTGCTATATCATATCCATTGTTTAATAATTGCAATAATAAAAACGGATATATTTACATTATATTATGTATATTATTTGGTATAAACGACATATTTGTATAAATGAACCAAAAATTTTACAAACAAAGGCAGTACAAAACTCCGCAACAATCTTGCCTATTTTATTTTATTTTCCTCTCTTTTTTAATTTACTTCTTTTTTTATTTTTTTCTTCCCCTTCCATCATTTTCTAATAAAATTTTATAAAATAGTATACTGTACTAATATAACTAAAATACTAAAATACATAAAATATGTAATAAATTAAATATATGTTTATATTTACATATTGAATTTCTATTATAAAATAGAATTATATTCAAATATATAAATAAATTAAAATTAAAATTAATTTACTAAATTGTTATTTTTTGTTATTTTGAATTTCTTATATTAGAATATAAATATTATTTATATTGAAATATAGTTTTAATTTTGTTAATTTAAGAAGTTTCTTATTCGAGAATAATAACTTCCCTATTATAGATGTTAGAAATTCTATCTACCTTTATTTCACCTTCCCTATGGGATAATTTTATCCAATCTTTATTCCATTTATATCCGATCCTATCCTGTCTTGAGTAAGCACCAAATGCGGGAGAGGATATATTTTATCCTATCCTGAATTTTATCTTGATTGCCAAACATAGACTTGGTACATAGATAGAGATAGGGCAGAAAGAAACCAAGGCTCACCCGTGCACCACATGAAATGACAAAGTGGTCTTCTCTGCCCCAATGCCTTGTTTTCTTCTTTTGGTAACTCCAATGTAATATTCAGAGTACTCGATATGATTGTCCATCTGGGAAAGTGTAAATGAGAGGCAATGATAAACATTTAGTAAGTCAGGCATCATCCCTGCAGGTATAGTTCCGTTCCCCAGTCACTCAAAACTCTGCACATAGGGTGAGGTGAATTCTATATGAAAAAAAGCGATGCTAATTTACGGGAAATTAGAGGTACCATAACTTTGAGTGCAACTATAAATTAAGCGAATCTTAATTTGATGAGAACATCATATGATCATCCTTTGTTGAAGTGATATAGAAGAAAAGTCGAAGGTGAGACAAGCATTTAATTTTCCTTCTTGTTTTTTTTTACATTCATTCAACTTCTTTTTTACTTCTGGAGTATTTTCTCCATCTATAGTTTATGTCATAATTTTTCGTCAGTAAACATCCTGACATAGTGGCAAACGAGGGCAAACAGAAGGCTATATTACACTGAATTCACAACACAAGCAGAGCTCACAAATACATGGTGGAAAGCACAAGAACAAAACAATTCTCAATCTTTACCACCGTCACAATGATCTCCCCTATGATGTAGACTTCACCATCTTCACCTTTCTATGCTCCAGGATGTCCATGCAACCAAAAAGCCAGGCCAGTTCATGAATTTCTCAACATATCACCACGTCCATCAGTGACGCAGTTGAAAGAAGAATAACCCCTATCTACATAATGCCAAATTTGCAGCATGAGCGGAACTCACGAGCACACACTTGAACGTTCAAAAGGCCAAGGAATCCTTTAAAGTAACAGATTCATCAAAGAGGCCAATCAATGTTCTATTTATATCTGGAAATCCTGTAGTTTAAACTGAGAATCTAAAAAGCAAAGGTTCTTAAAGAGATGAACCATATCACCGGAATCCTAAGAATCTCAGAAATAAGGAAATAATATATAAAATAATAATCTCGGTTCAGGGCGCGCATCAGTTCCTTTTTACCTAGATCACAATCCATTATACGCCCAGTAAAGTATTAATCATTATATGGAGAAAAGGCAGAAGAAAACTCAAATTACCATTTAAGATTTCAAAGATATGAAACAAACACAACCTTCCGTGTAACCATACCTCGTCATCGATTTCATTAAGAATGCTTTCCCCGTCAAGAACTTCTGTTTGTCCTACTCTTATAGCGGTTAGCCAGGAAATGTCATGATTGGTCATAACAGAGATGGCCTTGTACGTTGGACCTACCACTGAAACCCCATCTGATGACACCACATGAAATCTGATTTCACCAACACCTGCTCATTCAAACAAGGCATCAAAAAAGATTCAAACATTATAAACATGAAGGCAACACAAAGTAAATTGATGCCCAAATGACCATGCAACAAGCTGTCAATAAAAGAAGGACTAGTGCACCGGCAGAACATGGACATGCTGCATAACTTGACGATTTCTCAGATGGCATATGCTATACAATCAGGACCATGTAAACCACTAAATAAGCAAGGTAATGTGTGTTGACTTTGAGAGGGAAGGATTCACATGGAAAGCAAGACAATTAGGAAGATTGAGCATATGAACCACACAATTCATAATGTTAGAAGGAAAGTGCAAGTAGAAGAAGGAGATAGCTAACTTGTGAAACACTCCACCCAAGAAGTATGGTCGCAAGACCTTACTCAAAGAGATTGATGAGGATTGAGATGCACAAGAAGTAAAAGCACATAAGACTACTAGACAATTTTGTATATATAAAATGTAAATAACAATGGCTGGGCTGGACTCTCCATTCTACCAACAATTACTAGATTGTTTTGAGGCACTAGAAGGGGGAAAAAATAAGCTTTCATGAAAATATATAGAAGAGCATGCAGAATGTTCTTGCCTAAGTTTTCTTTCCTACACATTATAGTTCCATTGTGCGGATCAAACACAAACAGTCCAAAGAACAATCAAAAGTCCCAATTTTTTTTGCAAAAGAATCCAAATTCGAAATGATGCATTCAGCTCCTACCGCATTGTTTGGGAGGGAATGAGATTCTGCAAAACCCATATAAAATCTCACAATTATTATTTCCCTTTACTCAACACAGCATAGCAAGGATATAACATCAGATAATTACTTATGCAAGCAACGCAAATGTCTAGGGAAAGAACAACTGTCTTGGATGTTATATCCTTCTATGGCAGCCAAAGAGATATACACAGGAGGAATGACTACCAGGAGTGCTATTCCTTTCTTTGGCAAATATGAGAGCAATGGCATCAGTGTAACATTTCTGGCTCCTCTGTATATTTCTCAAATCATTCACACTTCTGTACCGAAAGTCACCTCTCTCATTACCCACAATTGCAGTTTCCACAGGCATTGCACCATCTGCAATGCACAAATCATTTAAAACATCTCATGAAGAAAAGTCCAATCAACCTTCATGAGCAGATGAGCCAAAGTAGCAATTAATTGCTTGATAACATGCATTTATACAGTCAGGAACAGCATTCATTTCCTACTAATCGTACAAAAAAATAAAGCAGGTGGAGCATGATGAACAGCAACGACAGTGGTGTAGATATACTACTGCCTCACAAAAGAGAGGTAGTATACGGTAGACACTCATTAAAAGCATAGTGAATGGAATTGAGACTGCTGAATGAATATGCTATACTTACTATCCTGTTAAAGAATTGGCAAAAATATTATAACTATTGGAATTGCAGATGAACCTGGGTTTGAGTTGTTTGAAGTCCCCTAAACAGAAGACTGACAGATAAGACTGTCTCCTGAGTGTTGGACAAAGGAAAACCCTCTCTTTTAGGCTCAAATTCACTTCCTTTGTCATTGTCTCCCAGCATTAAAAACTTCACTTCTGTCCTACCATAAGAAAGGACTTGGACAAAAGTAAAAAGGACTTCCCCTTCATTATCTATATGGCAAAAGGAGATAAGTCGGTTAGCTTAGGGTTCCCCAACGACATTTCTTTTTCTCAAAATATACCAAGAAAAAGGCACATGGTATCATGAATCTAGAGTTCTACGATCGCCTCCTTCTCTAGAGATTTTCAGATGCACAGTAAAAATGCAATTATGGCCTAGCTAAGCATGAGAAAACCATCTCTTGTATATAAGTTGAGGTCTTTTTTATCACAAAGTAATGACAAGACAGAAAAAAGCCATGGAGAGAATCTTTTCTAGAAAAGATGAGGAAGAATAAACTTACCTAGTTTCTCTACAATACATTTGATATCAGCACGTCCATCCTACAGCCAGGAAAACGCAGTCAAGCTATCTGAGAGAAATGGCAGTTTTGATGAACAAGTGTGCAAAGGCAGGGCAAAAATGAAGTTGCAAACATACTCCAAACATGATCAGTCCAACTGGTGATGCGCAACCAGAGATAGAAGTCGAATATTCTCTTATGTCCGTGATGAACTCGTCAACCATTGCAGGTCCCTGACATCGGCATAAACTTTCCTACGTCATTTCGCGTATGAAATTCTAGATCATCAAAAAAGGGTCTGAAGCACTACTAATTACGAGCCCCAGAAGTCACAACAATTTTTTCAATTTCACCAGTTGCGCTGCTATGTGAATCTGTGTACCAAAAGGGTCAAATTGGGTGACAATTCCCATATACCAGACAAATTGTGGAGTCGTGTTTGGAGTCCAATTGTTTTTACCTCCGCACGCCGCACGAGTGGGATGCAATCAACTTTGAGTCCAGGTACAAATCCCACAGTCAGGACAATGCCACCCGCTCTGTTGATATCAATTACGTTATACTCACTATCCTCTTCCCATTCGACCTGCAGTTCAGCGGTCTTCGGAAAGAGAGCAAGTAGGCCGCAGAAGAAAAAGGAACAAAATAGTCGTTGATTTGAAAAAGATGATTCAGATCACCTCTTTGAGTTCATTGGTAAAGGCATCCATACCAATGACTCCAGCATCGCGACATACAATTACAGGAGTACGAGCTCCCAGCTTGCGACCAATCTAGATCATCAACAAATTGATGAAGCCACAAAAATGAAATGCTAAGCTTAATTAGGAATTGGTGAGTACGGCATTCAGACATACATATTGAAGAGCAACCGCCAAGTCAAAACCTAGGCCCACGTAGACAAGGGCAAAATGAGGGAAAATAGGCTCGGACAGAACCTTATCGACGACTTCTTGCAAGGCAATCTGGTAAGAGGAGCAGGAAAAGGCGGTAAAAGAGCGATCTTTAACATCAAATATAAAATCGAAGAAGAAGTGGAGTAGATGATGATGATGAGGACGAGAGATGTACAGGAGCAGAAGGATTGAGGGACAGAGCAGAGGCGAGCTTGGGGCGAGAGAGGATTTGGGAGCAGACCCTGCGCCACAATTTGCAGACGCACGCCGCCGACGCGAAGGGGACCGCCGGCAGCCTCCCCAGTATGTCGGCGACGAGGTCTTCGCCCAACGACTCCATGCCACCACGCTCTCTCCCACTCTCCATCCTCTCTCCTTCTTCTTCCTCCTACGGTCCGCCACTCCTAGGATTTGTTGCCGGCTATATATGGGGATGGGGTCATGAAGTTGTCATCCGTCCACTGAACACTCGGCAACTGTCATCCCTGAATCCCAAATCCCACTCAGCAAAATTTAATTTTTCAAGAGTTTCAGTCTCTCTCACTGTCTCTGTCACTTTTTCTCTCACTGTTTAGCACCTCCTTTCTTCTTTTTCTTTTTTCAATCTTCTCTCTCCTAGGTGTCGAGCTCTGCGGTTCCTGATGATGTCAGTGGATTTTCCTGCATTGATACGAACAGATATCTGATAGTAATAAGACCGGAGTTTGTACTAACGCGGAATTCCTCCTTTGTATGAGCCAACATATGACCCTTCCATAGTTAGAATAAGGATAGGCAAATGCAAATAGGAAAATATTATAAGATGCAAAAAAAACAAAGGCTCATAGCATTTCCACTTTTGACAGAAGACGAGAACGGATATTGAGAAAGATCAAGGAGTACAAGCATTGAAACCCTTCCCTCCATGGACCTACGGGTCTTCAAAAGGCGAAAGCAAAGAAAAAAAAGAAGAGAAAAAGAAAAATGAGACTCTGATGCATTTGTTTACAGAAATATCTTTATTTTTTAAGGTTTAGCTCACTTAAAGAAAATAACTCACCAGAAAAATATTTCCTATTAAAGCTTAAATTTAGAAAAATGATTTTCTCTCTTAAAGAATAAAAAACGTTTTCCGATTCCACCAAAACTTAGATTAGGATGCTTGGTTAACAAAATCACTGTTTTTATAAAAATATATTTTTTAAAACTTCAAGTTTTTTTTTTTTTTTTTTTAATCAAATTTTTTGTTTTTAATTATTTCTTTTTTTTTCTATTTCATTTTCTTTTCTTTTCTTCCTTTTACTTTTTGCTAATTCTCAGCCCATCACTGACCGCCATTGCGGCCGCGAGCTTTGGCTTCGCCAAATCGGGTGAGCTCATGGGCTCTGACAGCGAGGCTCAAGTTCGCTTGAGGCCAACAAGTATCGAGCCTTGCCATTAGGCGAGCTCGCTGTCTTTGACGGCAAGGCTCGAGCTTGCAACCTCCAGCGGCGCACCTCGCCAGATCCGACAAGGTCGCAGCCTTTGTCGACAAGTTGGCAAGGCTTGAGCCTTGTCGCCAGAGGCCGGCAAGCCTGCCTCACCAAATCAAGCTAGCTTGTAGCCTCGAGCGGCAAGCTCGCGGAGAGACTCAAGCCTTGCCGGATCGGGTGAGCCTCAAACCTTGCCGGATCAGGCGAGCTTGCGGCCTTCGGTGGCAAGGCTCAAGCTCACCCCTCGTGAGCTGGCTGGGGAGGAACGGCCAAGGAAGCAGACGGGGATGATGTGCAGGAAGTAGAGGAGCAATGGAGAAGAAAAAGAAAAAGAAATAAAAGTAATTCAAAAATAAAAATAATTAAAAAAAATCGAAATAAAAAATAAAATATTAAAAAATCAGTTTAGGAAAATTAAATTGAAATCATTTTCCAGTGACATCCAAATATTAGAAAACATTTTCGATCATAAATTACCAAATAAACGAAAACTAACTCGAAAAACATTTTCCTTTATTATTAAAGTTTTTCGCAAAACAAACACACTAGAATACATGTGATAACCATTCTATTTTCGAAAATAATTTATTCTCAGAAAAGATTCTTTTTTGTATTTTATTCCCTAGATGAGTTTCTAAATATTTAAAGGCGTCTGATAACGTCCAATATTTCAATTCCAAAAATAAAAATGTGTTTGGTATGACCCTTAAATTCTTTTGTTACTTAGAATTTCTTTTAATTTTTTTAATAAATTTTTTATATTTTTCTCTTCTTCTTTTTTCCTTTTTTTCTTCTTCAACCTTCAATTGGTTAGTCGGTGAATAGCCAGACAAGGGCCGACGACCTTGTTAGAGTATCATCGACCCTTGGCAAGGTCGAGCCAAGTCACTACAAGGTCAGCCTTGGCCTCGCCTTGGCCAGGTGACGCTGACCTTGCCTAGCCAAGACGAGGCCGAGTTTGCCCAACCTAGGCGAGCCTAGCCATCAAACAAGCTTGGCCTCACCGAGGGCCGACAACTCTCCAGCGAGGTTGACTGCCATCCTGAGGCCGACATGGTTGACAACCGACTAAGTTTGAAGAAGAAGAAGAAGAAGAAGAAGAAGAAGAAGAGGAAAAGAAAGAAAAGAAGAAGAAATGAAAAAAGGAAGAAAGAAAGTGGACTTGATTTTGAAGTTGTTCCCGAAAATAAAAAAGTTATCAAATGGATTTCTTTTCTTTTCTTTTTTTTAGAAAATAATAGAATAGAATTAGGCATTGTTTGTTATGTTACCAAACAGACCCTTATTATAAAAAGGAAAAAAAAGAGCAGCAAAAAGGAGAGAGAGGCATGACAAAAGCTCTTGCAAGGGAAAGAAAGAGAGAAGATAAAGAAAATGAAAAAAAGGAAGAAGAAAGAAGGAAAAGGGAAAGAGGTTTCGTGTGTACATGTCACGGGAGCCTCACTGAGTCAAATTAACTATGTATCATAAGAGTGCTCACACCCCTTGTTCTTTCGATCGGAATAGTTTCGAATTTAGGACTTGAAATTCGGAATTATGTGATATTTGAACCATGAAGTCCAATTTTTGAGTCATTAAGCTACATGTGTGTGTGTGTGTGTGCGCGTGTTTATGAATGATAGTTCAAGGTGTCGTAGGAGTCATACTATTTTATGAAACTTGATTTGAGTATACAATTTGCCCAAAACAAAATTTCGAAGTTTCCCATGTGTAATGAACAATGCGCGTCCAGCAAATTCGGCGTAGTATTTTGTCGATTTTCGACTTGATTTTGGATTGGTTAAGTTGCGATTCTTGTAATACATTGAAAGGGCTTTCTATTGACTATAAGTATGTTTCATGAAACAAGGTTCGGTGGAGAGAATTATGGCGTAACTAAGTTTTGCCCTCAAGCTCCACGTTGTAGACAGCTTGAATAATCACTTCGGATATGAGATTTGATGGCGCATACGTACCGTTTTAATGAAAAACAAGCATAGTTTAGTCAAATCATTAGTTAGAGTAGCATATAACTTGGTTTTGATATTGTTTTCAATTAATTGATAGGAATAAAAGTGCTTCGGCTTGAGTAACTACATAGGTTGATTTTTGATTTTCCCAGATAAGTGGTGCTATCTCTTCTAAAAATTTGTAAATTCATGCATTCAAAATGATAAAGACTTGATATATTATGAGTTATAAATAAGCATGTTTGTTGCATGGAATTTGGATTAGACATTTACTATGTTTTGTATTTGTGAATGGTTTGAAAACAATTTGGTGAAAATATATAGTTTGTTTGATAAACAAAGTTGAGAAATATTATATATTTTGGATTTGCGAAACTTTTTATGAAGAGCTATTGACTTTGAGTATGGTTTATGGAATGTTATATATATCAAATTGTGAAATGTTTTATGACATGCATTTAATTTGATTCAGTTTGTAAAACCGATTTATAAGATGAGTCCAATGTTTAATGAAAGTAATTCTAGCGGATGAGTTAAGTTGCAAAAGCTTGCATGATTGTTTATGAATTGGATTTCTGGTATTGAAGGATGACGGTTGGGTGTTTAATGTTGCTGTGAACCCAGTTGAAAGTTTGTGGGTACGCGTATCCTTGTGGGCCGAGCCATCCGCTAATAATAGGTGGAGACCTAATAAAGGGGAGACTCTTGATTTCCTTATTATGAGCGTTATGCGTGACTATAGCTAGATATTTGAACATGAGTTTAATCAATGGAGTTGAACATTGACATGTAATTTGAAACTAGTCAATGGAATTGACCATTGACATGTGATTGAATGAGATTAATTAATGGAATAGATCATTGATAGTTGATTTGTTATTATCAACTAATATTATTATTGATTTATATCTAAAAAGGTTTGTTGGAAAGATATTATCTACTTTTGATATATTGTGTATATAGTACTCTAGCTTCAAGATTGATGAATGGTAAAGGTGGACGGTGAATATTCGATCTACTTAAAAGAAATGCACTACTTATAGAAGTGTGATTGCTCATCCATCTATTTTCCAATCTTTTTCAAGTTTTTCGGCTAGTCAATAGTATTTTTGTCCTTTACTGTCTTTTTCAAGGACGAAAATACTTCACCAACCTCTTTTTTCTTCTCACGCCCTAATGCAACGGTGGCATTTTGCTCTTGTACGAGTCTATGCATCGTCAATTTCAGAAATCTCTAGCTCTTTCCCCTATATTTCTAACTGGCTCTTGTTTCCATGATGAAGGAACTGGTTGAGAAGAACAAGCACCTGAAGCTTCTCATAGATTAGCTACGAAAACTTATCGCGGATGTATCTACTTGGCAAAGTCCATGTTCTGTTTAATGCCGACTGACCCCAATCCGACCTGAGAGAAGTAAATGACCACCTCAATAAGTTTCAATGAAGAAAGTGTCCTGTGGAAGATGTTTCCCCTTTTAGATCATGTTCTCTTAGTGCAACAGTTTCTTCCCTTCCGTAGGTTCAACCATTCTTTTTTTTACCATGTACAGCCTACGAGGCTTTCTCGTTAGATGAGTTTTGGGGATGCTGAGGTTTGTTAGTCTTGATATTTTATCCAAAGAATATTCTTCTTTGCCAAGATAAAGAGGCATTCGGATTTTTCTTCTTCTTTTGCCAAGAGAAAAGAGGCATTCGTTAGATGCTAGTAGTTTTGACAGCATTCGGATGCTGTCACCTTTTATATGATACAGCGGCTGTATCACTAAAACATCATATGTGGATTTCTTAAACGCTGAAAGAATGTCAAGTTTAGGTTTTGTTACTGGTTTAAAGTGCTTGCTCAGTCGTTTGATCCAATGATTGCAGTAGCTGGCCCTCATCCGATACTAGTTTATACATTTCTCTTTAGTAGTTTTGTAGGATTTCACAGTTCTACACATGGACATTTACCATAACCAACAGAGAACGAAACAAATGAATCAATTTCTAATTGAAGATCTTGTAGTGAGCGACGAGCGCATGTCAACAATAGCAGATCCATTGGCTCCCATTCTGACAGCCTCTTTGCTCGCTCTAATGAACCTGGAAACAGCACCTTTCACATAATCATGAGCTTCCTTCACACTCATGTTCTTGCTCATCTCATCGCGGAAACTGGTTAGGAAATGGTCCCCATTGAGAACAGCAGCTAACTGGACAATCTCACTCTGAAACTCAGATAGTCCACCGTTTTCATTGGCTTCTGAGCTCCTCAGCGGTGTAACGTCGGGTAATGTCTCTGCCAGATATTTAAAGAAGCAGGCGTTCAGCCACTTCCTCTCAGAGCCAAGCAAGACTGAGGCAAATTTGTTTTTTTTTCTTGGTCGATCATTTGTGAGGTCCCTTACTTCTTAGTTTGTTATGTTTCCTCTAGTAAGTTACAACAGACGCTTCGATGCAGCAATGCTTATGGTGGTGATTGAGTGATCAGATTGTAGGACTAGCTAATGGTTGGTTTGAAAGTAAGGTGAGTACCTGGGCAATCGGTTCTGGGAGATTGTAATTCCCCGACAATGTGCTCAAACGTCCCGGCCCATGCATCTCGGTGAGTTAAGAAATTGGAGGTGAGGTTGAACATTTTCTTTATGGTTGCAGGAATGGAGGAGTGCTCATACTCTGAGTTCGGAGCTGGTCCTGCCGTGGAACTTATCACTGCAAAACAAAGGCAGAACTGGGATCAGGTAACGGTCTATCTAGACAAATCAATAGAACTTCACCTCACAGCCAGCTGCAACATCTTTGTTAATTGAACGATGGAGACAGCAGAAACAGTTCATTTCCAATCGATCTCAATAGGATTATATGATGCTAGAAGTTCTGTCAATTCTCAACTCCCCGTCGCTTTCCGCTGCAAAAGGATGAAGCATCACGCAAGAGAAAGAGAACTCACGTGTTCCTTTTTTAATCCAAGGGGAGACCATAATCGTTGGCACACGAACACCAAGTCGATCGAACTTGAAGAAAAAGGGGGCAGGGCCAGTATTACCATCCGGGTTAGGAACATCAACATATGGAGTTCTGACATGGTCATAGAACCCACCATGCTCGTCATATGTGATGATTAAAAGGGTCTCATTCCATTGAGGGCTTGCCCTCATTGTTTCATAAACCTCCTTCACGAGCTTCTGCCCATTAGCAACGTCATGTGCTGGATGATCATCGTTAGCCGGCAGGCCCTTGAGATCAAAGTACCTTGGCTCAATCACAGTCAAGCTGGGCAGTCTCCCATTTCTGGCGTCTCTCTTGAACTTAAAATCATACAGGTGAAACTTGGAGATGTACTTCAATTTCCGCAGATTCCTGTAGAACAGAGTGCTGGGTATGTTTTGGAAGTAGATGCCAAAGTCCAAACCATTCTCATAAAGAGAATCAAAGATGGTCTTTTGGGGGTACCCAACAGCTAGTTGCCTCACAATGTGACTGGTTGATCCATGAGAAGTGGCAGAGTACACAAAGAGCCTATTGGGTTGAGTTGGTCCTGGAATCGAAGAGAACCACCTATCGAAGACTGCGAATTCCTTGACAAGAGCGGTATATATTGGGATTGATTCCGGGCTGAATCCTCTCATGACAATCTCAGAGAGGTTTTCTGACATGGACAGCGCCTGCTCCACGAAACCAGACATGGAAGGAATTTCCCCAGAGCCAAACACTTGTTGAGCCACATCCTCAAAGGAATGCCCCGGATCAAGATCCACGAATTCAGCATCGTCAGTGAAGCAAATGGACTCGGGCTTTGAGTTGTTGGTGGAGACGGGATTGCACTCATCTCCTGTGACCCCATTTATCATGGGGTTGATGGTTTTCTTCATCCATCCGAGCATGTGGTCGAAAGACCGGTTCTCCAGCACCAAAACCACAATGGTCTTGATGGGTTGCTGCTGCTGCTGCGGGGCTGAGGAGACGTGGGAGAGAGAGAGAAAGAGCAGAAAGAGGAAGGAAAATGGAGATGGCATTCTAGTTGCCTTTGCTTTCATCTGCAGTTAGGAGGAGGGAGCTTTGGGAAGATGGGTTTGTGGAGCTTTCCAAGAGGACTCTGCTTGGGTTGGAGTTCTTATAGTGCGCAGTGGATTGGGAGAATCGAGTGATGTGGCTATTTGGTGTCTTGGGAAAAATGCTAGTTGGGAATCATATACTTGTAGCGTTACCTAGCTGATTACTCAGATATTTGGCAAAATCCACAGAAAAGTTGAAGGGGGCAGTAGAGGAGAACAGTGGCAGCGCCACTGTAGTGCGGCGTGAACCACAGATGCAGATTTAGAAGCTTCTGGTTTGGTAGAGCAATATAAAGGAGAAATAAGCAAAGAGCATTCAAGGGGGAGGTCAACTTCAATCCAATCCCCCTATTATCTTTAAGCCGAGTGGAAGGCTGGGTCGTCCAACTGTCAATGCCTTACATCCTCTGAAGAATCATGCAATGGACGAAGGACGAGAGAGGCAAAGTCCCCATGAGCAAATCGGAGCACGAGCTAGGATGCGAAAGATTTTGGTAGGGAGGAGCAGCCCCTTATTCTCCACCTGTTGCAATTTATATTATTTATCTCATTAGTGCCGAGAGAGAGAGAGAAAGACAGACGAGGACAAAAAGCTTGGTGCTGGCAAGCAATGGGAAATCAATCGAAAACCTGTCAAACGCGGATGAAAGCATGTGAACCCAGAAGACGACAAAAGAGTAGCCAGATCTTGATGGCCACCCAAGCTTTTGCTCCCAGATCCCCCCTTCCCTCCCCTCTGCGGTTTGCATGAATGGTTCTGCTAAGTTGGACTTGGAATCATCTGTGTCACAGGATGACTTCGCTCGGTTTTATTTCAAATGACAGTAAACTGTTACAGAGGCAACATTTCATTTCTCAAAAGCAAAACTAAAATGGAACGAAAGTCAAATAATGTCCAAAGCAAGTAAATGATGGTCGGGATAGGGACAGAGAGCCCCTTGAATTGATGGCCACATCCGCGTGGGCCCTGCCCACAATGGGACGGTGGGGTCTCTGGTTTTGCGCTGGCAAATTCTGGCCGACAATCTCAGCTTCACTGCGGCGCAGGCTAAAGAGGTAGAACAGTGCAGATTAAGCTGATTCACCGGGATTACTTTATCCGTAACAGATTCTTGCCGGTGTTGAATGTTTCTCACATTGAATATTCCCCCTTCGAGTTGCCACTACAAGTTAAAAAACTCTTAAGCTATGTTTAGTTATATGAATTTAAATTAAGATGGGATAGTATGAGATAAGATAAATGGAGATTGGAAATTCTTCGAATATCTTTTGGATCATAGAAATATCTAATCAAATGTTAGTACAATCTAAAATATGATTTGAAATATTTTAAAATTTGCAATCCAAGATAGCATTATTTTTTTTTTTAAATACTTCCATTTTGACAATCTCTCCTCTGACGGCTCAAACCTTCTCAACCACTATCCTCATTAAGCAATCTTTGGGAAATCGACATGGTGAGCTAGATAATTGTGAACTAAAGGCGAGGAGGACCTTTTCTCTAGCATTTATCAAATTGATAAATGCCTAGTTCATAATCAACCAAGAGAAATCTTGGACCAATGGAGGCCGAGAATGAGTAATCAAATGTGAAGTGGAGAGAGAAACCAAGACACGATTCGGTGATGGTGGAAAAGTTGGAAAACCAGTTGAGAAAGAGGGGGGCCACAAGGGCCCACGGATGAGGTGAGCAATGGCATTGGCGAGGATACTTGAGGATGCTTGGGACAGAGATTGTCACGGTGGATGACCACCAGAGTTGTAGTGGCGTGTCGCCAATGAGAAAGGATGATGAATATGGCCTGAGATGAGGATTTTTCTGATGCGTGGGAATTATTAAGTTAATTTTTAAAATTTTACATCCAATCCTGATAAGGAGAATTTCACCAAATATTGAATAAGATAATCTGGATTTAAATCTGGATCACCAAACCTAGCCCTAGTGGAGCAGAAATGGTAAGAATTCTAGGTGGGGGCCGGTCAGGGGAGTGGCTGGTTAGAGAGCCTAATGATGAATCGGGCCAAGCTCAAGAAATGGGCGGGCGAGACGATGTGCTTTCTAAACTCCAACCTTGGAAACGACAGAGGAGGTGATTGAAGACCGACAACGTGTCCCTCTCCCGAGAAAGTTCCTCATCCCCAAAACCCCCCACTGTGTCCGTCTCACAGTCGATTCAAAATTCAAGAAACGGATCCGCAGCGTTCGGGTAGCGGTCGATTCAAATTCAAGAAAAGTTTGAAGGAAGAAGAAGGAGAAGGAGGAGGAGAAGTATGGCAGACTGGGGGCCGGTGGTGATAGCGGTGGTGCTGTTCGTGCTGCTGAGCCCGGGCTTGCTGTTCCAGATCCCCGGCAGGCACCGAATCGTGGAGTTCGGCAACATGGAGACGAGCGGCGCCTCCATCCTCGTCCACGCCATCATCTACTTCGGCCTCATCACCATCTTTCTCATCGCCATCGGCGTCCACATCTACACCGGCTAAACCTCTCTCTCTCCGCCACCCTGTAGCGTGCACCGTGAGTCGGGTCTCTGGTCTCGTGATGCGCCTGAGTATATGTGCTCTTACGCGCTCTAAGCAATCTTATTTGGTTATGTACGGCTGTTGGATATTGGGTTCTGCTGATTGTGAATTGCAAATGATTTCCAGAGTCATTTCCATTCTTAGTAGGGATAATGATGGGAGTGATTGTGTGCCACTTTAAAACGTATGCTAATGCAAGTCGAATGAAAGCATGAGAAAGTTGGCTGAGCCGGTTCTTACCACCGGATGACGAGCCATGGCGATCCCGTTACGTGTGGGAAGGTTCCCTGCATTGGTGTTCCTTGTAAAAAGTGTCTAACCATTGATTTATAGCAAAACGCAGAGTGCCAAAATAAAAATAACACCTTGATTGACTGTTGGCTATAACACCCGTTCCATCACTTTCATACATTACATGATGCACCAAACCAAAGTTCAGCACAAAGATCCATGAATGCTGCTGCATATAAACCCTGGTCATGCCCTAGCCTCTAAGGGTGGCCGCCCCTCGTGGTGCTGGCATATATGACATTGCGAGATAAACGGTGCTATATACATGGCAACAACAATGGACAGAGCTCTCTCCTTGGCTGCCTTGCTCATCTGACCTCATTGAGCAACGGCCGATCTCCCCGCCACAATATATTCCTGCCAATGGAGCTCCAGGAAAGTTTTCCGTGAATGGCGAGATATCAACATTGGGGTGACCGAAGAATGCAGATCCTCGTCCGCAACAAGCAAATATTAAGCCTCCAAAAACTTCAGCTTTATCCGCATTACCAGCAGCACCCGCTGCCTGATAAGAGCTCCTGGAATTGGACCCCAGGTTCAAACTTCTTAGAGTTGCACTGACTTCATTACACGAGGCAAGTGCGGCAGCAGGATCTGCATAGTAAAACTGAAAGTAATCGCCTGTTTTAATGCCTCCCCCATCGACGTATAGATATTCCTCGTCCCCTCTGTCAGAAACCCCAAAAGACATCTCAAGCTCAGGAAATAAAACAGAAAACTTGAACCAATCTAGAAAAGTCTTCGGTCAGCAAATGGAGTCAGACAGAAACCCCAAAAGGCATCTCAAGCTCAGTAAATAAAACAGAAAACTTGAACGAATTTAGAAAAGTCTTCGGTCAGAAAATGGAGTCAGACAGACATTGTCAAGAACCTTAAGGTTTCACTTCTTTCTAAAGTCGGGGGTCAGTTAAATTTGTAGAAAACAACAGATAATTAAGGCCCTCAGTCACTGCAAATCCATATGGGTTATAATCAATGACTAGAAATTATCAAGTGATCAGGTCATTGTTAAAGGAAATATCAACCACTCATAGTGGGGTAATCTAAATTGCTCAAAAGATTGAACTGCAGGTCTTTGTTGAAAGATGTCATCAGACCTTTGTTATTTCCAATCAGGAACCAGTTCTACATTTTAATTGAGCCAACATTCAGAATATAATGCAATGGAGCTCCATGATTCCGATCTCAAAAGAAATGCCAAAGAAGTTATACCCCAGGTGTTCACTTTGGAATTCCAGACACTCACGGGACAACATAAACCCACGGTACATAGTTCAAGATAGGGCAGAAAGAAACCAAGGCTCACCTGGGCACCAAATGAAATGAAAAAGAGGTAATCAGCTTTGCCTTCTCTGCCCCAATGGCATGTTTTCTTCTTTTGGTAACTCTAATGTAACATTCAGGGTACTCGATACGATTGTCCATCTGGGAAAAGTGTAAATGAGAGAGACAATGATAAAGGGTGAGGTGAATTCCTATACGAAAAAAAGTGTGGCTAATTTACATGAAATTAGAGGTAACATAACTTTGACCTCAACTATAAATTAAGCGAATCTTAATTTGATGAGAACTTCATATGCTCATCCTAAGATCAGACAAGCGTTTAATTTTCTTTCTTTTTTTAATTATTTTAACTTCATTCAACTTCCTTTTTATGTCTAGAGTAGTTTCATCTATAGTTTATGTAATAATTTTTCGTCAGTAAACATCCCGACGTAGTGGCAAACGAGGGCAAACACGAGACTTTATTGCACTGAATTCACAACATGAGCAGAACTCGTAAACACATGGTGGAAGGCACAAGAACAAAATGATTCTCATTCTTTTCCCCCATCACAATGATCTCCCCTACAATGTAGACTTCACTATCTTTACCTTTCTATGGTCTGGGATGCCCATGCAACCAAAAAGCTAGGCCAGTTCATGAATTTCGCAACATTTCACCACGTCCATCGGTGACACAGTTAAAAGAAGAATAACCCCTATTTACATAATGCTAAATGTGCAACATGAGCAGAACTCACGAGCACACGCTTGAACGTTCAAAAGGCCAAGCATGTCCTTTAAAGTAACGGATTCATCAAAGAGGCCAATTAATGTTCTATTTATATCTGGAAACCCTGTAGTTTAAACTGAGAAACTAAAAAAGCAAAGGTCCTTAAAGAGATGAACCATATCATCAAGATTTTAAGAATCTCAGAAACAGGAAATAAAATTAAAATCACAATCTCGGTTTAGGGCGCCTGTCAGCTCCTTTTTACCTAGATAACAATCCATTTTATGCCCAGTAAAGTATCAATCATTATATGGAGAAAAGGCAGAAAAAAACTCACATTAACCATTTAAGATTTTGAAGATATGAAACAACCACAGCCTTCCATGTACAACCATACCTCGTCATAGATTTCATTGAGAATGCTTTCCCCATCAAGAACTTCTCTTCGTCCTTCTCTTCTAGCGGTTAGCCAGGTAACATCATCACGGGTCCTAACAGAGATGGCCTTGTACCTTGGACCTACTGCTGAAACACCATCTGATAGTGCCACATGAAATCTGATTTCACCAACACCTGTTCATTCAAACAAGGCGTCAAAAAAGATCCAAACATTACAAAGACAAAGGCAACAAAAAGTAAATTGATGCCCAAATGACCATGCAACAAACTGTCAATAAAAGAAGGATTAGTGCACCAGAAGACCATGGACATGCTGCATAACTTGACGATTTCTCAGATGGCATATGCTATACAATCAGGACCATGTAAACCACTAAATAAGCAAGGTAATGTGTATTGACTTTGAGAGGGAAGGATTCACAAGGAAAGCAAGACAATTAGGAGGATCGAGTATATCAACCACACAATTCATAATGTTAAAAGGAAAGTGCAAGTAGCGGAAGGAAATGGCTAACGTGTGAAACACTCCACCCAAGAAGTATGGTTGCAAGACCATACTCAAAAGGGATTGATGAGGACTGAGATGCAGAAGAAGTAAAGCACATAAGACTACTAGACAATTTCGAATATATAAAATGTAAATAAGAATGGCTGGGCTGGACTCTCCATTCTACCTACTAGATGGTTTTGAGGCACTAGAAGGGGGAAAAAAAGAGGAGCTATCATGTAAACATATAGAAGAGCACGCAGAATGTTCTTGCCTAAGTTTTCTTTCCTGCACATTATAGTTCCATTGCGCAGATCAAACACACACAGTCCAAAGAACTACGAAAAGTTCCAAATTTTTATGCAAAAGAATCCAAATTAGAAATGATGCATTCAGCTCCTCCCGCATTGTTTGGGAGGGAACGAGATTCTGCAAAACCCATATATAATCTCACAATTATTATTTCCCTTTACTCAACACAGCATAGGAAGGATATAACATCAGATAATTACTTATGCAAGCAATGCAAATGTCTAGTGAAAGAACAACTATCTTGGATGCTACATCCTTCTATGGCAGCCAAAGAGATATACACAGGAGGAATGACTACCAGGAGTGCTATTCCTATCTTTGGCAAATATGAGAGCAATGGCATCACTGTAATATTTCTGGCTCCCCTGGGCATTTCTCAAATCATTCACACTTCTGTACCGAAAGTCGCCTCTCTCAGCACCCACAATTGCAGTTTCCACAGGCATTGCACAATCTGCGATGCACAAATCATTTAAAACATCTTATGAGGAAAAGTTTGATCAACCTTCATGAGCAGATGAGCCAAAGTAGAAATTAATTGCCATGATAACATGCATTTATACATTCAGGCAACAATGTTCCTTCATTTCCTAATAATTGTACAACCTTGTACAACCTTAAAAAAAAAAAAAAAAAACAGCAGGTGGAGCATGATGAACAGCAATGACAGTGGTGAATAGATATATTACTGCCTCACAAAAGAGAGGCAGTATACGGCAGACACTCATAAAAAGCATAGTCAATGGAATTGCAGACTGCTGAATGAATATGCTATACTTACTATCCTGTTAAAGAATTAGCAAAAATATTATAACTTTTGGAATTGCAGATGAACCTCGGTTTGAGTTGTTTTAAGTCCCCTAAACAGAAGACTGACAGATAAGACTCTTTGGACAAAGGGAAAAACCTCTCTTTTAGGCTCAAATTCACTTCCTTCGTCATTGTCTCCCAGCATTAAAAACTTCACTTCTGTCCTACCATAAAAAAGGACTTGGACAAAAGTAAAGAGTACTTCCCCTTCATTATCTATATGGCAAAAGGAGATAAGTCATTTAGCTTAGGGTTCCCCAACAACACTTCTCCTTCCCAAAATATACTGAGATAAAGGCACATGGTATCATGAATCTAGAGTTCAATGACCGCCTCCTCTAAAGTTTTTCAAATGCACAGTAAAAATGCAATTATGGCCCGGTTGAGCATAAGAAAACCATCTCTTGTATACAAGTTGAGGTCATTTTTATCATGCGGTAATGCCAAAAAAGAAAAAAGCCATGGAGAGATTCCTTTCTAGAAAAGATGAGGAAGAATAAACTTACCTAGTTTCTCTACAACACATTTGATATCAGCACTTCCATCCTATAACCAGTAAAACGCAGTCAAGCTATCTGAGAGAAACAGTAGTTTTGATGAACAAACGTGCAGAGGGAAGGCATAAATGAAGTTGCAAACATACTCCAAACACGATCAGTCCAACTGGTGATGCGCAACCAGAGATACAAGTCGAATATTCTCTTATGTCCATGATGAACTTGTCAACCATTGCATGTCCCTGAGATTGGCATAAACTTTCCTACGTCATTTCGCATATGAAATTCTAGATTATCAAAGAAGGGTATGAAGTAAAATGAATTACAAGCCCCAGAAGTCACAACAGTTTTCTCAATTTCACCAGTTGGGCTGATATGTGAATCTGTGTACCAAAAGGGTCGAATTGGGTGATAATTCCCATAGACCAGACAAATCGTGGAGTTGTGTTTCAAGTCCAATTCTTTTTTACCTCCGCAAGCCGCACAAGTGGGATGCAATCAACTTTGAGTCCAGGTACAAACCCCACGGTCAGGACAATGCCACGCGCTCTGTTGATATCAATTAAGTTATCCTCACTATCCTCTTCCCATTCGACCTGCAGTTCAGCAGTCTTCAGAAAGAGAGCAAGAAGGCCGCAGAAGAAAAGGAACAAAATAGTCTTCGATTCGAAAAGGGAACGGAATTTAAGATGATTCAGATCACCTCTTTGAGTTCATTGGTAGTGGCATCTATACCAATGACTCCAGCATCGTGACATACAATTACAGGAGTACAAGCTCCCAGCTTGCGACCAATCTGGATCACCAACAAATTGATGAACCCAAAAAAGTGAAATGCTAAGCTTTATTCGGAATTGATGAGTACGGCATTCAGACATACATATTGAAGAACATCCGCCAAGTCAAAACCTAGGCCCGCGTAGACAAGGGCAAAATGAGGGAAAATAGGCTCGGACAGAACCTTATCGACGACTTCTTGCAAGGCCACCTTGTAAGAGGAAGAGGAAAAGGCGGTAAAAGAGCGATCTTTAACATCAAATACATAATCGAAGAGGAAGAAGAAGAAGGGGAGTAGATGATGATGGTGATAACGAGAGATGTACAGGAGCAGAAGGATTGAGGGACAGAGCAGAGGCGAGCTTGGGGCGAGAGAGGATCTGGGAGCAGACTCGTCGCCATGATCTGCAGACGCAAGCCGCCGACGCGAAGGAGAGCGCCGGCAGCCTCCCAACAATGTTGGCCACGAGGTCTTCGCTCATCGACGCCATGCCACCGCGCCCTCTCCCGCCCCCCATCCTCTCTCTCCTACTTCTTCTTCCTGCCCTTCGCCACTTCAGGATTTCTTGTCAGCCGTATATGAGGTTATGTCATGTGAAAATTCCCAAAATAAAAAAACCCAAAGTGCGGCTATGTTTTTTCAAATAAAAGCTCCAAATGAGAAGTCCCGATTATTTTAAATAAGAATTTAAAATAGTCATGGTTGTTTTAAATAAATGTCTGATCTTGTCAATTGTTGGTCAACTAAATTTTCCGATCGATTAATGGCGTTGTCATCCAAATTTTCCTTTCTTTTTTCTTTTTTTGATGTTGGCTAGCGACTATTGGCAAAAATTGGTGAGGGCTCAACAACCCTCATCAATCGCTAGTAAGGACTGGTGAGGGCTGACCTCATTAATGGCCTTGAGGGGCGGCCTCCCCCAAGGCGAGGGATGGTCGGGTAAGGGTCACCTCACTCAGGTGAGGTCGTCCCTCATCGAATTAGGCAAGGGTGAACCTCGCCCAACCTTTTGCAAGCATCATTGGTAGTTGGCCGGTCACCAGCGAAGTAGGAAGAAAAACTAGAAAAAAGGAAAGAAAAAGGGAAGAAAAAATGGATAAATGATGAAAAATGTCATTTATCATTGTAAAGTTAGGTCCTTATTTGAAATAAAGTCCACCTTAAATCCTTATTTGAAAAAATGATAGCACTACAAGCTCTTATTTAAAATAAAGTTTATTTCGAATTCTTATTTAAGAAAATGATGATCCTTCTTCTTTTTTCGGAATTTTCTCTTATGTTATGGTAGCTCTTTGTCTAATTGGAAAATAACTCAACAAAATTGTTCATCAAAAAATTTTCTTGAAATTCTACTTTTGACCTTAATTTATATAATTTTTTTATTTTAAGCAGAAAACTAAAATGAAAATGAATATGCAATAGAGGGCAATAAATAGCACTAAATTTATCTATATATAGTTTTTAGGGCTTTATAAGTGGGTCATATAATAATTTATAATTATTTGTTATTTGGTTTTCTGTAATTCTGAATAAATTATTATTTTTCAAAGTAGATTAAAAATTATTACCTAATTATTTCTCTCTCTTATTTTTTTTTAATAAGCGACGGCCTTCAAATTTGCCATCTCAAAATTGATATTCCCATCTTTCTTGCTTCAAGGATTTGCATGTCTATATTTTTCTAGAGAAACCTTGTTACAAGAGGGCGGACAAAAAGGTGATGGTTGAAGGGATCGATTTAATGGCGACCGTACTTTGCTTCTCCCTCAATATCGATTCCGGTTACCTTTTGGATGAGCTTCGCGTCCCTTCATGGAAAGTCGTTCATTATTGTTGGGAAAGGTCTTGGATTGTTGTACCAGAAAAGAGGAATTTATAAAATGGGCCAATTGAATATTTTATTCAAAAATCAAACTCCCCGACAACTAAAAACGCACAATAAATACAGAAAACATCGATTTAGTTCCCTCAGGAAAACAATCAAGGAACACTATGAGCTGGTATCACTTTGTCTTGGAATGCCATTCTGTTCTCGCACGAACGATCTCTGCCTTGTCTGCTTGCATCCGAAGAAGATGAGTGTATTCTAGGTCTGGACAGCGGCCAGTTTTACGAGGAGGGTCAGTATCAGAGTCTCCAATGCTCGCAGTTGTGCTGGTTAATGACTCCAATAGATTTGATTGTCGGCATTCACGTCGATATTCCAGTGTCATGCTTGTCAGACTGTAAGCCCCCAATACGTTAATTGGCACACTCTGCAGAAATGACATGCCAGGGTGAATTTGCTTCTTGGTATGGTAATTCAAGATAAGGTGGAAAATCAGATCTTCGGTTCTCCCCTTTTATTTTTGTGCATCACCAACCTTTACCTAAACTTTGTGGACTCTGATATAAGCTTATGCAGATACCGGAAGTCATCATACAGTACAGTGCAGATAAAGGAAATATACACCTTTTCAGTCTTCAAACTTGTACTTTACGAAATTCACCATATTCGGTTCATGTAATGCCAAGAAGGTGTAGATAAGTACCTCTAAAATCCATCCAATGTATTTTATTTTTGTGCATCACCAACCTTTACCTAAACTTTGTGGACTCTGATATAAGCTTATGCAGATACCGGAAGTCATCATATAGCACAGTGCAGATAAAGGAAATATACACCTTTTCAGTCTTCAAACTTGTACTTTACGAAATTCACCATATTCGATTCATGTAATGCCAAGAAGGTGTAGATAAGTACCTCTAAAATCCATCCAATGTATTTTACATTGTTTACATGCTGATTGGCATCCATGTCATTCCATCTTGGCTGAAAGGCAAGAATTAAACATGAACGGAGGACCCAAAATAATTGAGGGAGAATTAGGATAATCAGAAACTTACAGCTAAGCCTGAGCGAATTCTCCCTGCCGTTGCATCGGTGAGCTTGTCTATTTTATCAGTATCATTTTCTTCTGTAGGAATTGCCAATTTGTTTAGGTAGAAGGGTATGACTTCCTGTCTAACTTGATCAGGGATCTTAGACAATCTTCTGGTATCTCTGTTCATTATCACCCATGTGCTGCACGATAACAATTGGTGTAGGCAATAATGAGAACAGAGGAAAACTGAGTGTTGAGAGCTTCAAACCAGGGAGATGCAGCACCCACCTGGTCGCTCTTGTTATGATCTCCTGAGTGTTGTAATCACGGATAATCCAGTCTCTCCGCATTCCGTTCTTCCCAGCTGCATCAACCCAGGTGTCGATCTCCACAACATCCCCCCTGTGACAGATATTAATAGTGCTACTCTTCAAAGCAAAAGGACATTTCGCTCATGGAAATGAGTGCTAGACTCAGAGAAGAGAAGGTAACTTTTCATCATGATGGTTCATTCAAGCTATTATCAAATCGAAATTCTCGTTTGTCAGATTCTTCTTGTATTACTTGGTGAGATGTGCGAGAAGAAAATAAAATAGAACTGGTGAGACAAGTCTCTTGATGTCGAGATGAAAATTTCTTTTCATAGGCTATGGGAGAGATTAATTGAATGTGAAATATACCAACAACTGTATCTCTGCACTTGTACATGGATGCGGGTGACCACCCAAATCAGTTTCCGAAGACTCATCTCCCGAGTGGCACCAAATCCATTGCCAGCAAGGCCGGAGCTGGTTACATGGTTAAGGGCTGTCTCCTGCACTAACCGTTGACAAGAATTAAGCGATAGAATCTTTTTATCTCATGTTTTCCCGAGGAAATGGGGTACAAGGTGGACCGGACGATCACGGTCGTCAGACTTGTGGGATCCATAAGATCCGATGCCTCAGACAGTCCGATCCACCATGATCAGGTCGTAGGCAAGACCATCCCAATTACTATTGCTAACCTATGCAATTGCTTTGCCCGTAAGGCAATGCGGATTAAGCGAGGAACTGACCTGAAGGAGATTCATGAGGGTCTCCATGGTGGCAGTTTTGTCAGGTCCAATTTCATATGACCTGATAATGAAGGTTTGCCTGTACACAAACCGGTTATCAACAAACCTGCCAACCAGGCACGCATGCGGCAGCGAATCAGCCCCGCATTCTTTTACCAACTTGTCTGGATTGCTCGTGGCAGCAGTGTACAACGGAGCTTCATTTATGTAAATCCCATTGATCTTTTTCCCATTGATCATCCCAACCATCTGATCTCTGTCCATACCGGCGGTCACCAACAGTTTCTGAGGGGGCCTCGATGCGTTGCCCCTGCACCTCCAAGAGCAAAGTCCAACCTTTGCCATGACCACGACATTGCTCTTCTCTCCTCTGGCCCCTGCTACAGCTTCACAAGGAGGCCATGCTGGGAAGTCGCACGTCCCAGCCATGATTTTCATCGACAGAGAGGCGTTCATTTTTGCAGGAAAGAGGGGGCGTCAATCAAGCGATGCAAGAAAGACGAGGGGGTGAGAAAAGTATAAGCAGGTGTTAGCTTGTAGCCCATAGTGGCACTGTTTCAAGGAAGAAATAAAGACTTACTATAGTAGGTGCAACTAATAATACGCAAGGGGAAGGCATGAGAGAATTGCAGGGCTTGGAGGGAAGGAGAATTTGTGGGTCAAACGAAAGAAAAAGAAGGGATTAACGTAGCTCAACCACTTTAATGGGGGTGGGAGAGAAAATTGGGGGGGAGGGTCCCCAGATTGCGCGTTAGCACGCAATTGTCGAGGCTTCCCCTGGGTCATCCTCTCGTTTGAATGGACTTCCTCTCCGGGGAGTTCCCCCTAAATTTGGAATCAGGTTTTGCTTTCGTGACCGAGCTAAAACTTAAAATTAGCCCATCACTGTACCCCTGACAGAGACAGATAGACACAGAATCCGTCCTCCTTGGGAGGCGTCGGAGGTTCTGATCTTGCAGAACACGTCAGCGTTAGTGGAGGCTCGAAAGATGTGACTTTTTGGTGGTGGGGGTGGCTCATTGCTGTCAAATTATTCTGCTCATGACAGACCCCATGGCCACTTGAGAATGCTCCCGAGTCTGAGATCAACAAATGGTATTGAAATTTTCCCTTTTGATGCCTAGGATCAAAATGTGGCTGGCACGCTCTTTATAATAAAGATATCAAAATGAGTTATAAATTTATATTATAATTCACTTTTAATTAAATGGATCAAATTTGAATAAAATGAAAATTAAATATTAGTTATAGATAGATTTTAAAAAGTAAAGTTAAAAAAGAAATGAATGTTAATGAATTATTCAGAAACCTGCTTTGAATCCATGAAGGATCCAAGGGCTTCCTCCTCTATCCTTTCTCCTTCCATCCCTGTCCCCTCTCTCTTTCCTTTCCAAACCATGTTAACATTCTATTTTCTCTTCTTCTGTCCCCGTAGTCTTTCTCTCATTCCTTTCCGAACCTAACTATTGATTGCCATAGGCAAGCTCTGCCTTGCCAAGATCGGGCGAGCAGTGAGGTTGTCGGCCTTGGTGGAACCAGAGCTCGCCTAGATCTGGCAAGCCCAAGTTCACCGGCCTTAGGTGAGTTGCAAGCTCATTGGCCTTGGTTGAGCTCGGGCCCGCTTAGATTCGGTGAGTCGCGAGCTGGTCGACTACAGTAGAGCTTGGGTCAACAAGCTTGTGAGCTTAGGTTTGCTTAGATCGACAAGCCGAGTGGTGAGCTCATGGCTCACCAGTCGCAACGGAACTCAAGTTGGCAAGCTTGGGCTTGCCTGGATCAATTGAACCTTGAGTTCAATGGCCTTGCCCAAGCTTGGGCTAGCCAGCCCACATCTTGGGGAGTCGCCACTGGCAGAGGAAAAAGGAGGAGGAAGAAGGAGGAAAGAAAAAGAAAGAAAATAGGAAGAGAAAATAAATAATAATAATAAAATTCAATTTTTTTTAAATAATTAAAAATTCACATTTTTATATTATTTACTAATTTTTATTACTTAATTTAATTTCTAAATTTGATGGAACATTTTATTCAAGTTATTTACATGTGAAAAGCTTAAAAAGCTTAAAGTTGATTAAATTGTTAGAAGTGAAATTTCCTAAATTGAGTTAAATATTATTGTGTTTTAGTAATATGGGTTAGGTTAGGTATAAGCTAGGTATGGATTATCAAATTTATATTATATGAAAATGAATCAAAATGGATTAAATGATCAATATGAATAGGACTATTTTCGATCTGACCTACCTAATTGATACCTTACTATACAGGGACCCAACTAAAAACCAAGTGAGCTCGTTGGAGAACTATCTTTCGGTCCTCGTTCCTCAAAATCCTTCTGGCCGGGACATGCAGAAGCTCGGCCCGCGAACACTCGAGCCCAAGAAGAGAAAAATGAAAAAAAGAGAAAAGGAAAAAAGGGGGGGTGGGGGAGGGGAACTTGTCGTCACATGGATGGGGACACGTGTCACCGACTGCCCAGATATAATAATGCCGACCTTTCTAAATGCTCGATCGATAAGAAGTGTGAACGGAGAGAGATATTTAAGGTGGTATTTTGTACATAGATTAAAAGGGGACAGTGGACGGTGATTGATCAGCTGGAGTCCCGACACGTGGCACCCCCGGCGCCTACCACGTGTCCCATTCCCCCTCGGCCTTCTTATACGGTTGAGTCTTTCCCCGTCCTCACTCGATTCCTCTGTTCTCAACTCTCCGTCGAAAGTTTCGCTGATTACTCGCTGCTTCCCCCTATCCGGTCCGACAAAGAAAATGGGTCATCTGTGGACTCTCCTCACCCACGCTCACTCCCTCGCCGGGTACTCTTCTTCTTCTTCTTCTTCTTCTTCAACGTAATATTGAACGACTCGTGTGCCTTAATAATCTTTGATGGAATTCGCGCAGGCCCGTGCTGATGCTGCTCTATCCTCTGTAAGATACTGGCTTCTTTCCTCCCCTGATGCTTTTATGTCGGGTCGATCAATTGAATTAAGGCAGGGGGAGATTTGAGGTTGATGGGGGTCGTGTGTTTTTTGTTTTCTCTTCTCTGGGCAGGTACGCGTCTGTGATGGCCATAGAGAGCCCCTCCAAGATAGACGATGAGCAGTGGCTGGCTTACTGGATCCTCTATTCCTTCCTCACCCTCCTCGAGATGCTTCTCCAGCCTCTTCTTGAGTGGTAAGTGCTGACCTACCGTTGTCTCTCTCTCTTGTCGGGTTTGATGATCGAATCGACGGTTTATCGAGATGACGAATCCCCCTCCTCCTCCTCATCTGTCAGGATACCCATATGGCACGATGTGAAGCTCATCTTGGCAGCGTGGCTGGTCCTCCCTCAGTTCAAAGGCGCGGCTTTCCTGTACGAGAGATTCGTGCGAGAGCATATCCTGAAGAGGCGAGCCAAGTCCTCCTCTTCCTCCTCCTCCTCTACCTCCTCCCCAGATGGCAAACCCAAGTCCAAGAACAAGTTCGTCGACTTCATCACCCCCAAGAAAGTAAAAGTCTTTAGCATAACGGCCTTTTGTCTCTTGTCCCTTTCCTATGTTTATATATAAGCTTTTGCTAACCGAAAGTGTGCAACTTTGCCTTGGCCAGGGGGAGCACGAGGCGTATTGATCGGAATAGGGAGTTTCTCGGATTCTCCGGCAATTCTCTCTTTTACACGCGAGAGCTTCTTGTTGTGCTTTGATGTTATGCTTCCTGTACAGCTACTGATCCAAAGGTTTTAATAGTACCACAGCTTCTTGATTGATTCCCCACTTTTCTTCCTGTCTGTAAACTCGAAATCACGGAGAAACGCTGCAGTTTCGTTGCTACACAAGAATCTCAAAACCCCACAAATAATTAGCCCGAACAGAGCAGCAGGTCATGATTTACTGCGCTACGAACTTGACTATGCGTGATCGTTAAACGGAACTCGTTAGTTTCGTCGGCTCGCTTTCGCTGGAAATGGTATCAGAAGCTACAAAATTGGGAAAATGCGAGATGTGGGAATGGTCCCCATGATGCCAAGTCGATCCTTGACAATACATCGACTCCCAACGTAGATTCCTCCGATTAGTCAAAAGTAATGTGGAAACGGGTGAGCACGAGCTAACTCTGATGTTGACTTATCTCTGCGGTCCCCAAATGGAATGGGAACTCCCAAGATGTAATCCCCTTACCTGATTCAGTCTTTTCGCCCAACACCCTGATGACCTTCATATCTTTGTTTCCCAGAAATTGACATCTGTCCTAATTAGTGTGATACCCTTCATCCAAGATTGATTTTTTTAACTTTTTATGAAGCGGGTTGAGTGGCAATTCGAACGGGAATTGAATAAGCAATAAGCTTAAAGAAAGAAATGCAAGTAACGGGAAACTGAAAATGTATTGATAAATTGTAAATACAATAGGAATTTGTATTGATGATCGTGCATATCCTTTTACAACAGTTACACATGATCTGTTATAAACTGAAGGTGATGGTTACAATTGCATTTCCGTAACTTTAGGTCTCATGGTCGCATGTCGACCTTCTCCACAAGTGAGTTAAAACTCGCTACATGCAATTGAGTTCGGTATTTTTGTCTTGGACATTCCAACTTCATCTCCTTTCTGCATTTCCCTGCTCTAACTCTCAGCCAAATTCATTTTAACATGACCATTCATTCTAACATTGGTCGTGTGTTGGTTTCGGCATCCAATTGATATGTCTCTTGACCATTCACCATTGTGCGTCGATAGCTCTATTTCATGATCAGCAATACACTATTATGATCATCAACAAGTGTCCCGATAATTAAATCTAACTTAACATCAAGCTCTGTACTTATTCAAATTGGCGTCATGATGATTGTAAGGATTTGGTCATTTTTTGGTGTGAACTCTTCTATGTCACGCGTAAATTCTCGATCAGTTAAGAGGACTTCCAGCCACCGTAGAACCTTCAATAGCAAGTCATGATCGATGCCTTTAAGGTACCGACATCGCTGAAAGAGCTCCTCAATACAGCAGCGTCCGGTTGGAAATCCTATTCATTCCTTTGTCCGGTGGACATGTCGGAAGAATGTTAACGCGTTGAATCCACTCGAGAAGGAATTGTCTAGAGACCCCACTTTGTTTTACAAAGAAGCAGATTCATTTGACGAGCACAGGGTTCTTATCTAAGCCTCAATTCTAGCTGACATAGACTGGATATCGTGCAATTGAAGTGACGACAATCAGTGGGTGAAGGTGATCAAGGCGGTGGACAAAACAAACAAAAGGAAAAAGATAAAGGGACAGAAGAGACAAGCGTGACTGTGCGCAGGTGTTCAAGTGGAGCAACAGATGCGTACGTGGCGTGTTCGCCCCGTGCAGAAGCTGCTATCCCTGATCCCTCCACCTTCTCCTCGCTCGTCTCTCGCTCTCATATCATCATTTCTCGCCCTCTCTTCTCGGGAACTCCCCCACAGGCAGGCAGCAAGTGATCCACAAGTTCCTGAACCTGGTGGCTCCTCCTTTCACTTTTTTTTTTCTCTCTGCCTCTTCTTGCCCCCTTTCTACGCTTTCAAGTTCTTCCTCTCCACCTTGAACGAGAGTTTCGAAGGTACGGTCGTCCTCATCAATGGTTCTTAGAATCAGAAACTTGATGGAAGGGATGGGACATACAATGGATCTGAATGGGTAGTGGCACATGAGGAACATACAATGGATGGGATTTAGAGACCCTACCAATTGAACTAGGTCGTTTACCTTTTCTTCGATGGAAGGGAACAGACGGGATTACAATTAGAAACTTGACGAGGCAGAGTGCAGTTGGTGGCCGAGGTTTCTGACTATTGAATTGAATGATACAGGACACTAACTACTGAGGTTCGGTCTATACCACCCGGTTCGCGATTCCATACCTAAGGAACAGCAGAGGCAAGATCATAGTGCTTTTTTCTGCTGCCTCCTGGTCGCCTGAGCCCCAAACATGTTTCTACAATGTAAGCTCGTGTTTTTTGATCAGCACATGTATTCAGTTTGGAGTCTCACTCACAGACATTCGAATCTCATCACAGGCAAGCAAAGCAGACCTGCTGAGCATGTTCAAGACATTGAGGGTGGAGCTGGGTCCTGATATTGGCATAGCCATCCTCACGCCTGACTTGCTTCACCATGGAAGGGTAGCCGGAGGTGGATCGAGACTTGAAGATGTAAGCTTCAGCATTTAATGGAAACCAATAAATAAAAAAGTATCGCGTAAGGAGAGTCAGTAACAATGCAAATGATGATGATGCACGTCCAAGTGAGCGTGTTCCCGGTGTGGTCAGTACAAATATGTGCGAAAGCACATGTAGATGTAGAGGGGATAGGCAAGTGTTGGCTATATGCCTTATAACAATCATGTTTGGCATATATGGACGGGTGAGATACCCTTAGGAAGTGCACATGAATGTCTTCACGAAAATCGAAGGTGATGTTGAAGAGGCCGCCTTTATTGGGATAGCTGGACAGATGAAATAGAACATGCAGTTGCATCAAGATGATGGCTTTTCTTTACTATTTCTCGGATGTTTGTGATCCAACTGAACATCTGTAATCTTCATGTTATTAGAGTACACATCGAGCACGATCCCGTGTGCAGAAACAGAATACCCTTCACGGTCTCCGTAGCAGCTACAATTCTCTGAGTCCAAGAAAATGTTGTCCTTAAATGTCCTCCTGAGGGAAGAGATGAAGATATTACTTTGTTGAAGATGCGAGAAGGAAAAGCTCATTCTCCAAGTAAAAGTAGTCTTTTAGTCCTAGACTTCTAATTCTTAGTAGCAAAAACAAGTGATTAGCGTGCTATATATGCCAAACATGTCCTAGAACGAGCTTTGGACAATCATGTTTGATGGTAGGTGAATAGCATGCAAAAAGATATTAAGATGACTATTATAATCTATAGAAGGTGGGCATTTTATTCGCTATTTACAAACTTTCACTACTCTAAACTAATCACACTATACAGAATGATTTTGTAAGGATGATTTTAGGAAATCACTTTACCAGAAATTTAGTCTCTGAGCGTCCCATTCACAGCAAAATTCAAACAGAAGGTAGATTCTGCAGACAGTGGAATCATTGGGGTAGCACTCGAAGCAGTGTCCAAAAGCACTAAGCAAATTTTTACGTCTGAGCTTAGAGATCCTCTCGATGATGGGCAAATAGTACTGATGACTTGTCTTTTTGCCATTTTGATGCTTCTGACAGCGAAAAGAGTGCCGTCTGCAAGCCTACCTTTGTATCTCCGAGAACATGGTTAAAAGAAAGAAAGGAAGCCATAATCCCAACGGTATTTAATGATAGTATGCACGCCACAATTTCAGTTCAACTTTAGTCTGCAGAAACTTCTTCATTGTAAAGATAATAATAATAAATTTAACTTGTTTCAGATAGTGTATGTGTAAGCTCATCGGCTCTCAGAAGAATATTTCGTGTAAATGAATCTATGTTTTCCTTTGAACTTCATGTTCTTGGGGAGATATAATGGCAACTTTTCTATCCTGTGCAATCCAGCACTATCAAGTTACAATGATTGCATGTCAGACTTGCTAAATTCGTTAAGAGCTTGAGACTATCCAGACAAAAACTGTCAAATGGCGTGTAGTATATAATGAAAATGACTAGGATATAGAAAGAAGACGGTCATGATTAATCCTGTTCAAGAAAATGTATACCTGACGATGGGAACCGTCTCCCAATAAACATGAATTATAGGAGTTATTAGTAGCATTCTTGAGCTCCTCCAAAGCAAGTGTCCAGTAGGCTGGAATGCTTGCTCCCACTTTCATAGTCTGCGATATGTGTCCCGAAAGCAGAGGAAGTTTGTATTGGGATAAAAACAGAGACAAAATTCGAATGGCTCAGCTTTTGAATACCAAAAAGGAATAGAGCATTTGAGGATTGACTGCGAAATTACCAAACTCGATCTATTAGTTGGACTGCAGTTTCAGTAACATGGAACAGAGTGCTTGGTAAATCTATTTAAAAGAACATTTGAACTTCACCTGAAAGTATTCCTAATTTATCTTCAGTCTTATCCTCACAAGTCACAACACGACTTCTTTGTCTATAATAGTCAGTAATAAATGGAACCAAAGAAAAATGGTAAACAAGGATCTTACTTGCATCAGAAAGCCGCTTCACTTTGCACATGGTCGATGCCTTCTCTGTTATGAATCGCGCTGTGGGCGGCTTAACTTCACATCTCCATTGTAGCCTCATAAAAGCCAAGAGAAATAGCAGCGCCATAGCTGTGACTGCTCCAATAACTTCTCCAACTAGACCAAACACGAGAGCTGCTTTAGCTTTACCACTTCTTTTCTCATGCTTCTGCTGAGGGGGCAAAACATCAACTGCCAGAGCCTCATTGTGGCATAAAACCGACGGGCGTTGCTCCTGATTTCATTTTTCAGGAAGTTCTTTGAATAAAGAACAACCTTAGACTCAGATTTGAAGCAAGTTGACAAGTCTCCTGTCAAGAGGTTGTAAGAGATGTTCATGGATGCAAGTTCAGGACTACAGGACATGTTCTGCAAGAGCAGTCCTGTGAACTTGTTCCCGCTGATGTCAAGAGACCTCACTGAAGGAAGAGACATCAGTGGTGGCAAAGAGGACCCCACTAATGTCAAGAGAGCTTGTGATTGAGTGTATTCGAGCTGAGCTGAGTGGTGGCTGAAGTTGATATCACCAAAAGGACAAGTAGAACTGAATTGAATGCTTGTTTGGCCAGGAGAGACAGAGATGTTAAGATGGAAATGGAGAAATTTCAAGAGATCCTGAAGAACTGTCAAATGAATGGATTGAACTCTCTCTCTCTCTCTCTCTCTGGGTTCTGCTATTAGTCCGGTGAGTAGTTATTTAGTTAGCTTGAGTGCAGAGGAGAATGTACGTACAGGGGAATAAAGGAAGCCATGTTCCTCCACCGGACAAGGCAAATGCAAAGTACAGCGTATCAATAAACAAGGTTTATGGTGGATGTGAACTATTTGTTGCATGCAAACATTAGTACCCTCGAGCAAGACCTAATATAGACTTTTTCTTCATGGAATCGTGAAAACTCATTGACCAAATCACGAGCAAAATCTCGCAGTAGATGGAAAGGTATTACGGTGTATAGAAGGGTGAAGACAATTGTTTTTTTTTTTTTTTTTTTTACTTTTTAAAGTTTTGGGTCTGTATTGATGTTAGGAACTGGCACATTCCACCAGATGAAAAGGTGACGCGGTATTTTGAGATTTCCAAATTTTCAGAGGATTAAAGTGGTCTAATCTACATTGGAGGAGATTAACTGGGATTGTTAATTCCCAATATTAAGATGGTCATTCGACATGTTATGAAATTGTTAGAACAGAAAAAGGAGATTAATTATTATACTTCACCAAATCACATGTAAATTGTTTAGTGTCAGGGATCTTTGCAATAGCCGGAAAGCCTGAATCTAATCGATTCTTGAGATTTGCAAGATGTTTTACATGACTCATGCCCTATGAATATATAGTTGGGATGTTCTGTTTACAACGGCGGAATACGATAGGTTTTCTGCTTTCGCTCATGGAATGCTTGCGGTAAATTTGATAATAAAATGGTTTATTATATCTGTTTCATATAGGTCGTGGAGGGAGGAGTACCATCACCCTATAACAATCCTAGCAAAGAAACAATTCACGTTGCTAAATACACGGGGTCCTCAAGAGAAAGCCGTTCTAGGAGTTCCTGACCGAGCAGTGGGCTCGGATTTCTCCTTCGGTCCTAGTCAACAAGCCGAGCTGCCCTATCTTTGTCATCGCGAGGACGAACTTCTGAAAGAACAATTCCAGGTCCTTGGCAAAGCTAGTGACGATGTCCCTCATCGTGGGGTCCTCGTACAGATCTTGGTCCGAGGTGAAGGGGCCTTGGTGGTTCACCAAATTGACAAAGTGCCTGTTGTTGAATCGGTTGGGCGATCGGATGTCCAGGACTGTGGTGTTGGTGGAGTTTGTGGCGAGGCACACGCCCTTGAGGTCAAGGGCGAAGTTCTTATCCATAGTGGGGTCTGGGGTCGGGTAGAGCCGCTTGGTGAAGGCGCCGCAGTGCCCAAGCCCGATGCTGTGGGCTCCAGAGAGTGCCACTACATAGATGGCGTCGAAGCTTTTCTTGGCCAGGGCCGCAAGAATTTGGCTGGCATTCTGAGTTGGTGAAGGTAAATTCTCCGTGGTCTCATTTACAGACGCAGAAGCGAGTCCGTCTCGCCTTCCTAACGGCACCTCATACTCAGGTCCGCCCGACTGCACACGGTAAACTATCCCTTGGTCACATTATTTACAAACACAATTATCTATGGTTTTAGGGGATATTATTGGGGAGTGGTAGAATGTTTTAACTAGGGGTGTCCAAAAACCTGACTCGACCCGACTCGACACAACCCGAACACGACCCGAACACGACCGGAGCACGACCTGATTCAACCCGACTCAGACATGACCCGAACACGACTCGAGCACGACCCGAACACGACCCGAGCACGACCGCAGCATGACGGCAGCACGACGGCAGCACGACCGGAGCACGACGGGAGCACGACTTGAGCACGACCAGAGCACGACCGGAGCACGACCGGAGCACGACGGGAGCACGACGGGAGCATGATCGGAGCACGACGGGAGCACGACGGGAGCACGACCTGATTCAACCCGACTCAGACATGACCCGAACACGACTCGAGCACGACCCGAACACGACCCGAGCACGACCGGAGCATGACGGCAGCACGACGGCAGCATGACCGGAGCACGACGGGAGCACGACTTGAGCACGACCGGAGCACGACCGGAGCACGACCGGAGCACGACGGGAGCACGACGGGAGCACGACGGAGCACGACCGCAGCACGACCGCAGCACGACCCGAGCACGACCCGAAAAGCATGTGGTCATTGATGATCTTGAGCGCTGTCCGTCTCAAGTTCCGATTCGGTGAGGTGTCCTGCTCGCTTGGTTCACTCGCCGATCCATCCAACAACACCGAAGCATAGCATCCCTGCATCATTCATTCAGTTGTCAAAAACAAGTGTGAATCAAGCAAGATGTAAACGGTTAATCATTAGCAACCTACCTTAACAAAGCAGTCGTGGAAATGGAGACGTAGGAGCCCTGCAGCTTGGCCAATGTCATCCTGGAACACCTTCTTGAGGTGCTCCCTAATGATGGACTCGGCCTCTGGGCAGTCTTCTCATAAAATGACCATGAGAGACCCTTCACTAGTTAAACGGAGCTCGATACACCCTAGGATGAAGCCAGCAAAAGACATGACATCAAAATTAAAGAATTGAAAAAGGGAAACCATGATATGATGAGGGGTTCTGGTGCAAGATGACTGGAACCGAACAAGGTCCTTATTTATAGGCCTTGATGCAAAAGCAATCTAGAACCGAGTTCCTCCTCATTTCGCTATGCCTTCTCAGTTTTGGTTGTCGCGTCTTCATTTCTTCCTTTCTATTTCGATGCATGCTTACCGTATCCATGTGGCGTTCATCTCATCTTTTTCCCTTGCTTTAGTCATAAGTTGACATTGCATAGGGCAATTTTGCAAACTCATTTATAGTGAGACTCTTTTTGGTTCGAGATGGGACCGACGCTTAGTGGTGGAAACACATTTACAACCAAAAGCGTGCTGAGTTAAACGTGAGAAACCTCCGTCAAACTCAGCTGAAATTTCAATGAACGCCAAAATTGAGTAGGTGGTTTGTTTTGGCCTAGACTAATGTATAACGCAATCTGATTTTACAAATATGGACATTGTCTAGTTGCAAACTCTAACTGAAAATCAATAGAGGTGATGTGGGCATCCATTGGAAAGCTGATCGGGACCTTGCAAATCAAGTCAATGCGAAATCGCATGGAATAATAAAGGAGACCATGCTTGAGAGCATGGTAAGATGATTTCTTTTGGCTGTTCAGAGTATTATTGCATTCATTGAGATTCAGTAGGTGTAATGGGAAAGAAGAAACCATCATGTACTCCTAAAAGATTAATCACGAGAGGATAAGATTTCTGTCATACGTTGTCACTGGAGAGATGCATACACGAGTTGCAGTCAGCATATTAACCAGGGCCATTAATCTTCGTTTTTCTGGAAATGCAGTGAGATTGAGTCCCCGAATCACAGCAACAGTGATTCGGGGCAAGAAAAGTTCATCTTGGTGGCATAGAGAAAGTTTTCCGGGAATTGTTCAGTTGGGAAGATGGAGAACAATTAATGGTAATGGAGTCTATCGAATGTTACTGGTCGACTTTAACCAGTCCTATTGCAGCGGGAATTGATCCGGTAATAAGGATTGAAAGAGGGAGTGAAGAGTACGGCTTGAATTCGAAGAGAAGCATGCGGTCAACGGAGATACGTATGCGGCCTGAAATCCTAACTTCTTTTTCTTCATCCTTTTCTTTTTAAATTTTTTCCCTAATTTGGCACTGAGTAGGCGCCACATCACTGGCACGTGTTTTAATAAAGTAATAAAAAAACAATGTCATCATTTTCCGTTTAAAACGGGACGAAATTAATGAAATGATTTAATTGTACCAATTTAATAAGTTTGAGAACTCAATTGCATTTTTTGAAAATTTTATGATTCAATTGCATTTTGGTAACAAGTTTTGAGACCGATACACTAATCCCTTTTTGTTTTATAAGCTTCCCGTTTTAATATGTTGCTCCCTGAACTTGCGTCCAATATTTAGTTTGTGTTCCTTTAACGAGGGAAGTCCACGGAGGGAGATAGCATAGCTTATTGGATTATTACACGAAAATATAGTGAAGACATTGACAATGCAATGCATCAAACTCTGGTGTCTCCTCAAACTTCTTGATTTGAAAATCACGATCCATCTGAAGATTTACTCCTTCAGACGCTTCAATCAAAGAACCAAAGAAAGGAAAAATGAGTGTATATCCGAGCATCAATTGATCGATTATCATAGATAGTGAATGGAAGGTCTTCCATAACTAACAAATGGACAAACATCGAATCATAGCATATGACACACATGGCACGACATGCTAACCATGTCTGCATCTACGAATGTGTATGACTTCTATGGAAATCATGCATTTTACTAGTGACGAGATAGTCATCATAAACAGAATTCTCCGAAAGTGCTCGGTAATCGATTAGGTACATACAATCATAATCCTCATTTCACTCCATCAAATTTGCCAAAGAACAACTTCTGTTCCAGTTCTTATTCTTAAAAAAAAAAAAGATGATACAAATACTAATAGAGCATTCATGTCATCACCAAATAAATCCATGCTAGAAAGGAGGACAAGATAAACGGTCCTATTGTCAGTTACAATTGAAGCATAGGATTTGTTTGTTGCTTCAATGGAGTAAATTTCAGAGTTAGATCATTCCATATGTACATGAAGGAGGTGATGCACAAACATGGAATTTTGTGTGGACAAATCTTGGGATATCATATCAAATCGATATCATCTCATCTCATACAGAGAAAACTTGTGGCTAGGTAACGTGAATGAGGCAAGCAAGAGTTACCGTATAGAGATAAAAAGTTTTCACCTGTTGCAGTCAACACCAGGGTCAGTTGGGAAGTAGATATAATATCCGCAATCCCGAATGACCTTTTGGGTAACCTCGGACTTGACCCCTACAGAAGGTGGAATGTCCTGGTAACATTTGCACAGAACCTTGCGTCCATCGTTGTCATAGACCACGACTTGCGCCAAGAAGTGCCCGCCCGAACAACACTCGGGACTGGGTGGAAACGGAGCTGCGCCCACAGCATATTTTTTACAGGGAGCTGCATATCCCAAGGCCTCGACATGTTATTGAGCTCACTGGGTTCGAACTCATGGACATTATGAACAAGAAGAGAACTTTAGGAGCCAATTGGCGATTCGACGTTTTGCTTCCCATTTTCTCTCTGTTTTTCTCTTGGGGGTTCTGTTCGTTCTGTAATTCGGGTTCAAGGAATGGGCAATGTTGTTTTAAAACCATTGCAGAGAAATCTGGAGCTAACCGCAAATTGGCAAATGGAGTAATTGTTGTCGAGAGGATTAACCTTGCCCATTTCATATTCTTTGTTTTCATAATTTGTAAATCTACTTAGGCAACCTTCAATTGTATGGATTTTTAACCAAAATAGGATTTGATAGGATATGATTAAATCTAAGGATTTTGTTATATCATATCCAGTGTTTGGTGAATCGCTTTAATAAAATCGAATATATTCACATCATATCATATAAATTGTTCGGTATGAACGGAAAATCAATACAAATGGATTTAAAATTTTACAAATAAAAATAGTAAAAATCTCTCTCGATACTCTTATCTACTTTATATTTAGTTGCTTTTATTTCCTCTCTTTTTTTGATTATTTTATTTTTTATTTCTTTTTCCCCTTCCATCATTCTCTAATAAAAAAATTTTAAATAGCAAACTGTACTAATATACCTAAAATACTAAAATACCTAAAATATGTAACAAATATTGTCAGAGACATTTAGGATACTTCTCTATAAATATATATTTATATTTGTAGATATGACTAAATTCGAATATATAAAAATAAGATTAAATTAAAAAACTAAATCGTTATTTTTTGTTATTTTGAATTTATTATGTTAGAATTAAAATATTATTTATATTAAAATATAATGTTAATTTTATCAATTTAAAAAGTTTGTTATTCAAGAAAAATAAGTTCTCCATTATGGATATTAGAGATTCTGTCTACCTTTATCTCACCTCCTCATGGGCTACTTTTATTCAGGCTATATTTCTCTTATATTTGATTTTATCCAGTCTTGAGCATGCACCAAATGCATGATATGATAAAAATGAATTTTATCTTAACTACCAAACGCAGCCTTGGATTTTATAGGATAGGATTTAAAATTAAAGGATTTTGCTATATTCTATTAATTGTTTGGTGAATTGCAAGATCTCAATATTCCAAAGACTTAGGTTCGATTATGACAAGAAATGTTACCAAGCTGTGGCAACATCAACAAGGTAAATCAGTCAATGAATGTGGAATTTAGTAAGAGAGAGAAGATATGTTCATTTACTTTCGCGATTCCAAAAAGCATATTACTTCAACTCTCTTACGTACTTCACTTTTATTTACTTATTATTATTTTTATTTTCCCTCTCTTTTCTAATTTCTTCTTTATTCCCATCCATCATTCCTTAATAAAATTCATTAAATAACAAACTATCCTAATATACCTAAAATATGTAATAATATAAATACTATATATATTCCATTCAAATATATATAGGAATAGATGGAAACAAAAATTGTTATTACTTTTTTTGTTATTTTGAATTTTCTGTTTATATATGAATTCAAATATTATTTATATTACACTTTTTTTAATTTCATTAATTTAATAAATTTGTTATTTGAGAGATATACCATGGATATGAAAAATCCCTTCCACCTCTATTCCACCTCCCTTATGGAATATATTTATTTAGGCTGTATGCCTCTTGTAATTCAACTTTGTCTTGTCTTGAGCTAATAAAAAATATCAGATATGATAGATTTTATCATATTTTGAATTTTATCTTGATTATTAGGGATATCCTTAGGTGCTTTGTGATGGCTTGCTTGATGTTCAACTTGGCAAGAACCCATCAATAGGACATGTTGGGCTATATCCATACTTCGTCCCCTATGGTTTTAGCCAAAAAGTCGAGAGGGTCAAATTTTTTTTCACTTTATCCGGATACAAATATTCATATCTTCCACGAAAGGAGGAAAAAGATCATCGATAGGATTGGATCGTTTGGATTCATTGTTGAGGATTGTGAAAAATGATGTTTTATGGATTTACGAAACTAATGAAAAGAAAAATGTTGACCTAATAAGATCTGCAAATAACAGGAAATTTGGCATACTCACAGTCATAACTTGTGCTTGAATTTCGAATACCGAAATTTCCCCATATTAGTCTATGATTTCCTGTAAAGTTTTTTATGGGTCTAGATTCGTGTCACATCTTCATGGTACTCTCCTCCCTCGAGTCTCTTCATTCGAAATATACCAATCTCTATTCTATGGACCATTTTTTAGGTCAGTATTTATGGACCTTAGTAGGCGTATGACCATAACAACGTCAATAGCAGATTCCGGGCACTTGTACTGCTTCAGCCAAGCTCTTTGAACCACGATTTTTGATACCAGAATGACCAGGAGCAAGCTAAATTCATGTTAGCAATACAATTCATCAACATGGAACAAAGAATATAAACGTGTCGAGCACTAAGGTGAAATTTTCACACGAAAACTCGCTAGGGCCTTCAAAAAGCAACTTCCTGATTGCTTATGTGTACCTCAAGTGGCAGGAACTAAAGAAGGTTCATCCTGCATTTACAATTTTTGACGAGGAAATTGCACGTGGAGTCATCGCTTACAATTCCAGTGATGATGGCAATGTGAGTTCTTGATCAAATTGGAAATCATGCCTCAAATTGGAAGTCATCGCTTATGTGTACCTCAAGTGGCAGGAACTAAAGAAGGTTCATCCTGCATTTGCAATTTTTGACGTGATGATGGCAATGTGAGTTCTTGATCAAATTGGAAGTCATCGGAGTCAACTCATCCCGCATTTGCAATTTTTGACAATTCCAGTGATGAGGCAATGTGAGTTCTTGATCAAATTGGAAATCATGCCTCAACGAATCTCGAACCTCTGTGGCAACTGCAAGTTCCAAAGCACATTCTCGACTGATGGCCTATTACTTTGCTCCTCCGACAAGCACCTAATTTATTCTGAATGATTCGTCTGAACAGTCCTTTTGCAAAGTGTGATCGACTATGCTCGGTCGTGCACCATCGTTGGCCGACAAGCTTACTTGTACCTGCAACAAAACAAAGTGGTAAAGGTTTGGTGATATTTGACTAGGCATGACAATCGATGCTTTTTTCGTGGCTTATTAAATTGCATCCTTTGTCACTTGCCCAAGTTAAAATGACATCCTCCACTTGTTCTATTTGATTCTAGGGACCACAGTGAAACTGAAAAAGAAAATTACTTACGTTTCAAAAGACGAACTTCATCATTGGATGTGATCGGCCTTCCCGCTAGCAAAATCACTTCTATTTCATAGACATCAATCTTTTCATTATCTTTTCCCCTGCATAAATGAAGTATAATAGGTGAGATTCTCAAACATGAAACGCCTGGACGGGTGAGATACCCTTAGGAAGTGCACATGAATGTCTTCAAGAAAATCGAAGGTGATGTTGAAGAGGCCGCCTTTATTGGGATAGCTGGACAGATGAAATAGAACATGCAGTTGCATCAAGATGATGGCTTTTCTTCAGCGCAACATCAAGAAGGTAAATCAGTCAATGAATGTGAAATTTAGTAAGAGAGAGAATATATGTTCATTTACTTTTGCGATTCCAAAAAGCATATTACTTCAACTCTCTTGCGTACTTCACTTTTATTTACTTATTATTATTTTTTATTTTCCTTCTCTTTTCTAATTTCTTCTTTATTCCCATCCATCATTCCTTAATAAAATTCATTAAATAACAAACTATCCTAATATACCTAAAATATGTAATAATATAAATACTATATATTCCATTCATATATATAAAATAGGAATAGATGGAAACAAAAATTGTTTCTTGGATGGGATTTAGAGACTCCTGTAAATTGAACTAGGTCTTTTACCTTTTCTTGGATGGAAGGGAACAGATGGGATTACAATTAGAAACTAGATTAGGTAGAGTGCAGTTGGTGGCCAGGGTTTCTGACTATTGAATTGAATGATGCAGGACACTAACTACTGGGGTTCGGTCTATACCACCCAGTTCGCAGTTCCATACCTAAGGAACAGCAGAGGCAAGATCAGAGTGCTTTCTTTTGCTGCCTCCTGGTCGCCTGAGCCCCAAACATGTTTCTACAATGGAAGCTCGTGTTTTTTGATCAGCAGATGTATTCAGTTTGGATTCAGTCTCACTCACAGACATTCGAATCTCATCACAGGCAAGCAAAGCAGCCCTGCTGGGCATGTTCTAGACATTGAGGGTGGAGCTGGGTCCTGATATTGGCATAGCCATTGTCACGCCTGGCTTCTAGAATCGACGCTGACTCAAGGAAGACACTTCACTAGGGAAGGGAAGCTGGAGGTGGATCGAGACTTGAAGATGTAAGCTTCAGCATTTTATGTAAAACCAATAAAGAAAAAAAATATCGTGTAAGGAGAGTCGGTAACAATGCAAATGATGATGATGATGCAGGCCTACGTAAGCGTGTTCCCAGTGTGGTCAGTTTAAAAAAGTGCCAAAACACATTTAGAGGGGACAGGCAGGTGTTGGCTACATCCCTTAAAACAATCATGTAATAATTACACCTTAGAGATTTTAGTTGAATTATATATTTAATGGTAATTATATAAATGATTCCATAAGATTAGTTGCGATTGAACCTATTCTTAGCATGTTAAGAATATTTGTAATAAGTTTACAATTAAATTGATTTCTAGTCGATGGATTATTGAGAGAATATTGATAATTTCATTGAGACCGGCATGTTCTCAAGTTTCATAATTGAGAATTGAATGTCTCATGAGTCATAAGGATACCCAAGTTAGAATCTAGGTGCTTGTCTCAGACTAGTTCACTGAACATGACATGCATATAACAATTAGCAATATGGAAGCTTTAAGCAAGGTCAATGACTAATCATTCAAGTTTTTGTCTTGTGTAAAGACTTGAGGCATGGTGTTGACTTGTACAATGGATGGCTATGATTTACAAGTGCGCATATTGACACTTCATTGAGCTATCTATGTACTAGATGGTCATAGTTCATTCCTATGCGAAGACACATGCATGCCCAATATGAAATTTGTTTTCTTGTTATATACAAGATACAATAATAATGTCCTATGTAATCTAATCATGACATTATATCGAAATTCCCAGTTGGGGTTATAACCAAGAAAAAATGGTTCATGTCTCATAAAAAAACATGTCAATTAGGTTTGTGTATATGATTGAATCGATGACTTGACAAATAATTCCATAACTTTTGTTCGATTGGGACAAAGTATGATTGAATGATTGAATAACATGTTGCCAATTCATTATGTTCTTAAACCATTCACATTGTTTAGGTATCCATGATATATTGCTAGATTTCACTCATGGTTTGTAAAACCTGAAGATTAACTGGGACAATCAATTCTCTTGGGAGTGCTAATGTGTTCCATAACCAATTCGTAATGAGAGTTGAATGGGAGAGATGATATTGCAAATGTATTTGCACTTGCAGCAATTAGATTGAGTTGGGGTTTAATGTTTTGAAGCGAGTTCAAAATCAATGACCAAATTAATATTCCGAAGCAGTTTCAAATCAATGGCCAAAATTAATGATTTGAAATCGTTTCAAACTTGACAATTGAATCAATACTCTAAAACAGTTATAGAATTAATGCTCAAAATAATGCTCTATAAGGATTACAGAGTTAAAGGCTCACATTAATGCTCTAAAATGGTTTTAGAATTAATGTCCAGATTGATACAAGTTTAGACTCAATGGTCGAATTACTACTTTGAAATAGTTTCAGAGTCAATGGCCATATTGATGTAAATTAATTAGATTTGAGACTAATCAAATTAGTTACACAAAAGAACAATTGCTAGCACAATCAAAATGGTGAACTCTCTTGAATTTCCCTCTACCATTTGACATGTGATTTGTAATGTGTTTGAACTAGAAGTCCGACATTTTATAGGGCTAGAACTGAACAACATCAAAATAGATTACATTAGACATGCTATGAGGAAATCAGAAACTTTATGGTTTGGAGCTAAAAAATATCCGAACCAAATTATTTTGGCATGGTACAAAAATAATGTGATTAGTTCTCCTTTTATTTTCACGTGCTGTTTATTAAAAATGTATAAACAATGTTTTGGAAAAACATGCAAAAGTTTTCGCTTCCACTGCAATTTTGATGTAATTTTACTTATGAATGTTTTCAAAAAGTAACCAACAACGGGTACTTGACTGAGCCAACATGGTTCAAGATGACCTACTTTTGGAAGGCGTTCTGCCCCAAGATTGTGGAGTGGACGTACCGCCTTATGTATTTGGCGGCCTTAGGGAACCCCCAACGGAAGCACCCGGCAAGAAGTTAGTGGATCTGGTGCCAAGAAGCTGGTCTACCCGAGTACCGTACAGACACCCCAAATCAAAACTGACTAGCCCCTTTTCCCGTTCCACTCCTTTTCTATCTTATCCTGCCTAGCATGTGCATAGTCTGTATGTTGTCGTACAGGAAAAGAAGTTCTTTTGTAAATGGAACTGCAAATGAAAGAAGTCACAGACCTTTCGCTGCCCTGATCTGGTCACAAATTGCCCGGTCTTTCTTTTATTTCGTCACAAAGCCTCAGTGATGTTTGTGGCAAGGAGGCCGTTGGAGCATCCTCCTCACATGCTGTTCGCAAAGATGTACACTCCTCGATCCTGTATTTTCTTGATTCCACGTAATTTTCTTGGCCATTCTGCATGTGTGGTTGCTATATTTGGCAAGATTAGCCTTCTGCTCATCTGACCCTCTCGAGTCAGATTCAAACATCTAGGTGGGTCAGGCAGCATGCGGGTCGCTAAAACTGTAGGACCTAAGAAGAGAAATATAATAAGAGAAGTTGTGGCTTGTGATGTGCGTGGCGCAGCATCGGGGAGTGAGGGGAATCAATGACCATCACGATGGTGGTCGCCAAGGCCTGTGACCACCTTGGGGAATGGTCGCTGGAAAGTTTGAAAAACGCCAATGCAGATCCACATCTGCATCAACTCCTTTTATTAAAAGGGAAAAAAAGAAAAGAAAAATAGAAGCTTTCCTTTCCTAATTTGCTGCCTCTGATGACGATTCAAAGGATAGTGCATCGTCTAGCGACAACTCCCGTTTTCTTCAATTTGAAAATGTTACAATGATTTGTGGTGACCAACGCACGCCGCAGGGGCTACTACAACATCCCCAGCTAATCCAATTAGCGTGCATAGTGTCGTGTGCAGCGTGACCTGGTTTGGAAGTAACGCCATTAGGAGGTAAAAGCTCCAAAGGAACATTTTGAAAAGGATACGCTGATATAATGTATGAGATTCTCTCACCTTGGGAACGTTTGCCAGATCTGAAGATTCACAATGGTGAAAGTCAAGCCCCCATGAGACTTCCTACTTTCTAGCCGGGGCACTCTAACGTCGGTTGTAACTAGAAGTTAGTCAAGAAACCTTCCTCTCACGAATATCTTCTAAAGCCAACAACATTCACATGCGACACTCGAGATGAGTCTTTTCTTCAACTGAATGAAATCACACGTGAAGCAACAAGAGCATAAAAACAAATACCAGAAAAAAGGCGCCTATGGAATAGTAATTTTGGCTAATGTTGACGGTACACCGAATAAAAATATAGACATGACGTTACGCTGAAGATTTATGCATGAGACTGTAACTTGGTACTGACAGCAACAGAGCTCTTCGCTTTGCCCATCATTGTAACCCTGACAGGCAATCATAATCCTTTTTTTTTTTTCTCATGACATATAGACATCCTGGCCACTCTTCTCATCTCCGATTGAAATGCTTCGCGTCAAGCTGAGATCAACAAATGGTGTTGGAATTTGCCCTTTGATGTTTATGATCAAGAAAGATGTGGTATACGCTCTTTACAGGAACCCAGCTCCAAGTGAAGCTCATTCGAGTAAAGTATCTTTGAGTCCTCGTTTCCCCTCAACTTTTGTGATCGGGACATGCAGAAGCTCAGCCCGCCAACACTGAAGCCCAAGAAGAGAAAAATGACAAGAAGAAGAAAAGGGGGAACTCGCGTCCCCATGGCTGGGGACACCGTCTCCTGCCCACATAATAATACTAAGCTTTAGAGAAAAAGGAGGATGGAAAGCGAAGGCTGAGAGGTGCAGAAGATCGAAAAGAAGTTTGAACGCTCTCTCTCTCTCTCAGGTTGTATTTCTCTTTCTATAAAGTTGATGGGTACGGTAGTGGCTCATCAAATGGGCTAACGCGAGAATAACGTGACTAATCAAATTAGCTATAAATTCTTGAAAAAAAGAAGATAATTCAATAATTTATAATTATCTTACCTAATCACTCCTTTCAATCAAACTGGGTTCAGAAATGACGAAAGCCTCGTGACGTGAGGAGGCCCCGAACGCCTCACACATGTCCTCTTGGCCTTGGCCTTTTTATATGGGAGTTTCTTCCTTGGCGGATCGCATCGTTTCTTTCTCTCTCTTTTCTCCGTCCGAGAATCTGCACTCGATTCCTCTGCTCTCATCTCCATTTGAAGTTTCGCTCTCATCACTCTTGCTTCAACAAAGCAATGGATCATCTGTGGACTCTCCTCACGCTCGCTCACTCCCTTGCCGGGTACTTGTTCTTCATCTGGTCTTGTTCTTGTTCTTGTTCTTGTTCTTCTTCTTCTTCAAAGTGATATTGAACGACATGCGTGCCTTAACGATCATGATGGGATTCGCGCAGGCCGGTGCTGATGCTGCTCTATCCTCTGTAAGATTCCCCGTTCTTTCTTCCCCACGATGCTTATTATGTAGGTCAAAGCAGGGGAGATTGGGGGTTGATGGCGGTGTGTGTTCTCTGGGCAGGTACGCGTCTGTGAAGACCATAGAGAAATTTTTAGCCAAAAAAAAGGAGAAATCCGAGACAGACGCTGAGCAGTGGCTGGTTTACTGGATCCTCTATTCCTTCCTCACCCTCGTCGAGATGCTCCTCGAACGTCTTCTTGAGCAGTAAGTGGCCACCTACCGTTGTCTCATCTCTTGTTTGGCTTGATGATTGATGATGGTTGGATTATCGAGATGCTGAATGATCATGCTCCTCGTCATCAGCGTACCCATATGGTACGATTTGAAGCTCATCTTGGCAGCGTGGCTGGTCCTCCCTCGTTTCAATGGTGCGGCTGTCCTGTATGACAGCTTCGGGCATGAGGCCTTCTGCAGGATACTCTCTTGGTTCTCCCGCTCTACCTCCTCCCCCAATGGCAAACAAAAGCTCAAGAAGTAGTTCGTCCGACTTCATCGCCCCAAAGAAAGTAAAAGTCTCTTAGCATCATGGCCTTTTGGCTCGTCCCTTTTCTACATGCATGCATGTAAGCTTTCCTAACCGGAGAGGTACAACTTTGCCTTTGGCCAGGGGGAGCACGAGGCGTATTGATCCGAGGAGGCATCTTGGATTCTCAGCAATTCTCTCTTTTACATGCCAGAGATTGTCGTGCTGTTATATATTATGAATCCTGTACTACTACTACTGATCAGAAGGCTTTAATAGTACCCCAGCTTCTTCATTGATCTTTCTGCAAAGTAAGCTCGAAATCACCGAAAAAGGCCGCAGTTTTATTACCACACGAGAATTCCAAAACAGCACAAACAATTCGCATGAACAGAGCAGCAGGTCATCATTTTCTGCGCTACGAATTTGGCTATACATGATTGTTTAAAAGCAACTAGTTAGGTTGGTCCGTTCACTGTGGCTATACCTCTCGACAACGACGGCAAAGCGGAAACGATAAGAGCCAGTGACAACAAAGTTACCAAATAGGGACAATGCCAGAGATGCAAATGGTCCCTCATAATGCTAGTCGATCCTTGACGATACATCACTCCCAACGTAGCTATCTCAAATCAGTCAAAAGTGATGTGGAAACGGGTGAGTGCAAGCAAAGTCCGACGTTGACTCATTTCTGTTAGTCCCCAAATGGAATGGGAACTCCCAAGATCTAATCCCCTTGCCCGATTCGGTCTTGTCGCCCAAGACCCTCATATCATTTCCAATCTTGTTTCACTAGAAATGGGCATCTATCTCAATTATTGATACACCGTTCACCAAAGGTCGATTTTTGATGTTTTATTAAGCGGGCTTAATGGCGATTTGGATAGGAATTGCATATGCGTGACAAGGACGAAGAACAATAAGTTTAAAGGGAGAAATGTAAGTACTGAAAACTGAAAATATATTGATAAATTGCAATACAACATGAATTTGTTTTGATCATCATGTATCTTTTTACAACAGTCACAATTGCAAATGACAGGTACAATCACATCTCCGTAAATTTAGATCTTATGATGAAATGTTGACCTTCTTTACAAACGGTTACAACTCTTTAAATGCAATTGAGTTCAGTATTTTTGTTTTCAATCGACATATTCACTTCATCTCTTTTCTTTATTTCCCTGCATCAAACATTTTCAACATTGACCATGTGTTGGTTTTGTCATCCAATCAATATGTTTGGCGATCATTCACAATTGTGTGTCATAGCTCTATTTCATGATCATTGATATACCATCATGGTCATCAAAAAGTGTTCTCATTATTCATAACTTACTGGTAACTAAATCCAACTTAACACCAAGCTCTATACTCATTCAAATCAAAGCCATTATCGATTGCAAGGACTTGGTCATTTTTGTGTGTGAACATGTCCATATCACACCCATAGGATCATGTAGAGCACTTTCAGACATCATAGAACCTTTAAGAAAATTGTCCAAAAAACTCTAAATCTTTTGTATAATAGCTAATTTGGTCTTAAACATTTCAATCGTGTCAATTTAGTCTCAAATATTTTGACAACTTCCAATTTAGTCCTTCTACCAATTTTGGCCAAAAATCACTTATATAAATGCTAGACATCCTACATGGCATTACTTGCATTGATGTAGACAAGTTTCGCTTATTTTTTAAAAAAAAAAAAAAAAATCCTTTTTTTTTCACTTTGGCTTGTGGTTGGTACTCGGTCATGGTCGGCGATTGGCCACAAGCAAGAGTTGGTCTCATTGGCCCTGCCTAGGCCGTGAGGGCTCGCTTGTGAACAGTCGTTGGCCATGGCCAAGTGATAGCCACAGGCCAAAGGAAAAGAAAAGGAAGAAATTTTGAAAATGTGAAAATTATTCTTATGAGCGTTGGTCATGTCACATTAGCGTGACCAGCATCCGTGTTAACAATTTTTAATTAAAATTGGTTAGAATATTATATTAGCAAGTAGTTAAAAGATTGAGAATTAAATTGACAACTTTGCAAAAAGTTTATAACTAAATTGTCACAAATGGAAGGTTTATGACTAAATTGATAAATTATCAAAATATATTTAATTAAATTAGCATAATTAAAAATATAAACTGAATTAATAAATATATAATAAGTTTAGTATTTTTTTAATACTTATCTCGAGAACCTTTAATATAAAGTCAGGAAACATTCCTTTATGAAAAGGAGCTTTGTCCCACGTGGACATGTCGGAAGAATCTTGACCAGTCGAGTCAACTTGAGAAGGAATTGTCTAGAGGGTCCACTTTGTTTAACATGGATTCATTTCACAGGCACAGGATTCTTATCTAAAACTCTGTTTATTAAGCAGGAAATAGTTTTTAGAAAACTATTTTTCTCATTATTCAATAATTGGACCGTTTAGAAAAATGAGTTAAATGAAAAAAGGTTCCTACCATTATTTAAATTTAGGAAAACGATTTTCTCTTTAAAAAATCACAAATTATTTTTCAAAATATGATTAGATATCGATACTTAAACTAGAAACTCTACACTTAGGCACAAAAACCTAACGTTTATTCCTTAGCCCTTGGTAGCGAAGCTAGGTCCTTGCCACTTGGGCTTGAGTCCATTAAGGGGGTCCATTAAGGCTGGGCTCCGAGCCCTAATGTCCATGGTTAAGGCCTCGACTTTGGAACTTGGGTCTATTGAGGTTAGGCATAAGATTCCTATGCTTGTGCTTGAGTCTTTGCACTTGCGCCCTAGTTTGTCAATGCCAAGCCTAGGCATCGGGGGTTGGGGGCTTATCTCAATGACCTTGAGTTCGAGAGCCAAGTTCTCGAGCCCACTCTCAATGTATTCGAGTCCGAGAGTAAAGGACTGGGACCTGAGTGCCAGAGTACGAGGCCTTGCCTCTATGGACCTAACCTAAGCGTGGGCATCAATATTAGAGTTCGAGTCTTAGATGTATGTAAAGGAATCGAGAACTGTCCAAATGTTTGAAACAAGACCGAACCAGAACTGACAGTTCCCAAGAAAACTAGTCTGGTTCCTGGTTTCAAGTGTGGAACCGCCTATCCATCCACTCGGATCATACTGATAATATATATAAAATTTTTAAGAAAAATTTCCGGCCAAAATTTTTTTTAAGAAAAATAAAAACCCTAAATCCTTATCATCTTGTCTCACTCTTATCTCGTTTGAGTCATTTCTCCATCTTTCATTCGTGGCCTCGACTCTCAAGCTCAATGCTTATTGACTCTCAACTTTCAATATAAGTCCAATCATTTTAGTGATCTTGCAATTAAGAATAGAAAAGTTCTTTGTTTTTTGCTTTATTTTGGCTTGCTAGAAAACGTTACATTGAGTGCATGAACCGGTTCCAAAGACTCACTCGGGACGGTTTGGTTCCTGGGTGGATCCATGGAGCTAATGTGGGGTTCTCAATTCCGATTTTTAGGAACCAATTCTTAGTGGACGGTTCTTGATTTCAAGATGAGAACCGCCTACTCGGACCATGCCTAGGCACCAAAGATTTGGGCATGATCTCTATGTACCTAGGGTGGGGTGCCATGGAGCGGGGCACGAGCATCGAATTCTTGGGCTCGGTTTCAGCGGAACTAATGCCTGTGTTCATGCCCAGAAGTCGACAATTCGAGCTACAGACCCTGGTGCCCTTGACGGGTTGGCTACCCATGCACAGCTTGCATAAATAATGTATGTTTACTTAGGAAAATAGATTTTCCTTATTAAATAGTGGAAAATATTTTCTTGTTCATTTTCAGGTTTCAATCAAATATCGAAAAAATATTATTATTTTCTTGAAAAATATTTTTTGCGAAATAAATGAAAATTAAACCTCAATTTTAGCAACGTAGATTGGATAATGCATAATTAAAATGAGGACAATCAATTATCCACTAAGGGAACCTCCTTCTCATATGGAAAGGAGGAGATAGGAGTTCAAATCCTAATATTTTTAGGAAGTTGAGATGGGGATAATTTTGTTTTAAATATAGATTTTGACCATTACGTTATATAAGGTGGCATGACAAAAGTGTAAGAGCGAAAATTAGAATGGGAGGGTATTAAAATCTATGAAAACAAAAAAGTGAGGACAATCAGTCAGCGCGAGTGATCAAGACGGTGGACGATACAAACAAAAGGAAAAAGATAAAGGGATACGAGAGACAAGTGTGACCGTGCACCGGAGTTCAAGTGGAGCAACGCATACATACGTGGCGTGTTCGCTCCATGCAGAAGCTGCCATCCCTCCACCGTCTCCTCTCCTCTGTCTCTTCATCACCTCTCGCTCTCTTCTCGGGAACTCACACACAAGCAGGCAGCAATCGAGCAAGAGGAACTAGAAAGAAGTGAAGCTATCAGACATGGATTTGATCCACAAATTCCTGAACCTGGTGGCTCCTCCTTTCACTTTCTTTTCTCTCTGCCTCTTCTTGCCCCCTTTCTACGCTTTCAAGTTCTTCCTCTCCACCTTGAGCTCCGTCTTCAGCGAGAGTGTCGAAGGTAAGGTCGTCCTCATCACTGGTGCTTCCTCTGGCATCGGAGAGGTAAGCGTCGCAGTAGCTTTGTGACCTTATTCATCCGAAATGACCCACATGTTCTGTAAATAAGTAAAAATTTTATCTTGCGTGCAGTACCTGGCTTATGAGTATGCGAAGAGGGGTGCATGCTTGGCTCTGGTGGCCCGGCGGAAGAACTCACTGCGGGAAGTGGCAGAGTGGGCGAAGGAGTTGGGCTCTCCAGACGTCATGGTCATTCAGGCCGATGTTTCCCAAGTTGACGACTGCAGGCGCCTCGTCAATGAGACCATGAATCACTTCGGAAGACGTACCTTGTTCTTTTTTCTCTGTTTTTCTCGTTTTGTTGCTTTGCATGAATGGCCTAAATTAGATTTGATAATCTGATGCACGCACGTGCTACGTTGTTTTGGCTCGCGATGGATTGCAGTGGACCATCTGGTCAACAACGCCGGGATTAATTCCATCTGCAAGTTTGAAGATGCAGGCGACATCACCCATTTTAGAGCTATCATGGTAATTCACCCACCCACACTTCCTGAGACTAGGATTTACAGTGCATCAGCATGTTTAAGCACGTACAAGAGAGGGAATGGATCAGAATGGGTAGTGGCACATGAGGAACATACAATGGATGAACTAGGTCGTTTTCCTTTACTTGGATTGAAGGGAACAGATGGGATTAGAATCAGAAACTTGATAGGTAGAGTGCAGGTGGTGGCCAAGGTTTCTGACTATTGAATTGAATGATGCAGGACACTAACTACTGGGGTTCGGTCTATACCACCCGGTTTGCAGTTCCATACCTAAGGAACAGCAGAGGCAAGATCATAGTGCTTTCTTCCTCTGCCTCCTGGTTGCCTGAGCCCCGAATGAGTATCTACAATGTAAGCTTGTGTTTTCTGGTCGACGCATGTAGTCAGTTTGGATTCAGTCTCACTCACACACATTTGAATCTCATCACAGGCAAGCAAAGCAGCCCTGCTGAGCATGTTCGAGACATTGAGGGTGGAGCTGGGTCCTGACATTGGTATAACCATCGTCACGCCTGGCTTCATAGAATCGGAGCTGACTCAAGGGAAACACTTCACAAAGGAAGGCAAGCTGGAGGTGGATCAAGACTTGAGAGATGTAAGATTCAGCATTTTATGGAAACCAATAAAGAAAAAAGTATCATGTAAGGAGAGTCGGTAACAACGCAAATGATGATGATGATGCAGGTCCAAGTGAGCTTGCTCCCAGTGGGGTCTGTACAAGGATGTGCGAAAGCGATAGTGAACAGCGCATGTAGAGGGGACAGGTACTTGACTGAGCCGGCATGGGTCAAGATGACCTACATTTGGAAGGCATTCTGCCCCGAGATCTTAGAGTGGACGTACCGGCTCATGTATCTGACCGGCCCTGGAGAACCCCCAACGGAAGCACCCAGCAAGAAGTTGGTGGATCTCCCTGGCGCCAAGATGCTGGTCTACCCGAGCACCATACAGACACCCCAAATCAAAACTGACTAGCCCCTTTTCCAGTTCCACTGCATTTCTATCTCGTCCCGCCTAGCATGTGCATAGTCCTGTATGTTGTCGTATAGGGAAAAGTTACTCTTTCGTAAATGAACTGCAAATAAAAGTAATCACAGACCTTTCGCTGCCCTTATCTTGTCACAAAGTGCTTGATGATTCTTTTATTTCGTCCAAAGCCTCCACGATGTTTATGGCAAGGAGGTCATTGGATCTACGCACTGGTCCTCCTCACGTAGTGTTCGCAAAGATGTACACTCCAAAGTCCCGTACTTTCTTGATTTCGCGTAATTTTCTTGGCCATTCTGCATGTGGTCACCATATGCGGCAAAATCAGTCCACTACCCATTTGACTCTATCGAGTCAGATTTAACGGGTCAGGTAACATCCGGGTTGCTCAGGCAGCATGCGGGTTGCTACAACTTTAGGACCTAGGAAGAAAACTGTAATAAGAGAAGTCGTGGCTTCTGACGTGCGTGGCGTGGCATCGGGAGTGGGGAATCAATGACCATCACGATGGTGGTCGCCAAGGCCTGTGACCACCATGAGAGAATGGTTGCTGGAAAGTTTGAAACAATACCAATGCAAACCTGGCAATGCAGATCCAGAGCTGCATCAACTCCTTTTATTAAAGAAGAAGAAAATGAGAAAGGAGAAGCTTTCCTTTCCTATGCTGCCCACGACAGCGATTCAAAGCAGAGTGCATCATCAAGGGACAACCCCCCCTCTTCTACAGGGATGAGACCTCACAATGATTTGTGATGACCAACCAACGCCACAGGGCCTGCTGCAACGTCCCAGGCTAGTCCAATTCGTCATGTGCAACGTGACCCGGTTGGAAGGAACGCCTCAAGGAGGGAAAAGCTCCGAAGGAACATTTCAAAAGGCATACGCTGATATAATGTATGAGATAATTTCACCTCGGAAAGATTTGCCAGATCTGAAGATTCAAAATGGAGAAATTCGAGCCCACCTGTATCCATCACAGAAGAAACTGAAAGAAACTCATTTCTCGTGAGACTTCCTACTTCTAGCCGGAGCACTATAACGGCAGGCGTAAATGAACCTTGGTGAAGAAACCAAACCCTACCAATATCATCTAAAGCCAACATTCACATGCGACGCTCAGATGAGTCTTTTCTTCAACTAAATGAAATCACACATGAAGCAAAAAGAGCATGAAGAGAAATACCAGAAAGGGGCCCATGGAATGGTAATTTAGCTAATGTTGATGGCACTGAATAAAAATACAGACATAATGTTATTGTTCAAGATTTACACTGAGAGATGTAACTACGTAACTACGTACTGACAACAAAGGAGCTCTTTGCTTTGCCATTTCGCTTGTACTCTGCTTCTAAAAAATGTTCACAATGAATAATTATTTACAATAGCATGAGCTCTCCTATGATTTCCCTGGTTCTACTGCACTTCTACTACTGAAAGATTTTGAAGAAGCAAGTTAAACAAAGGACTAGCATAAGGAAAATCCCAACATAAACAGAAGAGTTTGAAAGATAGCATAAACATAAAGAAGATCGATCCAGTCAGCCTCCTCACCTGGAGAAACCACTTCCTTTGTCTCCATTACTTTTTGTATTCGGGACAACAAACACTACTTCACTATCTCCCATATTTCTGCCTTCAAGATGGCAAACTTCAATATCTTCCTTTTAAGAGCCATTGAACACTCCCCAATATGACAAAATGATCTTTGAAGAGATCTTGATGAACTTGATCAGCAATCAGGTTCTCCTTTCTTCTCATAGCCTTTATTTGGCAGCACACTCGCATTCCCCATTTCAAAAGATGTTTCCTTTTTCATCTTGCATTTATGATCGAACAGGCAAACTTTTGTATTGAAAACGCTCTCATTTAAGACGTAGCCGATTGAAGACTACTTGAAAATGGGTCTTCTGCTTAGAAACAAACTGTTCCAAATGTTCTTGCTTGAGGTGTAGACCTTCGAATGGTGAATGCAAGTTCTTTATATAGTCTGCACTGCAACTAGTCTTTCACCCAAGAAACATCTTCAGAAATTAGCTCACACTTGGCACTTGCAAGCAGTAGCAGACAGGCTTATCCAACTTCCAAGAAGTTTATGCTTGAATCAAGTCCATCATGTCCTTTGCACTGTCTGCTAAATTTATTATTATCAGTTTTCAGATCTTGGTACTTGCTTTGCCGATAGGAAGCATTTCATGCCTGGACAATCACGGGGATACATCTATAGGATTTGATGATGAGTGTTGTTCCTGAGCCAAGGTAAAGGACTTCAGTCTTCTCAGGAGCTGCCATGCATCAGACGTATTACAACCTTCATCCATCCCAATGGCGATTGGAAGTGGAGAAATTCCATTGATCTCCACAAGCATAATTCCCTGATATACAGTGACTTCACATTATAAGTATAAAAGCTAGAAAACCTATAACCAGCAGTTGAGTCGCTGTAACAGAGAGCTGAAAATATTCACCTCAAAGTTCACTAGAAAATATTGAAATTTTCTTAATGTCTCCTTCATAGCACTGACTATCGTCTTGTCTGTAGAAGAAAGAGCTGCAGTGACCTCCTCTGGAGAATGCCCAATTCCCTTGAGCACAACCTGACAGTATGCACAACTGGTCAGCATGTCCAACTCTCAGATAAAAGAAATAAATCTGTAAGTTGTTCTGGGATCAGCAATCAATCAAACGCACATTGTGACTGATCAGAATCTCAGATATGAGGCTTCCATCATCAACATAAACTTGAAGCTCATATGTTGTCCTTTGCTTGTACTGGAATCCCTTCACACCAGTCAAAAAGCACTGCAATATATGCATTCATGGAAAGAAGTGTGTAAAGGAGTTTGTCAGAACCTACTCTAAGTTCCAAGCTCATTAACAGCTATGGGCTCTCAGATTTTCAGCCATGTCATACAAGTTCACAACAAAGTGTTACAATTTCCAATGGATTAAAAAAATTGGTCATGTAGCTCTTCCAGGAGTAGGACAGATGAAGAAGAGCAAAGATGCCAGTCAAGAAAATACAACTGTAGAATAGTGATAAAAGGCAAACCATCCTTGTGTTTCACACAAAAGTAGATGAAATTAGCTTATCCATTTTATTCGGTTATTGACGACCAATAACCTATCTGCTTTGATACAGCAAACTTCATTCAAAAGTGTGACTCCACACAAAAATTCCACCTGTCTAACTAGTAGTATTCCTTTCCACTGTAAGCATGTCAGTGTAAGCCCTTTCATTGTAGCCTATTCCCTCTACACTTTACAAAACCATGATACATGGTGATGCAGTTGGCATCCTTACCATTGGGAACTATATAGAATCCACAATCAGTGCCTCTGGGCAGGTCAACATATTATTTCCACAATCTGGAGATTCTGTTACTCATTTCAAGGTAGCAACCACATGTTGTGATGCTATGTACCTTGAAACCAGATTTAATCTACTGAGTATTTCTGTGCTTACAAGTGAAAATGATATTAGTTGGAGAATAGAAAGAGGAGGACTGGCAATCTGTACCTTGACTTTTCCTTGTACAGAAGATGCTTTCTCTTTCATTGCAGCCCACTTTGTGGATAAACTAGCTAAGTAAGTGAATGGGCTTTCTTGATCTCCAGATAATATGAGAGGATGATCAATCTCATCGACCATTTGAATGTCATCCGCATATGATCCAATATCTGAAGGAGGATTGGGTACAGCATCTGCTGTGTCCAAGTTCTCAACATCAGGATCTAACTCCTCGACAGATGAAACCATGCCATGTGAGGAGTTAGAAACCATGTATGGCATCGCATTAGAAAAGGAATCTGTAGAGTTTGCTGCAACATTTGTTGAATAACGGGAGGCAGTCTCCATGTTACTCATCGGAACAGCATCCACATGCATTTCTTCAAATTCTGAGATGAAGTTTGGTGATGGGCTAGGCACTGCATTCTGCATAGTAGCAGGAATAGCAGACTGCACCGAGCTCCTCAGATCATTACCCGATTCAGTTGGTGCAGAATTAATGCCTAAAGAACCCCAAAAAGAAAACCCAAAAGTAAAGGAATCTCAGCAAAAAATACATAAACTGAAGCTATATACTGGTCTATAATTTTCATATTCTCATCACGGATGCGAAAATACCAACGCCAGGTTCCTGCCAAATTCTGACAAACTGACACCTACAACTAAATAAAATTGTCCACAGCAAAACATAAATCCTAAAATCACCAGACAGATTTACACAGGAAATCCAATCATACAGACAGTAAAGAAAAAAGAAACACGATCTAACCATTGTGGCCTCATCAAACTTCTCAAACTTATTGAAACAGAGAAAATATTAGCATCTTCAAGTAAAAAGAGTCTTTTAACATTTATGATGAATCTTGTCACCCCATTTTACCTTGGAAAATAGTATTAAGACCAGGAAAAAGACACTTTTTGTGAAGCAGAAAAGGATAATTAGATGCTTGAGATGATTTATTTTTCATTTCCCAAGGTTTTCCAGTCATTTGACATAAAGGATCATACATCTTTAATATCCTCTCATAATGCTATATAACTAACAGAAAATTTGCATCTCATTTCAGATTAGAAGTACCTCTGCTTGTCAAGGAAGTAGTTGAATCTTGTGCTGTAACACTACCATTTTGTGCCACATCACCAACATTAGGTGACCAGGCAGCAAGTGTTGCTCTGGTTGCTAATGAAGGAGTTGCTCCGGACCTTGTTCTGCCAAAGAATCCAAAAATTAAAGCCAAATGAGCAATAACATAGAACTAGTAAAAAATCAGTGGGTAATACAGGAAAAGAAGCAGAGACCACTACTTATATGTTAAAAGAGTACAAAAGACGCAACCAAAGTGTGACTCTTGTCCTTTTCAAATTGACAACACATTACAAACTAATGGAGGGAAACAAAAGAGCTAAATGGAAAAGGCTTGATATAAACATTTTGTGATTTCAGGTCACATATAATGGACACCAATAACGTTCTTAATGCAATAAAAGCATATGCTGCAGCTGATTCAGCAGACCTCTCAGGTTAGGTGTGTATATATACCTTTTTCCTCTCAGAGGTTTATTTACTTCTTGAACAAGCCGCTGACGTGCTGCTTCCAACTCATCAACAACTCCTCCTAAGACCTCAAGAGCTTCAGGGACCAACATTAGAAGGCCATGACGTATATGGACATTACAAAGAGCAACCTGCAGCACACGATAGCAAGATTCATCCTTCTTAGACAAAACTAATCGCTAAACCAAGAAAACACACTGACAATTGGAGTAATCTAGATGTCCCACACACCCACATCCAAAGGAAAAACAAATAAAGAAGGAATCGTTGAGTTCATTCTCGTATGACACTATTTTTCAGTTCAGCTGTGAAATATACAATTGATCAAAGATGTGAAGTGAAAAACTACTTCTTCATAGAAAGCCACATTCAGAGAGAGAGAGAGAAAGACCTTAAGTCCAGCAGGGGCCAAAGCGTGGAGATCCTGAAGGGGGCGGTATTCCATGCCGAAAACACGTTGAACACCGTCGGTCATGGACAACTTGAGGCACCTCTTAAGGCCAGCAGGTGCATTCTCGTACCTGCCTCGAAGAGGACAACTGATATTAACTATCTCATCTACCTGGAGACAGTACAGTCCAGCATGAGAAAAACTACAGCATCGAAGAAGAAGCTTTATACGCTAGGTAAAATGGAGGGAACCGACCTGCAAGACGAAGGGCCCGGGGAGATGAGCGAGGTGCATGGCATGGACATTCGGGGGAAGAACGCCGGCGCCGGAGGAGTTCATGTCGGAGAGCAAGAAGTGTTGGAAGCAGAGCTTGGCAACAGAGGGAGGGTCGAGGGAGGAGAAATTGGGGAGGGAGGCGCGGAGGGCGTCCAGGCAAGAGTCGAGCCATTCTCTCCTCAACCTCAGTCCTATCCCCTGCAGAAACTCCGTCACCGGAGTAGGAGGAGGCGTCGTCGGCGGCCTCGGCGGCGGAGGAGGAGGAGAATGAGACGGGGGGAGAGGCTTTCGGAGACGTCGATGAAGGCTTCACTGCCTTCGTCGTCGGAAATCTCGACCGCAGCAGGCGGAATAGGAGGATCCGGCGTAGGGTTGGGAGCGGCGGCGGCGGCTTCTCCATCCCCTTCTTCATCGTCAGAGGAGCAGGCGAGTCTGAGGAGTCGCCTGCGCATCTTCTTGCTTTTCGCCTGGGAAAAAAAAATGCGATTTTTTGCAGTTTTGGTGTCCGCAGTGAGGGAGCGAGTGGGTGCCGTGCGTGCTTTTTGAATTCGATGGGCAAAAGGAACGAGGCCCCGAGGTCCGCAACTACAGAGGCCCATTCACAGTCAGTAACTACTGTGACTACACAGCTAAACGAAGGCCCATTCGACTGAAAACTATGCCTAAGCCGTCGTGGTTTTCTTCCGGGCATGGCGTTGTTATTCCTGATTGAACCAGAGGACCGAGGGAGCTTTCATATCCGGACAGAATCAGATGCTCTCGGCCTCGGCCGCTTGCTAAATCTCTTAGACTAGGCTGGCAAGAAGGAGAACATGAACGCCGCCACCTTGGCCAACTACTCTCACCCGACGACCCAACACTTACCAATTTGGAATCGCTCTAGCTCTGGTCCTACTGCTGGTACTGGCAGCAGCCCGACCCATTTATCCGGACCTCATCGCCCTCTTCCTCCTCTGCTCGCTCAGTGCACCCATCTCATCCAATTCAAGCAAATCCATGCCCACATCCTCAGGACGCCCCATCATCAGCACCGCACGGACTCCGACCTCGCCCAGCTCGTTCAGTCGTTGCTGGGTCCGGGGTCCTCCCGCCCCCGCCTGGATTATGCGCGCGCTGTGTTCGATCAGATAGCCCATCCCTCCGCCTTCCTTTGCAACGCTCTGTTGAGAGCCTGCGTTCTTCATGGTTTGGACGACCGAGGGATCCGCGTCTATCATCAAATGATGCTCCAGGACGTGGAGGCCGACGCTTACACCTACCCGTTTCTTCTGAAGGCTTGCTCCGATCTTGGTCAAGGGAAAGCAGTCCACTCCCTCGTCCTCAAACACGATGTGCTCAGCTCCCACCTGCATGCTTTGACTTCTTTGGTTGCTTTCTACTGCAGATGCGGTGATCTCGGCTCTGCGCGTTCTCTGTTCGACAGAATGTCCCGCAAAAATCTGGTCTCGTGGACCGCCATGATTTCTGGCTACACCAAGCACATGAGATATCAGGAGGGACTGGCCTTGTTTCGCGAAATGCTACTTGCGGGGGTAGAAATAAATGAGTTGACATTGGTCTGTGTACTGTCGGCTTGTGCTCATCTCGGAGCTCTTGACGTGGGTAGACGGGTGCACTGTTATGTCCACCGGAATCACATTCCTCTTAACCCTTTACTTGCTGCTGCACTTATTGACATGTATGCGAAATGTGGGCACATGGACAAAGCATTACAAGTCTTCCAAACGGCACCTGTAAAGAGCGTTTCGACTTGGAATTCTCTCATTGGTGGACTTGCTATTCATGGTCGTGGAAGGGAAGCCTTGGAGAGCTTCCAGCAAATGCAAATGGATGGAACAAAACCGGATGATGTTACCTTCATTGCCTTGTTATCTGCTTGCAGCCATTCAGGACTGGTGGAGGAAGGCCTGGAGATATTCTATTCCATGAGAGGAGACTGCGGGATTCAACCTAACATCAAGCATTTTGGGTGTTTGGTAGATCTCTTGTGCAGGGCAGGCCGAACAGAGGAGGCTTACCAGGTCATGATAGATATGCCCATTAAACCCAATGAGTTCCTCTGGGGAGCTCTGCTCAATGCATGCGCTCGCGATGGAAATGTTTTGTTAGCTGAAAGTGCCATGGAAAACCTTGTTGAGTTGGAGCCATTCAATGATGGAAACTACGCTCTCATGTCAAACATTTATGCTGCTAACGGACAGTGGAATGAAGTTGGCAAGTTGCGAAGACGCATGAAGGATATGCAGATCATCAAGAACCCAGGTCTTAGTTTGATTGAGGTCGATAACATAGTACATGAGTTCATGGTTGCAGACGTGAAGCACCCATTTCCAGGGGAGATCGACTGTACATTAGAAGATTTAATGATGACAATTAGCTAAACAGAGCGTAGTGATATTACCCAAGATACGCTTCAGACAGTTACTAATGTAGTTACGTGGTGGGGAGGTACAATAATCAGTCCAGGTTCTTAGTTGAAAACGGCAGACTATGTCAAGGTCTTGTTGGTAACAAGTAGGTATTATCTCTACTTTTGGTGATGTGCAAGCCGCCGCTCTCACGAGTAAAGAGATCTTTTGCTGGCACGGGACATGAAAAGCAGAGGCCAAAAGTAAATGTATTACATGAGACCAAAGCCAAGTGGTTATCAGTTCCATATAAAAGTTCGTTGTTTTGCGGGTTAAGCTCAGTTCAAAGATTGATTTTTTTTTTTTTTTTTTGGGGGGGGTTCCATATAAAAACGTTAGTTGTTTTCTTTGTAACATTACTTTTAGAGAGAGTTTTTAAGAAAGAGAGAAGACAGAGAAATAGAAAGTGAAGGCTTGGCGACGGTAATATGACTCATCTTGTGGTGAAGTGTGGAATGAGTATATATTATGTATTGGTGATAACATGCAACTATTGTGATATCACTAATCAATCATTCAATTTATTGTGATTTGAACATTATACGATAGGCAAAATCCTATAATCAATCGTCTAGCTTATTGTGATTTGAACATTGTATGATAGACAAAATCATAAAAATGCAATCCACTTGATTGACGAGTAATACATCATCAAAATTCCATATGAGATTGGAGTGATGTTACAAGATATACTTCATGTATTGCTTGCGTTAATGTTCCTTTCCATCGGTGTCTTCAATATAGCTATCCATTCATTCAAATTGCCCTAGATAGAGGTGAGATACTTCTGATGGCGATTTTGATAAGAGCCAAATGCAATTTTCCTTTCCACTTGAAAATGGAATTGGATTTGGATGTTTGAACCACCCCATTTTAAAAGCTCCATGCCGTATTTAAACAATCGCTTTCTTGTTTTGTATCATCTTAGAAAGAGGCCGCAAAAGTCACGTTGGAGACAAAGCATATGACAAAGTTGTCAAATGGATATGGATGATTGAATGAATGTTCATGGGAGGACGTCACATATTATTTATGCTACCACATCATGGCCCGAATTTGTCTAGGAAGGACCTTGTTCTAATTGTTGAGAAATGGGGGGACAGAAGGGAAGACCAAGAGAGATGAGCAAAGAAAAGGAAGGAGGGAACCAAAATTCAGCATTGTCCGTAAAAAGCAATATAATCTTTGTATAATTAGATCAAGAAACCAGGAATTGGACGCCTACCCCACCAACCGATGGAATCAAATTCAGTCACACGCCACCCTTTATTTGGCTGGTAGCGTTTTGGTAGAGCCCAATGGCCAGTGGCAGTAGCCTACCCCTCCTTCAAGTTCAACCCCGTATCTTTGCAATTCCTGAACAAGTCTCAATCTTCTCCTTCTCCTCGCCCTCAATCCCTCCACTAATACTGCTTTGCGTACAAGACAGACCGCATCACCTGTCTCTTTCATGGCGGTGCATTTGTTTACCCACACGTTTGTCTGTCAATATTTTGGGCCACCTCTTCTTCATATATTTCCTGTCTTCCTTGAGCACATGAATACTATGCACACCTCTGTTGCTCGTCCCACTGCTCTCTGATCATCTCCCAGGTAAATTTGCTTGATTTTTCTCGTTTGTCTTGCTTTGTCCCAGTCTACTCGATGTGAAGAGACAAACGGAACAAGATTCATTATAATCTGAGGTGCATATACAATGCATTATTCCTCGGGAAATTTCGTGCATCTGCTATAAGAACCACGCGTGACTTGATGAAGTTGTGACCAGGCTTTTCGATCTAATCTTAATGGCGGCTACTGTTAACAATGGCGCCACCCTTGAGCTCAGCGTAGAGAAACGAGAAGCTGTTCTGGTTCCCCCTGCTGAGGAGACCGAGAAGGGCCTTTACTACCTCTCAAATCTCGACCAGAACATTGCAGTGATTGTCCGCACCATCTACTGCTTCAAGTCCGATTCAAAAGGCAACGAGGAAGCTTTTGAGGTCATCAAGAATGGTCTCTCCAAGGTTCTTGTTCACTACTATCCGCTTTCGGGGAGGCTGACAATTAGCCCCGAAGGGAAGCTCATAGTGGATTGCACGGGGGAGGGTGCCGTCTTGGTTGAGGCCGATGCTAACTGTACCATTGAGGAAATCGGAGACATTACCAAACCCGATCCAGTGACTCTTGGAAAGTTAATTCACGACATTCCTGGTGCCAGTAACATCCTCGAGATACCTCCCGTAGTGGCTCAGGTTGGATAATAATCTCTTTAGTGGATGTCACCCATCTTATCATTCTTTTCGTCGAAAAGTCGTAAGTTGACTCTTCAGAGGTGGATTAAAATATATGGATGTCCGTCCGTTATTCATGTGTCTTTTTGCTGCATCTTAGCTACTTTTGTGTTGTTCCCTCCCCTCGGATTGAAGAATTAAATCCACCTTTGGAACTCATATGGACTTCACTCTTTGTTATGCAGGTGACAAGATTCAAGTGTGGAGGCTTTGTTGTGGGGCTATGCATGAACCACTGCATGTTTGATGGGATTGCTGCCATGGAATTTGTGAATTCCTGGGGTGAAACTGCCAGGGGACTGTCTCTAAATGTCCCTCCTTTCCTGGACAGAACCATACTCAAAGCCCGAAATCCTCCTAAGGTAGAGTTTGCACATCACGAATTTGACCAGATTGAAGATGTCTCAAACACTGGCAAACTATACGAAGATGAGGAAATGCACTATAGATCATTCTGTTTCAACCCTGCAAAGCTCGAACAACTCAAGAAGAAAGCCATGGAAGATGGAGCTCTGGATAGATGTACAACTTTTGAAGCCTTGTCAGCATTTGTGTGGAGAGCCCGCACGAAAGCATTAAAAATGAAGCCTGACCAACAAACGAAGCTCCTCTTTGCAGTTGATGGACGGTCTCGCTTTGAGCCTCCGCTGCCAGAGGGTTACTTTGGTAATGGCATAGTGTTAACGAACTCTCTGTGCAGTGCTGGTGATCTCCTAGAGAGCCCCCTGTCTGTTGCGGTGAGGAAGGTCCAATATGCAATTGAAATGGTCACGGACAGCTACATGAGGTCAGCAATAGACTACTTCGAAACAACAAGAGCACGACCATCCCTGGCAGCAACACTCCTCATCACAACTTGGTCTAGGCTGTCCTTCCACACCACTGACTTTGGTTGGGGAGAGCCTCTTCTGTCTGGCCCGGTGGCTTTGCCTGAGAAGGAAGTCATTCTTTTCCTATCTCATGGTAAAGAAAGGAAAAGCATAAATGTGCTACTTGGGTTACCAGAGTCAGCCATGAACATCTTCGAACAGCTGATGAACTTCTGAAAGTGATTTTTCCTGCCTTATCTGGGCCTGCTCGAGAATTCGTGTTAAATAATGTCATTTCGTTGTGTAGAGAATGATTGTGATTTTAGGCTCTACATGGTATCCCTGTCCTGGCGCTTACGAGTCTGCACTATGTTAAAGGTGAAGATGAAGCTACTCTGTAAAAGGAATCGCAACCACATGCCTCTTGTAGTCCATCCCAGTATTATCGTCCTTGATTATCAGTTATCACCGCAAGTCCTTGTATTTCGATAAATCCAGGCTGGCAAAGTCCATGCCGCACTTCTTAATCGATGGCATTCTGATTCAAAATTGAATTCTCATGCAATATAGCTAGCCATGATAAAACTCAAGTGGCTAATATTAGCCCCCATAATTGGTGCTCTTGTTTTCTCGAGCAGATATTGTGCACATCATCCAGCAATTTTCAATTACCTTGCTTGCTTCTTGGGTCATTCTTCACTCTCATCCTGATTAGACATGTTATTATGACAGACGTATTAGAAACCGGCTTGTTCTAATTACTAAGGCGACTCTTTAAATGACTGAACGGGCAATACATAGGAACTTTTTACCAAGAAACGCGAAGCCTTCTTCAGAAAGGAATCCTCTTCTATGTGAACTACTGTCAAAATCTGAATCTAAGACCATTCAACTGCATGGAACTGTGCTATTGGGATTTAATCAATTTATGGTTGGAGTACAGAACAACCACTTATGTCACCCTCTCACGGCAGTTAGCTGTCCATATAGTCAATATTCCAATGTTAGGGACAATGTGATGTCTACCACATGGGGCGTGTGAACTGCAATGCTAAATTTTGCAGTATTTTCTTCCATGGTATCTTGACGTGACATGAGCGTGAAAGGAATTCAAGAATTAGTTTCCAACACGTTCCCAACAATTATTCGACAGTCCAAAATCATTAACCAAGAGAAGAAGACATGCAAAGATGGTGCAGGAAATGAATTAAAGGGCCAACGCTAAGCGGATCAGAACAAAATAACCCTCAAAAACACATCTTGGCTCTCTTCAATCCCATTGTCCTTGCGACAATCGACTCCTAACTACACAAATTGACAGGAAAGCCACCCAAAGAATGCAAGTGACAAATAGGCGTTGTCATCCCTGATGCGACTACTCATGCGCCCTTTATTATGAACAAAATAACTTCCACCTTCAACCTTCCACAAATAAAGTTATATAAAAAAGGGTACTTGTAACCTTATAAAACCTTGTTTCTTCTTTTTTGATTAATATTTCGCACTATTTGCGTTATAAGTTAAGAATGATGTGTTGTGCCATACTTTCTGAAGACGCCCATTCTCACAAAGAGTCAAGTCGGGTAATTCAATTTACGAACTCCCATCAAGATTAGAAGACAGGTGCAATTAAGAGATGATGGATATTAGGATTGTCTTTCCGATGAATTTCGAATGAAATTTGGATATTAGGAGGGTGGATTGTACATGAATTGCATTGTTCTTGAAGATAGAATCAGAAAATAAGTAATTTTTTTTCAAATGAAAATTCCATCTAACCCTATTTATACCATTATGCAAAATATCAATTTAAGTATCTTTTATTTTATTTTATTTTTGTCGATCATATTATACTCCTACTTTATCGCTCGGATTTTTGTCTTATTTCTTTGCAAGGCGTGGGAATTGAAACCCACTCTTGAAACTAAATTGTTCTCTCTTCAACTCTCTTTGAGAAGACGGAGATTCGAACCCCCCACATTTCCCTTCTCAAGTAAGAAGAGTAGTTATTAAGACAAACTCTAGTAGTTAACTTAAGTAATTGGGCATGGTTTTTTTTGTTTGTTTCGTTGGTGGGACACTTGTCGGTGCAACATAGGGCCACGTCCCAATCACCAATCCCTCTACCTTTGCAACAAAATGCATCGTATTAAATTCGCATCCCCTTCATATCTTCCATTGATTTCGCACCGACCCCGTCGCCTTCTCCCCTGCCCCTCCCCCGAGCACTTCTAATATCCTATGAAACACCAAACTGCACTTTCCACGTGTCCCGGGAGAGTCAGGACATCATCAAATCCAGGCTACCATCTCGACCACGTCAAATGGAATTTCAAAATAAATGAAAAATAAAAGAAAATGCAAAAATATACCTTCTCTTACATCACGCGGTCTTGGACAGAATTTTAATTTTTTTTTGGTCGTCTGAAATATCAACTCTTCATTAAGAGCACGTAGAAAACGGACCCTGCGGAGGGCGGGGCAACCGGTCGTGGGGGAGAACTAACTTTTTTCTTATGGGCCTCCACTACCCAATCAATGTGTTCATGACCCACTTTTGATTTCAAATTTAATGGGCCAGGTCAAAGATGGATTGTTGGAAAATAAGTCAAAAGTGGGTTCTCCATGTCAACGCCAACTCGAAGTGGGTCTTTTAGTTGGTTTTAAAACAACTCCGTTTAATCCATTTAAACCCAAAAAGGCTACTAGCTAAAGAAATATAAATAATAAGTCATAAAACTTATAATAAAAATGTAATTGAGTTTTAAAACTTACAAAAAGTGCAATCAAATTCTTAAACTTATCAAATTTATACCATCGAGTCATTTCGTTAAATTCATTCATTTATGTTAATGGAAAATGTTGACATAACTTTTTTTAATATTTTTTTATTCTACGTGACAATGATGTGGCCAAAACATGGAACACGAGGGTAAAATGACATTATTTTTGATACAATTCTAATTTTTAACCAAAATCTTAATAAAATAAAATAAAATTTTAAATTTTAAAAACACAAAAAAAGAAGAAGCCGAGGGCAAGCCCTTGTTCCGCTCGCTGCCCAATGGGCGAGGGTTGCCACCCCTAGTCGAGCCCCCTTGACCCTCGAAAAACCCCCCACCTAGCCCTTCTGGCGATAGGGGCGGTGGTGGCAATTGCCACCCTTGGCTTTGGCTTTTTTACTTGCTTTTGTGTTTTTTTTTAATAAATATTTGGATTAAAATGTTAGAATTTAATCACATAATCACCATGTTGAGAGAGAAAATATTTTAAAAAAGTCATGTCAGCATATTTCGTTAATATAAATGGACAGGCTTAATTGAAGGATTCGATTGTACCAATTTGAAAAATTTTAGGATTTAATTTTAATTTTTTGTAAATTTTAAGATCAATTGTACTTTCATAATAACTTTTAAGACTTTGAATACACGTATTTCTAAATAATCGGGAAAAAAGAAAGAAAAGAAAAGAAAATAGAGATGAAGAAGAGAGTGGAAAGGGGAAAGAGCACAACTATGATGGTGCCCCCTTGCCATGGGGGATGTCGCCCGCGGTGGCCGGTCTCTCTAGTGGCATCGTTAGCAGCAACGATGGTCTCGCCGGCCATAGGGCACAGTCTTCATCTCTCCCTCGCGCGGTGAACATAAGAATCACGCTCTCCGCCCCCATGGCTCACCTCGCGGACAGAGAAGCTGATTGCTGCCTTTCTCTTCGATTCGCGCGATTCATTACCCATGGGGAAAGAGAAGAGCCCTTTCGATAGCCTCAAACAAATTCGCCTCTGATTTCCTCGGGTCCGCAGGAAGCTTCGATTCACAGCCTTCTCCATGTCCGCTCGGCGTCGCGGCTTCAGAGGCCATGAAGGAGGAGAAGCTCAAGCGTTCTTGCTCGGCTTCGGATTTGGTAAAGCTCAAGCCATACGAGGTCGCGGTTTTAATATATATATAAGGACAACAAATGGTATTCATTTAATTTTACAGAATTATTTCATTTTTCGTCTATTTATCTTGCACATCTGTTGGGCTCTTTTCTCTAATTTTTCAAATAGGTTGTGTGAGTGAGTTCGGTTTACCTCTGGAAGGTATGTGCCATCTAAGTTAAATAAAAATGTGCATTTGAGTCGAACCTATGAACTCATCTTAACCCATTCATATCCCCACTCCTCGATAATCCTGGCATGCTTCTGGTATTACTTATTCTCAGCTATACATTATGTGACGGCAGCGGACACGTGTGATGTTGCTCGCCCACCATTTGAACCCTAGTAAACATCTTACGCCATGTGCGGATCATCACCATGTAATAGTCCTATGGGAACGCTAAAAAGGGTGTTATCCTTACATACCTTTCTAGGCTAATATACATTTCTTTTTCTTCTTTAATCTGGCCAGCACAACAGCAGTCTAAAAGGACAATCTCATCATTTCAAAACATAACGCAGCCCTAGAGAATACTTTCAAGTCTTAATATTCCGAGCATAGACATCTCGAGAATTTATCTCAGAACCGTCAAGCAAAATCCGCACATGTACGTAGAAGCATGTCTTGTATTAATATCCGGATCGATCTAACCATGGCTTAGCGACCCTCTTCAAAGCTCTTGACATGGGTTGCTCCATTTCGTTTAGCTGATCCTCCAAAGCGCAGCCGTTGACTATCCAAATTGGACACGAGCGGGAAATCTACGGCCCCTTCATTTTCTCGGCGTAACGAATATTAAACTGCGTTCCCTGTTGTTGACGACAGGAATTTTCCTTGAACGACTTTGAAATTCAACTAGCGTCGGATTGCCTTGACATTTCCTTCTTTCCTACTTATATCTATATATATATATATATCCATATGCGAAACCTCAGCTATATCCTGCGCACAGTTTTCTCAGACATATGTACAGACGTGAATCTGATTCTAGTTTAGTTTGTACCTCCTGAGGTCATATCTTCGTTCCATAACAAACATGGGAGTTGTAATGGAGAAGTCGAATGTCGATATGATTAAGAAGAGCTGGAGGATCAACGTGGTGATGAAGAGGTTACTTAGGAAATGGCTGAAGGCGAATGAGATGAGCGGGGCAGTGGCTCCAGCTCCGGTTCCAGCAGGATTCTTCCCAGTGTACGTGGGAGAGGGGGAACAGAAAGAGAGGTTCGTGGTGAAGACGGAGTACTTGAACCACCCCTTGTTCAAGTCCTTGCTGGAGGATGCGGAGTCGGAGTATGGATTCTGCTGCCAAGGCCCTCTCTCGCTTCCCTGCCACCCTGATTTCTTCTTCAAAGTCCTTGCTGAGATGGAATACTCTCATCATGATCATTGCTCTTGCAGCAACACCGATGGTGGCGATGATTTGTTTCCCAACAGTAATACTCCGGGCAGTAACCACGCGAATAAATACTGGCGGTTCCCCTTTCGGATAACTCCTAACAATAATCCTAGACGCAGGTTGGATGACGAGGCGAAGCAGTGCTTTCATGCATCTCCGTACCACCTCCTCACACCACCCAACTCATTGCTCAAGCAGAACACGCATGACCGTCCTTCCTGAGTAGCAATAGAAATTAGAAAAATTCGGTTCATTCATGTATTGAACTCCACTCACTATGTGTAGCATAATCCTGTAATAATATGCGTTGTACATCTGTACATCTTCATGAGATCAAGGAGGCAGAATTGTTCAGTACAGGTGGACTTGCTTGCATTTGATTTCGATCAAGTGACATTTATCTGATATATGAATCCTTCATAGAATAAGCTCGAGCAAACCTTATCCGAATGCTCCCATCTGACTATAATTAAAACCACGCTCGTTTAGCTCTATCCAGCTCCAGCCTCCAGCCTCCAGCTACCGATGGGAGTGAGTTTTTGGCCTTGTGCAGGTGCTGAAACACTCGTGCATGAAGTATAGTAGATGTCTCGTTGATTATAACCCATGCATACATAGTGTATACGCAGGAAAAGAGAATGTCAGCCACGAGTAAATGCAAATTGAAGAGTGTCTCCATCGTCAAAATAACTTTTTTTGTTGTTGGATGATGTGTGTATGAAGCCGAGTTTATGTCGATGGCAATTCGATGAGAGAGATAATGCACAGAAACATAATTCCTCCTCGGAAACGTAATGAAGACTGATGAGGATGACTATGTTGGCGGGCACGCGCGCGCGGATAATCAAGATTGAAGGCTGTACAACAAGAAGATAAGCTGGCGTGGGTGGAATTTGATTAAAGTGCCGTAATGGATTGCCAGCTTTCTTGCGTTCCTAATCTTGATGGACGTCCCTTTCACATTTGACGTGTGGGGAATGATAGGGAATGAGACTACGCCACGTCCGTTGATGCGTTGAACTTGGGCTCCTTCCTGCCTCCGCCTCCCCCACCATCATGTCATGCGATGACCATCCTCATGACTAGTCTACATATTTGACACCACATTCCCGGTTGACGGGCTTCGATATTTAATCGGAAAACGGAGTGATTCGGGTTTATTTATTTATTTAGATAAGCTTTCTGTATCGCTGCACATTATCTTATGGGATGATGTTCTTCTTGAGTTGCTTTAATTTAGAAAAGCTTTCTATGCCACTACTTTTTTATCACATGTGATGATTCCTGTTTTATTTTACTTTCATCCGGAAAAGTTTTACCTTTTGCCCCATTGCTTTTACGTTTTTTTATTAATCAGGTCCCTAAATATTTTAATTTATCTGATCAAGTTCCTCTACATTCACAAATTTGAAGATCCATGTAAAGCAAAGACACGACAGGGCCTACTCATTAAGGTACAAGCGGGGCTGCACATCCTAATTTGGATTTGGAATTCCCTGAAGCGGCGCTAATTTTTCAAAATTCCTTTAAGGTATCCTCGAACTTGATCATTTTGACCCAATCACTCCCTTGAACTTGATCACTTTGGCCAAATAATTTCTTGAGTTCACTGTTAACTACAAGAATATTGAAAATAAAAAAAAGGTTAATATCCTAAAAAAATGACAAACTATTATACTTGTGACAAATTTATTCCAAATTATTTTTTTGACCACCAAAAATCCTAAATTGATACACCATTGGCAAATTTACCCTCAAATTGATACACATATGAAAAATTTACCCTCAATTAGTTTCCATTAAATTTCAATGTCAAATTGCTAATGAAAAATGATATGTGATAGTTTACTAGTATACCAATTTAGAATTTTACTCTTCATTTGTCATAGTTGTATTAGTTTTGTGATTTTTTATGGTATTAATTTAATTTAATAGAAAATATATTTGTCACAAATGTATTAGCTTTGGGGTTTTGAGCAGTAAAAAAAAATTAGTTTGGGATAAATTTATATTAATTTGGGGTCTTTTAGAATATTAATCTAAAAAAAAAAAAAAAATCCTCAATTGACTTCACCTCATATTTCTGGCATGCAAAAAGTGCCTAGCTAGGTTCATTTAAATCCACGATGGAGCATTCTCATTAGAGCTCTACTCCCGCATTTGCAATGATCATCCATCTTCGATCTTTCAACCTACGCTTGAGAAAAACTTACCCTTTTTTTTACATGTAAAAAGGGGGCCAAATTATATGCTTTTTTGAACGTTTTCGATGTGCACGTAAGCGACACGGGAGAAATGTGTTTTCTTTTTCTAACAAAAATGCCTCTGAAAAAGGGACGAAACGTGCACATGTTCACTGGCCGGCCATTATTTTCAATAGTGACGACCTAAAGGTTAGCGGGTCTAAGAGATCAAGTTGGTAGAATAATCTAGAGCAAAGTCAAGTATTGGGAAAATTATAAGAAAAGGTACCGCGCCAAGGGATTTTTGGGCCTTATTCTTTTTCCACCAAAGATGGGATGCTTGTTGTTTTCAAGCTCCCGATCAATCTAAATCAACTACGACGGGGCGTGCTTATTTCCACAATCAAAATGGTCTGAATCACAGGATTTGCAATAACCTTAACTACTTTTGGGTTGGGCCTAAATGGAGGGTTATCCTCTGACCAGATTTGGGGATGGCCGTAGCCCATTGGGAGTCATAATTTTAGTAATCCTTTGTCTTCTTCAATCCTCATACCATTAAATGTTCCCCTAAAAAGAAAAAAAGAAGAAGCCTAATATTCTAAATGACATCCGATTTTAGTTCTCATCTCAATTTTACCTTTTTATCTCATAAATGATCTCCATTTTTAGATCATGTTACAATTCTATCATATACCTTTTTTTGTCCCATAAAAAACTCCCAATTTTAAATTCAATCCTAATTTCACTACAAACCTTTTTTGTATCATAGAAAACTCAAACTTTAAATTCAATATTAATTCTGCCATAAAAAAAATTTTTCGTTTCATAAAAAAATCCCAATTTTAGGTTTAGTTTCAATTTTACTCTAATTTCTTTGTCCCCAAAATATCACTAACTTTTATTTAAGTCTTAAATATTCTCTCCATTAACCCCCTATCAAAATCGCCTCTGCACTCATCGATCTCTCATGCTTAGGGATATTCCATCTCTCATGATCGGAGAGCTTCATGTTTGGGACACTCAAATCAAAACGTGCTTGAGAATTTTCCATCTCTTAGTTATTGACGAGAAATTTTAGATGGAGGGTTAGTGTGGGCAAATTTATGACTCAAACAAATTTGAGATAAAAAATTAATATCACGAAAAACTCCAAATTGATACATTTATAACAAATTACCCCAAATTACTCTTTAACTGTCACGTATTATCCAATTCAGCAATTTGACAGTAAAATTTAACGAAATCTAACGGAGAATATATTTGTCACAAGTGTGTATAAGAGTTCTAGAGTAAATTTGTTATAGATGTACCGATTGAGATTTTTTGTGATATTAATCTTTTAATAAAAGATAATACAAGTTCCGCGAGACTGTTGAGTTGATTATTAACAAATTCGAGCTCGACTAAGTAAAATATTTGAGGAGCTCGAGCTTAGAAATAAAAATCACACTACTTGATTAGCTTTCTCCTTTTCCGTGCACAAAAGAAATAAGGAGAGAAAAATCACACCCCCAGATGATCATAAGGGAAGAAGGCTGCGAAGGCGAGAGAGAAGAGGGGCAGACAGAGAGGCGATGGATATTGTATGGCAGACGCCGGCGAACCCACCGGAACGTCAAGATTACATATTTCACAAGGGTATGATCGATTGACGACTGACCCACTGATTGAAACTGAAACAAAGTGAAGTTCTGATTGCTCGGAGCGACTTTTTTGTGCCAGGGAGACGTCTTGTCCGCCCCTACTACTTCGAATTCATCTCTCGTGTCCGTCTTCCCCACTCTCTCTCTCATTCACTTCCACGCCTACTGCTTTTTCAGCATTCTCATCTCAACTTCCGATTACCCACAGGTCAAGAATCGATGGACAGGCAAAACCATCGTTGATTTCTTCGCCCAGGAGTTCAAAGGCAGACCTTACGAGTACTATGTACTTCCTTAATTCTCTCTCTTCTTGATTCTGCGTTTCAGCTATTACACGCCCCCGTTTCTTGGTCACGGTTCGGTTTTGTCTGTGTCTGAACCTGCCCACCATCTCATTAAGGTGAGCGCTGTTCAATGCGGGCGCATTCAAGTTGACGGAGAGACTGTCCCCGTTTCTTACATTCTCAAACCTTCCCAGAAGATTAGCCACTTCTTACACAGGTTGCTATAACTTCTGTCCTCATCTTTCTTCTGCAGCAAACATTGCATCCTATCCACCTTCATCTTCTTCTGCCTTATTTTTTGTTGCTTTTAGTTCATTCTGTCTGGTTGTTTGATTGATGCGATAAAGGTTGTAGGCATGAACCTCCTGTAATGGCCTCTGATGTCACTGTGATCGTCAAAGAGCCCGACGTTGTGACTGTCTGCAAGCCCGCCTCTGTTCCGGTGAGTCGTCTGCTGTTCACTGATGTTTTGTCCCTGCTATATGCTGATGAGTGTAGATACTAGTCTCTGTGCTCCTCTGTGCCTCTGTCGCGTTGGAATATTGCATTTTGCCCCTCCTTTGGCATAGATGTGGATGTGAAAGAGTGTTGTGTTTCACTTTATAACTCATGATGAGTTTTCAAGAACAATCTTAACTACTCTAATAGCGTTGATATCCACTGCAACGAACTTCTATATTCTTTTGATGTGAATTGGTTCTGTTATAGGTGATCTTGTTGCCTTCAATTTTTAATCTCTTGCTTTACTTTTCGATCTAAAAGTCTTTACACGAGATTGAATCACTGGTATGGACTCATCTCCTCTTCTTTAGTATTGCATCCAATGTGACCTCTTCCACTTATTTTAGGTGCACCCATGTGGCCAGTATCGCAAGAATACCGTGGTTGGCATACTTCAAGCTGAGCATGGATTGGCCCCTTTGTTTCGTATCCATGTAGAGCCCTTCGAAAGCATCTTCATAATCGTGCAAGGACACTGTTTTTCATGGGTTTGATGTTCTTATATGATTAAGTGCCATTCACCTTTCTCTAAAATGACATTCTGTTTATCCAGCAATGACGTATTTGTTGCATTTCCTCTAGAAACTCTAGCTACACATCTTTTCTTTGACATGATAGCGGTTCATAGGTTGGATCGCCTTGTCTCAGGGCTCCTTATCTTGGCCCGAAATGCCACACAAGCTGATCTTTTTAGGCAACAGGTGAGAGTCACTTTGCACTTTTGGCTACATTTAGTTTGAGTGGTGACCCTTTATCTTTGTGTCATGTTAGTGTTGCCTCGATGAAAATGTAGGAGAGAATTTCTTCATGTGTGGATAGTGTGTAGTCTTCTTAATGTGTCTTAAGCTTATTTTACTAGAGAATAGATTCCTAAGTCTTGTAGGAGAGAATTTCTACATGTGTGGATAATGCGTATAGGCATCCTTATGTATCTAAAGCTTGTTTTACTAGAAAAATAGATACCTAAGGCTTGAGGTCTTTAGAATATTGTGTTCTGTGATTTTTATTTGCAGTGTCAGCTTTCATATCTGCGAACAGTAACGATACACTGTTACTCCTTGATGCTTATGGCTTTTGCCGCAATCTGAAATGCTTCTTGCCATAACTATATGCGAAATTGGGATTCATTGGGTACTGCAAAGATCATATTATAAATAGACAAAATGGTGTGATTGTTTGGGAACTTAATTATTGCAGATTGAAGGTGGAATGGTGCATAAGGAGTATATTGCAAAGGTGGTTGGGATATTTCCTGAGAAGGAGGTATGCTTTCTTAAGTTGCAAAGGAAGAGTATAGTGTGAACAAGAAAAGTAGTGAGCTAGACATATATATGGGCCTTTTTGTTCCTGTTAATATCTAGTCATGCTAACAGGTGGCCATCAGAGCAGGGTTAGATATTTCACATTAACTAGGATCCACTTCATATAATTAATAGATTATGTTCAGTATGTGTCATTTTTGTACTTTATTCTATTCTTTTCCCTGCATGAATACATTGTTTTGCCATGCCAAAGAAAGACACTCATAATTCTGAAAAATTAACCCACAACTTGGATTAATTACTTTTAAGAAATCTTAGTTTTTATCCCACTGAAATTTAGCTCACTATTCTTGGATACAGTATATTACAGCTTGAGTTGCAAGTGAAAGCATATGCAATATTTCTCCACTGATCCTGCAACATGGGATTGTTTTTTCCTTCAGCTGCTAGTTGACATTAGCATATATTATAATCCTCGAGAAGGAAGAAGCACAGTTGAGGTGAGTTTTAGTTAATTGTCAGTGTCTATCCAGAAAGATCTTAAGATTGGTGTAGATTAGTATCGCATTGCTTCGTTAAGTAGGAAAAGTCAGTTCCAATGTTGAATTTGGTTGGGCAGGCAGGTGACTCTTGTTGTGATACACCTTCAAAAGGAAAGACAGCTTCTACAAAATTTACAAGAATCAGCAGCAATGGGACTCACAGTATTGTCTTGTGTGAGCCAGTTACTGGACGGACTCATCAAGTAAGGATGTCCAGAAGCTATGTGAAATGAGACTGTTTAGCATATGGAAAGAATAGGAAATCTCTTCAGTTTCTTAAAGGAGGCTGCGTGCTTGCATGGATGCATGTTTTGCTATTCATAGTTTTTGCATCATGTGATAGCTTTTTGCTCAGCCTGGTCCTTTTTGGGCAGCTTTGGGTTATAATGAGCTTCTCCACATTTCTAATATATAGAACTTCTTGTCCACTTGTTTATGTGGAGAATTTAGGACAATCAGACTAAGCATTTCTTTTCTTTTTCTGATCTCTAGCTGTAACATTTTCTTTTTTGAGCTATGTCCATATTATTAGGCTTATGTGCCATCCATCATTTTTTTATTTCAGCCGAACAGTTATAGGTCTTCATTGGAATAATAGATATAAGGGGCTTTTGGTTTTAACTGTTCTTCATTGTTTAATGCTCTCCCTCCCTGCTCTGTTCACTTTGCTGTGGTGTAGATAAGAGTTCACTTGCAGTATACAGGACATCCAATTGCCAACGACATGCTTTACCTGTCTGAATATGTTGATAGTCGCTCAGATGTAGGAATGAGTGCCAATAGAGCTGCTGGGAAGTCATTGATTCCAGAAACTAAAAATACATATGTTGATGATTGTGAAGAGAATTGCAGCAAAAATTTCAGCATTGATCCCATGTGCACACATTGTCCAAATTTGGCTCCAACAGGGTAACGACAATTAGCTTCTCTTTTCTAGTCTAATGGCTGTTTTATTCTCTGAATTTGTGATTTTCTAGTTTGATCCTCGAACTGAATGGATTGGGCTCTTAAATTTTTTTAGCTTATCGATCTGGAGGACTGGCAGGTTTTCTTTGGCTGAATTGGACCCATATTGGTAGAGATCATCCACTGCAGTAGGCATTTTACAGTTTGTTAACAAAAATATAAAATGATAAAAAAGAGTAGAAAGAGATACGTGTGTAATTCGATCTGCTAGTTTCCCTCGTGTCAGCAAAAGTTAAAACATAAACTCAGAAAAAACATGACAAGTTTGAGGGGCTAATTCCCTAAATAACCCTAAACTTTAGGTCTAGTCCTAATTCTGCCCCAAGCTTTTTTTTGTCTCAGAAAAAACCTCAAACTTTGGGTCTAGTTCTGAATCTACCCAAAACTTCTTTTTTTGTCTTAGAAAAAATCCCAAACTTTAGTTTTATTCCTAAATCTGCCATTAACTTTTCTTTTGTCTTAGAAAAAACCCCAAACTTTAGGTCCAATCCTAAATCTACCCCATTTTTTTTTTTTGGGTCGAAGAGAAAATCAACAATTTTAACTATAGTTTTTACCAAAAAAAAACAATTTTAACTATAGTCCTAAATTTGTTCCATTAGCCCTCTATCCAAAAGTTGCGGTTATTCATCCCTCATTTTTATATCCTAGAATGGTTTTGTTTTGAAGATAATTGTCCATGTCGCCTTGTCGATGTGTACTTATTATCAATGTGGAAATGCCATATTAAGTTGGGATTGGATCACAGGGTAGATTTGAGAAAAGATTAAAAGTTGGTGATTTTTTTTTTTTTTTTAGACAAAATAAAATTTATGGCAAATTTGGAATTGGACCTAAAGTCTAGGGTTTTTTCTAAGACAAAAGAAAAGTTTAGGGCAAATTTGGGACTAGACCTAAAATTTGGGTTTTTTTTTTCTGAAACAAAAAAGAAGAAGTTAGGGGCAAATTTGTGATTGGACCTAAAGATTGGGATTTTTTAGGGAATTGGCCTCAAGTTTGGGGCCCAAAATGATGGTTCCTATTCATTTGATGGTGCAAGGTAAGATTCTTGTTATAGACAGCTATGCATAAACTCGAGGTTTTTTGAATTCCCCCGCCTCCAAATAAAAGAAAAAATCTTTGGGTTAAAAGCCTTCAGGATTTGGTCTTCCTCTTTCGCGTATGTCATTATTGTAAACGATCCATCTGATTCTAAAGGGGATTTGCTTGTGTACCAAAGACAAAGATTTATATAGCATCTCTTAGTCCTTCCCATATTTTGACACTTTTTTGTTGTTTCTCTTCTGTTATCAATTCTTGAATGTCAGATATGAGGAGCATGAAGAGGGGTTATGGCTACATTGCATAAGATACTCTGGACCTGGATGGAAATATGAGTGCCCATTTCCAGGTTGGGCATTTTTGAGTTAAAGGAGAAGCCCGTGAGACAGGGCTTCTTTTTGTCGTTTCTCTTTCTAAAGGGTGATAAAGTGCTAATACCACCATGAAAAAGGGTGGTTCTCCATTCGATTGATTCCAATGCATATTATGCATTTGTGATTGCTGAATGGGGAAACATGTGTTGACACTTCAATTAATGTGACTTAATCTTGATGTAGTATATGTTTCCAGTGTTCTGAATGAAGGTCTCTCTGGTTGCAACGAGTTTCACCTTCGTAAAATTATGTGAAAGGTGGAATTAAGGTCTGGGGGCTTATTTCCAGATGCTTGCCACTTTTCATTTAGTTCTAAGCTGCACTTGTTCGTATCATTGCCAAAGCCTGGCTTTATTTTTGATGACTACAAGTCTGTGGCAACAAACATACTGTGCGTTTAGCCAGGCTAGTCCTGTTTAGTAGACTAGACAAGGCATTGGAGTTCATTTATATATGATTTTTACGAGATGTGATGCTTTTTCCCCCCTTATGAAGCAGCTGCGCCTCTGGGCACGAATTTTTGTGATCTAGAACATTGCATGTGAGACACCTCCTGTCGTCTGTCTATCCAGCTGAGCTACTACTCTTGTCTCGAAACTGCAATCCTCACATATCTCTCCGCGGTATCAGAGGTGCTGTGGCTTAAACTGACATTCTTTTGGATGTCCTCTGGACGTTGTCTTACTACATGGGTCTCCTTCATGCCTTTCTTCTTGCTAGCGTTTAATATGGAGAATAATCTTGGCCCACTTAATTTATGAAACTAAGATCGCATGTTTTTTTTTATTGCTTTAGTGATCTCCAACATAGACCCAAAAAAGTTGCAGAATATGCTTTCGAGTTAATGATCCTGTTGAATCTGAGCACTGATTGTTTGTGAAGTAGGAAGATAGAGATCGTCACTCGCCCATTTTGCCAATGAGATTTTGGTGAAATGACGGCATGCGGCCATATTTGAGGTACAATCGAAACTCAAATCGCAGGAACACATAAAAAGTCGTCATGGAATGGACTGATGGGGTTTCTTTCTACTGTAGCGCCAGAGATTAAAAAAACATCATGTACGCCCTCCTGGGTGTTAAACATCAGGCGCAATGCGCGGTACTAATGTAATTTATCTGCTTGATATCAGCTAATAAATTGACTGGTAAGTACAAATAGGTGATACATGCAGACCTGGATTCCTGTAGGGGGTGGGGCAAGAGAGCAGATAATTGACTAAACAACATAAGTATACTTCTATCGTAAAATTAGGAATGGTGCTACCCAGGATATTGCACCGGTAAAGCTTTTGTGCATGAGACGCGATTCATGCCTTGATTGCTTTGGAAGGCATCTCGACGATTTGGTTATCTTCGCCAACACTATCTTTCAGGACGTCCTTCAACTGTGCAGCTAACACCGGGTTGAGATCTTGACACACGACTGCGCTCAGCTTCACGACGTCAATGATCTCTTCCCTTAATTCCTGCAGCTGCAAATTAGGCTCCACCACCAGTTTCTTTTCGTTCTTCCTGTATATTGCATAAAGCACCATCTGAACCCCTCCCAATACAAATCCCAACACGTTCGGGACCTGTGTCATGTATAGATACATTAAGCCGATACAAAGCGAGACTTGTTGGAATGAAATAAGGATTTTGGGGGTCTACAGGTTTCCACTTACAGCAATGAAGTAGTCTTTACGGAGAAAGCCATAGAAGAACCACACGATTGCACCGAGCGTGAGGAAGAACGATAGTGTTATTGGCATGAACTCCACGCTCCTGGTTTTTATGACTTTTCTCTGCCCATCCATATATTCTCATTCTATTTCAGTAACCAACTTAGGGAATGAAGTCAATAATAGTAGCAAGTGCTAAACAGAAGGGAAATGGAACAAAATCGATCGTTCATTAAACTATAACAAAATTATTGCGTCTGGATTCAAACTGATAAATTAAGTCTGTCACCGTTTGCTAATATTAAAAAGATGTATATCGCTGCTATGGCTCCACTAAAAATTTCTGCCTAGTGATGGAATTAGCGTATGGATATGTATGTCAATGCGTGTGAACTGTCTATATATGTGCATGCCTTCAAATTTCATCAGATTTAACTAATTTCTCACCCACCAGGATGCAAAGTGGAGCGGCAAATACGCCTATAGAGAATGCCATGGAAATCCACCCAATAATCCGTGCTCGATTTGCCCCTTTTGATAGGAAGAAAGTGGTGGAGAGGACCGCACCATACCCCAATACGTTCATGCTCAGGAAAAGCTTCAAGGTCAACATCTACAGAATTACAGTTTATTCAGTTAAGCATAAAAAGAATACCAACTCGTTCATTCGCTTAATTAACAAGAAGGCATACCCTATCATTCTTTGAGGCATAGACGAGGTAAGTAGCCATGTAAGCAGCCTCGATGACACAGCCGATTCCATTGATGGTGATGAGGAGAGGATCCTTCTTAACTAGTCCGTAGTACAGCAGAAGCATTGCACTCAAAAGCGACACCATGTATGGAATTGACTGAAACCCTTGCGTCGATTTTCTCTTGTAAATTCCATAGAAAGTGGGCCTGCCACACGCACCATCAGACCAAGTAGCTTAGTATTATTTTTACACTCAGTTTTTGTGCTGTAAGAGAACAAAAGCAGATAATATAACTTACAGAGGAGCAAGAAAGGTTATGAAGGAAACGATGTTGCCTGCAAAACAATTAAAAGAAGTCAAAAGTGTTCTTCTTTCAGGGTAAGCTGTTGGACTCGTGCTCAAAGTTCTTGTTTCTTTAACCAAAGCAAAGGGAAACAATTCCAAGGATTTATGGAATGTCATTGGTGACTTGTCGTAACTTGGCTGGTACGGTGGCCCTCATTCCCTTAAGGCATTTTTATTCTACTCACATGTTCGAGACCGACAGTCCCTTGTCAAACTTGTGGACGAAAGAGTGAAGGAAGAAAACTTTGGCTTGTTAGCCGGCTCGATAATCACTTAAAAGATTGAGGAGTGCATGCTACCATAATCAGTAGTGCACAGTTTAAAAGTAGCTTTTGGAAAGATTGACGATGCAGATCAAGGGGTAGTAGGAGAGCGAGTACCCACCCAAAGGCCGAAAGCAAAAGCTGCTGTGGGTACGTGGTGCGTGGCCATCTCTCTCAAGGACGCACGTACGAAATGCTTGCCTTGTGTATTATGCCTAATGAATTACTTCACACACACTTCCCTGATCACGCTCCCCACTTTCTGTAGATGCTCTATCTCATAATGGGTGTAATCTTAAATGAGGCTTCTTGAGAATGGAGAGGAGAGGCGGAGGGAGAAGGGTATATATAGCCGAATTCCGTCAACTTGCATGGGGAATAGTCGAGTGGTACGGTACAAGGTTGAGACAGAATGAATGGGATGACCCCTTTCCAGTTGTTCCCACTCACAGACTGATCCAACTTTCTTTTTGCCCAAGTTAACATGATACAAACACCTTTCTCCCCCTACTTCTGCATTTGGCCGCATTTAACCAAATTTAGATCGCACCTACGGAAGAGCAAAGCACCCTCTCTCTCTCTCTCTCCCCCCCACCCTGCACTACCAAGTCCAAGTACAAAGCGCAAATCCTCCCACTCGGGCCCCACCACCCCTTCTTTCTGATGTGTCGTCCACCAACTGGTCTTTGAGGCTTACAACTCATGTTTTAGTCCCACGGATGACTTCCCTTTCCCTCCTCCTTCCGCTCCTTTGCGTTGCTCCTTTCTTTCTCCCCCATCTTGCTACTAATGTCCTAACCACCCCAAGTTCTCTCTCTCTCTCTCACCAGATATCTCGAATCAGCCCTTTCAGTATTATGCTGTAGGCCAAATCTCAAACATTACTCGTAACGAAAGTGTGACGAATCGAAGGACTTGACAAGAAATGAAGAAGGATTTTTTGTATTCCTTATTGCTTGATATTGATACATTCTTTACATATATTTATAGTACAATGGATGAACAATGAAAAAGGAATAACGAAAGATACAACATCAATTCAAATCGTCTATTGATTTAATCAATCAATGCATCTTAATTGATCGACCCAAATTCTAAATTGCATATTCGATATCAAATGATATCTCCAACACTCCCCTCAAGCCGGTGGCTTATATATGTCTAAGACGCCTAACTTGTTTAAGAGATATGTGTTGTCTATGACATAAGGGCTTAGTCAAAATATCTACAAGCTGTTCTATGGTATCGATTCCTTTTGTCTTGATAGTCCCATCTTGGATCTTGTCTCGAGTGAAGTGGCAGTTAACTTCTATATACTTTGTCCTTTCATGAACTATAGGGTTTTTTGCAAATTTGAGTGCTGCATCATTATTACAAAATAATCCAGTTGAACCCTTAATTTGTACGCCCAAGTCCAGAAGCAAGCCTCGCATCCAAACTACTTCGCAAACCATCTTGGCCATGTCTTGATATTCGGCTTCAGCCGATGACAATGATACAATCGTTTGCTTCTTCATTATCCATGAAAGTCGTGACTTTCCAAATTTGATACAAAACCCAGTAATACTTCTTCCGGTCATAGGACAAGTAGCATAGTTTGTGCCACAGTAGGCTATCATCTCCATGTTGCATTCTTGGGAAAGAAGAATCCCAAGTCCTACACATTTCTTTAAATACTTCACAACTTTTAGTGCTATATCCATATGAGAATGTTTTGATTTATACATAAACTGACTGAGTGTCTGCACTACATAACATATATCAAGCCTTGTCATAGGAAAGTTGATAAGCTTCCCAACAAGTCTTTGGTAACTAGATGGATCATTGAGTAATGGTTCATTACTTTGATATGATGTTCTCGCATCATAATTGACTATGGTTAATATGGTATTTTGCTCGATAGAGATAGCTTATGGTTTACATCCTAATAGACTTGTCTCTAATATAATTTCTAGGATAAATTTTTGTTGGCTAAGAGAGATTCCAAGTTTTGATCGGGCAATCTCAATACTAAGAAAATATTTAGCAGGTTTCCATATCTTTAATATGAAATGTAGAATGCATGTATTCTTTGAGATTTTCAATAGCAAATTCATCACTTCCAATAATCAATATGTCATCGGCATATATCATTAGATAGATAGATGACGCACATTTTGTCCATGTGAAGAGTGCGTAATCATGTATGGACTATATAAAACTAGCAGCTATGAGTGCAATAGTGAACTTCACGTACCACTATTGTGAAGCCTATTTGAGACCATAAAGGGATTTGCAAAGACGACATACTTTAGACTCCCCCTTGTCTCCATAAACCCTGTGGAAGATCCATGTTGATTTCTTCTTATAGATTGCCATGTAAGAAAACATTAGGGACATTCATTTGTTGTAATTGCCAATCACAAAAAGCAGCAATAGATAGCAAAGAATGGACCATGACTTCTTTCACCATTGGAGAGAAATTCTTAAGGTAATCGAAGCCCTCTCGTTGTGTAAGACCCTTGGCCACCAACCGAGCCTTATAGCATTCAATGAATCCATCTGCCTTGTATGTGATTTTGTACACCCATTTACAACCATTTGGTTTGTGATGAGGAGGTAGGGGCATGATATCCTAAGTCTAGTTTTCCATTAATGCATGCAATTCTTCTTCCATAGCTTTTTGCCATCGTGAATTGCTAATTGCCTCATTGTAAGAGGATGGTTCTCGTTCCTCAAAAAGATGACTAATGCAACACATATGCTTTGATTATAGCTGACCAAATGAAACATAGGAGGGGAATAGGTAGTGAGTCCCTAACGATGTGGAGGTAGTGCAGATATAGTTTTTAGTCCATGTGGGGGGACAAGTGACACGGCATAAATGTCGAGGTTGGACTTCTTGTATGGGCACACAAGATATAGGCTCATCAGCAATTTCTTCTAATAGCACCTAAATCAATTATCCATGCATCATGGGCAATAGAGTTCATCAAACAATACGAAGTACTTGAGAAACTCCTGAATTTTTCAGAAATATCTAGTTGTCTTAGAGCCTTCATGATTTGCTGATATTGATCATCAGTGATTGTTTGATTGCCTTTGTCAATATGTTGCCCCATAACCTGATGACCTGAATAATTCTTTTCTTTCTTTCCTTTCTCTCTGGGCTTCCCATACAATTTCCAGCATGTATTTATCGTATGATGTGGACACTTACAATAGTCACATTCCTTTTCCTTTTGGCTCATTTCCTCTTTGAGATGACTTGCGAAAGTTGAACCACTCGATCAGGCAAGGATTGGCGCTAATGTGGCTTCATAGGAGGCATCGGATCCAGGCGTGGGCGCAGACAATCGCGAGCCATTTGATCGCCCCTTTGAATCGTAGTCGTCCATTCCTTTAATCGACTTTTCACCGCCTTCAGCTAACCTTAGTGTCGTGAAGGGTTTCCGCAGCTTGGCATTCTCTCTACCGATGACCCCTCCTTGTTGATGCTTTGCCTGAATTGCAAGGATAACAGTTTCTCCGATCTTGACATACTCTGACGAAGTAAGGCGCTGACTCTCCTCTTGGACAGCTAGTTGGAAGATCCACCCAAGGGATGGCACTGGTTCTCTAGCTAAAATCTGGAAGCGAAATGGAAGGTAAGTCTCGTTCAAAATTAACAGAAAACGAGTCACCTTTTCCCTCTCTCGTATGGCTCGGTAATGTTGCAAAGTGGCTTCCGGCCCTTTGAGCTTTTCTTTAGTGGCTTCTAACTCGTTCTAGAATGCCGAAAGCTTGTTAAAGCAAAGCCTCACACTCATATTTCCTTGCTTTAACTCGGTTAATGCCCGCCCGCATGAGAGAAAATTTTTTGCACGATCCAATTTGCCATACGTTTCTTTGATGTCTTCACACATGCTTTTTTAATCCTCCATCGTGGGAAGTTTGGCCACGACTTCTAGGGAAATGCAATTTCCGATCCATGTCCGGACAAGTTGATTACATTTCTTCCAAAGTCACACTAGGCGCTCATCAGAGGGGATAGGGACAGTTCCATCAAGGAAATCGTCCTTGTCCTTTGTCACCAAAGCTCGCCGGAATTCTGAGACCACCGCGAGTAGTTTTCGGGGCCGGTAAGCTGCAGGGTAATGAGATAGAGCTTTGTTCCATCAGCAGTGGACATATACGGTGCGTCGCTAGGCTTCGGGCGACCACTGGTGGCTGGAAGCAAAAACGGCATAAAACCGTGTCGAGGAATCGGGTAGGGATTCATACTGGGCATCCCTGGTTCGGGTGCTTGACCCGCATACTAAATTCCAGGGCCAGGGTCTGGGCTTGCCCCAAAGTTGGCTAGTGGGCTCCCTTTGGCCTGACTGTGTTCTCCGTGACCTTGAAAACTAGGGAGAATTGCCAAAAAGTCCTAAATCTATCGGGTTATGCTTTTCCGCCCTAAACCTTTTTTTTTGGATTCAATCCTAAACCTTTTGCAATTGTGCCAATTTAGTCCATTCGGCCAAATTTGGCCAGGCCGGAGCCGATGTGAACGCCGGCGGTGCCGCCGACAATATTTTAATAATATTTTCATTATTTTTCGATTTTTTATTATTTTTTTAAATTTTTATTATTTTTTAAATTTTTATGTTTTTTTTTTTTTTTTTCTTTTTTTCTCTTGCCCCTCCTCCCCCCCACAGGCGGCGGTAGTGGCCGGCCAGCTCCGACGAGGCTGCCAGCCACTGCGCGATGGCCGTGAAGCCCTTGTCGGCGGCCAGTGAGGGTCGTGGCCCCCGTCAGACCGGCCACCCTCGCTGGCGGCCTCGCCCTGGTCTATGCGAGGCCGTTGGCGAGGGTTGTGGCCCCCGGTGGCCTCGCCCAAACCAGGGTGAGGCCTGGGGGCGCGGCGAGGCGGGCGAGGGCGAAGTCGCCTAGCCTAGGTCTGGGCGAGGCCGTCGGGGCCGCGACCCTTACCGCGGCCTCACATAGACCAAGGCGAGGCCGCCAGTGAGGGTGGCCGGTTTGACGGGGGCCGCGACCCTCGTTGGCCGCCGGCGAGGGCTGCGACCCTCACGCAATGGCCGGCAAGCCTCGTCGGAGCTGGGCTGGCCACTACCGTTCGGGGGAGGGGCAAGAGAAAAAAAAAAAAAAAAAAAGAAAACAGAAAAATTTAAAAATTTTAAAAAAATAATACAAAATAATAAAAAATTCAGAAAATAATAAAAATTCAAAAATAATAAAATATTATTAAAATATTGTCGTCGGTGCCAGGCGTCCACGTTAGCTTCGGCCGGCCAAATTTGGCTGGATGGACTAAATTAAGGCACAATCGCAAAAGGTTTATGATTGAATCGGTAAAAAAAAAGGTTTAGACTAAATCGATACAATCTCATAGGTTTAGGATTTTTTCAGCAATTCTCCATCGAAAACTCTGGGCTTGATTTGGACTTTAAAAATTATACCAGAATGGATTAAATGGGCCCTGCACAGGGAGCCACTGGATGAGTTGGCCCAAATTGAGTTCGCTTGAGTTGATTGGATTGGAACAGCATCCTGCTGGATCTGTTCGTTGGGGTGTTGATTTTGTCTCACTTTACTCGGATCCTCATGCGTTGATTCCACCGAAGGAGGTGTATCATCTAGATTTTCTTCTGGAATTGGATCTTCAGATCCGAAAGAGTTCTTCGGCATGGTATCAATAAGAAGTTACTTTCTGGTATTGAATTGCACAGAAAGATGATTCCTATACCGGATGCTAACTTGTTTTGCAGAATAGTTTTTTGGCAACAACAAGGTCAGAAAAAACCAGAAGGCAATCGAGGAAAGGAATTTGCGAAAGCTAAACCAGGATTGGAAGCTCTAATACCATGACACGAATTGAGAATTGGATGCTCTGATCGCATGACACGAATTGAAGGACTTGACAAGGAATGAAGAACGATTTTTTGTATTCCTTACTGCTTGATGTTGATACAGTCTTTACATGTATTCATAGTACAATGTATGAATAATGAAAAAGGAATAATGAAAAATACAATATCAATTCAAATCGTCAATTGATTTAATCAATCGATGCAGATTCTAATGGATAATCTAAAATCCTAGATTGCATATTCGATATCAAACCATATTTTCAACAAAGTGTGACCACATCATATAAAATGTCTAGAAACCAATCCTAGAGAGGTTACAACGATACATATGGGGCTAGCTATTGAAATCAGCCAAGTGTCGCAAGATTGTGATTATTTTAACAAGTGAGGTCCATGCTAAAGAGGTACCTCTTGGTATCAAGATTTGAGTTCCACCTTGATTGGAAGAAGAGATCTCTTGCCAGGTATTCCTTAATCTTTGAACTAAACTAAACAGAATAGGAAGCATCTCTCGATTTTTTTTTTTTGGGGAGAAATAGGCACACCGCAACCGCTAGAGAATACGCATAGGCCTTTTGAAGTAATTATTTAATTTAAGTGAACCCTAGATCTTTATCTACTGGCAATGCCGGGAACTTTAAAAGCCTTGTTAACCGTTACAATGTTTATTCATTGATTTGGAAGCATCACATTGAACACCTAAACAAGGTGAAAATTATTAAAAAAAGTTTCAAACCTATTGCACGTATATCAATTTAGTCCTAGACCTTTCAATTTTGGTCAATTTCATCCTAAACCTTTCAATAATTTGCCAATTAAGTCCTAAACTTTTTAATTATGCTAATTTGTTCCTTAACATTTTAGAGGATTTGTCAATTTAGTGTTAAAAGTTTTCAATGAATTACCAATGCAGTATTTTTGGATAATTTTGGCTGGAAATCGCTAATGTGGCAATTCAATCAATATCGACCATCCTACATAACGTGGTCGGCGCTGACGTGGATAAATTTTTCATTCTTTTCTTTTCTTTTTTTTTCTTGTTTCTTCCCATGGTCGGTGAGGTCACTAATTGAGAGTTGGCAACCTCCATTGACCATTGGAAGAGGGCCGCAAAGCCCTTGTCGGATTTGGCGACAACTTGTGATTTCCTCATTGGGGCCTACAAGGGCCATGGCTTCCTCATTGGCCACAGCAAAGAATTATGAGCCCTCGGTCTCGAACCTCGGCCAATGTTCGATAGCCTTGCGGCCTTGCAAAAAAAAAAAAAAAAAAAAAAATTAATAAAAATGTTTGAAAAAATAAAAAAAATAATTCATGTTAGTACCAAACATGTCATTTAAGATAATTAGTATTGACTAAATCTCCATGTCATCGATTTTTTACTAAACTTAGACATAATTATTATATTGACAATTTGTTAAAATGTTTATGACTAAATTGACTTAATTTAAAGGCTTAGGACTGAATTAGTATAAATACAATAGATTTATGACTTTTTTTAAATAATTTTCTCCTTAAACAAGTGAGCTCTACATGTTAAAATGAATGGCTCCTCAAATTACCAAGAAAAAAGTTTAGTATATTTAGCATCTCTTTGGGAAAGTTCAAAAAAACTGCCCTAAGTTTTCTCATTTTCTCAAATAAAGGCATGAAGTGGATTTTGTTTTAAATAAAGGCTTGAAATAGCCTTAGTTGTTTCAAATGAGGGCCTAAAGTGATCATGATTGTTTTAAATAAGGGCATTGTTGATCGCCGGTTGCTGGCCGGCTAAATTTTCCGATCGGTCAAGTGTATTTTCTTTGAATCTTCTTATTTTTTCTTTCCTTTTTCTTCTCTTTTTTCTAGTTCTTCTTCTTCCTCGCCGCCGGTGGCCGACCGGCCACCGGTGACACCCACAAACAGTTGGGCGAGGGTCGCCCTCGCCTAATCTAGTGAGGGCCACCCTCACTGGCCATAGGTGAGGGGTGGCTTTGCCTGGGGATGCCGCCCCTCGCGGCCAACCGCGAGGGCCCGACGACCCTTGTCAGCCACTGGTGAGGGTCGGCCTCGCCTGCACCTAGGCAGGCAAGGTGAGGAGGCGCAGGTGAGGCTGACCCTCGCTAGGGCCGGCGAGGCCGACTTTTGCCAGATCTGGCGAGGGGGGCCTTGCCCGCGGTTGGTGAGGGCTTGCAGGCCTCGCGGTTGGCCGCAAGGGGCGACCTCCCCAACCAAAGCCGCCCCTTGCCCAGGCGTCAGTAGGTGTCGCAGGTGGCCAGCCGGCCACCAGCGAAGAGGAAGAAGAACCATAAAAAAGAGAAAAAAAAAAAAAAAAGAAAAGAAAATGATAAATGAAAAAAATACCATTGATCACCGCAAAGTTATACCTTTACTTAAAATAAACATAACCACTTCATGCCTTTATTTAAAACAATGTTCACTTCGGGCCATTATTTGAAAAAATGTGGGCACTACGGGCTCTTTTTTGAAATTTTCCCTTTCTCTTTGCTTGTACATGAAAATTAATGTTGGCACCGAGTATATTTCTCTATTTAAGTATCCAAGTAAATAAGTTTAAAGTCTATTATGTTGAGGAATATAAGAAAAATTTATGTAATGTAAGAGATAACATGCATAGTTCTTATGAGTATGGAAAATCTCTAAGGTGAAATCAAAGCTGAGTTTTAAACATTTCATGCCAATATTTGGCTCTATATGGGACCTATCTAACTACCGCAAAGTATATGGCTAACTGGACTGAAAATCAAAATTGAACACCTATTTGTTTATAAATGATCATCACATGGACGCGACTAGTGAGCCTAGACAACTCAACTTCTATGGGGCACTAATAAAGAGCTAGGTAGTACCTAGATGTTAGGCCCATCAATTGAATGGGTCGGGTTGGATTTGGGTCATATCGAATATAATCTTGCTCAATTGACCCATTTAGTCCTTATTGACTCAATTTTACACGACACAATTTTAGCAATTCAATATGGTTTGATTTGATCCAACCTACACCCAACTCAAGCCCAATCCAACTCGGCTTCAATTGTTAACAATTTTTCTCCTTAAATTGTTGCCTCTAAAGAATGGATGACTCCATGGACCACGAGGGAGCTTCAGTGCTCGAGTAAAATTAATAAATTTAAGAAAGATCTGCAAATAATATTAATAAATTTAAATTCAATTTCTGAAAATTTTAAATAGTCGAAAATTGAAGAAATTTCAGTCAAAATCTTCTGATGGCCATCTTCCTTTCTCGAATGACGTCAAACGGATCCCTATTTCACTCTTCTTATTGAAATGGGTTAAAAAATTGGGTTTGCTAGCAGAAAATTATTCAAAAAAATTTTAAATCTATTCCAATTTTACCAATTTGGTTAAATCTTTTAATTTTGTCAAAATGAATCATTAATCTTTCACTTTTGCTTATTGAGTCTATTCAGCTAATTTTGATAGGAAATCATGTGGATGTCAAGCGTCTTACATTTTGTAGCCGGTGCTGATGTTGGCAATTTTTAACGATATTTTAACAACTTTTGAATTTTTTTAGTTATTTTATTTTTATTTCCTTCTCATTTCCTTCTCTTTTTTTTCTTTTCTTTTCTCTTCTTTTCTTTTTCACCTTTTTCCCTCCCCCGCCATCGGGTGATCTCAATGGCTACCCTTGGGCAAGGAGTGCCTTGGCCTGAGTTGGCAAGGGCGACCCTCGCCATGGAGGGCTACCCTCTCTTAGGCAAGCAATGGCCACCTCCCTAGATCGAGCAAGGGTTTCCCTCGCCCACCTAGGTGAGGGCGGCCCTTGCCAGCCCAGGCTTGAGTGGCCTTTGCCCAAGGCCAGCAAGGGTGGCTTCCTTAAAGCTAGCAACCTTTGCCGACCATCGATGAGGTCCGACAGTAGTCGACAAAGGGAGAAGGAAAGAAAAGAAGAGGAAAGGAAAAAAAGAAAGAAGGAAAAGAAAAGAAAAGAAAAAATTAAAAAAAATTAAAAAATAGAATATTATTAAAAATTATCCACGTCAACATCGGCCTTTTTATGTGGTACAGCCGGCATTCATGTGAACAACTTTTGGCTAAAATTGATCAGATGGACTCAATTGGCAAAAAATGAAAATATTTAGAACTCAATTAGTAAAATTGAAAGATTTAGGATTGAATTGGCAAACATGGAATGAGTTTAGAAAACACTAGGGTTTGCCCTGGTGGCCACCATTCTTCATGGGAAAGAAGAGGTAGAAGGTTCGAATCCCACATTTTCAAGGGAGTTGGGGTGAGGACAATTTAGTTTCAACTATAGATTTCGATTCTCATGCTTTGCAACGAGGCTATAGCAACAAGTCTAGATAGAGTAAGAGTTAGAGTAGGAGTATGGTTAAATCGATAAAAAAAAAAAATTTATAGATAATTAAGCAAAGTAACCACCTGACTTACCAATAATGAGTTAAAAAGTAAGTCTACAACCCAAATTGCCACTTCTACTAAATAGAGGCAATTATTATCATATTAGTATCTTGTTTTCCGTGTGAAATCTTGGTAATCTTATTCTTCAATTTCATATGTTCTTTCCGATTATTTCTATTCCAATTTGGATATGAAAGAGGATATAAGCAACGACAATCGTTTTTTCATGGAATTTATTTCGATGCTATATACGTGCCCCTGCTTAACGGAGGCTTTTGAGTTAGTTCCTTCAAGGTACCAACAGACCCCAGAACCTCAAATTCGATTCTCATACTTCGCTATTATAAGTAGTAGCGATTTATATGCTCGAGGCTTTTATCATCCTATTGACCTTCTAGAGCGGGAGTGTTGAGTACAAAGTTATAAGAATCTCTTAACTCACCATGGCAAAACAAAATCTCTAGCGCAGGTGGGTTTCTGCATTCCCTTTCACCCATATTGTAGCGAGTTTGTTCGCATCATCAATCTCTCACCATTTAAGTTTTTAGAACATGTGCAAGTACGCATCGCTAGTTGTGTACGACTGAACAAATCACATCCAGCTGAGGTAATTTTGTTTTCTGCCGCCTAATCGAAGTTGAGTAAAATCAAACACCACGCTAGATAGCTAGCGGTAAAAGGGTGATCATCCTCGGCCTCAAATCCTAGGTTCTTGATGGACTAAAAACAAAACATCCTGTAACAATTTTGATTTCCTCATGATAATGACCACATGGGGTAATTATGCTGGTAACCGTTCCCCACCCATTCAATTATGAAAAATACCCATGCATGGACAACCCCTAGGGGTGACCATTGTCCTAATCAATTGGTCTCACACACAAAACCTCGAGTCCAAACCCAGCTCAACTCAAGCTTGAATGTTTCATCTGATCTTCAATTATCAGATCAAGTTGATTTATGGTTTTGCACATCAAGCACTACATCTAACTGCACTTAAGCTCAACAATATTCTGACGCTTCCACTACCATTAAGTTGAGTCGCAATGTTTAACAAATATCACAGATTTGCCTCGTATCAAACTCAATAAGACCGCCATGAATCTCTGACTGCTCAGACAAATTCGAAAGTAAATTTCAAACCAGTTTTCCAATCAATTGAGACAGGCATCACCTCCTTTCATTAAGGAGATTTCGAAGATGGCCACTCTATTAGGTCCAACTACTAAGATCTTGGATTACAAGCATCAACTGCCAGGGGAGATGTCCAATTACATTATCTAATGATGGCTTGGAGGCATTGTTATACACGAACACAAACACCCCCCCAGGGGGGGGAGAAGTTTGCAGTAACAAGGGATTTTATTTTATTTTTTGAAAGAGGGAAAGAAATACAAGGACGAAAGAACACAGGCGCATCTCAAAGGAGGGGGACTGCGAATGGGGTGGTGACAAAAAAACAGACGCTTCTAAAATACACGAGAATGGCTCGTCAAAACTTCACAAAATAGCATTCCTCAATTCCAAAAATGCTGATACTCTCAATAAACAATTGCTAAAATAACAGAGTTGCTATGACATTGTGGATTGTACTGCAATTTCTTCTTCCACGTCCATGATTCTACTGCATTGACTGAAAGCGTTTCATGATAATTATGCTCATATCCATGTAGCGCTGAGCACAGTTGGTGAGACAAGTTGATTCGCTAGAACTGAACTTGCTTCCAGGTGTCCCAGTAATGCATTTGTCCCAGCATGCATTAGTAAGCTTAGCCACCATCTCATTGACCATGGCCCTTTCCTTCTCTTGCTGCACATTACCAAACAAGATATCTAAAGTAAGATTTATAAATCATAAATTGGTCATGTTAATTATCATGGCATTTATTAGGCACACTGAATGAAGTTAATTTAACATTCCTAAGCATTGAAGAGTCTACGCATTGATGACTACATAGTTTTACACAGGTTAATAGAATGATCAGACCAACAATATTGCCCAAAGAAGATCACAACTTCGATCATGAGGAAGCTGATTTAATTACAATAGTCGATACGCAAAAACATAATAAAGGTTCATGCAATACATATATTTACATAACACATACGGCTGAGGAACTTCATGGTACCGGATGCCTTTCTCCAAAGGAGCAAAAAGTAGAGAAATGACCAGAAATGGGAGTTCACTAGATACGACAAATGGATAGAGTACAACAACTATGTACCAAAAATTAGCCAAAGCAGATTCTTCAGCAGGTCAAGATTCAATCAGGTGGATTTAGATAGAGGTTGAAACTTTTCTAATCGAGGTGGATGGTACAATTGATTCTTACCATCACTTGATTATAATTCAATTTTCTTGGCAACGTTCTAAACCAAACCAAAGGTTACAGACACGACCATCCTTGTGCTGTTCAGGGAGACATTTCAGTTAAATTCTCTTTACTAAACAAAGACCGACCCGTACATCATAAATTCGTGCAAATGGAAGCATACGAGATATAGGCCAAAGAGACAGCATTCGCATTACGATTCCAGCAACCATTCTTTTACAGTAGTGCACTTTGTCCCAAGACACCCCCTTACATTCCAAGAGTTGAGCTCAGACAAGGGAAATACGAAGCAACTGGAATTACGGCACAAAACCCTCAACATTTGCAAGTGCAGACTCCATGGCCGGAAACAAAATAAACAAAAAGCACACGACTTTCCAGATTACATTCATAGAAGAATAAGCGCACCGAAAAAGGGTTCCTGATTTCTTCGATACTATCAAATAATTAGGCAGCGATTCTGGTCGAACATCAAATTAAACAGCGCCAAGGAACAAAAGGGGAGAGACCCCGGTAGAGCGAGAGAAAGGGAAAGGGCTTACAGAGATAAGTCGTTGCAATTCAGCAGAATTGAGAGACGAAGTGTCCATGGAGTACGGTTGTTTACCGGAATGAAAGGGAGAGGAAATCGGTGGACGGAAATGGCTCCGTGAAGTAAAAACCCTAGAAAAGGAGGAGGGAGAAGACCGAAGGAGGGGTGAAGAAAGGGTTTAAGTAAGAGAGAGCGGAGGCAGCATCAAACTCTGGGCTGGGAAGCCCCAGAGTCATTGGATATGGGCCCAAAGCCCAATCCTAGAAGGGCCCATATCTTTCGAGTTAGATAGGATTAATCGGATCCTTTGGAAATCGACGAGTCTTGAGCTCCAAGCCGGATCCGCAATGGAGTCCTTATTTGCTTATATACCATCATACTCTTCCAATATTTCACTTTGGGCATGCACTTTCATACAACTTTAACAGTGAGAAACACAAGATTGATTCAATGTGCTGGGATGAGGAGGAGATCGTCTAGACGACAACCTGGGATTGGAAGTGGGTGGTCGTTGTTTGGTTGCCACATTTACCACCCAAATATAGGTGTAAGGCAACCCACGGACAGCCTGGTTCTGGTGATGAGTTGATCCTTTTACGCTGCTAAATTTAAACCAATCTAGAAAAACAAAAGGGATCGTTTCTTCCTCTGTCGGGGGTGTCATCTATGTTCGTTCTGCTTCCCCTTCACAAATCTCCCAGACCTCCTACAACTTCTCATTTATCCTCCTGCCACTGCTCCCTTAAAGAAGAACAGAAGAAGAACAGAACTGAAATGGGGTGTGGGAGTTCGAAAGTTGGGATCGATGATGGGGATAATTTGGCGCTTTTGGCAATCCGTCCCCTGCTTCGACATCAGATGCACAATAACATCAGGATCAGGAAACGACGGAGCAAACGGTCCTCCACCCTCTCCACAAAGCAGCTCCTTCCCAAGGGTAGCTTAGAATCCTCAGAGGGAACTACTTCCCCTGATTCTTCTCACACCACACTCATGATCATCGTCATGCGGTAGAAGACAAGAGGGTAGCTGAAGCCAATTTTCATGACAATGCTGCAAATGGAAATAGCGTCAACAATTCAAGCATATCATTAACAAGGAGTGAAGAAGACATGACAGAAGACAAGACGGTGGTGGAGGCAGTGACTGCAGCTATAGAGGAGGCCATCATGGTGGAGGCAGGAGGAAGAGCTGGAGGAGGATGATTACATCATTGAGGTACTTGAAGAAGAAAGACGAAGTCTCATCGGCTATGCAGAGCTTGATGCCTATCCTGGCTCTCCAAGTTTTCGGATTTACTGTATCTCATCCATATTGGAAGATGACATTGAACAATGTGAGTTTGCTGGATAAAAATATACATCTTATATGCTATGTATTGCGAAACAAGGGATAACGAAAGCATCCATTTTTTAGTTAACTGCACAGTTTTTGCGTTCTGACTGGTACATATCATTATTTTCATTAAACCCTGCTGATATCAAACTGTTTGCATTAGCATTAATTGTTTTTGCATGCATGCAGCAAAGGATGAAGAAATGGATAAGGACACAACATCTTGGGGCGATGAGGCTAATGCTAAGGAGACTTTGATCAACAGTATCAGCGAGGAGGTATATTATAGGGAAAACACTACCAGCTTCATCTCCCAAACTAAACTGATATAAATGATGAGTAAGAGGACTAATGTGTAGCAGAACGACAATTGCATAACTCTTGGTATTGTGGACATGATCAGGGCGGAGGCTTGAGCGGCAAGGGCAAGAGGACGAACAAGATGAAGAAGGTGGTGACCATAATAAGCAGGAAAAGGAGTCCGTCAGGGACAGGGAGGCAGCAGAGGAAAGTGATTGGGAAGAAAGCGGGGTCGAGAGTGATGAGTGTCAAGCAATTCTTATCATTGAACGTTAAATCCTGCTACATCCCTTGCTCCACCACACATGTCGATCATAGCGCTTGTCTCCTTCCCAATAATCCCAACACAACACCCCCACATTCTTCTTGATCTTCTTCTCGGTTTTGTCAGCCATACATTATTGTTTCCATAGGGAGGGAAACGCGTTGCAGTTGCACCTCCTTTAGAACCGCTTGCTCAAATTAACGTTTGCTGTCCATTATTAACCACGTAGATTCATGATCCGCCTGCATATATGGAGGTACCAGATAGAGCCACCCACCACCGAAAAAAGAAAAAGCCACAGCCAGCAGTCAAGCTCGTCCCAAGCCCAAGTGTCATCTCTAAGGACAGCAGAATTCCCATTGGCGAAAGGCCTTTTCACCGGTGTGTCTCTGTACAGTCCTACTTTTGCTATATGCCAAGAATTTACCAGGGAAAGAAAATGCCTCGACATGATTTTGTGATGTTTAGTAGTATATGGTTTACTGGGGGAGATCTCTAAGTCAGTGATGTAGACTTGATTTCTTTTCTGGATTGAAGGGTTACACTTATCAAACTATGACATAGTATCATTTGAATGTACTACTGCAGTTGGTTTTGAATTCTTCCTTTTCTTATGTTCCCCTAAATTCAAGGGATGAACTTGGATATCAAATTCATCTCCCTCGACCAGAGAACACCTTTGCTGATCGATAGTTGAGATGTGTTCTCCTATTTTTATTTTCCCTTTTCTTTTCGTTTCCTTTGGTTTTCTTTTTCACCAATTTTCTTCTCTCTTTTACCCTGCTCCTCTCCTCCTCACTCTGGAGATGGCGAAGTCCCTACACTACACGTCACCGCCACAAGCCCCCATCGACATGCCTTCAACCCCCGCCGACACCAACAACCTCATCTTTCCACCCTGGTCACAGGGTCCCTCTGCTGCATCTGTGCGTCTGTGTGGGGCTCCTGACATATTGGGAGGTTGCGAGCTCAAATCTGCCCACTAACCATGGATCGAGAGAGGGAAGAAGGTGAGAGCATGCTAAGGGACAACGTATTTGTAATAGTCTGCTCCAAACCATATTCTCAATTGGTAGGTGACATTTCACTCGTTGGATGAGATCCCTAAACGGAGAGAATCTTAATCCTAAAGTAAAAAACAGGCAATCAGAATACCCCAACTGATTAATGTGGGCAAAATTTTTTTGCCAAAAAATTACAACCGGCCAAAGATGGTATCATGTATTCCCGGGAAAATCCCATATTTTGAGGAAATAAATAGGGTAGTTTCAGAGAAGTAATTGAAAAGGGGTCACCGACTGCATGAAGAGAATGCCAAAGTTCAATTTGGAGCTATGTAATTACGTGTGATGCCCACGCAGGAGAGCCGTTCTACTCAAATAGTCGCCAAGTCGACAGAAGACGAAGTAAAAGCACTCACGTTCGGCCAATGGCAGTGTCATAGAAGTCAGCACGTCATTAAATAAATTGCGTATTCCCATTTTAGTCTTGTCATTTCACAAATAAAACCCAAACTGAAAGTTAGTTTTATCTAATCGCTTTATAGAAATGCGAAGTCGCGTGGTTATAATACAACTTTTATCGTAGCCAAGATCAAAAGTCCGATACCAACCTCTCTTTTTTTCCCTTAATTCCATCACATGTGCACCTAAATAATGAGGAACGGCACTTTTAAGTGAACTTCAACTCTAGTTTCAAAATACTAGGAGCTAGAAATATTACACAAACGCTGTGAATCGGGCATAACCAGAGCCTATATGATACCTAAAGCACGAGATTCGATCTTCACTATAGTTACATGAGAGATGCCCAAGTTTCCCTTGCTTGATTTCAGCAGGCCATTCTCGTCCAGCTCTTTCAACTTTGTAACGTTGGGGTCGAGAGTCAAAGTTGTTGAAAGAGATGACTTCAATGTCCCTTCACTTCCGAGAAGATGCCTCCTCAACCTTTTTCTATCCTATAAATGAGCCCGCTAGGATGCTCCCCGGGGCTTGCCATCCAAGCATCCATAACCAGCATGGCGAACCCAGAGATCAAAGTCAACGAGCAGAATTTAGCCGGGAAATCATCAGATGTGAGCTACGGAGCCCAGATTTGCTTAAGGATTTTGTCGATTGCAACTACACTGGCTGCGACTTCGGTGATGGTCACATGTCGGCAGTCCATCACAGTATTTGGCATCAGGATTGATGCCCGATATAGCTATTCTTCGGCTTTGAAGTAACCACTCCATTAATCGTGCTATAGCTAGTAGCATTCAGTGTAAGATAATACCTACTCTCTCATGTCCTAGACGGTTAAAGCTAACAAAGATCTTTCAACAGGTTCTTTGCATTTGCGAATACAATTGCGAGTGCTTTCTCCATGATGTCCCTGATCCTTCTTATTGTCTTCACTCATCCTCGAGGCCCGCAGAAACCTTCCAACTTCTTCTTCTTCTTGTTCCTCCACGACTTGGTATGTTTGGTTTGGATCCGCATTCATCAAGCTCTTTTGACGAACTCCAGTTTATTACGTTTTTGTGGACATGAGAGGAATATTTACATTTGCCAAAAAAAAAATCGATGACAGTGGATGATGTCACTAGTGCTGGCGGGATGTGCGGCTGCGACAGCAGTTGGATATGTTGGGAAGTATGGAAACAACCACACTGGTTGGATGCCGATATGCGACCACCTTGGGAAGTTCTGCAGCAAAGCCACAACTTCCATGGCGTTCGCTTATGTGTCGCTGCTCCTATTTATGTTGCTCACCATCCTCACCGCGCGGAACATCCAGCAACACTCAGCCATAGCCCTTACTAATTAACATTCACTTGTTAGTCCGTGCTACTGCTCAGGGATGATAATAGTTCCTGTCATCCGTTAAGTTTAATAAGCCAACTTTTTTAAAGCGCCTTCTTTCTTTGGTGTTAACCAGCATATATTTGATTGCTACTTTTTCCTCCATTTCCTCATGTTGCCGTTACATTGTGAGATTTCACATGTTGTAATAGCTACACCAGTAAACATATAACCTCCTCACAGAAGTTGGATTCTTAAATGGCGGGTCATCCCACTATAATTCTTCTTTTCTTTTTTTGGCCGAACCTTGCTATAATTCATAAAGTTAAATTCGATATCAGTCTTCCATGGCTCGAGACAAAAGACAAGATGATTGTGACTTATAAAGATACAACAACCATGCAATTCTCTGTATACAAGCCAAATCGCTCTAGCCAAAGAGAATTACCAAAAAAGTCATAAAATTAAACAAATTTTTTTGTCAATTCAGTAATAAACCTTTTAACGTAATTTAATCTATCTAGCCAGGTTGACATTGACATGGATGCCGACTAATATTGACGTAAACAATTTTTAATAATAATTTAATTTATTAATTTTTAATAATTTTGTATTCTCTTTCTCTTTCTCTTCTTCCTTTGTCAAGATCTAGGTGAGGCTTTGCAACTAGTGAGGCCATGGCGAGGCTAGCCTCGCCCTTGCCAGGGGGCAAAATAGGAAAAAGAAGGAAGAAGAGAAAGAAAAAAAAGAGAAAGAAAAATTAAAAAATTAAATAAAAATTGGAAAAAAAATAATATTTAAAAATGTCAATGTCATAGGCATTAATTAGCTAAAATTGACCAGATGAACTAAACTAACACAATTGTAAAAGATTTAAGATTGAATTAATAAAAAGAGAAATAAGACTGAATTAATATAATTATAATAAATTTAGAATTATTTCGATAATTCTCCCTCAGCAGGTGAGAAAAGCACAGAGTACTGCCAATGCGTGATCATGAGATCCCGGAAGACCCTCCTCAAGCTCTCCACTTTTACGAGTTCAACCATACATGCCATAATGAGGAACAAAATACTCTCATTTACACCCCATCGATACAGAACCCAACAGCCTTCAAAGAAAGCTTCCATATCTTACAATGAATTTTCTTTCTGTATTGTACAGTTTTCACGGCTCTTGATATTACAAAATTCGAATATCTTGCAGTTATACAAGAATGGCACTTCATGTGGCGAAGCAATATAAACAAAAGAAATCTGAACTCGAAAGAACTATAAATCAACAACAAATGAAAAACTAATTGACAAGTGGATCATGAGCACTCATGAGATTACTCATAAGAGATCTCTAAGTCTGTTCCCTGGTTATGGTTGCCTGCTGAGAGAGAAGAGGGATTGTCAATTTCTTTGCGGGACGCTTCCCAAAGTTGCTGCTCTATTCCCAGTTTTCTAAGCTCCAACAGCCCCCGTTCAACTGTCTCGCAACAACAAGGGAAAAAAATTAACTTCCACATTGCTGATGATCGCAACACCAGACTTGAAAGCTACTTTTCTAAACTCTACAACTCGGTATATTTACTACGAACACCTCTCATACACTATCCTTTTCATCTACAGACTCGAAAGTTCTTTTCTTCTTGCATTCAGAATTGAATTAAACACATAGACCTTACTACAGTCCAAAGAAGTACAACCTAACCTCCCCTAAATGCTAAGTGAGCTACCACATAAGAAATCTCCTCAAGGACCCCCAAGGGTCAATGTCCAAATGCTAATACATTTCAGTAGAATTCAACCTAAAACCATCAATTCCATGAAGAGACAAAGTGCCTACTTTACCTTTTTTCCCTTTTTTTTCTAGACAAGAAATGTGCATACTTTATCTTAAGATATTGCCAGCTGAAGCATATCATGAGCGAACAAATGTACAGTAAGAGATTAGAAAATTGTTGCACTATACTTCATGCTATTTTGACTTAACAAAGTTAATTATTCCATACTGCATAGGTGAATTTCTCCCCCATAAGTATTAAACATTTCAAATAGATGTTGTTGAAAGCTATGATCTAGTAGATTAAACTTTTGATGAGAAAAAGTAAGTGCCTATACTTATCACCTTAAAAATCATGGAGCAATATCACATTTATATCACCTACACACATTGCCATTTGGATTAAATCCAAATCTACCACACATCCTCACACATTGTCCAATGGGGAGACTGTGTTTAAGCACAACATTATTGTAAGCGTGCTGACAGTTTAACACCCAATGGAGGCCTTGCATTGACATTGGCAGGAAATACATTCACAAGAAAGGCCAATATCGTCTGCGCTGAATCAGATATAGGTAATCAGTTACAAGACCAATCACATTAAGTGAACAAGATCCAATCACATGAATCTTCTCCATTACTATCAAAGAATCTTCAAATGAATTCAACACAGTCCCAAGTGAACTTGCATGTGGAGAGAGAGAGAGAGAGAGAGAGAGAGAGAGCAATTTACCATCCACAGCATCATGTGAGGTTGGTGACTGACCACTGCGGCTGATCCAAAACTGAAGCCTTTCTTCTGCAATATCCTCCTCAACACAATGCGTCGATGCTCTTCTCCAAAAGTATGTAAGCCAAGCCTGCATGTCAATGTAATTTGTAAGACAGGATTTATTGAATCCTTGCTGATATTGTATTTACAGCTTCTTGATTGATAATATCTGCCTTTATCATTTCGTGACAGAAGATTGTTATAATGGCATTTTCCCACTCCTTCCCACTATAACGAAGATCAAGAAAGAGGGAAAAATAACAGATAAGTAGTATTTCAGAGAGCCAAAACAATGGTTGATCATGTAGGAAGAAGTTAAAGGACAATAGCATACTTCTTTGAAAAGAACATCCTCAGCCTCTTCCTCACTTAGTTCTGCAAAAGAGGATAAAAAATTACGCATCAAACACTCTCAAATTAATGTAGATCCATGCACTTCTACAGACGCAGATTATCTATTTTCCCCTTGCCAGGTCATCTAAAATCAATTTGACAAGGCACATTGAGCCACAAAGCCACTAGGAAACAGCTAAGATGAACTAAGGTTATTGAACAGAAAATGCACCTATTATCACGAGAGAGGCTTGTACTGATGTAGGAAAAAATGATGAGAGAGTATTTAAAACAAGGTCTTAAATGATAAATACTCAAAATTTTCCAGTTCATCTCTTATTTACACATCAAATGAAAGAGAATCAAAAAGCTGACATAGACTCATCTTCAAATAGCAAAGAAAACCAGAAAATGTATGTGACAGTTGTACGGGGATGTCTGTTGAAGCATATAAAGCACCAACACTACATAGTACATGATGGTAATAATCTTCAAATTTCATCATCAGACAACATATGATTGTGAATCAGAGAGTCTGAAAGAAGACAATATCCTCCTTACCATAAGCGTCAATAAACTTGGGATCAACATTCGATTTTGAATCTGAAAATTGCAAGATACTACATGTCATCCCATTCTTTCAAGAAGAGAAGATCAACCGAAAAGGACCAGATACAGTAGGAAGCTCAAAAAAGTAAACAAGTAATGAAGTACATAGAAGATTGCTCATCCAACATACCCGAACGAACCAAATTTGGTCGTCTGTGCCGCACCAGTGCAAGAACGACTGCATCCTCAACCTTTCAACATCCATTCAAACTATATAAGCATTTATAGAAATTCCTCTAACTTAGATCAATATACAGCACCACCACAAAAGTAGTAGTCGTCTACATGGATCCGTTTTTGACAAAACTCTGTCCAAATGAGCTATGAAAGCAGTAGATCATCCATATCCATTGAAAGAAGGAGAGCATTCCGAAACTTAATAGGAGGAAACAAGAGAACTCTATATAAATAAATAGAAAGTGAACAAAGCCATAATTTGAAAAACTAGAGGTTTACCTTTAAAGAAGCAAGTTCACGCAAAGCCATTTCAACAGAAAGCATGCTCTCAATATTTCCTTCTCCAGTTAGATCACTCAAATCCCGAACATGCTTACTCCTTTCTTGATCGCTGCCTCCTGTTCAATGACATCAGAACAAAAAAAAAAAAAAATAACGACTAAGAAACAACTAAAACCTCCAGATGGACTAATTAAAAAATAAATAATAAGACGAACTTTCATTCCAAGACTCCTTAGCCTTTTGTCCTGCAGAAATGACAACTTCAAATGGTAGAGGGGCAAGAGATGACCAATGCTCATGCTTTGATGCTGCTATATCAGCACAAACACCTGGGAAAGCATAAACCAACAGAAAAGGGGCCCAATGTAGTGTTGTTGATTCAAAAGAAGGATAAAACAATATCTAGATTAAAATCTTTTGAGTTAAGTAGAACATATCGCTCTCATAGGTACCTAACTGACAGTACCTTGTGTTCTAATAATGGCATTAGTACGAAGAACATATTATGAAAGAGTTCTTATAGTATTGGCAATTGTTCTTCCTCACTAACAAATGAACATGTCAACAGACAGAAACAGTCCAGTAGTAATGCATCTATAGCTGAGTAAACCCACTTGCTGCATAATACTGTTAAATCAAGCCTCATATGAAGATTAACCAAAAAATTTAAGGTGCATATAGAGTTTCTACCATAACATCTCTGCCCACTTCCTCATTAAACAATGACATACACTCTCCCTGACAGATATCATATCGCTCCTCAACCCTATCTACCAGAACACTATTGACCATAAACAAGGGTGGCTAGTTCATAAGAGGATATGGTTAAGCAGTAGAGATGGAAAACAATTCAATGTATACATTTGAGCTGCCTGGAGGTGTATTCTTCATGCAACCAAAAAACTCATTCAGATTCTGGAATGCATGCGAGCATTCTTTTCGGAAGGAGAATTATGAAACTTTAAATGATTACCATGCTGCACCGCTAGACCCCAATATCGAGCTAGCCAACACCTTTTCAAGACAACTTCCTCCTGAGAAATATAGACAATTTATCAGGTACCAAACATTTGATCATCCATCAAACTGAATACTTTGTAGAACATACCATCTCTTCTTGAGTCAAAACCATCCTGTGAGTCATTGAACGTAAAGCCTTGGCCTCAGATTCCGCTTCTCGGAGTTGTTCGATAGATGCTGCTGCCCCATCTTTTAAGCTCTACATAGATGAACGGTTTGACACTAATTTCAATTTGAAAACTAATAGAAACTTACAAAATAGAAAACTTCATAAACATCAGAGCTTAAAGATTTTTGCCTCTATTTCTGAACGAAGGGATGCAATATCCTCATCTCTTCCATCCTTTGTCTGCTTTGCAGCCTTGAGTGCAGCCTGTGAAATTGTAGAGAGGGGGGATTGTGGTATAACATTACATAACAGATCTGTTTGTCCCAGAACAAGAATGTTCAACATTTACCTCTCTCTGTCGTAATGCTGCTTCTTTCCTACAAGCAAATTAAAGAACAGTAAAAAAGAAGCATATGCATCTCAAAACAACACAGCCAAGAGAGCCAAATATACCTGCTCAACAGTTTAGCTTCAAGAGATACACCTTCACCCAAGGCAGCAACCTGAGAATGTGAATTTATTTCATTAACCATACATACTGATATACATCCTCGAAAAAAAATTATCAGCACATTCACCAAAGCAACCATAGGATGCTACAACAACAGATCTCTGCCCCAGTGGACGGCCAGCTACTGTTCGAACTGATCACATGACAGAGTAGGAGAGAGCTACTTGATGCCTGCCTAAATTGCATAGCTGGTTTTTGTTCAAGATCCCCAAGCCATCTATCTGAAGTTTGACCTATCTCATTCTTATTAATTACTATATTGAACCTACAGAAAGGAGAAGAGCTTACTGCTGTTCTCCTTTTTCCAATCCTACTTGCCTCCTTTTCGTGAGTAATGGTACTTGTTACTTTAGACTCCACACCAGTCACATTTTACAAAGGCATTTAAATATGCTGCTGCATATGCTGGGGCAATGTTTTCAAAACTGGACAGTCAAACAACCAGCCTAGTGTCCAGGTCAAGTTTTAACCGGCTTAATCCAATTGAACGGTCGGGTCAATGCTAGCTCACATCACATGTTCAATTTATGTAAATGAAGATAATAGTTGTCATGACAAATCCCAAGTCCCATGTTAACTTCTGATTCCATGCAAGGTCACAGGTTTGACAATTGAATTGCTTCAAGTTCTGATTTTTGCTTCAGACAGATACTACTAGACCAAAAGGGCCGGAGGTTGACTGGTCCAGCCCCAATTATGAGAAAAGGTTGTATAGTAAGACCAAGTTTCATCACCACAGCAAAAAAAAAAAAAAAGCAGTGGATATTCAGATCTTGGACCGGTTTGACCATCGGGTTCACTGATTCAACCTTTGGTCAAAACAGTTCAGTCCAGAATGTTTTACCAAACTGGGTTTAATGACTGCACGGGGGACAGATTCAACTGGTAGAACCAGCCATACCTGTCTGATTTTATGAAAGTCATTTTGGGAAGAGACTCTCCTTCTACCTTCCCATTTCCCCCATAACAACGAATGAACAGATCAATGAAAACCAGGAAGAAGAAATGCTCTAGTTGCTATCTTGGAAGCTACAGTCAATGCAACAAGTTGTAGCCAAACCCATAGTTTCAGCAATTATAGCACCAAGTCTAATCTCCGTAAGTAGAGTGAAAGACAGTGTGCCACTCTACTAAACTCACACTAGGTTGGTTTGCACTTGCACTTAGCAGCAGCAGGATATGATGTAATGATCCCACCATGTAAACCACCAAATTACTAAGAAACAAGAAAGAAGAACCATTGGCAACCTGTTTCTCAAGTTCCCTAGCTCTGGCCTCTGCTTCCTCACGTCTCTCTTCAGCACGCCGTAGCTGCAAGCAGCAAAGAGCCTCAGTATGAACATATAAAAAATGAATAGTGTAAAAAAGTTAATTTTACTTTGATTAAGTAAAAACCTTGTCGACTATCATTTCATTTTCTTCCTGTAATATATCAAGCTGTACAAAGAAAAGCAGTATGTATCAGCTTCAAGCAGATCATCTCATAACTTCTAAAATGTAGTTGATCCATAAAAAGACAGAGATTGATGAAGATGATGTACTTCATCTCGAAGAGCAGAAGCTTCACGCTGATCTCCCGTGTCCTTTAAGTTCTTTTGTCCCACATCAGAAGCAAACCTGCAATCATTGTTCAAAGCAAAAACAACAACAAAACTCAAATAACCAAACCAATACAATCAAAGGTAACATGCTTTTAGCTAGCTGCAGAATAACTGACTTTATTGACGCAGCAACTTATTGATGATCACATTTATCTGTAAAAATTACTACAACATTGACACTGCCCTCAGACTATGCATGCAGAACAGGAAATGGTTCAGAATTGACTCCCTCCTAATTTCACTTGGAGAAAGACATGCAGCTGAGATAACTTTTTTGTAGGCATGCATAGGGTGAGCAACAGGTAATGAATCCAAGTCCTATTGGGTTGTATCTGGGTGAAGGTCGATCACCACCAAGCCAGACCCTACTTCTTGAAGTGAAAGAACATGCAATACATGGTCATAGATGACATCTTTTGCAAATTAGCAATCATCCAGTGATAGAAAATTATTGCTCATGTAAACCAACGAGATGAATTTCACCACCATAACTCCTTTTGAAATGACAAAATTTAACAAGAAATGCATCCTCCTCCAGAGATTGTGAAATCAAATGAATGAATCTCAAAACTGCTGTTACAACAATGTTGCACAAGACACCAGAAAGCATGTTAAGAGAAAACAGTTACGAGTGGTAAGCAAAACATAATGTTACTTCATTATGGTTTCAGGACACGATTAGGCACCCTGAAGTCTTGTATTGAAGAATGATCTAGACTGAGAACCTCCAGCTTCCATGGTGAGGGTTGATGTTAAGATTATAAGCTACATACATTTGACCATTGATGAATATAAGGAAATCCATTCTTCCTTGCGATGGCATCTAAGGCATTATGGGTCTGACAGCAGCTTCTAGTAAGGTTTATACACAATGATCAAAGTAGCAATTCCTGGGATAATGATTTCTTATCACAATTGAGGACGTGTAAGGGTGCAACAGCTGTGTTTTCAAGCATAAGGAGTCCGTGAACATAGCACATAATTGTTTTAAACCGAAAGCCCAAATAAGGATCAACAGCGAATGCAAATGGCAGATAAGGCGCCTTTGCACATAACTTCAACGAAGTGACGGAAGCTGGACACATTTAAACAGCACGATCAAGAGAAGCTACCGTGATCCGGATCGCTATCAAAAGATCCGAGTCTCTCTCTAGATATGAAGGAGTTGCCATACCTCCTACTCTCTCTGTTATTTCTGGTAGGAGGTTCAATAGGAGGAACAGAAACGGGAGTCCTGAGGGTCGGTTTGCTAGGCGGCACCAATGGAGAGGAACGAACAGACATGGATGGTCTTCCGGCCGAAGTGGACCTGACAGATGTAGGATGATCTACAAAGTTCCGACCTAACTAAGCAGGATAGAAAAAAATCCGATCAGCGTCTCCGAAACTCGCCGATCGATCGGGGCAGAAGAGAGGCAGATCAGCTGATGAATCGGAGGGGAAACACACCGCAGGGGAAGGAGATCTATTAGGCCTGGCGACGGAAATCGAGGGTAAGGCGGCGTTGCTGGAGTAGGGGGGAGGAGGCGGGGGAGCTCTGAAGCGAAGGCCGAGGACCTCCTCCTCGTCATCGTCGTCGTCGTCGTCGCCGGAGACGGACTGAGAGGCCATGACTTGGGCAAGGCGCTGGGCGGCGGCCTTGGCGGCGACGTTCTGAGTGCGCTTGATGGTGGAGTGAGAGTGGGGGAAGCGGGAGTGGGGATGGGCCGGGGACATGGCCGGGGAAGAGGAGCCGGTGCTGCTAGAGCCGCCGCTCCATTGCCGGGAGTACACGGGGCTCTCAGTTCTCCTCCGATCCATCCCGATGGTGCTGGTGGCCGCCCCGCAGCGGGAGCGTCGAATTCGGTTAATAAATTTTCTTCAGGGGGGCGACGTTGACAATGAGACGACGCCGTGTCGTGTCGTGTCGTGTCGATCGCTTTTCCTCTCCGCCTTCGTCTTTCTCTTCCTCTTCTAAGGGAAGTCAAGACCCACACCCACGAGACGACGTCGGGAAACCCGAATCTGACGGTGCGGATGAGGTGCCGGTTGCGTGTGCTGCAGCCTCCACCGGAAATGCCACTAGTTACGGCATGATGGGGGCTAACTTTTGGGCGCACCCAATCCATTCTTCCCTCTCCTCCTCCTCCTCCTCTTTTAAATAAATGATTATTTAGAGTTGAGAATAATAATGTGAAACACAGATTCAAGGAATTTTTGTATAAATCAATGTATATTCATAATGAGGATCACATTATTTGACTATTGATATATAAAATCAATAAAAATATTTTAGTTATTTCTAATATAAAAAAAAAAATCCTTGAGAGTTATTCTAATTATCTCTAACATTAAAGAAAATAAAACATAAAAATAAAAATAATGAAAAATTCTAAAAAAAATTAAAATATTATTAAAAACTGTCCACATTATTATTGGTTGTATCACATAGGATGATCGATATCAATGTTAGTAATTTCCAGACAAAATTAATTAAAAGAACAAATTTAAAAGGATTATGACTAAATTGATATGTGACCTAAATTATATACTCAAGAACTAAGAATCTACCCTCCCACAAATTTGAGTGTTCTATGGTCTATCTAGGTTTCATTTATACTCTTAATTGAACGATTGCCATCTCTAATGACCATCATATGCTACAATCCACTAAATGAATATTATAAAATATTAACGAAGTAAAAGTTTCAAATATATAGTGTTGGAGATGGAAACTTAAACTCGTGCTTTTAGATTACTCACTAAAACATAGAAATTCATGTGGAACCAAGAACCTACCCATCGGAATAGGTTATCTAATTATTATAACTTGGAACCTATCTTACATGTCCTAAACCTGAGAATCGGATGTATAAATTTTAGAATTTGGCAGGTTGGTGGTGTCAATTCTCCAATATAAGTAGTGGCAAAACAGCAAGCCGTTGATATGGCGAGCTTTGTGGACTAAAATAGTAGCTAGATGAATGCGGCCAATGTAGTTAACGCCGTAATAGCAAGTGAACAATGTGGCCGACTTTGCTTTCAAAGCAGTTACTAAACCACATATACAGCTAGCGTTGTAATGACAAAGTTGGAAAGAAATCATAAGAAACAATATTGGCTCTAGCAATGCAATAGATTTGATGAATTTCGGTATAATTCAATATATATATTTATAATGAGAATTACATTGGCTTATTTATAGGTTTTCTGAGATGACTCTTGAAGGTAACGTGTAAATCAGGATATGCACAATCAAAGGAAAGATCGCACAATTTTGAGAGATATATAAAATTAATAGAAATATTCTAATTATCCTTAGTAAAAAAAAAATATCCTAGAGAATTATTCTAATTATCTCTAATATTCACAAGGAGAAAATACAAAGATGTGATGGCGATTATTGGAGGGAAAAAACACCATCAAAGTAACGATTAACTCAATAAAATTTACGAGACTAGAAAACTTTTCTTCTTTTTTCATGTAAGGGACCTGATGTTCTTAATATGTGGTACTTGAACGGGAAATACAAAGATGGCAAATAATGAAAAAAAAGAAAAAAAAAAGAGAAGCGGAGAAAGTTTCTTGAGCAAGGGGTGCCGTACCTCGCCAGGACCCTACGGCCCCAAGCGTTGCAATGTCGGGATTGCACTAACCAGGCCATTCGGTCGTCGATTGTCTAATGACTCACCATTTTTGATCGACGAGTCTCACTCGACTGGCTAGACTAAACTACACGTCCATTACAGAGAATAATTTTTTAGTGTAAGCTAAACTACACGTCCATTACAGAGAATAATTTTTTAGTGTAAGCAAATATCAACAAATTCCAAATGAGTTTTTCCAACTAAAATAGAGAAGGAGACGCAATGAAAGAAGGGTGACAATTTTGAGACTTCAAGAGCATTAACATTCTGTGGAAATAGACGACATTATGCAATTGAAAGACTCGACTTGCGAAAACATATCCCAGCAGGGTTCAATCATTCGTACAACGATAGGACCACAAAATGTGGAGTTACACGTACATTTCCCCCTTGCAATGAGTGATCTTTTGTAAAACGAAAGGACCACAAAAGATCACTCATTGCATAGGGGAAATGCACGTCAGAGTCCCCTTTGGAGTACACCCCTAGGATTGTAGATAGTAAAGAATAGTCCTCATCTCGCTGCAACAAAAGATTTTAGTACCTTGCCAGCACCTAGACGCCATATGTTGACTTTAAATTTCTTTCTCCTGAAGAAATTCTTGCCTTTTATCTGTCGAGTGATTTGATAAATCTATCAATTCAAAGGCAATGCATTTAGCCATCTCCCAATCATTGGAGGACAAATAGATTCGGATCTTTGCGTGGTAATACACAAATCTTGGGGGCCTGGAGGAGCTTGCTTTTACTCCTCATCCATTACTGCATGAGATCGTCTGCTTGTGGGGCTGACACTTCCACCTCGACTTATTTTAAGTGCTGTCAGCGCTTTTTGTATTTCCATTGTCATTGCACTATCCACACTCCCTGACGATAGCTTCTTGTGAGCCTTTTGCAAATGCAGTTTGAGTGAGCTGCTGCTGAGGCCGGCATTCTTCCCACAGATGGAGCAAACTTTCATCACCGGTTTTCTTTGTTGCCATTCCATAGAGACCTTCCCATGCAACTTCCGGTCAAGATCCAGAAGGGTTCTAGCAAACCCGTCATTTGGCTGTGCTCGCCGATGAGCTCGTTTAAGGATATTCCATGCTTCTAACAGAGTGAAATTTCTACATGACAAGAGAAAACTAAAATGAGGATTCCCCTTTAAGACAATGAACACGAGCATAGAAACAAATGTTGAAAGCTTGATCATTCGCTATTGTTGAAATTCTAAAAGACCTCTGCAAATGACCACCACATTGTGCAAAGGTGAAAATATGTTCACAGTAGATATGCACGTTTCTCTTTAATAAACATCTTAATTTATATTTCGCAAAAAAAAAAAAATGTTAATTTGTATATTCCTAAAGTTACAGACCTCACATCCAGACCTCGACTTACAAACGGAACGAGAATTGTAATAGTTAACTAGTCTGATAGATAAGCACTCAGATACCAGTAAACTAGTGTTGAAAGAAGTGCAAATTGAACTGAAAAATGGAAAAAACTTGTAACTTGACTGGTTTCCAGTTCAAATTGATGCCTATTTTACACCATACAAACTAATGTTTGTGTTAAAAACTTAAGATTTCTAGACTACAATCAGCTCCGTTTAAGATATGGATATCCTTTAATTCTTTTCCGAGTCAAATGCTGAGATGCAGACTACACTCGACAAAAACAATAGGTCTATGTTCCCCTATTCCACTGTGTGTTAAGGACACCACCACTTACTTCCTGAGCATCAAGTAAGCAATCACCATGGTGGCACTTCTGCTTCTGCCTTCAAAGCAATGAACGAGCACCTTCCCACCTATCTTCTCTACATGGTCAATGAAATTGCATGCTTCAGCGAAAATATTGCTGATATTGGTCTCTTCATCATCACTTATCTGTTGAAGTAGGGTAAGCAGTGTGTCGTGAGAAGGCACTATGTGGATGTGAAATCCAAAACTCATGAGAAATCCAAAGGCATGATTCCAAAACCAAGCCATCATGATGAAAAGTGCCGGTCCTCAGTGCTCGTGAGTGTGTGTAGGAACAATAGTCATTGTCCTGCAGTTGAACCACAGGCAAATATTGCAAGAAAAAATAAAGCTTAACAGAAAAGAATGCTCATTGAGACTTCAAGTAAACAAGTACAGTACTCACAGAGAAGTTCTTGTACTTAAACAGATCGGGATACTGAGAATCTGATTGTCCAATTTCATTGGAACACAAACATAAAATGTGGGTGATGCCTAAATGTTGCAGCGTAAAAACAGATCTTGCTGCCAAAGCCCCACCAATAAACAAGCTACTTGTAATTGAAGATGGCCTCTCTGTATTTGCTGCTTCAGAAATCAATGCTATCCTTTCGAGAATGTGTTCCAGTCTAACCTATGAGTACAACTGAATGTATTAGAAAAAATATATGCATCAGGAAATTGATTAAAATTGAATAACATCTCTGCGGAGGAATAAGGTGATTGTTCATTATACCTTCAATTCATAAGCATCAATTACACCATTATTGTCATTCCCCTCAAAAAATCCTGTATTGAAATTGTTTTCCTGACAAATTTTTACAGCATCATTCTTAAGCATCTCATTCCACTGCTCCAAATCCTTACTTGATTCAGCATCAACCTGAAAGACTGACTTGTGAGCTCAATGTCATGCAATAACAGAGGTGGTAATAAGAGAAGATCAATCCATTTAGCCACAGAGGGTTCACCTACTAAATATTACTGGCTGGTGGTATCATGAATTAACATCAATTTTATCCCATTGAGAATTGAACATTTCAGCAAAAGCTAAAGAACTGTCACCATTGTGCTTGGACCAAGTTCTTTATCGGGCAAGGATAAGGTTAGATGCAAACTGACCTTAGCATACTTATGAAAGTCACGTAATTTTGCCGTCAAGCGCAGGCTACGAAAGGAATCTCCACTTCCTTTGCAGAATTTTCCATGCCAATTTTCTCGTGAAAGAGGAGAACTAGAATCTGAGCTTTCTTTATTCCCTGAAGACGACCTTGGTGCGGCTCTCTGCAACTCTGAATCACTTAAATCTGTATGGTGAGGAGCACCCCGTTCCTTATTAGGTGAAGAGCAAGGAACCACAGCAGCTGCCAAGGGTGACTCAGGGACCATGAGGTCCTCTTTGTCAGGATCCCCCAAAGAAGTCTTGTTAATTATGTTAAAAAAAGATCGGGATAAGGAATCCAGTTTTTGGTGAAGAGCAAGTAGAAAAATATGGAAGCCTTGCAGATCCCTGAGAGCAGCACGGAATCCATTACGAAATTCATGGACAACAGAGGCAACCTCAGCCAGACACATCTCGTCTATAATTTCACCATCCTGCAGAGGAGGTGATCCTAACCTGCTGCCACTTATTTCATGCAACAAGTTCGATGCATACTCAGAACTATTGAGAAGCAGCTCAACCAACTTGGGATAATTTGCTTGGTCATTCGCCCGTTTTCCATGTGGAGGTCGACGTGGCACACCAGAGTCAATTGCCACAATATGAAAAGCAGATGATGTTGATTCATTTGACATCCCACTCTTTCGGCTCATATTGCCAGATTTTGGTGATTCAGTGACATCAGAAATATCGGAAGTCTGTGATATGAGAGCAGAATTATGGGCATTCAATCTACTATCAGCAGATGTTGCCCTCCGTTCCTTCTGAAGAGCTCTAAGGACCCTTGGTCTATACCTCTGGACTACAGAATCAAAAGCCTCCTCCAATGCATCTGCCCCTAAGGAAGGCATCTTGTCAGCACATAATAGATTGGCAGGATTTCCACGCCACCGTAGCTGACGACAAGGAAGTCTGTCTTCATTTCTGATGACAAGGTCCAGCATCATGACCCTGCCAAGAGCTGCTGCTGTCTTTTCTGCAGCTTCCCGAGACTCAAATGCAGCTGAACTCTCCAATAACGAAGACCCGTGTACATAACTGTTCAAAACAAGCGTCTACATCAATTTAAGGGGAAAATTTTTTAATGCTGGAGGCATTCCAGAGAAATTCATGTTATCTCATGCTTTCTCTTGTGGCCATGGGAGGATCAAAGAAGCACATTCTGCAACTGCCGTGGTATGATGGAGACCATAATCTGGTGTGATAAGATAATGAAGAACCAAAACAACAGAGACTCATATGATAAAACATAAACCCAATCTACCAAAATATCCAATAATGTGAGATAAGCCAATCAAAGAATATTCCATGGAACAGCACAGAGGAACCTGATTAGAGATATTCAAACTCAGCGTAAGGCACACCTCATCAGAAGAAGGCATCGACCGAGCTCAAGAGCTTCCAAGAGTTCTGCACATGTCACTTCACCAATTTCATCTCCCTCTGAAATTGCTGTCATTTTTGCTTTCTCTGCAGCTTCCTTTATTTGAAGCCATTCGGGGCTAGAATTATGAATGACTCTGGCCTGCAATACTACAACATGGTAAAATTCTGGCCAGCACAAAGGTTAGAACAGATAAAACTGTCTAGATTGGAAGAGACAGTATCATTGCCTAGGGGATATGTTTTATCCTACAAAACAACCTGGGGAGTTTGGACACCCAACCACTTTGCAAATTCATAGCCAAGGCGTTCGGATTGCGTGGCCATCCTAGACGATGATATCTTTATAACAGCAACAGCTTCCTTTGGAAATGCATCACCAAAACTAGGCAGATTAAATAGCCCAAAGAAGACAACTCCCCCAGAATTGACGGTCACCTGCCACAACAAGTATTAAATTTTGACGATAATGTACAATAGAGTAAGGGGGCAGGTTGACTTTTACAAAGAGAAAAGAAGGAACCGTTCATTGTGAAAAGGCTCAAACAGCTTCTCCTAAACATAAATAAATTACCCAGCTCAGCATTGTTTATCATTGACTGGATTGACTAGAGGAATTATTTAAAACAAAGCCAGGAAGAAGGCATGAATGCATCCATAATTCGACATATAAGAAACAAACAGAGGAACTCTGTAGTTACACTAATGTATCCCATGGATGCAATTCACATATGCCTAACAAAGGGCACTCCAATGTGATATGAAGAAAGACAAGACTGTGTCTTGGAAATTGGTAGAAGAGCACTGAAGACAGTGAAGTTGAAATTCTACCATTAAGAACACTGCCCATGGAGAGCAACACAGATTGTGCTTATCATGTGTTTTAGACAGTAACCACTCAGAGTGACAAGTGCGGATGATCCTTAATCTAATCACCAACCTTCTGTCCATTAAAAATTGATAATGGATCTTTACTGTGAAATTAACCACAGACCATGCAAAAACTGTCCAACTTTATTATTCCGACCATCTCACCCTGAAGACATTACACAGTTCCATGATCACCAAAAGTTGCATTCTTCATAAGTAATTATTGCGATGAAGCAACTTTCATAGCACAGTAGAACCATTCTCAAGGACTCATCTCTTTCCAACTCAAAAATCAAGTAACTCATGCATTTAGTTTAAATGTTGGCAAGTACTAGTAATCATCCTGTCATGCATACAATACTGATATTGCAACTCAGGTAACATCTACGGTAATAGAACATCTCTCAATAGGAGGAAGGTAGTACCTCAAGAGCTTTATTCATTTCATCCTCGGAATGTTCAGTGCTGCTGCTGTGTTCAGTGTGGTGAAGGGAGGACAGCATGGCCCATGAGAAAGAGCTCGACTCAATATTAAGCGTCGCAGCTTTCCCTAGTCTTTCCCACAAACTAATTTCCGAGAACTGCTCGGGGGATAGACTAGATTTTGGATCAATAGTCGAAGCTTCAGTCCTGCATGATGTAGCGGTTTGTTAGTTAACACATTGGCAGCTGTCGGTTTGAGACTGATACCCACATGTAATGCAATTACATTCGTCCCTAACATGTTAGCAAGAAACACTAGTTTGTCCGTTAATGGAGACACACAAAAAAGAAAGGGAGTAATACGAATACCCAGATTGTGGCATGGTATCGCAAATTCGGTGGGGGCGATGGGGGAAGCCAGAAGATCGGCAACGGCCACTGCGCTTGCGCACCAATTCCAGCCACTGGCTGAACCTGTGAGCCGGACCCGTCGTTATATCGCCCAACATGTACAAGAACTGCAACGACATGATAGGGTTGGAAATTGGTCATGGATTTGGATTTAGTATTATCTGGGAATGCGGAGTGATGAAGAAGAGTTTACCCGAGAAGTGACGGTGAGGGGGAGTGGAGTATCAGGCTCCTCAGCTCCCAGATCCAACTCCTTGTCTTCCTCTTTCTCCTCCGAATCCCGCATGGGCTGACAGAGCAAGATCAAAGCCACCACCTAAGTCCTCGGGGTATGCATCAGAGGAAGAGGAACGGGAAATGAGAGAGGGGGTATACCTGGACCTGTCGTCGCTGAAGATGGTTCTCCGTCTGCTCTTTAGACATCCTTCGCTTCAGTCCCACCACCACTTTTGCTCCTTGTGATGTCGCTGGAAATGGCCGTTCCCTTTTCCCTTTTGCTCTTTCGAACGAGAGCGCCCACGAGGGAAGGCACTCCCTCCTTCCTTATTAGAAATGATGAAAGCACGTCGCTGCGGATGTACGGTTTTTTACACACGACGGATCGACATGGACGGTGGCGCCCCGTTGCGCGCGGGGCTCTCTCCTTTCTTCTCCGTTTCTCGCCTACGTTGTAGCTTCGTAAAAATAGTAAGGCGATATACTAATTAGGGGATTTTTCTTTTTGGTCGAATTTTTTTTGAGATAGTACGAGTCTGTCCTTAAATTATCTCACTGTTACATGTAGAGATAAAACGCATGTCTCAATGACAACTCTCTTGCTGATGACCTTCATTTGACCTCGAAATTAGCTAAAATGAAAAATTTAACGTTCTAAGGAAATATTGAATTAAATCAAAAATATTGAATCGAACATAACAAAGAAAGCTATTCATAATTGAGTTGATTGCTTTAAATATAACCATCGAACAATGCCATTTCAGTCTAGAGTCTTCAAATAATGAAATTAAATTGAATTAAATAACTTCATAAAAGTTTTAATAACTCCATGGCGTCTCTTCTCAAATGATTAGTAATACCAAAGTCTTTTGTTGCAACGAGGAGATGACTATTCTTACTTTATACAATCCTAGTGGCCTACGGACATAGATATGCCGCGATTGTTCCTCCACCCATATTTTATGATCCTTTTGTTTTAGGGATAATATCACCAACTCTGAACTTTGGCTCGATGTCTGACCAAAAAACAAAAAAAGAACTTTAGCTCGATATATAATTTGATTCATGAACTTTTAATTTATTCAACGTGGTCCCTTAACCTTAGCTCAATGTGCAATGTAGTCTCTGAATTTTTAATTTATTTAGTGTAGTTTATGAACTTTTAATATATGTTCAATATAATCCCCGAACTATAAGAAAATGTTCAATGTAGTTCTTTCATTAATTGAAGACCATTGACTACATTGAATATTTTCATATAGATTCGGGACTATATTAAACATGTATAGAAAGTTCAGTGATTGAATTGAACAAAATTAAAAGTTCAGGGATCACATTGAATATAAAATTTTTTTATAAAATAAATGGCATATTAAAAGAAAATTCATGGACTGTTTGTATTATTATCCCTTTGTTTTACCAATGATTGAACTTGAAGTAAAATGTTTTCGCAACACCGAGTCTTTTAATTGCATAATGTCGTCTATTTTCACATAATGCCAATGCTCTTGGAATCTCAAAATTGTCACCCTTCAATTACTCCGTCTCCTTCTCTGTTACATTTGGAAAAACTCATGATGAAATTGTTGGAAATTTCCTATAATGGGCTTACATTAATTAATTAATTAATTAATTTTCTATTTTAAATAATCGGGTTAATTGATATTCTAATATATGTTAAACGCTTAAGTGATCTTATTGAATTGGGTTATGGCATCTATTAATAACGGGCCTAATTGAGGAGCAAAGTGTATGCAATTGTGTTTAACTGAAGCCTGTAATAGGAGGGGCCCAGTTGACACGCTATTGATTAGGGTTTGTTAGGTCTTCTCTCTAGCCTATAAAAGTGGTAGGTTATATCTATTAGTCGTTTAATCCCATTAAAAGTTGCTATACTGAAATAGGTCACAGAGAGGAAGATCTGGCATTCAGATAGATCGCTGATTACCGTCAGTCTGATCTATTTTTCATCAAGTAAGGCTATGGTTCAAACATGTACACTTTAATTCCGTTGTACATATATGATTTTGGTGTTTCACAATCATGTATGGATCAAATTCGTTCTTAATTTATTGATTATTCATATTGAGAATATTCTACATGTGGTATCAGAGCTAGTCATATATGATTGTAGAATCCAAAATTATATTTTTTATGAACAAATTTGAACTTTCTTCTCTTGAACCGAATGTTGTCGTTATTTTTTCATGTGAACTCTTTCATCGATTGATTCTAAAACCTTATTGGTTTTATTCTACATGTCGAGATCTTTCCAACCATATATAATTTATATATTTTTGTTGAGAATTGAGAGAGAATTTCGAATTTGAAATTCTTGGGTTTGTACCATGAAAAGTTCTAATTTTTTTTAAATTACTTGCAATTGAATGAAGTATTTTATAAATTGTTGCATGGGTATTGTTATATATATGTTTTATAATTTTTTGGTTGCATTAAGGTGAGTTTTTTGGCCTTAAACTTGAAAAAATCGAATTTCGGCCATGGGTATAAGATCCGAAATTCTTGAAGGTTGAATATTGATGTTTTGTTTGTTTGTTCTTTAGTTAATTCACTTTTATCTATTTATAATGATATTAGAAGCAAAACCCATGGAAAAAAATTTATCAAAATCAACCCTAATATGCATTTTTGAGCTTCTAGTTGAAACCGGGTCGTGTGACTCAATTTGCAGACTTTGGGACCTGGCTGGAGGTTGAAGAAGACCTCCAGCCGGGCCAGGCGGTCCTCTGGGCTTTTGGCCTGCTTGTTCCAGCCGAGAATCTAGGTATAAGCCCAATGGCTGGGCTTGCTAAATTCTAGGCAAAAGCCCAGTTTTCGAGCTTCAGGGGATTTTGGGTGCAAGCCCAGAATCTGGGCTTCCTCCATAAGCCCACGAGCTTTAGGGGATTCTGGGCTTGAGCCCAGAATCCGAGCCTTAGGGTGATTCTGGGCTCAAGCCCATAATCTGGGCTTTTGGAGGAAGCCCACGCGAGTTGGTGACCAGAATTTTTTGGCCCGAGCCCGTTGGGCCAAATTTCCTCTAATAATAATATTAATAATTATTAAATATTAATTTAAAAACAAAATGAAATTTTTAAAAAAATTTTAAAAAATTTGTGGCAAAAATTGTTGTTCGATAATTGCAATATGATCTTGGGAAGCACGTGTTGTTAAGTGCTTCATATTGTTTGATAAATTTTGGGCGTTGATTAAATGGAACATTATAAAAAATTTTGGAGTTCCTATTGATAAAAATTAGTATATACAATTACCCGCCCAAAGGGGTTATTGTGTATATTAATTTGAAAATTGCATAAAGATAAATTCCTAATTTAAAGATGGGGATGTATAATTGAAAAATATTTATCTACTCAAAAGGGATAATTTTTTGAAAATTATATGTAATTCCCCTCTGTATTAATATAATAGAAATGATTGATGGGGATGTATGACTCAAAAGTTATATCTTCCTAAATGGGATAAATTTTAGAGTTATGTGTAATTCCCCTCTATGTTGAGATAATGGAGATGTATAATTTAAAGGTATTGTTTGCACAAAGCGAATAAGCCATTGATAATTATATGTAATTATCATTATCATCTCTATATATTGATATTATAGAGATGTATAATTTAAAGAATTTGTTTGTTCAAAGGGGATGGATCCTTGATAATTATATGCAATTCTACTTGTTATTGTTTTACAAACTTCATGTCGTGGAAAATAATAGTGCATTATACGCGCTACCCAAATGGGAGTTTATATTGTACTAATTATTTTGTGGAATTGCTTATTGTCCATAATTGATCATATTGCATTATGTGTGACAAACGGTTACTTTTATTGTGAACAACAATAATGCTACGGTTAAGATGTTAATTGGATCAAACTTCAAGAGGTGGAAGTAAGATATAGAGTTTGCTTTGGGAATCGTGGATATGGACTTGGTTCTATGTGAGGATGAACCTTACAAGCCTAATGATCAAAGTAGTGCAAATCAAAAGACCCATTATGTTAGATGGGAAAAATCCAACCGACTAAGTCTTATTGCTGAGCATCTCATTAGTGGTTTACCGGAAAATACGAATGCAAAATAGTTCATTGAAGCAATGGGAGAACGATATAGAGTCTCAGACAAGGCTGAAGCTGGAAACTTGTTGAGTGAGTTAACAAATACGAGATATGATGCTGTTGTGGGTGTTAGAGAATTTATATTGAAGATGGTCCACATTCAGTCTAAATTCAAGACCCATAAAATTTTTCTTTCTGAAGATTATATTGTGCATCAAATTTTAAATGTTCTGGCTAGCTGAATTCAGTTAGATTAAGACTGCTTATAACGCTTAAAATGAGACTTGGAATGTTAATGCCTTGATTATTAAATGTGTGACTGAGGAGAAGTTAAAGAAGGAGAAGTATGAGTTAGCCCACTTATCTCATGATAGACCATATTGTTCCTTTAATGTCGAGAATAATATTGCTAAGAGATCCCTGATTAAAGAGAAATATTTATTGTTATGGCATAAGTGATTAGGGCATATCTCCAAAGAAAGGGTAAAGCAACTCATCAATGTTGATATTCTTCTTTCTCTTGACTCAGATGATACTGAGACTTGTATTGATTGTGTGAGGGGAAAATTGACTAAAATTAAGAAGAAAGGTGCTACTTGCAGTTAAAACCTATTGGAGATAATTCATATGGATATTAATGGGCCATACTCAACCACCTTGTGTGAAAATAAGTACTTCATCACATTCATTGATGATTTCTTCTGTTATTGTTATGTTTATCTAATTAAGGAGAAGGCTGAGGCTCTTGACATGTTCAAAGTGTTTTGCACTGAAGTTGAGAAACAATTGGGAAAAATTATCAAAATTGTCAGATTTGATCGCGGTGGTGAGTATTATGGGTGATACACTGAGACTGGACAACAAATGGGACCGTTTGCTAAATACTTGGCAAGATTGTGGTATTGTTGCTCAGTATACAATGCCTGGAAGTCCTGAATAGAATGATGTAGCTGAACGGCGCAATCGCACACTCATGGAGATGAAACGAAGTATGATGGACAGTTCTAATTTGCCTGAATACTTATGGGGTGATGCGATTAAAACAACAGCTTATATATTGAATCGTATATCTAGAAAATCAGTGTCGAAAACACTTTTTGAATTGTGGATAAGGAGGAAACCAAGCTTGAATCATTTTCGAGTTTGGGGGTGTCTTGTAGAGGTAAAAATTTATGATCATTCTCAAAAGAAGACTGAACCAAGAACTACTAGATGTTACTTTATTGGATACCCTCACCATTCCAAAGGGTATAGGTTCTATTGTCCTACTCGTGGCACTAGAATCGTTGAGTCTTAAATTGCTAAATTCCTGGAGATAAATGTTGCTGAAGAGAATTCTTCTCAATCTTTTGAAAGGGAAGAACCAAACAAAACGGTTTCTATTCCATTGCCCATCTTAAATGATGATTTCATGCGAGAGCCTTATATAGTGGAAATGCAGCAAGAAGTTGATATTAGAGATATGATGGTAAATCCTCCTATTACAAACGAAATTCCTCATACGAATGATCCGGCTCCAGAAATGCTTGTGTGAAGATCACAGCAACAAAGAAGACCAATGCTTCAAAATGATTGTCATGTCTATCTTGGAGAAGCTGATTTTGACATTGGACATATAGTTGATCCGGCAACCTTCAAAAATGCTCTTAATAATGATCAGGTAGATGAGTGGTTAAGAGTGATAAATAATGAGATAATTTTTATGTCAAATAATCAAGTATGGGAACTTGTCGGTTTACCTGATGGACATAAATTGATTGGTTGCAAATGGGTATTCAAAACCAAGAAAGATAATAAAGGCAACATAGAGAGATTTAAGACGAGGTTAGTTGCAAATGGGTTCACACACAGAGAGGACATTGATTATACTGAGACATTTTCTCCGGTGTCCACTAAAGACTCATTTCGGATAATAATGGCATTTGTGGCTCATTTCGACTTAGAGCTTCACAAAATGGATGCCAAGACAGCTTTTCTAAATGGAGATTTGGATAAAGAAGTATATATGCAGCAACTTGAAGGGTTTAAAGAAGTTGGAAAGGAGCATATGGTGTGCAAACTTTGGAGGTCTATTTATGGTCTCAAACAAGCATAACGTCAGTGATACTTGAAATTTGACAAAGTTGTGAGATCATTTGACTTTGAAGAAAACAAGTTTGATCAATGCATCTATATGAAAGTAAGAGGGAGTAAATATATTTTCTTAGTACTTTATGTAGATGACATTTTCCTTGCCAGTAGAGATATTGATCTAATGAATGACACAAAAAGTTTTCTGTCTGCAAAGTTTGATATAAAAGATCTTGGGGAAGCCTCTTTTGTTTTAGGCATTGAAATTCATCATGATAAATCTAAGAAGATTTTGGGATTATTTCAGAAAAGTTATATAGATTGTGTTTATAAAAGATTTAATATGCAAACCTTCAAGGTTGGTGAAACTCCTGTTGTGAAAGGAGATAAATTGAGTATAGAACAATGCCCCAAGAATAATGTTGAAAAGGAAGCAATGAAGAATGTTCCATATGCTAGTGCAGTTGGCAATCTTATGTATGCACAAGTATGCACCAGATTTGATATTGCTTTTGTTGTGAATACTCTTGGGAGATATCTGTCGAATCCAAGTCATGAACATTGGGTTGCAACTAAGAAAGTGATGAGATATCTACAATGAACAAAAGGCTTCATGCTTATGTATAGCAGAGTAGAGGACCTAAAGGTGATTGGATATTCAAATGCTGATTTTGCTGATTGTTCAAATGACATAAAATCAACTTCTAGATATATTTTCATGATGGTTGGATGTGCTATTTCTTGGAAGAGCACAAAGCAAACCTTGGTTACGAATTCTATAATGTATGCTAAGTTTGTGACGTGTTACGGTGCATCAACTCAAGCTGTTTGGCTCAGAAATTTGATCTTTGAATTGCGAGTAGTGGACTCTATTGCTAGGCCTATGGTGATCTATTGTGATAACACTACAACTGTGTTTCATTCCAAGAATGACAAGATCAGCAATGTGTCCAAACACATGGAGATCAAATATTATACTGTTAAGGACTTAGTAAAAAATAGAGACATTGTGATCGAGCATATTATAACTGAGTCCATGTTGGCCGATCCTTTAACAAAAGGTTTACGACCCATTTTGTTTAAAGAACATGTAAAGAATATGGGTGTTTTAGAGTCTTTTGATCTCTTTTGTTAGTGGGAGTTATATAGTTTGTATTGCTGGATATTATAGTTATATACAAACTAATAATGCTTTTATAATGTCTATTGAAGCATTTACTTTTGATGATCATTATTATTGATTTTATTGTCATCCTTTCTATTGTCGACTGAGAAATGGAAATATGAAATACTATCTTTAAACAAATTTTAGTTTAAAGATGACTGGATGTCACTAATTATGAAATCTCATGTTGGATTGTGACATAGTTGTGTAATTTCATGTTGTTTAAAAATTGCATTGAAGCTATTTTATGTTGTTGAGAAATTGCATTGATGACCGATAAGAAATAGTGTATATTTTTTATCATATGTTGGCACTATTTCTTACTACACTACTAGGCCCATGATCCATGAAAATATAATGCTTATTATATGTGATTATGGAAGGTCATGTGTTACCGTATTTTCTTAACACGTTGATCACCATAATCATATACTGAGGTTATATAAGATTGGATTGGTTTTGAGATGCCGTTATTGGCATATTATTTTCAAAATTGTGGCAACATAAAACAAAATTGTGGCAACATAAAATCGTTTTCAAAAATAAAACAAATTAATTAATGTAGCTAAGTGGGAGAATGTTGGAAATTTCCTATAATGGGCTTATATTAATTAATTAATTTTCTATTTTAAATAATCGAGTTAATGAATATTCCAATATATGTTAAACTCTTAAGTGATCTTATTGAATTGTGTTATTGCATCTATTAATAACGGGCCTAGTTGAGCAGCAAAGTGTAGACAATTGTGTTTAATTGAAGCTCATAATGGGAGGGCCCAATTGACACACTATTGATTAGGGTTTGCTAGGTCCCCTCTCTAGCCTATAAAAGGGTAGGTCATATCTATTAGTTGCGTAATCCCATTAAAATCTGCTATACTGAAATAGGTCATAGAGAGAAAGATCTGACATTCAGATAGATCGCTGATTACCGTCAGTCTGATATGTTTTTCATCAAGTGAGGTTATGGCTTAAATATGTATGTTTTAATTCCGCTGTACATATATGATTTTGGTATTTTACAATCATGTATGGATCAAATTCGTTCTTAATTTATTGATTATTCATATTGAGAATATTCTACAGAAATTCGTCCATATCTGCTTACACTAAAATATTATTCTCTGTAATCGACGTGCCATGAGATTTGTCGATGAAAATGGTCCGAACCATTAGATAATCGGTGACTATATGGACTGGGTATTGACATCGGTGATGTAGCCATCGACATTAGTCAAGAGGCAATTGGCAAGGCGACAACGAAGAGCACAATAAGTTCGCCACATAAATTTGGCTAAGTGTTGGATAGAGAAGAGAACATGAGGGCTAAGATGCTGAGCGATGGTTGAGTGAGTCAGTAGCCTTAGGGGTTGTAACGCCATAACTTACACTCGAGGAATTTTATAGGTCCAAAGCAGCTTTGTAAAACATTTCCAACACAACCTAAATCTAGTAAGTTTCGCATGCACCCACTTCAGCCACGAAAAGTCTTAGCACTTAATTTTTTTTTGAAATAGCCCCTCATAGTAACATGAACAATGTGTGAAAAGTCGCCCGAAAGTAATCAAAAATTGAAAAATTGGATGGTCAGCCAACGTGCCTTTTTTCCTTAATTTGTAGTTATTAATAAGTTCTTAAGCTTTTAAATATGGGTTAAAAAATGGTTTTATGACCCATTTTGATAACCCTTGTTGAATTTGAATAAAAATCTAGGCCCATTTAGAACCTATTTAGAACTTACAATTTATTAGGCTCCCAATGGGTCATGAAACCATTTTGACATGGCCTAAAATCATAAAATTGGAAATAATCTATACCAAGTTAGCCTGTATTATTAAGAATGGTGACATGGGCATGTTCTGTGGACAAATTATCTTCTACAACAAATACGCACCTGAAATGGCGAAACTCACCCATACATTTTTTTTTTAATGTTTAAAAAGAGTAGATGATGTGTTTTAGGAAGAACTAGAATAATGACATGTTATCCACAGTTCCAATTGAGTCTTGACTCAAAAGGCACTTTTTGGATGAGTTTAGATAAGGTCATTTACATGTGAAGTCCGATCAAATTGGACCCCTATAGACTCGATCTAAAAATTTAGATATAAGACTTTTGTTTAGATAACAAATTAGACCCAACCTAAAAGTCATATATCAACCAGCCCATCGATTGGTATTACCTCTTATGTAAAGTAGCTTGTGCTTTTAATTTTTGCTTAGCCTTCATGATTCACAAAATATCTGAAACAATTTCAAAGAGTACTGATTGGTTTACTTATGATTTTTTAAATAAAAGAATGGCTCTAAAGTTTTTTCATCTATCTTTATTGTCAATAGAGAGAGGAATTTGAGGAGCAGTCTATCGTAAAAATGATCATGTTATCCTCCCACTATAATTTCCACTAAATTTGACTTTCCTTTTAACATCCCCATTTTTTTTCAAACAATAAATCTAGATGTAGAGACCATTAGCGTGCTGCACACGACTTCACTTGAGAGAGAGGGAGACAAGTAACGGCGCAAGGCCACGGCGCAAGGCCTCGGCGAACATTCTTCTTGGACGGTGCTTTATTTGGATCGGAAGCTAGGGGACTGAAAACTATTCACATGACCTTACGGCCCACTTATCCACGTAAGTGAAAGTCGCGTTGCGTGACCAATCGGATCAAATAGAGATCATGCATGAGGATTCTTATCAGATGAAGTGTCCTTCTCTATTCCACAGATAGACCTAATTCTCCTAATCAATAGACAAGTGCATGCATGACTAAGCATGTGTATATTAGAAAGACACTTTAAGGTGACTCTAAAATGTTCAAAGGATAAAATGGCAAAAGTATGTATTCTAAAGTATTCTTGATGGCAATATAGGAAATATCCATGTGTAGTCTAGACACTTGTTATCAATCTCCACCATTATGTCATATTATAGATTTACGGAGGTACGGACCTCTGGAGTGCCAAAAGTTGGCACAAAGAGTCATTTAAGTGCCAAAAGTTACAAAAGGTACACTTAAGTGCCAAAATCGGAGCAAAATGGATTACTTAAGTGCCAACAGCGAAAAATTCCGGCCAAATTGCCACGTGTCAATTTTCCGGCGACTTAATTTGCTGACGGGCATTTTTTTCAAAATAAAAAATCCACGTGGCAATTTTTTTTAAAAAAATGTCCACGTCAGATTTTTAAAAAAATTAAAATCGATTTTATTAAAAAAAAAAAAAAAAAAGGGAGGAGGATCGGCGAGGGCCGTGCGGCCCTCGCCGCCCGCCGCGGCCGCCCCACCTCGCCGCCTTCCCGGCCACGGTGGGCGAGGTCGGCCGGGTTGCCGGGCCTCGGCCGCCCGACCCCGGTCGGCCTCGCCGCGCGCCTTCTCTAGGGCGAGGGCCGAGGTGGACCCCGGCCGACCCTCGCCCCACCGTCGCCGGCCCTTCCCGGCGAGGTGGGGCGGCGACGGCGGCGGCGCGAGGCTGCACAGCCCCCGCCGATCCCCTCTTCCCCACCCCCCTTTTTTTTTTAAAAAAAAATAAATAAAATCGATTTTATAATAATATATATTTTTTAATTATTTAATATTTTTTAATTAATAATTTTTAAAATCCATGTCAGCCAAAACGACGTCGTTTTGGCTGATTTTTGGCCGATTCAGTTTCCGGCGAGCCACGTAGGCAAGAAAATTAATAAAAAATTGCCATGTAGGATTTCCGGCGACTTGGCATTTAAGTGGTCCATTTTTTTTAAAAAGTGGCACTTAAGTGTACATTTTGTAACTTTTGGTACTTAAGTGTCTCTTTGTGCCAACTTTTGGTACTCCCGCTGTACTTATGCCTAGATTTACGGTTGTCATAAGGGTTCTTCTATAAGTAGGGATGCCTTCACCCTCATTTCCATCATCTAGAATGCCATGTGAGTAAAGTTGATTTACGGAATTTGCTCTATCTGATATAAGAACAAGAGTATGACATTCCCTACAGATTCATAATCATTTGATTTATACAACCTTTCAACATTCTTATTGATAGAAATCGCCTTTTGATGACAAGTATCATGATTAAAACTCGATTTGACATAAGAGGAAACAAAGACGAAAGTTTCAAAATTTCTTAGAGCAATCCGGTGCATACCAAATCAAGGAAGAGGAGAAATCTGAGAATGTGATGAAAGACAAAAAAATTCTCTAGGTTGACAACAGAAAGTCAATATAACACATGCATTTTGATCACATGCAATCAAGAGATTTGACGATTTGTCTTTTGGATACAAATAAAGAATTCAAAGACAAATCGTGTTGGGAGCTGTATGTGGACCAAGGTAAACAATGCCGCACAAAAGCAGTACACAATTTTAAGATCACAATTCAAAGCGAAGGTAAAGGCATTCTTTGAGAATACCTACTATTTGTACATGGTTCTCCCTTGAAATTTTCCTTCTTCTCACACTGGGATAGCAGGGAGGGGACTATCAGAAGCAAAATGAGAGACCAAACGAATAGGAAGTTTGTAAATGAGAGATCTAAGGGAAGTTTGCGGCTTCAATGCTGTCCTAGCAACAAGCGAAATTTAGATAAACCCCATCCTCTCCTCCATATCATCAAAACTGCTGCAAACTTCTTTTAATGAATCCCTCAACCTATCGAACTTACCCACGTGTAATTGTGAAAAATTTCAGAAAAAAGGAGAAATTTGGAATGTTCAAAGGACGTATCCCTAGCCATTCTTAATTCTCTGGAGACAATTAGAGAAACTATTGCAAATTAGCCAATCGGGATCAATACTTTAAATTTTGTGAAAAAGCCAAAATGGAAAGTAATCCAAGTAAAACATCCTCAAAGCTTTGAATGGCAAAAGAAATTTTTTTTTTTTTTTAAGTCTGAATACTCTAGCTCTCAACTTACTATTAAACTTTAGTTTTGCTTCCTTATAGAGTATGAGAGTCGAATCCCATATCTGAAACTAAATGTCCCCATCCCCAATTCTTGAGAAGGTAGGAAATCAAACTCCCCACCTCCCCCTAAAGCAACTTATGGTGGCAAAAGAAATTGAAACAATGACAAAATGCGAGAACATAATGGAGATTGACTAAAAAAGTCTCACCATCTTGAAACTTACCAAATCAAACTTAAAGTCGCAGGTCATGATATGGACCATCGAGTATGATGGTTGGAATAGGCCATTTGTACCCCTGCCATTTAGTGTCATTTTCATATTAATGTTTGTGGGCCATCTGAAACTTTGAATGAAGCCGATGGTTAAAGTAACTAGACATATGACTCAGATCAGTATATAAATTAACGTTAGATGGAAGGTGGAGAAACTGCTCTAACCCAAATAATAAGTCTCTTAACAGGAACCGACCATAAAAAAAAAAGTCTCAGATTCCAACGGGGTCATCCGTAGAGAATCTGCATAGAGCTTATACCCTGTTCAAATCAAACTAGTGAATTCAAGAGGGACACCTTTCAAAATTCTACAGACAGGAGGACTATGAATATGGAAGGGGCCAATCTCGAGAAACCTAGACTTTGTGGATCAGTCCAAAGGCCCGACCCAATCACTCAGGAGACGACTTCGTGCCACTAACTATATAATATATACTACGCCTACACGTCACTCTACCTAATCTGGTCAGCTGCAGTAATGTCACATCTAACAGAAGATACTGCGGAAATAGCCGACAGGGAAAATAGGCATCAAGAGCACAAAAGGTGAGCACTACAACAGATGAGGTATTCGGACAAAAGATTCAAAGGTTTTAGGTCGGTGCGTAAATTCTAAGACGACAAACTAAAAAAATGCTTGCCATATGCAAAAAGGAGAGAAGGTAGGGAGGACCGCAGCTTCCATTTATGGGCTAAGCACAACGACGCAATACCCCAAGATTCGCCAAATTCTTGACTATAATCTAGTTGTTGTTGTTGCTGCTGGAGCTGGGGCCGCTGATAATCTGCATATCCAGCGTAACTGCCATAGTTCATGTTATCATCTTGCGGAGCTGCACCATATCCATAGTTTTCGTAACCAGCGGCGTTTCCATAATACCCTTCATGCTGGTTTGGATATGACCGGGGCTGAAAACTGAACGCAAAGTTCACATATTAAGAGGAGTGCTGCACAGACTTACTGTCCCATTGGGATGTAGACCACCGACAAATACCTGAAAGGACAAATATTAGAGACGCCCATTATAATGGCTGGTTTCTTTATATTTAAAGATGAAGAAGAAAAGTTGCAGTTTTATTATTGGGATCAGTCCCATTTGGAGTAACTTGAGTGTTCCGGTAAGATGCTGCAAATAAGTAAAATAAGCTCAAAAATGAAACAATGAAGAAAATTTGTATCGGCATTTCAAGTGACGCATCTCTTTTGAGAAAGTTAAATCAGAGTGTCTCCAAAGATAGGTTTGATCTCAAATAAGTACATTAGAAGTGTCAAAAGTTGTGTACGATACTTATTTAGTACCAAAAATTTTCGTCGGTTTACTTAAGCGTTAAATTAGAAAAAAAATGATCACTTAAGTGCTTCCAGCATGAAATTCTGATCAAAATGATTATATAACTTTTAAAATTAAAATTTTAATATGAATTTTCATATTTTATTAAAAATTTGGTCCACGTGGACGTGCAGAACAACCTTGCACGGGCCAACATGGCAAGTCTTCCAAAAACGGCCTCTCTCTCTATCTCACAGAGGAAGCATAGGACGTTGCCAGCAAAGATGTGGAGGAGGTGCGGCGGCCGGTGGAGCAGGCGAAGGAGCTACGGGCTGCTGTCGCAAACGTCGCTAGCATGTCAAGCGAGGAGCAATCGTTCGGCAACGTACGCCTGCACTTGAATCGTTCATTCACCACCTTCGAGTCTCCATCAAAGCTCAGGCGAGTAGCGAGCTACTAGATTTGTGAGTTTGAAGCTGCTATTCGTGTCCCCTGCACCTCATCGACGGCACGCCCTATCGTGTCTCATCCCCCTGCTAGTGTGCCCACCAATTTCGACAGCTTAGCCGCTCTACACAAATTACCATCATCAAAACCCACGATCAAGCCATCCATCATCTGTTAACCTGTGAAAGTTGGCCTTTTTCACTTTCACTTGCGGACAATCTCGCGAGCATTCCACTAGAGGCAAAGAAAAAAGTTTGACCTTGATGTGCAGGCGGCCTCGTGGAGGGAAAGAGTTTGATTTTGGGGGAAAAGAATTAAATTAGGGTTTTCAATTTGGGCAAAAGTTGAAAGCGATGCTGTTTAGGAAATAATATGCTGACGAAGTATTTTAGCAAGCCACGTTGGCAAGAAATATTAATAAAATAAGACCATGTCAGGTTTATGGTGACCCAAACTGGAATTAACACTTAAGTGAATGTTTTTTTTTTAATGTTGATATTTAAATGATCTAAAAGAAACTTTTGGTTCCAAAGCGATCACCGTAAATTTTGACATTTTTAATGTATTTACCCCATTGTTTATTATACTTACACATACTATATGCCAGTTTCTGTCTTTGCCCCAAAACCCAAATCAACAAGCAGCAACGCACTCGGATACTAAAGAAAGACCCAAATAATAAGCCAAACTGTTGTCAATAATTATGCTATTAATGATGATGATTTTGATGGTCATAACGCCACCAAAGTCACTACTAAAAAATCCGATGCCTAAATACACCATGCAGCGCTGGTAACAACTGAGCAGAGGATAGACTAAAATTGCATTAAGAGTTTCTCTTTTCATATGCATCTAAATAGAAAGAAAACCAAGGACAGCACACTAGATACTCCATTTCTAGTACCTACTCATAACTCGCTCAAACAATACCTTCAACTGGTGAGGAAATAAAAAAGATCAAAAGTTTCAAGCGGCAACTACATATTTAGCCCATAGATTTATTCGCAAAAAGTCACATTCAAAACCTGGAAATGGATCAATGTATTTCCAAGCAGGGTCTATTTGGCCTAAACGCCAAGTGCAACGCTATGGCTACCTTTTCTGTGAGATTATATGACATCCTTCAATGCTAGCAAGTTCATTTAGTCAAAGCACATAATAAGTACTCTACTGTCGACTCACCAACACGAACAATGAACTTGTTTTCCAACATCTCCCCATTTCCTAGACCCGAACTGCCTATACTATGAGAAAATATTCAGTGGTACCAGCATGCCACGTCATCTGCTGACGTGGCGCGCATGTACCACTGAATATTTGACACGTGTCTCATAATGGGACCCGCCGTTGGAAAAAGAAAGGGGCTTTTTTATTTCACCTTCGGCTGGTGCTCGGCTGAATCTCGGCTGGCTGGCTCAGCTGAAAGGACATGGCAATAAATGCGACTTAAGTCCCGCCTAAATTTTCTCTCTCCTCGCTTCAATCTTCGAAAGGCTTTTTCTCGCTTTGCCCCGTTTTCCTTCTCTCGCTAAGACCAACCCAATCCGGCGCTCCGCTCCTTTCTCCTCACGTCCCCGCCTCCCGCCTCCACCTCCACCTCCGCCGATACCACTGAATATTTTCTCCACTCTCAAACCTAGCATCAACCAAAGAGGCGTGCGAACTCGCCTCGCGTGTCCTAGGTTGCCTATTCCATCGGCGAAATCCCCGCAAGCCCTCGTCTTTTCTCTTACCCATGTCCCCTCTCGTCCATGTCTCGAGCGAGGTGACCGGGAGAACTCTAGGGTTTAGGGTTTTGTGGCTTTTGCTGCCGTTCTCGGTGGTGGTGGAGGAATCGGGACGATGGCAGCCGCGGCGCAGGCGCTCCGCTTCCTCGTCCACGGATCGGCTGGCGGCGGCGGCAGCTTCGACGCCTTCAACCGGATTGTTGCCGACCTCGCACCTTCGGTAACCCCAAGGTACCGGTTTTTCTCTCTCTCTTAAGTTTTAGTGGCGTTATCTCTGTTTGGGTGTTGCCCCGGTTGGAGCTTCGAAATGGTGTGTGGGGAAGGGGGTTGTGGTGAGATTGAACTTTTGGAGCAGTTTGTGTTGTGGGTCCAACTTCAATTCTTCCGGAGAGGACAGTGAAGCTGAGTTTCTGAGTTTAGTATTGGCCCTCTACTTTCTTACTGAATTCTAGGTGGAGGATGGATGAAACGCTGGGCAGAGTAGGACACCGTTCTGTTTATTTGTAGGGAGAACCGCAAGAAATGGGGCGGGATATAGCTTTATACGTCTCGTCCTGCTGTGGCGATGTGGTGTCGGCAGAGGTGGTGGCCATGACAGGGGATGTATGAAGGAGGTAGTGGCAATGACGTGGGTTGTGATGGTGGCGGCATTTCTTAAGCAAGGTTGGCATTCCATCATGGACATTTTTAAAGGTAAAGCAAAAGCTTAAACAGCCGTTTGTCACCTCAAGGTGGGGGAAAGTTCGACCTTATTCTATATCTTATACTAATAGGGCTGAGATCAATTTAACGAGAGATTTGATATTTTGCAAGCCAACTGCTGCTTTTTGTTTGATGGGGAATAATCTAGAAATATTCTTATGTAATTTGTTGATGGTATATTGCTCCTGTAATCAATTCCCATGTTATCACTCCTCCTCTAATGCACTTTGATTCCTTGAAAACCGCAATAGGAGGGAGCATCATCAGCTTTAAGAAAGTATGTGGAGGAAGAAGCTCGAGAGCTTAATGGGGAAGCTTTTGCCCGGTTTATGGATCAGTTGTATGATTGCATTGCAGCTCTTCTAGAAAGCAATGATCCTGATGAGAACTTGGGTGCTTTGAGAGTCATTGATGAGCTTATAGATGTTGGTCTTGGTGAGAATGCTTCCAAGGTTTCAAAATTCGCAAATTACACGCGAACGGTATTCGAAGTAAAGAGAGTTTGATCATGGTTATATTTTTGAGTATTGAGGTTATCAAGAACCACTTTCCAATTTGGGTAGGTTGTTAGACTCAGTAGACTCTGTTTGTCTTTTAATTTTATATATGCTTTTCTTGTGTAATGTTTCTTTGTTCTTTGTTTTCACAAGAAGAAGAAGAGACTTTGATTATGCAGGATAGACCTGCATAATTAAGAGATGCATGCTTCCCCGTCAACCAACATGGAAGGATGAATACGGCTAGAGGCTGAAAGCCAATATGTCTCGCAACCATGTACTGCCATGTTGGTGGAAGGATTGATATGTTAGCATAGTTATTCTTCAGCTAAAAAAGATATTTTAGCATATGTTCCATTTTTGTTGGTTCTGACCAACTTGTGCATAGTGAGGGAGTGCTCTATACATGTTGGTGAAAACATCTTAATATCTGGTGTTTTCTGATTCGTAGATTGCTCCACGTAGAGGTAGGCCTTCACTTGAGGCTTTGGCATGCGTTGGGAACATTGCCAAAGCCATGGGGCCGAAGATGGAATCTCACGTTCGTGGACTGTTGGATGTTATGTTTTCAGCTGGTCTTTCTCCAACACTTGTAGAGGCTTTTGAGAAAATAACAATTAGGTACAATATGGTGGTGTATCTCTTGTCCTGGGTTATTGTGGTGATAAAATAGGAACAATTTACTTTCTGTTCAATTTTATTTCAGCATTCCATCATTGCAACCTACAATACAAGTTCGGTTGCTCAGCTGCATTGCAAATGTTCTTTCCAAGTCACTTCCTACCCAGGCAAGGCCGGCTGTAGCCATGGTTCAAGGGAGCATGATGAATACTTCACAGCAACTCTCCGAGTTCAGTGGTTCAGCTCTTGTGCAACTTGCTCTACAAACTCTTGCCCGTTTCAATTTTAAGGTGCCAAATGGTGACTGTTTCATTTGAAGCATACATATTATATCTATCATGGCTTGATGCTGACACTATTATCTTTAGGGTCACGAGCTTCTAGAATTTGTCAAGGAATCGGTTGTTGCATACTTGGACGATGAAGATGGAGCAACACGAAAAGATGCAGCACTAATCTGTTGGTTGTTTGAACTACACTTTTCTTGACAGTCTTCTTTCACTGATGCTGGAAATAGAATTCGTGTGCTTTTAACGCAAGCTATTTGCTAAGATGCCCTTTCTCTGTGAGCAGTGCAGATAGCAAATGCAGGGAAGAAAGCGCGAAGTTACTTGGTTGCTTAATACGAAATTGTGAACGACTGATACTCCCATACGTGGCTCCAATTCACAAGGTCTCACTGATAATTTGATGATTGTAGCCATATTCAAGTGTTTATTTCTGTATTTATTGAGTGAATTCCAAATTTCAGGCGCTTGTTGCAAGGCTTGAGGATGGCTCCATAGGCAATGCTAATACTGGCATTGTAAGCGGAGTTCTTGTAACTGTGGGGGATCTTGCTAGAGTGGTGAGTTAAATATTATTTTAACTGTTCTGATACCGTGTGGAAATTCTCATATACTCTTAAAAAGATAACATAAATTTTAAGCTATCTATGAATCTCAACTTTCAATGTCAAACTAATTTATCATTTCTAAATATAGAATTTTAAATTTATATTTATGAGTCTCAAATTTTAGCACAAAACAAATTCATTCAGCATAGATGGAAATTGAATTGTCAACATTGATAAGGCTGTACTGATCTTAAATTGTTATCAAGAAGGATTGAAATCCCTCAGTAAGTCCTGGTGAACTTGATTCTGCTTGAAGTTTAGACCATCTGTTGGGTTTATGACAATGGAATGTTAGACCGAGGATCATTTATGACCAACTATGATAATTTTGGGCCCATATGCAAGCCTGTCATTGGCTTGGTTCCATCTAGAGTCACTACTTTACTCTGCCACTTCTTTGGGTTCCTTTTAATTCACAAGATATGAAGATGGAAATATTGTGGTATTGAGTGCATGAATTCTTTCTGAGAGGCGGTTGAGGTTTCCTCTTTTGGTTTAGTTAGGAGCAATGTCTCATCCACTTGCTCTCCCTCTTTTAAAAGAGATTTCTATTCCTTGGTTAATGTTGACTTCAACAATAAGGTCAGTTGTTTTCTCATGGATGGAAATATGATGATACATTATAGAGGTGCATTTCCTAGGTTTCCAATGTGATTATTTGCATTCTCTACTGAGTCTGCTGATGTCCCTTTTAACTACATGGTTTGCAGATAAGCTTCCATATACAGTGTCTCATAGGAGGAAGAGATATTGAAAGACTTGGTTGTGTCCCAACAATTTTGGTTGGACAAACAATTGAATTTCAGGACTAGAATCCAATTAAGTAGGAAATCTCCATTGCTCGACCTTTAACAAGCTTTAATGGTTGTGTAGTTGCATCTCTATCATTTGAAAACCTCAAGGATGTCTTATTTTATGAGCCCTGTGTTTCTAAGTTCTTTATGTTATGGTGCCATGAGTGACCTCTCATGCTCTTTTATGCATTTAGACTTTATTTGTAGTGTAACACTGGCACTACTAGCAAATGTTCTGTTTTCTTCAAAACATTAAAATCTTGGTCATGGTGTTTGTTCAGGGTGGTTTTGCAATGCGACAATATATCCCAGATCTAATGCCTTTAATTGTGGAGGCTCTATTGGATGGAGCTGTGGTCACAAAAAGAGAAGTGGCAGTGTCCACTCTGGGTCAGGTTGTACAGAGCACTGGGTATGTTGTATTTTTCTTATGTTATGCAATTTCTTTAAGTATTTGCTTAAGAATCATCGCCGCTGTACAAACTTTGTTGAGATCAAGACATGTTTCCACTACCATGATAACCTATGAGTACACATATCATGATCTCAAGAGTGCTTGTGTAAAGAAAAAGCTATGCTGGCAGTTTAAGGCTTAAAATTCTTTATGTGATTTTCTTAAAAAAAGATATGATGGATGCATTTTGATTCTGTTTTCTTTTGACACTCCATGCTGTTAAAAAATTTATAACACAATTTAACATTCATTTTTTTCCTGGTTTTAAATGCCACTCAAGCTGACTGGTCCAGTCAATCCTACACAACAAGCCTTTGATTCATGAACTTCTGTTCCTCGTACAAATATTAATCCATTCCTTGCCAGACCGCAACTAGACTTCACTACTCTCCTATACCGTACGTGCACATCTTTCACACTTCATGTCTTCCCCAGCAAGGCCTCCTGGCCTCTTCAACCAAAACAGCTGGTTTCACTTGATGTTCCAATGGCATCTTTGATGCCTAAACTCTCAAGGAAACTTAACCAGAGAAATCCACAAGGACGTTGCAACTAAAATAAGAAGTACAACTGCTATCATGTCAACTGGAAAAGCATCAGCTTGAGACTATAATTGGAGAACAAAACAGATAAATACCATTCCAACAGAAGCCTACCAGATGCCCAAAAATACAGCACATAAGTTCTTTCCTATGTGCAACGTCCTGTCTTCCCAAGGGAGATGCTTAAAAACAGTCGAACAATTGTGCAAAGGCAGGGATTCTCTCATAGATCTATACTCCCAGTCATTTGAACTCAGATTCACCTTGAACATCAGCTTCGTCCACTTCTTCAGCATAGAGCAACACCAACTCCTGGAAGGCTGCTTCCTAACAAAGACAATAGGAAATGACACATGATGAAAAGCTAGGTTAGGTGCTGATTTAAACCACGAAATAGTGCACATATTTGTCCATGCCAGAGATTTTAGAGGAATTCAATACAGTGACAATAATAAATCTTCAGACTTGTAGATTATGATGTAGGCCAAATGTCCCAATACTATGGCAATGTCCAAGCACACCTACAAGTAAAGCATATATCTGATCAATAACCTAAATATTGGACAATCCTAATATGTCACAACTAACCCATATGATCAATGAAAACATGCAAGTTACAACTACTCACTACTTCACAAAAATTATAAAACACATACTCAGGGTAAGGCCTTTCATGTCCAAAGTTCAAAAGTACTAGGTGTAGCGTTCAACTAGGATAAGAAAAAGGCATGTGAAGGTAATGGCAGGTGGCACTACTTCTTTTGCGAGCGATCCTGCCAGCTTTTGGATAATATGTAACCAGAAAAAAAGGATAGATTGTTGTCACCCTATCAAACAACAGCGGTTGGTGGAATTAGGGGTGTAAGTGGTTCGGTTCGGTTCGTTCGGTTTTTCGGTTTTTCCTGACTTTTTTTCAAATATAATATCAATTATGGGAACTCCTCTTTTCTCCATTTGTCCTCCTTAATTACAGGAATTTCACATCATCGATAACAAAATCCGCTCTTTACATGTCCATCTTTAAGCTTTGAATCAATCATTACATCCGGAAATCACATTTTAATCAATCAAAGAAAAGTTAAACCGATGAATTCCGAAAGTCCGAACCAACAGCTTATCGTTTTAATCAATCAAAGAAACGTACTTAGCAGCTTCAAAATACAAACCGGCACTGCAAGAAACAGGAGGGTCCTTCTGCAGGTCCTTCAACTCCTTGTTAATCCGCTTCGAAGCCATCCCAAAATCAAGAGCTCCTGGAGCCTCTAATTCCTGAAATCAAAATTCTGGCCAAGGTAAACTGATGAATTCCAAAAACAGGTCTGTCGATGGTGTCCACAAATCCTCGGATATCATTTCCACCTGTGGTTTTCTCAGAAAAATCCAAAACCAAATTTAAAATTCGGCGCCGCTAGAATTTGAAAACTTTATATATGCAAGTAGAGTTTAGCTCTATTAAAAAATAATGGGCAAGGAAACATCATCACCCCTCATTTATAACACAAACTCAATACATTTGATTACAGGAAATGCTCCATCATATGCCATGATCTGAGCATGAGTTGCACTCCCTACAGCCCATGGAGTACATAAAGCAGCATGGTCCCTGATATCATTTTAGGGAGGATAAAGTTCATGATTTACCTCATCTTCAGACCTTGGAGGGGTTGGAAGTGGAAAGGCTTGGCGATTAAGCCTCTGGACATTGTATAGTTCCATGACCCTGTCATAATTCTCTGTCCACCATCTTTGAGCTTGATATTTGTTGAACATGTCTCGGCTAACCGAGTAAAATAAGAATACAGTCAATAATTCAGTCTGAACGTGAGAGCTGACGTTCATATCAATGACAAAATCGAATACTGCAATTTAATTGTCATATGAATTGATTAAGCCTCTGGACCTCCATTGCAGTTATAAACTGTGAGCTGTAATCAAGTAATTTATGTTTCTGTTAACTTCACGAGTAATAATATTTCTGGCCCTTCTGAGTAAAAATAAATGCAAGTAAAAATCTTTATTGAAGTAGCTGCTAAGCTTACTTGCCCCTCCAATCCTAGTGCAGCGCCTGATACAAGAGGCTGCACTTTCAAAAGAAGCAACTCATCACAATTACAGTTAAATGCTAGGTGCATAAAAGATTGATACCTCAATCAACATGTCCAATCAATAAACCCAGAAGAAGTTCGAGCTCTTATATGATACCTCAGCTCAATTATGAAGGAGCATTAATATTTTTACATTTCTTAGGTGCATACCATCATAGGAATATTTATTCTGGTAGATGACGCGTTGAAAAGCTATAGACCTCGCTGCTAGGGACATTTTAATTTTCACAGAAAAAGGCAGCCAACCAATAGAAGTCAACTGGTGAATTGGTGTCTTTGCCAAGCAAAAGCAATCACAGGCCTGACAGAAAACCAGTATACCTTCCCCAACACCACACAACAATCACTGATCATGTACCGGCTTGGAGCATTATCCGTTGCATCTACCACAATATCATACCTAGCAAGCATGACAGATATGAAAATCAAGATACTTCAATCACCAAGAAGTGAGAAAGAAAGAAGACCCAAAAGTTGAAAGTGAATATAAAATGTCAAAATAGCATATTATCACTTCAAGCATACTTGCTCAATATTTCCAAGGCATTGGAAGTACGTAAGGCCTCCCTGTGTTCAACGATCTGGACAGTTGAGTTTATGCTGAAATTATATCAATATGTTATCAGAATACAATAAAATTCCGATAAAAATACAGCATATGAAATTTCACAAACAATAATAAGAGAAAAGAGTCATCAGTGTCACGTACGCGTGGCAAGCAGCAGCAGCAGACTCGACCTTTGACCGGCCTAGATATGCTTCGGTGTGGATAATCTAAAGCAAAGTGTAGCAAAAGGAATAATTAATCTAGAGGCTAATAACTCCCCTTTTATTTGTGTGCCCATGTGGACACCATGATCAGATGGTTTTGTGCTTCGGTCACCTAAAAGGAATAATTAATCTAGAGGCTTCAGGGCGGCATATTTTAAGCTTCATTTTTTTAAAGAGAGACATAGCATCCAGCTGAAGGTGAAGATCATGTGAACAAATGCAAAGGAGAATGGTGACTGACGAAAGTAGACCTGTGCAGAACTAAAGATGTGCAGTAAAATAATTATTGCAATGACAAATTGGAGACCCCGTGTTTTCAAATGAATTGAAAACACTGAAAAAAGTGATCAGTCTGCTAGCCTAAATTCCAAAACAGAGTTCCCGTGTCTTCAAATTTGAATCTCAAAAGCATTTCGCTTGTGTTTAGTCCAAAAAGAAAAGGAAAACACAATTTTACAGAATCTTCATCAGATAAACAGCACCATAGCAATTTAGGAATTAGCTGGCAAGTGGTTATTGATTTAAGTAATTGAGGTTTTGTGTGTGTGTCTCTCTATGCTCTATAATTAGAGCTCTCTTGTGCAAAGAAACTCAAACAGACTCACAATAGGAATAAATATCGTAGCTTAGATATAAACCAACCACTTAATAAGATTAGCATATATTACACTACCAAGTTGGTAGTACCAACTGCATCCAAACCAATCATGAGGGCAGAGTTACTGCAAAGAAAAAATATTAATCATTAGCAACACATTTTTTACCAGCATGACAATAGCCATGATCCATCCTTTGAAAGCTTTTGCCAACTTAGTTCACACAGAAGCAGAATTTTTTTTTTTTTGAAATCAGTACCAAGTCGGAAGCCTACAAGAATTTCACAATTTCAAATTCAGCTAAGCCAACAACACAGACAAATAGCTCCAACAAGGCACTATCTAGCTCAAAGCACGGTTAGGATGACAGACCCCTGGGCCGGGTTCTGTACTTGCCTTTATCCAAATTGGGAATACAACTTGCCTTCAGCCCAGGCTTAGGGTGACCTATCAAAAGAAAAATAAACAAATAAATAGATAGACAGGTTTGACTACCGCATTGTAATTTATATAGATTACTTTGTTCAAAGTGTTAAAAGGATGGCCATTTATATCCAGCTATCTTACATGAAAGTTCTGCTAAAAGAAGCCATCACTTCAGACAATTCCCAACAACGTGATATGTTAGATGATAGAGATTATAGCAGTTGCGGCAATTTCAGGCTCTTGGTAAAAAAATTCAAGTTTTTATTTTGGTAAAAACTTCACGTCCGATTCATCTTTGACAATCCAAAGATCAGGACCATCCAGATTCACCTCTTACCACATAAGCAATTAATCACAGTGCTTGTGGATCATAGAAAACTATGAGTCACGTATAGTTAATACTAGACTTGTTCTTTTTGCCCACCAACAATAAGAGAGCCTCTGTTCACAATATTAAAACCTCTGTGGCTATTTGTCCTGCAGCTGTGAATTTCTAGCTTAGTCTGTTGCATTATAAAACACTGCATGCTTTAAGCCTAGAGATCTAATAAAGTTAGTCAACAGGTGTCCACATATAATTTATCTTCACATCTAAAACTTTTATGCAGCCTGTCCATAGCACTTGCATTTTGGAAGTTAAATTCTGTGGCAAAAGTCAGCAATCAGACTAGAAATACGCACTCTATCACATATTACCGGAAGCAAAATCTGAATTTATATCACTATTCATCTCTGACAAGATGCTTTCAACTTTACTCCCACAACCTGAATTTTTCTTCTTTAAGTATCCAGGGAAAAACTTTCATGCATTCATACTTTACATATATTATACTTGTTTCACACTAAAGTCAAATGGAATGTCAAAACTCTTCACTGGAGAAGCAAGTCAACAGAACATGATAAGGAAAATGATTTCATACAGCTCATTGGCTTCTTAACTGAAGAAAATAAATGTAACCTGTTGCATAACCACCGACAAGTAAAGTCAAGTAACATTACAACTCATCAATTAACTCAGGAAATGAGGGTAGAATATAATTTAGCAGCACATATACCTTGGGCATCAGAATAACAAATCACATCATAATCGAAAAAACACACAAAAAGAATTGCAAGATGAATGCATATATTTTGAAGTAAACTAGTGCAGCCTATGCTTATACCTGCAGGCATTCAGTAATAACGATATGTGTGTGCGTGTGTGGGAGGTACGTGGGTGTAAAAACATGCTGCAGAGAAGGGAATGACCTAAATCACCCATGTCCCAAGCCTCCCCAGTGGTTTTGATATGGTAAAGAGAACTCCTTGCAGAAGTTCAGACCATATGTAATCCGATTTTTCAACCAACAGCAGTTGCATAAGGGCCAAACTCAACATTGTGATTTTCAGATCAAGATTAGCACATACGCTATTAAATTCTATCATATTCTACAGCAAAGAGCCAGATCACTAAATTGTCTTCCAACTAAGCAACTCCAACCAGTTTATGGCAACTTCCCTCCAAACTTTACCAGCCAAGACAATCAGTGACTGCACAAGCAACTTATCTATTCATCGATTCCTACTTCCAAAAAAATCAGCAGACCCAGGAATTCGGTACAAGAACCGCGCATTCATCAATGCTTGTCGGCCAAAAAGGAGTATCTTTTGCTGCGGATTGACAGTCTCCTGAGGACTCGTTCGATTTCTTGGGGAAAGGAATCCGACGACGTGAAGGAAAATCCCATACTGCTGTAATTTCAATCCATCAAAACATAATCTTTTAGAGAGAGAGACCAACCTTTCGAAGCTGTGAGAAGACGAGGACGTGAGGCGGGGCTCTTGGGAGAGATGATCGAGAGAATCGTGGACGGGGGAGGTGTGACGGCGAGGTCGTCGGAGGGATGCAATCGACCTCGGCCTTGGAAGCAGTTCGAGGCGAGGCGGAGAGGCCTCGTGACCCAGCTGCGACTGGTGAGGTGGAGGGGGCTCGGGACGCAGTCGGACATGGCGAGGTGTGACGGCGAGTTCGACGGAGGGACGCAATCAATCTTTGCGTTGGAAACAGTCGGAGGCGGAGGGCGCTCGGGACCCAGCAGCGATTGGGCTCTGTGGGAAGGCGATGTGCCAGAAGCAGATGACCGGCGAGGCTTTCGGGGAGGCGGAGGGATGCGCGGAGAAAGAAACAGAGGAAGAAGAAGCGGAGGAAGTGTCGTTGGGCTGGCAAAGAAAGAGAAAATGCCCTCTGAAAATTTAAGTGAGCAGTGCCAATTTTTTAAGCGAGAAATTAGCATTAATTGTATTGTCCTTTCTGCCACCCAGCCGAGCCAGCCAGCCGAGATTCAGCCGAGCACCAGCTGAAGGTGAAATAAAAAAGCCCCTTTCTTTTTCCAACGGCGGGTCCCATTATGAGACACGTGTCAAATATTCAGTGGTACATGCGCACCACGTCAGCGGATGACGTGGCGTGCTGGTACCACTGAATATTTTCTCCTATACTATGCAGTAGTTGACACTGACAGGAAGAACTTATTCACATTCAAGCAATCAAATAACCTGCCCCAGGGTACAGGCCAGAATAATTAATCCTCAGGCCCAATAGTAAAGGCATTTCCAATGGAATCTGTAGTAAAAAGGGAAACCCAGCAACGATATCAACAAAGAAAATTTATGGCTAAAGCGGGCCATGTTCATATGAGTAGGTCTTAATTCATCAAGAACTGGAAGTTTATTACCATAAAGGAAATTAAAGTCGAGCAGAAGAGTAGGCAAAAATAGATAACAGGAAAATGACTTGATCAAAAATAGCTAGCCTATTAGAGAGAACCCTGAGAAAAAAACTTCACATTTTTAAAAAAATGACGACTTGAGTCAAAAATCGAGATAACAATATAGTGATTTGACTTTTTTTGCATGACAAAATGATAATATTTGCATACTTCTATACATTACAAACCAAGCCATTTAAGGTGTCTGATTACATAACCGCTAGGGTTTATCCTAATGCCCATCCTTTTCACATGAGAAGGGGAGGTGGGAAGTTTGATTCTTTGCCTTCTCAAGAGGTGTTGGGAGGGGGGTGAGGACGTTTAGTTTTAGATATGTGGTTCAACTCTTACGCTCTGTAAAGAGATAGGGTAAATGTTTGAGAGTGAGTTGAATGTTAGAGTATAATAGAAAAAAAAGGTGCCTGGTTATATCATGTAAAGTAAGATACGGATGGAGTTTGTTGAGTCAATGACATTTAGACATGTGACGCAAGCCATCACAGGTGGAATTCTTATAATAGATAGAACATGCTCATTCAACTAGATCACCTTTCCTCAATTAAAGCCTTGTGCTGATCTCCCTAGTGGGCGAATATCGAAATAAAAACTTTTTGGAAGGAAAACAGAGTGGACGTTCCCCACTACTAAAACAATCCTTAAGAAGAAAAGCGTAGGAAAGAAATGGGACTGCCCTCATCTGAATTAACGTGCAGTAAATCTTGTCATTTATTGTCTACGCAGGCGAAAATCATACAAATTCAGCATGCTTTTTCTTTCACTCATGGATAACTAACAACAATCGCAATTCCTAAGAACGTACAAATTTGACCCCATTTTCACATTAATATGCCCAAAATACTTTATTTAACATCTTCTGTTATTGTATTGATTGAGCTGTCAATTAGATAGCATGAACTTCAAATGTATCGAGACAAGTACCACGAAATAGTTAACTTAATGTCGCATGCAGAAAAATGTCTTTCATCTTAAAAGGTTGTTCCGTTTGATTTGATTTATCAATCATCAATTGTGTGGGTCTCATGTAAACTATGTATTTAAGGCCTACCCAATCAATCACTTACATGGACTTAATCCAATTGGTTCAAGCAGGAATTCGTGCAAGAATTTCTCATAAGATAGGAAAGTGCAAAAACTACTTCACTCTAATTATGTCCAAAAAGAGGAAGCAAATCAGCCAATGGGGATTTCGGGTTTAGGGTTTGGGGTTTTGGGGTTCGGGCTCAGATATGTAGGGCAGATAGATTAGGAGGGTCTCGCAGGACCTCAAATACTTCTTGGGTTTATGGAGAAGGGCATCAGGAACCACATTGCCATCCAAGGTAATGTCCACTTATCAACTCTCTCCGCCTGAATGCATGACATGCATGCGTGCACGTCTTTGCTTGCAAAAGCCCTTTGTTCAGATAAAGGAAATCAGAAATAGCTGCTCTGCTGCAGGAGAAGCTCTGGTCAGGTCGATGGCTGGAAAAGAAGCAAGAAGCAGAAGGATGCTTGTGAGGGAGATGGAATTGTGGATGCTTATAAGCCCATTTCAATGCCTAATTGCTCGTAAGTGACTCCTTTCATTTCATCATCCCTTGTTATTTAATACCAGATAACCTTGGCTTTTTCCGAGATAGATTCAGGTTCCCTTTTTTGGTCTAATTATTATGTTTCTTAAGGAGCAGAAACCCACATTTAGTTCTGTCTAAGATTAACGAGTGCTCATCCTTTGATTAGCATTTGGCGTTATGGCTGATTAAGGGGCAGCTTTCAATTTTACTCTGCCTCAAAAGTCATAAAGAGAAACCCTGCACTTCACTCTCTGAACAAGTTTCTCTCCTGTCACCTTTTCCTCCTATCCAATTTGGCTGAAGTGCCAAAGAGGGATTGCGGTTCTGCAAATCAACAGTTAGTCAGTGCATTGCATGCCTCAATGGAGCAAATAGGCTTGAGTTTTACTTGCTGAGTTTCTCCTAGTTTGATTTTTGTGAAGAAGTTCAGAACATCATTAATAAAAAATTGATGCGGAGTCAGGATGGTGGTCACTGAACAATTTCTCAAATTTGTATTTCTAATTGTAGGTCCGATTCACTTGAAATTGAGTCATTCACTCTCAAGGACAGTTTGCTCTTATTCCAACTCATCAGACATTCATTGACACGCAACTGAGGGACTCTCTTGCTTTTATGCTACATACCCACACAAACTGACTATGGTCACTCGCACTTGTGCCCACAAAAGGCTCCACCTCAACCTATTCATAGGTCGTGGAGGTCAAAGTGATTATCTGACTTTCACTTGGAGCAAATATCCAGCAATTTGGATGGCCGATAAAGCCAACAGAGGTTGAATTATAAAACTTTGAATGGTGCTTGAGAAATGTTGAGATAAGGCAACGGTGACTGTTCAACATCCGACACAAACATTGATGTCGGTGAAATGGAGGGGACTCGTGTGGAAGCTCGTACTCATCCAGCTGAGTTTCGTTGATAGAATCAGATGTGCTGAGTCTTGGATGAGGAACTTAGAATCAAATACTTAATTCATGACTTGGTGAATGGAGGCAATGTGGAAAGCCATTTAAGCCTGAGAAAAAGCATATGAAATCATGCAGAGGAATGAGGGCTTTATCAAGAGAGAGCAACTGTTAAGGCGCCATGCTTGCGTTACGTTAAAGGCATCTCTAAGAATGAGGATCCATGTCCAGGGTGCTGCCTAACTTGGCCTTCAGAAGATCAATCTATGTCTACAAGTCAACTTCCTAGGTGGATAATTCGTGGAATAAAATACTCTAAATTAATCCCTTATGTATGTGAGTATCAATCGTCTAAAATGTTATTTGAGCCAAACAAGGGTTCTGACGTGATTATAGAGAATATTTCAAAAATTAGCTCCACTTAATAGAGCGAATAATGAAGGCTTTCTTTGACACTGTTCACATAAAACAAAGATTAGCTTGTTAGGTGTTGACTTGTGACAAAAGGAATGGTTTTTATTTATTTATTTTATCTATGCAATAGGCTATCATCATTTCAAGAAAGGGGTCTGCTTTGAAGCTAGCATAATGACACTTTGACCGAAAAATTGAATGTCTCCGACACACTAAAAGACTCTTTTTTAACCAGGACTATGTCATCATTTTAATTCCGAATTAACTTCTGTATAGAAGAAAATTGTATTTTGAAAGGAAAAAAAAATCCCACTTCACAAGGAAGCTAGGAAAGCTCCATTTTAACCAAATATGAGCTAAAAGGCTGAAAAAATTGCAATTCTCCTACTCCGATTTGAAAAATGAGTTTTCGAAAGAGGCATGTTAAAATTGAGGTTTTACTTAACCAAATAGACCTTTAAAAAACATGAAACTGCCAACTGAAGGCAAAGACTTTCAAATGCTTGTGAAAAGCGTTGGTAAAGATGACATATTTCACATAAAACAATATGTAAGGGTGGTATGATAAATAGAAAAAGTAGCTGGCACGTTGGACGGAATCTATGACAACCAGGACCTTTAAAAGAAAGATTGTACTTTGTGACTAATTAATGGAGGTTGTGGCGAAAATCTTCTATTTCTTTTTTTTTTCCCCAAAAAAGATAGAAGCAATGCCAAGATACAGGTATTGTTGGCACTAAAAAAATAACCAATTCCTTTTAATCGACTTGATACTGATACAGAGGTCAATGTTAGTCAGTTTAATTATTGACTAGTAGTCATGGAAAAAATGGCCGTCAATAAACACAGTATCATTAATCGACGTAATGCCTATATACAACTAGGCATTGAACAATAGGATTATTGATAGGATATTGATGGCAAATGAGCTTGCTGATGATTATGTATATTGATGAGCAGATGCTGTTATTAACATAACAATGTTGATTGACACTTATTAGATTTAGTTAGGTGTTAAGAGGCATAAACCCGAAATCAATTAAGATGTGGATTGAGAAAGTTATCGTTATTCGCAGAGAAGACTGACATGTAATCGTGGAGTTTGAAGTAGTGCCGAGCTACAATAGCTAAGATGAATGCACAATTCTGAAGTGTGATCATGGAGTCAAAAATCACGGTTATGCGGTCGTAACTTTTGACTTGAATTCTAAACCGCTTAAGAGCAGCTACATTGTGCAATAGGCTTTTAATTTAAATATTTACCTGTCATGCCCCGGTCCTTGAGCTCGTGACAATCCCAATTCACTTGAGGTCTAAAACATACAACGTCCCAGGTATTGTCGCCGACCTACTAGTCTTATCTTATCGTTAAGTACATGTGGCAGCTAACTCAACCACCCAGTCAACAACCAACATTGCTAGCAGTAGAATGTAACAGAAGGAAGACAAAAGCACTATTTTACCTTGGAACAACAGCATATATATACACACACCTTACTACAGGCGACATGCTAAGGCCTATATAAAAAGGGATCGGCCTAGCTAACTTATCACTACAAAAGTAGAGAAGGGTCCGTCAAAAGAGACTAGGCTACAGATGTCTAATTGTTGGCCTCAGAAGGGTCGAACTCGCCAGTTGTAGGGTCCAAGATATCGCCATCAGGGGGATTGAGGTCCAACCGATCCCATATCTCATTAGTCAACCTCATGGGTGGAGCAAGTCCATCGAAACCCCTCAGGGGACCATATAACATGTCTCCCATCTTGATGTATCACGCCTTGAAGACGTGTGGCATATAGTGATCCCTTGCTCCCTCATCAACCTAGACAGTTGTCACATGGTGCTTGTAAACAAAATCACGGCCTAGGGACGAGCCGCGTGATAACAGTGGTGCTCATGTCAATTGGGACAACGAACCTCATTGGATACGGTGTCATACTAAGGTCCTGAAAATGTTAACCACGATGGGGTGAGATAAATTGTCACAACCCAACCCTTGAGCTCACAACAACCCTTATTTCACTTGTGGTCATTTGATTTGCAATTTCCCAGGATTCGTCGCCGACCGTTCATTTTTAACTTTTGAGTTATGTGCATGCGGAAACAATTCAAACTTCATCCAATCAACAACAACAACAGGGATAGCAGAAAGATACATAAAAAACAAACGCTTCTTTTATTTAATTATTGAAATTACCCTGGGGAAAGCAATGTGAACACGCCCTTCCTTGGGCTATTTTTCCTATAGGCCTACACAAAAAGGGACTAAACCAGGTAACCTACTTCTACCGCTATCTATAATAGTTCAAAAAGTAGGCTTCAGATGCCTACGCGAAGAACTGATTCGGGTCTTCCTCCGGATCCTCCTCCCCTGAAGTCGGGTCCTCTACAGCGTCGTCAGGGACATCAATGGCCATGGGGTCCCAAACCTCATGGGTGGAACCATTAGTAGGGGGCTCGTCGAATTCCCTAATGGGGCCGAAGAGCTCATCACCCTGTTGCATGAACCAGGCATTGAAAAGGTGTGGAGTCCATCTAATTAAGCCCTCGTCCACTCAGACAGTGGTGACGTGGAGCTCGTAGATAAAAGGTTGACCTGGAGCAAGTCACGGCGTGACCATGGTGTCCATGTCCATCGGGACACCGAACCTCACAGGGAGGCGTGCCATGCTAAGGTCTTGGAAATTGTTATACAATAACCAGTGAGATAAAATCTCAATAAGTTAATAGCCTAAACCTCGGATAGGAAACTTACTCGCCTCGGGTGCGCCCTAAACATGCAATCTTTCTATCACCAACAATTCAACAACAGAAGAACACTCATTTGATCATTATCAAATGCACGATTAGGCAAAAGCTTACACGCAATCATTAATAGTTAACAATTGCAATCACATGCATCCTTACCTTGCTCTTGGCACATGCAACCTGCATGATACGGTTTATTATACGCCTACCTCAATGCAACAAGTATATTAAACAATCAGAACACCTTTCAAGCTGTCCCATGCACTATGCACTCACTCGTGTTTTGATTATTAACAACCTTTGGGGGAATTGACTTCTAACACATAAGTTGGTAGTCTATCGGTATAACCGGGTATCGTCCCACCCCATTGGGTACGACTATGTTTGGCGCCTAGACGGCATTCTCGAAGGAGCATAGGCTCGGCTCTACCGCGACCCGCATCCGGACTCTTGCCGGGCATTCCCATAAAACGGACTTCGTCAACCACAGATCCCCCACCGGGTGATGGGTTCTTATGTGACCATGCAAGTAGATCAATCAATCATACTCATTTTATTATCTTTTAGGGCGACCAATGTAGACATGATTCATGCTTGTACATGTTAATTCACTGCAATTTCTACATGTAATGCGATAGTATTTCACATGTGGTCATGCGAATACAAATGCATTTCACACGTGGTCATACGAATATGTTGAACACATTAATCCTAATTTACAACCGCAATCCCACAAATTTACTACACCGAGTACATATTAAACAAGATCATCAAATGTAGCATGTATACACGTATTCGATATATATAATCCACATGAGGAAAGTACAAACAATAATCCACCGAAATTAATCAAGACTAACACAATTAATTAATAATGTACTTCCCAAAAATAATACTTTATTCCACAAATATTCAATTAATAATTATCCAATAATAAATAATCAATATCCAGAAATAATTAATCATACACAACTAATTAATTAATTATCCTCCAAAAATAAATAATTAATTATTACCCAAAATAATAATAAATAATTCCGAAAATAATAAATAATAAATTTTAATACTAACCGCAGTTACTTTTAGCCAAACTACAGTTAACTAACCCAACTGAGATTACTTTATTGAACCACAATTACTTTATTCTAACCGCGGTTACTTTAATCAACTACAATTACTTTAATCTAACTGCGGTAACTTTAATCTAACCATGATAATTTAATCTAACCATAGTTAACACTAAGCAAAATTAAACAATTAATAAAATGTTAACCACCCATAATCAAGAGCATAAACCAAGCTTAATAATAAACTAATTACCAATAATGGAGTTTAATACTCTAATAAAGGATTAGAAAATTAACTCACAGGTTAATCAGTTCTGACGATACCGGGACGACGGCGGTGGTAAGGACAACAAGTGACTTGCTTGGAAATGACAACGGGCAACAGAAAACGACTAAACTTGGCAAAACAACTCCCGACGAGGCTGTTTGGACATTGAACAAAGGGGAAACAGAGTTGATAGCAGTTAGCTGTGTCCCGGATAGTAGCAGCAGCGATTACAGCAACTTGCAGCAACAGAGACAACATCGAACATCAATAAACAACAGCAAATAGCAGTAGAAAATGCAGAGACAGCAGCGGAAAATAGTAGAAACAGCAACCACGAGCTACCATAGCAGCAACGGTAAGTAGCCGCAGTTGCAGCAGCAAGTAGGAGCCGCAACAGCAGCAACCAGATGCGAAGACAATAGCGACTAGTAGCAGAAACAAGGGAAACAGTAGCAGAAAATAGAGGAAATGAAGGAAAAAGGAAGAAAAACAGAGAGAGAGAGGGGGGCTGGTCTGGTCGGCTGAGAGAGGGGGAGAGAGAGAGGAGAGAGAAAGGTAAAAAGTCGGTGAACAAGTTGGGTTTAGCTTACCCAACCATTGTTACTTTTGTCCAATGATTTAACCAAGGTTAGGGGTTTCATAAACCAACTTTCTAGAAGCCAAGGGCAAAATGGAAATTTCATCAATCCCATGGGCCCTAGGTGGGCTAGCCCTTGTGGCCGAAAAGCCCAATGGGCCTTCGGTTGGGCCCACTTCCCACGGCTCAATTTTCTCGGCCCGTTATCCCTTTTTCAGACTTTTCCGATCTTACCGTAAAAAAAAAACTTGAGGATCAATTAGGCGGTGTCCGAATAATTATTCGTGAGGTTTTTGCAATTTCGATACCCGAAATCGGATTGAAAATCAGGATTAAAATCCGTCGATTACGACTCTAGCATGACCTAAACTACCGGGCGGTTTTTAGGATTTTTATGCGAAATTGACTCGTGGTTGACTATTTTCAATCCACGTTTGGTTCCTTAAATTCTCGGGTAATCCTCGGTTGTCATGTAATCTCGAGGAATCAATTTATCATCCCAAGTACAAAGTTAAAAAGGAAATCGGTTTATCGTTGATTATCATGAATTTCAAGGTCATATGGAATCACCCTCAATTTGGCCTCATACTCCTCTATATATTGATGAACGGATGTTCCTATTTTATTTTCTTTGAGTTTTTTGCTAGTATATATATTCAGCAAATAAAAAAATCTTAGTCTGTATAATAACTTTCACAGATGATAAGTATGAATATTTTCAACAATAATTTTCTATTTAGTAATGTTTCCATGGAGGTGATCTTCGAAATCACGAATTAATGTCATGGTTGAAGGATGGAGGAATGCTGAAATATATTTCCCATTATTAAAAATAACAAGGTTGATAATTGATACATAAAAGAACGAGAGAAGGAATGGTAATTACACTATTCACGCATATGGCCAAATGGTGTATGAACCTCGAAAAGTCAATAACAAGCTTGAATTAGCAAAAATGAGCTTGGGCTTGGCAAGATGGGCTTAGTGGGCCCCCCATCGCAGAGGTGGCATAAGGGCTCGCCGAGCCATGGAAGAGATGGAAACTCCGTGGCAACAGGAGGGAAGAGGAGTATGTGCAACGCACGTCGAACGTGACTTTCCAGTCGAAATCAGGCCTGCTCTTCACAAAACCCCGGTCACGGCTGATGGACCCGCCAGAGATCGGGCCGGATTATATGGTCAGGCCAACTGCGGTTTGGAATGTTGGGGAGGGCAGGGAATGAGGACGAGAATGACTTGTTCTTGGAAGAAGACATGCCGCAGGAGTTCAAGAAGGCCAAGTTCGATGCCATGACTCTGTTACTGTGGGTGAGTTTGGTCTTGATTATTGCTGCTTTAGTCTGTACTCTCACAATTTCTGCATTGAAGCATAGAGATTTGTGGAAGCTCAAACTGGAAGTGGGAGGTCATGGTCTTGATCTTGATTTGTGGGAGGTTGGTGTCTAGGTGGATGATTCGATTAGCTATGTTCTTCATCGAGAGGCAGAAGAACAGCCACGACTTGAGGTATGTCACCAAGGTCCTGGTGTGCTTCTTGGTGGGGACTCTGCTGTGGTTGATCAAGACGCTGATCATCAAGGTGCTGGCGTCATCGTTCCATGTGAGCACCTACTTTGACTGGATCCAGGAGTCTCTATTCAATCTTGGTGGGGACTCTGCTGTGGTTGGTCAGAAAACTCTGCTGTAGTTGATCAAGACGAAATAAAGAACTTGTTTTCGCAGCAGAAAGTTCCTCTCGATGAAGAGGATAGCTAATTGAATCATCCACCTAGACACCAACCTCCCACAAATCAAGACCAAGACCATGACCTCCCACTTCCACAGTTTGAGCTTCCACAAATCTCTATGCTTCGATGCAGGAATTGTAAGAGTACAAACTAACGCACCAATGATCAAGATCAAACTCACCCACTGTAACAGAGTCATGGCATCGAACTATGACTTCTTGAAGTCCTCTGGCATGTCTTCTTTCAAGAAGAGGTCCTCCTCCTCCTCATCCCCTGCCCTCCTTAACATTCTAGACCCTCCTTAACATTCTAGACCGCAGTTGGCCTGACTGTGGAATCCGGCCTGATCTCTGGTGGGGCCGCGACTGGTTTTTGTGTAGAGCAGGCTTGATTTCTGCTGGAAAGCCGCGCTTGACGTACATTTCACAACCTCCACTTCCCCGTTGCCAACGGAGTTTCCATCTCTGCCATGGATTGGCAAGCCCTTGTGTCGCCTCTGCAGCGTACCTGGCCCGGCCCCTGTCGGGATGGGTGGCTGGAAGGACACGCTAGAGCCGTCCTGGCTCTGCCTTGGTGGCGAGTCGACGACTGGAGGCAAGTGCCTCCAGCTGTTGCCGCCCCGCAGCTCCTACATCTCCAGGTCCATGTCCAGCGACACGTCACCAGAGGCCCGCTGCTGGTGGAGGAACCGCCTGATCAGCTGCGACGGTGGGTCCTCTGGCGTCTGCCGATGCGGCAAGCAGCCAGGACCCTCCGCAGAAGCTTCCTTCTGGCTCACTTTCCGGAACTCAATGCCGGGTTCCCCCAGCATTCTCGGACCGTCGCTCTCGTTGATCTTGGAATCACCCTGTAAGCCGGGATCATTGAGGCCGATCTCAAGGTCGGAGGGGTCGATGGCGGCCGTGTGCTTGTAGGAGCCGTAGGATTTAAAGGACTTGTGCAGTGAGCCCATGGGTCAGTGGGAGCTAGTGAGGTAGGCTTCCGGCGGATTAGTCAAAGAAACGATTAAAGAAAAAAAGCAAGAAACAGAGAGAGACCCGGTAAAGAAAAACAGAGGAATCGAGGGCGATTTTGTGCGTGGAATCTCTAGGGAGAAATTGTTAGAATATGAACATGCGAATTGATGGTGGAAGACGCGTGGACTGTAAAGGTTGAACTTCGAAGAAGGAGATGAGAGAGAGAGGTGGCGTCGAAACAGAGGATGATTATGGCGTGAGGAAACGCTTCGAAATAAGCAAGCAGGGTTTGAAGAAGAAGCAGAGCCCCGGGATCGCATTGAAATTCGCTTTCCTATTATGCTCTCTGCATGGCGGGAGAGTTTCCTAAATGCCCTTCTCCTTGTAAATAATTACCGGACTGCCACTGTCGCGTTCCGGCCATCGCAAACCTACCTCCAAGGAGAGAAAGAGGGAAGGATAGTTTCGGAATGGAAAGAAATACAGGGAAGAAGAAAGGAGATTTATGATATCCACAACTGCTGGGGGCTATATATTTCCTTTCAAGAGTATGGATATATATATTAAAAGAAGGCATAGGATTTCCACAATTGCTGGGACTATATATTTCCTTTCAAGAGTATATATATATTGAAAGAAGATATATGATTTCCACAACTACTAGGGGCTATATATATATATATCCTTTCAAGAGCATATATATGCGCAAAATAATAGGTTATGGAAATATTCCATGCAAGAATCATATATTTGCATGATTATATAGGTGTCATCATTTAAAATTATGTGTATCAAATATTCTAACCTGACTGACCCAACAATATGCCGCTCAATATCATGAAAAGCAAAAGTAAAAAACAAATCGTTCAATTGTAAGTCCTAAGAGAAGTGCTAGCTACTAGGTGAATAAAAATCATATCGTACGTGATGTCACTAAGGCTATCATTTTACATCATGAATATCTTATAATATTATTATTTTGATTGTAAGTCCTAAGAGCAGTGCTAGCTACTAGGTGAATAAAAATCATATCGTACGTGATGTCACTAAGACTATCATTTTACATAATGAATATCTTATAATATTATTTTTTTAAAAGTCCATCAAAATTTTCAAATTATGTTTATTTGAACACATTTATTCTAAATTTTTTTGTGACATGAAAAATCTCAAACTTGTATTTACGTGACACATGTACCTAAGGTTTCGTCAGTGAGCACAATAAAAAATCTAATTATCTGGATGACAAATAGAAATATATATATAATCAGCCTGATTCTCAATTCCAGGTCCTAACTCCGAGGAGACTCATGCTTTTATTCCAAGTTTTCTAACCTGAGAATAATTAGCCTGATTCTCAATTCCAGGGGCGAAATCAAATCACCTGGACCAATATTTTTTAAAATTTCCCCTCTCTTTTGAAAAGTAAAGAAAAAGAAATTGTCAAAACCCTAAACTAGATCGGTCCAACTTGGAAAACTGACTAAAACCGGCCGGTCACCCAATTCAAGAGCCAGCCCAATCCAAGAACTGATCACCCTAACGGAGGTCTCACTTGGGGAAAGGAGTGTCACGCCCCGACTCTCGAGCTCGCGGCAACCCCTTCTCTTGGTCGATTGAAAGCGACGTCCCAGGACCCATCGACGACCATTCATTTTATCTTTGATTATGCGCAAGCGGAAGACGAACCATCCCCAGACAAACATACAATCAAACAGGGATAGAGGGATGGACAACAAGAACAACAGCAACTATTCATTTATACATCTTCATTGGATTAACCAACGGAGGATCGTTTTTCGAATTACAAACCCGACAAAAAGGGCCGATCCATCCTCTAAGCCAAACCAAAAAGAACTAGGCTAATCCAACAGTACACAAAGAACCCTTGGGTTCAACACCACGGTCACTCGGACCCATCGGACTCAAGCTCCGTCGAGTCGATCACGGGAGGAGCGGGGGCAGGATCCTCCATGCGGATACGCCATTCTAAGGACCTGAAAATGGTTAACCACGACGGGTTGAGATAAAATCTCAGCGAGTTCTTCCCCTAAGCCCCGGTTAGTACGCCAACTCAACCCGGGGTATCTCTCCAGAACCACCCCTCACTCAACCCCACAATAGACAGCCAAAATCAAACAACAGCCAACAACAGACAGGGCAACCAACAATCATACAGTCGGTTCGCATGCAACCTTACCCGGTATGCCATACCTTGCACATTAAATCTCAGCACAATACACGCAATCAAGGCACATGGCCGTTAGATGACACAATTCATCAATCACATGCGAGTCGCACCACAAGCGCTCTCACCTGGCCATTGCCACACCCTGCACGACTGTCAACTCATGCGTGCGTACCACAAATCATCACGACATCAAGAGCATGCGAATAATCAGAGCATCTCACACAACTTTCTCATGTCTCACATCCACACATATGCTCCGATTATTACGACCCTCTAGGCCACGGCACAACCTTATGGTTGGCGGTCAACCGGTCGTAAACTGCATCGTCCTCCCCCGTGAGGCACGGCGACGTCATGGGCTCTCCCCACCGACGGCATTCCATAAGGAGCATGGGCCCGGCCTCAACCGCGACTCCGCATCTGACCACTGTCAGGCGACCCAATGGTCACGGCACAACCCCAATGGGGATTGGCGGTCATCCGGCTCAACCGGGCTATCAACTTTAATCTGACCATGCAACACATCAGCAAACAGTTCATTCTTGTCTTTGCTTTTGCTTGGTCGTGAATGCAACATCGCTCATGCGTTCATGCTCATGCGACATGCCATTTCAAATAACCCGCGCAATATGTCATGCGATCTCACTCGACAATTCCAAAAATCCAAATTCCAACCAACACTCGATCACGCATTTCATCAATATTCACGAGCATAATTAACAATCGGCACTCCAATTAATCACAACAATCAAGAGCACATCAAAATAAGACTAAATTTAGCTTCGGATGAACAAAGGCCGTGAACAAGAATTCGTGAATGAATATGTGAACAAATGAATCCGTGAACAGTGATTAGTGAACAGTAATCCGTGAACAGTAATTTTCGAAATTCAATTAATAATAAATTAAATTCAGAAATTAAAGAAAACATTGATTAAACACAATTAATCAATCAATTAAGCTAAACATGCTTAATTATCACATAAACCACACATAATCAACATTTAAGCATAATTAAGCAAGATTAAGCTAAGCTAAACTTAATCAACTATCTAACCACCTATCTTAGGGCTAATACACTTAATTAACCCTCCTAAACCAGCATTAACACTAATTAACCCAACCCTAAACAAGTTTAGGCACTAAATAGGGATTAGGAGCTAAACTCACCCGTTAAGCGGGCCGACGACATGGACGCGGCGGCGGCGACGAACCCGACACCCGGGGACCTCTACCACGACGATCCAAGGTGGTCCCGGGCTGAACACAGCAGCTACAAACTCGGAATCCCCACTGCAACTTTGAGAAACTGCACTGCTGGAGGAGGAAGAAGCTGATCGGAGTTGAACGGGCTGCCCGGAGCTCCGGCGAGTGGCGGGCCAGCAACCGGCGGCACCTGGGGGTCGAGGGGGAACCACTTGTGGCTGGTATGGGCGGTGATTGGGTTGGAAAGGGAGGAAAATGGCCGGAACAGCAAAACAGAACAGCAGCAGGCGGTCAGAAAACGGTCCGGCGACAGCCGGCTTTCGGCCGGAATACGGGATGATCGGAAGCTCTTTCCGGCGATCGGCCGACGCTATTTGAACGGAAATTCTCTTCTGAACACAACGGCGGGTGGCACGAGACGAGATTCCAACGGGAAGGCAATGAACAACTCAGATTTCGGTGAAAGGTCAAACTGAAAAACAGAAGGAAGGAAGGAAAACCATGGGAGAGAGATGCTGCGATTTTTGGAGAAGATGAAGAGGAGAGAGAGAGTGAAGTGAAGGCTGAAGGATAAGCCTTATCCAAGCCATCAAGGCTTGCCCCACTTGCCAAACAATGACCTCATCTTCTCTTTCTTCTTTTTGACTTTTCTTCAAAATATCCAAGGGCATTTTGGTCATTTCCACCTTGCACATTTCCCAATCTGTCCTTGGGCTGAAAATGGAGGACGGGCCTAGGAAAAAGGCCGGAAAATTAATAGGAATGGGCTCGGGAATTTATTGGGCTTGAAACGGCTCAAGGTTAGACAACGGGCTCGGGAGGGTAAATTGTCGGTTTGGCCCAACGGGCTCACTTGCTTGCCTCGAGCCTTCCATGGTGGCTGTCCCACCTTGGGCGTGAGGCCCACACTGATCTTGCCCGGCCCACATCCTCGTAGGCTCGGGTTCTCGGTCTGTAAGCTCCTTTTTCCAAATACCCGGCTTAACCAGCACTGTCAATTATCTAAGAAGCATCGTCCAAAAGTCCGTCCCGAACGTTCCCGAAAATTCAAAGTCCAATACTGGATTCTCATGCCTTGTCAATTTCGGCCAAATGCCATTTTGGTACTACTCAGACTGACAGGCGGCTTTGAGGATTCACGCGTAACCGACTCGTGCCAATTCACGTTCAAGACTTCTCGACACATGGACGTCCTTGACTACATGAAATTGCGAAGGATCGATTCTTATTTCAAAGTACACGATTATCAAGGATCGACATAGGGCCGTTCGCGGGTTCGATAATAGTAGACGGAATCACCCGTCGTCCTATTATGTTCTGTCCGCGAATCGACTTCTAGTCATCCCTGAAATCAGCCTGCATGACTACAGGATCGTCCTCACGCAAGTCTCACGGTTGAGTCGTTTTCCCAGGTCAAGTTCTTTAGTCGCACGAGTTCTGTCCTCATTAGCCTTTCCCCTCAAGGTCAGTATCTCAGGAGTGATCAATTCCGAGTGAGATCAACCAACAATGCATTGGCGAAATTAACGTTCATTCCTCCCTCAGAGGGCTCGAATTTTAGGATGTTACAAGGAGCATGAAAGACGTCAAGTAAAGATTAGGGCGATATGAGATGGCTTAAAGCGATGGTCAGAGGACACACGCATGGGGCTCCAACCTAGGGTTTAGTTGACCTAACGGATTTATGCCACGAAACGTCAACGTCAGCCACTGAGCAATCCTAGTCCAAAGCAAAGCCATAAATCATAAATACTTGCAAAACAACACATCCGCATTCCCCCTCTTTTGTCTAAGTCTGGGCTCACTCGAGACACGTGGCGCAATTTGAGATGCTTTCCTATATGCCACGTTGGAACATCTCATGCAATCAATATTTTCTAGGGAAGAGCATGCGTGATTTATGTTGTTTGAAAAATTAATTTTGAATCGCTACAAAATATGAAAAAAAAAGGAGGTAAAGTCACTAAAAATATATAATTATATTAATCATGATATATTTATCCTGAATTTTTTTGCAACATAAAAAAAAATCCAAACTATATTGATTGTGACATATTTATTCTGAAAATTTTCTTATAATGTAAAAAATCCTATTTTGTACAACACATTTACTCTTTTCCGTCAAGGTTCTGTTAAATGATTTTCTGGTAAGAACAATGTCATTTTTTATTTTATTTAAGCCGAACAATGTCATTTTTTATTTTATTTAAGCCATACTCAGTAGAGAGGAATGGTAGAAGTTAGGAGGAGGGAGTGCATCACCGCTTTTGATGCTGTCGAGAATGCAGTCAATACCTCCGAAGAGGAGGAGGAGGGAGTGCATCACCGCGCATCACCGCTTTTGATGCTGTCGAGAATGCAGTCAATACCTCCGAAGAGGAGGAGGAGGGAGTGCATCACCGCTTTTGATGCTGTCGAGAATGCAGTCAATACCTCCGAAGAAGTCATTGGCATTAAGGAGGCTACGATGGGCGGCAGCAGGGGCGTCAACAGCACCAAAATCGACGAAGTCAGGGACCACGTCGCAGGGCGGGTATTCACAAGCATCGAGCCAGTAAGAAGAATGGACTCCATCTCCATTCCCTAAAGCCCTAGACTTATCCTCCATCGCCGGCTATAATCTATGATGTTCGGAGAGGCGACGGGGTTGGATATCAAGAAAGTAATACCTGATGATAACAACAAGAAGCAGCAGCAATTGATTCGGGTGTGCACGATCGCAAACGAAGCGGATGCCGGAAAGAGGAATGCGGAACAAAAGCGACGGGGGCTGGGGAGAGAAGGAGAGCGATATTTAGCTCTACGACCGGATGGAGGAGAGGAGGAGGAAGTGGAGCGGGGAGAGAGAGAGAGAGAGAGAGATTGGAATGGAATAATGGAGCGGGGAGAGAGAGAGACAGAGAGAACAAATGATGGAGCCCCTCCTTCCCTCTTGTTCTCCCCCTCTCTCTCTCTTTGGGGTTGTAAAAGCAAAGCGTTGCGAGAGATTCGGGCAAAAGCAGGCGCTGGGTGCCGGGTGGATGATTTTTCAGGTCTGAAGCGTTGTTTCTCTATAATTCGAGCATAAATACAGCCCGAGTGCCAAAACTTGGCACGAAGGGATACTTGAGTGCCAAAAAATATAAAAGGTACACTTAAGTGCCACTTTTAAAAAAAAATGGATCACTTTAGTGCCAAGTCGTCGGAACCCTACCGGAAATCCTACATGGCAATTTTTTATTAATTTTCTTGCCTACGTGGCTCGGTGGAAACTGTGTTGGCGAAAAATAAGCCAAAACAATGTCGTTTTGTGCTGACGTGGATTTTAAAAATTATTAATTAAATAATATTAAATAATTTAAAAAAAAAAGAAAAAAAAGAAGAAGAAGAAGGGGATTGGCGAGGGTTGCACCGGGCCGGCGAGGGTGGGGTGGCGATGGCGTGGGCAGCGAGCCCTCGCCGATCCCCTTCTTCTCTCTCTTTTTTTTTTTTTATAATCGATTTTAATTTTTTAAAATCTGATGTGGACAATTTTTTTATTAAAATTGCCACGTGGATTTTTTTATTTTGAAAAAAATGCTCCGTCAGCAAATGAAGTTGCCGGAAAATGGACACGTGGCAGTTTGGCCGGAATTTTTTGCCGTTGGCACTTAACTGATCCCTTTTGCTTCGATTTTGGTACTTAAGTGTACATTTTATAAGTTTTGACACTTAAGTGTCCCTCCGTGCCAAGTTTTGGCACTCCGGGGGTCCGTACGTCCTATAATTTGTGTCAACCAAGGTCAAATGGGGAAAAAGAACTTCGCCTTTTGGAACATTGCCATGTTGCTGCTCTTTTGTAGTGCCACTCATGCATAAATAACGTGTTTTCTCGTGGAAAGTTTTAAAAATAAATACACTCAAAATCTTAAAATTTATCATGAAAATATAATTAAATATTATAACATTGAAAAAGTGCCATCAAATTTTAAAATTTAATGGCACATTACTCTTATCACTGCCCTCATGACTAGCACGATTCCTCTCATTTTTGGGCAATTTTGTGTTTTCCACGGCATTCCTCTAGAAAATTATGCTGACTAGAGACAATTTTTGCGAAAAAAAGTTGCTGAAATGACGAGATATGGACTTTGGAAAATTTGCCCTCTCAAAATCAACGCAAAAGGATGAAGAATTGGAAAAGCGCTTTTGTGGCATGGTTCCACCGATTTTTCGAGTAATTTCGTGTCTTGCATGGCATTTTTCTTGAAAAGTTGTGTCGAAAGAAACACATTTCGCCAAAAAATGTTGCTGGAACAATGAGATATGGACTTTGGAAGATTTGCCCACTCAAACTCAATAAAAAACACAAAATTGCTTGACTGTGCAAATCTTCTGAAGTTTGTATGTAATCGTTTTGGCAACTTTTTTTTGCGAAATTTATTTCTGTTCGGCATAACTTTTCAAGAGGAATGCTGTGAAAAACATGAAATTGCTTGAAAATCGGAGGATCCATGCCACAATAACACTTTTCCAATTCTTTGTCTTTTTGCATTGAGTTTGAGTGGGCAAATCTTCCAGAGTCCGCATCTTTTATAATTGCGGCAACTTGTTTTGGCAAAATTTATTTCTAGTCAGCATAAATTTTAGAGAGAAAGTCCATGGAAGATGCGAATTTACTAAAAAATCGGAGGAACCTTGCCACAACAGTGTTTCTCTAATTCTTCGTTCTTTTGCATTAAGTTTGAGTGGGCAAATCTTCCGGAGTCCGTCTCTCATCATTACAACAACTTTTGTTTGAGTGGGCAAATCTTCCGGAGTCCGTCTCTCATCATTACAACAACTTTTTTTTTATTTTTTGGAATATATATCTATTCAGCATAACTTTTTGAGAGAAATGCCATGAAAAAGATAAAGTTGCTTGAAAATCGGAGGAACCATGACATCGTCCTTATGCGTTGAGTTTGAGTTGTCATGTTGCTGCTCTTTTGCAGTGCCACTAATCCATTAAGTCGCACGCATATATAATGTGCTTCCTTGTAGAAAGCTAAAAAAATAAATGCCCTAAAAATCTTAAAACTTATCAAAAAATAAATGCACTGAAAATTCTAACACTTATCACAAAAATATAATTAAATATTATAACTTTGAAAAAGTGCCATAAAATTTTAAAATTTATAATGAAAGCGCAATCAAGTTCTAAAACTTGTAAAAAGTACAATGAAATTCTAAAACTTGTCAAAAATGTGCAATTAAGTCATAAAACCTTCAAAAAGTGCAACTAACGAAATGACTTGTTTTAATCAATTTGATAATTTCTAGGACTTGGTTGCACTTTTTGAAAATTTTAGAATTCAATTACATATTCTTGACAATTTTATGACTTGATTATACATTTTCAAAATTTTAGGATTCAATTGCATTTTTTTAACAAGTTTTATGATTTCCAGTGTACTTATCCCAAAGTAAAAAATGTGGGCATCCTTTAAGCTCCCTAAGGCACTATTTACTCCACAGATCATAAATGATCAAAAAGATTTTTTAAAAATTATTGCTCGTATTGCTTCATATAATTAGCCTTTGACAAATGTTTTCATCATTAATAATAATTTATATTTAGATATTTTCCTAAAGGATAATTTTTTTAAATTTTTAGATAAAAAGAATTTTTTTTTTCATTTATTAATTTCTATAAACAATATAATTGATTATTCAAAAATATTTTCTAGATAGTCCATTAAGTGAAAAACAAACTCAATCTAAGACATGGCAAACCTAAGCCAAATCTAACTCCTAGCATTTTATTTTCTTATTTATTAGGGAAAGAGCTCATTAAAATTTGAGAAAATTTCAAATAAGGGCCCGGAGTGTCTTTGTTTTCTTGAAGTGCTATTATTTTCTCAAATAATAACTCAAATTTTTAGCTAATACAGGGCATTTTCTCATTTAACTTTTTTTTTTGAATTTTTTCCTTTTTTCTTTCTTATTTTCCCTATTCTAGTTTTTCTTCCCTCTTTGCCGATGGTCGGCCGGCCACTAGGGATGTTAGGAGAGGGCTGGGTGAGGGCAGCCCTCATCAACCCCAGGCAAGCGCTCGCCAGTGGTTGGCGAGGGTGGTCAAGCCTTCGTTGGCCATTACTGGCAATTGCTGGCCCTTGCTAAAAAGAAAAAATAGAAAAGAGAAAAGAGAAAAATAAAAAAATAATGTAAAAAACTAAAATTGTATTTGGATGAAACCATTCTTTGACTGGTTGGAATATTTAGCCGACTGGAGAGTGGTGAGATAAGGCTCTTATTTAAAATAATCAAAGTCTCCTTAGGCTCTTATTTGACATAAGATCTACTTTAGGCATTTATTTGAGAAAATTAGGACGTTTCAAGCTCTCATTTGAAATTTTCTTATGATAGGACTGATGTTGACCCTTTTGGTGAGTATAGGGGATGTTCTGAAGAAAAATACGATATATAGGGATTCTTTGAGTATTTGTCACAAGTATGAGGGAAAATCCAAAACACCTAGATGAATAACTTGGGTGTATGAGATAACTCAAAATCTCAATTAAAAAGGAGAAGGGGGAGCTCTCCTTTACGTGGTTGCCACATCAATTTTTTTGAACGTCTTAAAACATGGCTACAAGCTTTCATAATAAATTGGTATGGCATTTGGAAAATTCAATAATTCAGATTCAATTGAATCAACATTATAAATAGATCAAAAAAGTCTAATAACTTAAGATCAGTAAATTGGTAAGGTTTTAGGGTTTAGGGTTTAGGGTTTAGGGTTTAGGGTTTAGGGTTTAGGGTTTAGGGTTTAGGGTTTAGGGTTTAGGGTTTAGGGTTTAGGGTTTAGGGTTTAGGGTTTAGGGTTTAGGGTTTAGGCCTAGGCCTAGGCCTAGGCCCAGGCCAGGGCCTAGGCCTAGGCCTAGGCCCAGGCCTCAGGGCCTAGGGCCTAGGCCCAGGCCTAGGCCTAGGCCTAGGCCTAGGCCTAGGCCTAGGCCTAGGCCTAGGCCTAGGCCTCCCAGGCCTAGGCCCAGGCCTAGGGCCTAGGCCCAGGCCCAGGGCCAGGCCCAGGGCCTAGGCCTAGGCCCAGGCCTAGGCCTAGCCTAGGCCCAGGCCCCAGGCCTAGGCCCAGGCCCAGGCCTAGGCCCCAGGCCTAGGCCTAGGCCCCCAGGCCTAGGCCTAGGGCCTCCAGGCCTAGGCCTAGGCCTAGGCCCAGGCCTAGGCCTAGGCCTAGGCCTAGGCCTAGGCCTAGGCCTAGGCCTAGGCCTAGGGCCTAGGCCTAGGCCTAGGCCTAGGGCCTAGGCCTAGGCCTAGGCCCAGGCCTAGGCCTAGGCCTAGGCCTAGGCCCAGGCCTAGGCCTAGGCCTAGGCCTAGGCCTAGGCCTAGGCCTAGGCCTAGGCCTAGGCCTAGGCCTAGGCCTAGGCCTAGGCCTAGGCCTAGGCCTAGGCCTAGGCCTAGGCCTAGGCCTAGGCCTAGGCCCAGGCCTAGGCCTAGGCCTAGGCCCAGGCCTAGGCCTAGGCCTAGGCCTAGGCCTAGGCCTAGGCCTAGGCCCAGGCCTAGGCCTAGGCCTAGGCCTAGGCCTAGGCCTAGGCCTAGGCCAGGCCTAGGCCTAGGCCTAGGCCCAGGCCTAGGCCTAGGCCTAGGCCTAGGCCTAGGCCTAGGCCCAGGCCTAGGCCTAGGCCTAGGGCCTAGGCCTAGGCCTAGGCCTAGGCCTAGGCCTAGGCCTAGGCCTAGGCCTAGGCCTAGGCCTAGGCCCAGGCCTAGGCCCAGGCCCAGGCCTAGGCCTAGGCCTAGGCCTAGGCCTAGGCCTAGGCCTAGGCCCAGGCCCAGGCCTAGGCCCAGGCCTAGGCCCAGGCCTAGGCCTAGGCCTAGGCCAGGCCTAGGCCTAGGCCTAGGCCTAGGCCTAGGCCTAGGCCTAGGCCTAGGCCTAGGCCTAGGCCCAGGCCCAGGCCTAGGCCTAGGCCCAGGCCTAGGCCCAGGCCCAGGCCCAGGCCTAGGCCTAGGCCTAGGCCTAGGCCTAGGCCTAGGGCCTAGGCCTAGGCCTAGGCCTAGGCCTAGGCCTAGGCCTAGGGCCTAGGCCTAGGCCTAGGCCTAGGCCTAGGCCTAGGCCTAGGCCTAGGCCTAGGCCTAGGCCTAGGCCTAGGCCTAGGCCTAGGCCTAGGCCTAGGCCTAGGCCAGGGCCCAGGCCTAGGCCCAGGCCTAGGCCTAGGCCTAGGCCCAGGCCTAGGCCCAGGCCCAGGCCTAGGCCCAGGCCTAGGCCCAGGGCCCAGGCCCAGGCCCAGGCCCAGGCCTAGGCCTAGGCCTAGGCCTAGGCCTAGGCCTAGGCCTAGGCCTAGGCCTAGGCCTAGGCCTAGGCCTAGGGCCTAGGCCTAGGCCTAGGCCTAGGCCCAGGCCCAGGCCCAGGGCCCAGGCCTAGGCCTAGGCCCAGGCCCAGGCCTAGGCCTAGGCCTAGGCCTAGGCCCAGGCCTAGGCCTAGGCCTAGGCCTAGGCCTAGGCCTAGGCCTAGGCCTAGGCCTAGGGCCTAGGCCCCTAGGCCTAGGCCTAGGCCTAGGCCTAGGCCTAGGCCTAGGCCCAGGCCCAGGCCTAGGCCCAGGCCCAGGCCAGGCCCAGGCCTAGGCCCAGGCCCAGGCCCAGGCCCAGGCCTAGGCCTAGGCCTAGGCCCAGGCCTAGGCCTAGGCCTAGGCCTAGGCCTAGGCCTAGGCCCCTAGGCCCAGGCCCAGGCCTAGGCCCAGGCCTAGGCCTAGGCCCAGGCCTAGGCCTAGGCCTAGGCCTAGGCCTAGGCCTAGGCCTAGGCCTAGGCCCAGGCCTAGGCCTAGGCCTAGGCCTAGGCCTAGGCCTAGGCCTAGGCCTAGGCCCAGGCCCAGGCCCAGGCCTAGGGCCCAGGCCCAGGCCTAGCCCAGGCCCAGGCCCAGGCCCAGGCCTAGGCCTAGGCCTAGGCCCAGGCCTAGGCCTAGGCCTAGGCCTAGGCCTAGGCCTAGGCCCAGGCCTCCAGGCCCAGGCCTAGGCCCAGGCCCAGGCCTAGGCCTAGGCCTAGGCCTAGGCCCAGGCCTAGGCCTAGGCCCAGGCCTAGGCCCAGGCCTAGGCCTAGGCCTAGGCCCAGGCCCAGGCCTAGGCCCAGGCCCAGGGCCCAGGCCCAGGCCCAGGCCCAGGCCTAGGCCCAGGCCTAGGCCTAGGCCCAGGCCTAGGCCTAGGCCTAGGCCTAGGCCTAGGCCTAGGCCTAGGCCTAGGCCTAGGCCTAGGCCCAGGCCCAGGCCCAGGCCCAGGCCCAGGCCTAGGCCTAGGCCCAGGCCCAGGCCTAGGGCCTAGGCCTAGGCCCAGGCCTAGGCCTAGGCCCAGGCCTAGGCCTAGGCCCAGGCCCAGGCCCAGGCCCAGGCCTAGGCCCAGGCCTAGGCCCAGGCCTAGGCCTAGGCCTAGGCCTAGGCCCAGGCCCAGGCCTAGGCCTAGGCCCAGGCCCAGGCCTAGGCCCAGGCCCAGGCCTAGGCCCAGGCCTAGGCCCAGGCCTAGGCCTAGGCCTAGGCCTAGGCCTAGGCCTAGGCAGGCCCAGGCCCAGGCCTAGGCCTAGGCCTAGGCCTAGGCCCAGGCCCAGGCCCAGGCCTAGGGCCCAGGCCCAGGCCCAGGCCTAGGCCCAGGCCTAGGCCCAGGGCCTAGGCCTAGGCCCAGGCCCAGGCCTAGGCCCAGGCCTAGGCCCAGGCCCAGGCCCAGGCCTAGGCCCAGGCCCAGGCCCAGGCCTAGGCCTAGGCCCAGGCCTAGGCCTAGGCCCAGGCCTAGGCCTAGGCCTAGGCCTAGGCCTAGGCCTAGGCCTAGGCCTAGGCCTAGGCCCAGGCCTAGGCCTAGGCCTAGGCCCAGGCCTAGGCCTAGGCCCAGGCCCAGGCCCAGGCCTAGGCCTAGGCCTAGGCCTAGGCCTAGGCCCAGGCCCAGGCCTAGGCCTAGGCCTAGGCCTAGGCCTAGGCCTAGGCCTAGGCCTAGGCCTAGGCCTAGGCCCAGGCCTAGGCCTAGGCCTAGGCCTAGGCCCAGGCCCAGGCCTAGGCCCAGGCCTAGGCCCAGGCCTAGGCCTAGGCCTAGGCCTAGGCCTAGGCCCAGGCCTAGGCCTAGGCCTAGGCCTAGGCCTAGGCCCAGGCCTAGGCCTAGGCCTAGGCCCAGGCCCAGGCCTAGGCCCAGGCCTAGGCCTAGGCCTAGGCCTAGGCCTAGGCCTAGGCCTAGGCCTAGGCCTAGGCCTAGGCCTAGGGCCTAGGCCTAGGCCTAGGCCTAGGCCTAGGCCTAGGCCTAGGCCCAGGCCCAGGCCCAGGCCTAGGCCCAGGCCCAGGCCTAGGCCTAGGCCTAGGCCTAGGCCTAGGCCTAGGCCTAGGCCTAGGCCTAGGCCTAGGCCCAGGCCCAGGCCTAGGCCTAGGCCTAGGCCAGGCCTAGGCCTAGGCCCAGGCCTAGGCCCAGGCCCAGGCCTAGGCCTAGGCCTAGGCCTAGGCCCAGGCCTAGGCCTAGGCCTAGGCCTAGGCCCAGGCCCAGGCCCAGGCCCAGGCCTAGGCCTAGGCCTAGGCCCAGGCCTAGGCCCAGGCCCAGGCCCAGGCCCAGGCCTAGGCCTAGGCCTAGGCCTAGGCCCAGGCCTAGGCCCAGGCCTAGGCCTAGGCCCAGGCCTAGGCCCAGGCCTAGGCCCAGGCCCAGGCCTAGGCCCAGGCCTAGGCCTAGGCCTAGGCCTAGGCCTAGGCCTAGGCCTAGGCCTAGGCCTAGGCCTAGGCCTAGGCCCAGGCCTAGGCCCAGGCCCAGGCCTAGGCCTAGGCCTAGGCCTAGGCCTAGGCCTAGGCCCAGGCCTAGGCCTAGGGCCTAGGCCTAGGCCCAGGCCCAGGCCTAGGGCCTAGGCCTAGGCCCAGGCCTAGGCCTAGGCCTAGGCCTAGGCCTAGGCCTAGGCCCAGGCCTAGGCCTAGGCCTAGGCCTAGGCCCAGGCCTAGGCCCAGGCCCAGGCCTAGGCCTAGGCCTAGGCCTAGGCCCAGGCCCAGGCCTAGGCCCAGGCCTAGGCCTAGGCCTAGGCCTAGGCCTAGGCCTAGGCCTAGGCCTAGGCCTAGGCCTAGGCCTAGGCCTAGGCCCAGGCCCAGGCCCAGGCCCAGGCCCAGGCCTAGGCCCAGGCCTAGGCCTAGGCCTAGGCCTAGGCCTAGGCCTAGGCCTAGGCCTAGGCCTAGGCCTAGGGCCTAGGCCCAGGCCTAGGCCTAGGCCCAGGCCTAGGCCCAGGCCTAGGCCTAGGCCCAGGCCTAGGCCCAGGCCTAGGCCTAGGCCTAGGCCTAGGCCTAGGCCTAGGCCCAGGCCCAGGCCCAGGCCTAGGCCTAGGCCTAGGCCTAGGCCTAGGCCTAGGCCTAGGCCCAGGCCTAGGCCTAGGCCTAGGCCTAGGCCTAGGCCTAGGCCCAGGCCCAGGCCCAGGCCTAGGCCCAGGCCTAGGCCTAGGCCCAGGCCTAGGCCTAGGCCTAGGCCTAGGCCAGGCCTAGGCCTAGGCCCAGGCCTAGGCCCAGGCCTAGGCCTAGGCCTAGGCCTAGGCCTAGGCCTAGGCCTAGGCCTAGGCCCAGGCCTAGGCCTAGGCCCAGGCCTAGGCCAGGCCTAGGCCTAGGCCTAGGCCTAGGCCTAGGCCTAGGCCCAGGCCCAGGCCTAGGCCTAGGCCTAGGCCTAGGCCTAGGCCTAGGCCTAGGCCTAGGCCTAGGCCCAGGCCTAGGCCTCAGGCCTAGGCCCAGGCCCAGGCCCAGGCCTAGGCCCAGGCCCAGGCCTAGGCCTCAGGCCCAGGCCTAGGCCTAGGCCTAGGCCTAGGCCTAGGCCTAGGCCTAGGCCTAGGCCTAGGCCTAGGCCTAGGCCTAGGCCTAGGCCTAGGCCTAGGCCCAGGCCCAGGCCTAGGCCTAGGCCCAGGCCTAGGCCTAGGCCTAGGCCAGGCCTAGGCCTAGGCCTAGGCCTTAGGCCTAGGCCCAGGCCTAGGCCCAGGCCCAGGCCTAGGCCTAGGCCTAGGCCTAGGCCTAGGCCTAGGCCTAGGCCTAGGCCTAGGCCTAGGCCTAGGCCTAGGCCTAGGCCTAGGGCCTAGGCCTAGGCCTAGGCCCAGGCCTAGGCCTAGGCCTAGGCCTAGGCCTAGGCCCAGGCCTAGGCCTAGGCCTAGGCCTAGGCCTAGGCCTAGGCCTAGGCCTAGGCCTAGGCCCAGGCCCAGGCCTAGGCCTAGGCCTAGGCCCAGGCCTAGGCCTAGGCCTAGGCCTAGGCCTAGGCCTAGGCCTAGGCCTAGGCCTAGGCCCAGGCCTAGGCCCAGGCCTCAGGCCTAGGCCCAGGCCTAGGCCTAGGCCTAGGCCTAGGCCTAGGCCTAGGCCCAGGCCTAGGCCTAGGCCTAGGCCTAGGCCTAGGCCTAGGCCCTAGGCCCAGGCCTAGGCCTAGGCCCAGGCCTAGGCCTAGGCCCAGGCCCAGGCCTAGGCCCAGGCCCAGGCCCAGGCCCAGGCCCAGGCCCAGGCCTAGGCCCAGGCCTAGGCCTAGGCCTAGGCCTAGGCCTAGGCCTAGGCCTAGGCCCAGGCCTAGGCCTAGGCCAGGCCTAGGCCTAGGCCTAGGCCTAGGCCTAGGCCTAGGCCTAGGCCTAGGCCCAGGCCCAGGCCCAGGCCCAGGCCTAGGCCTAGGCCTAGGCCCAGGCCTAGGCCCAGGCCCAGGCCTAGGCCTAGGCCCAGGCCCAGGCCTAGGCCTAGGCCCAGGCCCAGGCCTAGGCCTAGGCCTAGGCCTAGGCCCAGGCCTAGGCCTAGGCCTAGGCCTAGGCCTAGGCCTAGGCCTAGGCCCAGGCCCAGGCCCAGGCCTAGGGCCTAGGCCTAGGCCTAGGCCTAGGCCTAGGCCTAGGCCTAGGCCTAGGCCTAGGCCTAGGCCCAGGCCCAGGCCTAGGCCCAGGCCCAGGCCTAGGCCTAGGCCTAGGCCTAGGCCTAGGCCTAGGCCTAGGCCTAGGCCCAGGCCCAGGCCTAGGCCTAGGCCCAGGCCCAGGCCTAGGCCCAGGCCTAGGCCTAGGCCTAGGCCTAGGCCTAGGCCTAGGCCCAGGCCTAGGCCTAGGCCTAGGCCTAGGCCTAGGCCTAGGCCTAGGCCTAGGCCTAGGCCTAGGCCTAGGCCTAGGCCTAGGCCTAGGCCTAGGGCCCAGGCCCAGGCCCAGGCCCAGGCCCAGGCCCAGGCCCAGGCCCAGGCCTAGGCCTAGGCCTAGGCCCAGGCCTAGGCCTAGGCCTAGGCCTAGGCCTAGGCCTAGGCCTAGGCCTAGGCCTAGGCCTAGGCCTAGGCCTAGGGCCTAGGCCTAGGCCTAGGCCTAGGCCTAGGCCTAGGCCTAGGCCTAGGCCTAGGCCTAGGCCTAGGCCTAGGCCTAGGCCCAGGCCTAGGCCTAGGCCAGGCCTAGGGCCCAGGCCCAGGCCCAGGCCCAGGCCTAGGCCCAGGCCCAGGCCCAGGCCCAGGCCCAGGCTAGGCCCAGGCCCAGGCCTAGGCCTAGGCCCAGGCCCAGGCCTAGGCCTAGGCCTAGGCCTAGGCCTAGGCCCAGGCCCAGGCCTAGGCCTAGGCCTAGGCCCCTAGGGCCTAGGCCCAGGCCCAGGCCTAGGCCTAGGCCCAGGCCCAGGCCTAGGCCTAGGCCTAGGCCTAGGCCTAGGCCTAGGCCCAGGCCTAGGCCCAGGCCTAGGCCCAGGCCCAGGCCTAGGCCTAGGCCTAGGCCTAGGCCTAGGCCCAGGCCTAGGCCTAGGCCTAGGCCTAGGCCTAGGCCTAGGCCTAGGCCTAGGCCTAGGCCTAGGCCCAGGGGCCCAGGCCTAGGCCTAGGCCTAGGCCTAGGCCTAGGCCTAGGCCCAGGCCTAGGCCTAGGCCTAGGCCCAGGCCTAGGCCTAGGCCAGGCCTAGGGCCAGGCCTAGGCCTAGGCCCAGGCCCAGGGCCTAGGCCTAGGCCTAGGCCTAGGCCTAGGCCTAGGCCCAGGCCTAGGCCCAGGCCTAGGCCTAGGCCCAGGCCTAGGCCCAGGCCCAGGCCCAGGCCCAGGCCCAGGCCCAGGCCTAGGCCAGGCCCAGGCCTAGGCCCAGGCCTAGGCCCAGGCCCAGGGCCTAGGCCTAGGCCTAGGCCCAGGCCTAGGCCTAGGCCTAGGCCTAGGCCTAGGCCTAGGCCTAGGCCTAGGCCCAGGCCTAGGCCCTAGGCCTAGGCCCAGGCCCAGGCCTAGGCCTAGGCCTAGGCCTAGGCCCAGGCCTAGGCCTAGGGCCCAGGCCTAGGGCCTAGGCCTAGGCCTAGGCCTAGGCCTAGGCCTAGGCCTAGGCCTAGGCCCAGGCCCAGGCCTAGGCCTAGGCCTAGGCCTAGGCCTAGGCCTAGGCCTAGGCCTAGGCCTAGGCCTAGGCCTAGGGCCTAGGGCCTAGGCCTAGGCCTAGGCCTAGGGCCTAGGCCTAGGCCTAGGCCTAGGGCCTAGGCCTAGGCCTAGGCCTAGGCCTAGGCCCAGGCCCAGGCCTAGGCCTAGGCCTAGGCCTAGGCCTAGGCCTAGGCCTAGGCCTAGGCCTAGGCCCAGGCCTAGGCCTAGGCCTAGGCCTAGGGCCTAGGCCTAGGCCTAGGCCTAGGCCTAGGCCTAGGCCTAGGCCTAGGCCTAGGCCTAGGCCTAGGCCTAGGCCTAGGCCTAGGCCTAGGCCTAGGCCTAGGCCTAGGCCTAGGCCTAGGCCTAGGCCTAGGCCTAGGCCAGGCCTAGGCCTAGGCCTAGGCCTAGGCCTAGGCCTAGGCCTAGGCCCAGGCCTAGGCCTAGGCCTAGGCCTAGGCCTAGGCCTAGGCCCAGGCCCAGGCCTAGGCCCAGGCCTAGGCCTAGGCCTAGGCCTAGGCCTAGGCCTAGGCCTAGGCCCAGGCCCAGGCCTAGGCCCAGGCCTAGGCCTAGGCCCAGGCCTAGGCCCAGGCCCAGGCCCAGGCCCAGGCCTAGGCCTAGGCCTAGGCCTAGGCCTAGGCCTAGGCCTAGGCCTAGGCCTAGGCCTAGGCCTAGGGCCTAGGCCTAGGCCTAGGCCCAGGCCTAGGCCTAGGCCCAGGCCTAGGCCTAGGCCTAGGCCTAGGCCCAGGCCTAGGCCTAGGCCCAGGCCCAGGCCTAGGCCTAGGCCTAGGCCTAGGCCTAGGCCTAGGCCTAGGCCTAGGCCCAGGCCCAGGCCCAGGCCTAGGCCCAGGCCCAGGCCTAGGGCCCAGGCCTAGGCCCAGGCCTAGGCCTAGGCCTAGGCCTAGGCCTAGGCCTAGGCCTAGGCCTAGGCCTAGGCCTAGGCCTAGGCCTAGGCCTAGGCCCAGGCCTAGGCCCAGGCCCAGGCCCAGGCCCAGGCCTAGGGCCCAGGGCCTAGGCCTAGGCCTAGGCCTAGGCCTAGGCCTAGGCCCTAGGCCTAGGCCTAGGCCTAGGCCCAGGCCTAGGCCTAGGCCTAGGGCCTAGGCCTAGGCCTCAGGCCT